>JAHHFK020005907.1:0-697500 GCA_024533555.2 Aedes koreicus
CCTGCTGGGATACCCATGAACTTTGTCGTGAACTCTGCTTGGCATGCAACAAAGAAAAGCGTGATGAAGAAAATAAATTAATCACATTTAAATTTGTAAGAAATAAGCATGTACATTTGTCAGATTCTGCGACTTCCATTGTGGTGAAATTCATCAGGTACAGTAAGTTTCAACCAAGTTTACTACCCTTCAAAACCCAGTTACAAATTCCACCAAATTTTAATCTGTAAGTGCCATCAGAATCATGAAATTCAGAAGAAGAAAAACACGATCGAATGATTTGGCAACTCTTGCTCTAACTGCACACAGCTGAAAAAGTTTTACTCCCCCGCCTTTAGGGTCGACCGTGTTGTCAATGTCACGCTGCGTGACAGGGAGAAAAAAAATTGCCAGCGAATTATAATTAAGACTTTCCCATTATTGATGTCGTCTTGTCCTTTGTTTTGGCTTGAGCCGCTCATGTACCACTGCGGTCCCTTATTTCAAAAGGCTTTCATTCATCCACCGCTATTTTTGAGTTAAATTCGCGGCTTTAATTCGCATGCTAGACTTTTTGGTTCAGTCGCCTCGGTTCGCATCCATCGGTTTCAGTCGGTGAGCAAGATTTTAATTAAAATATTGAAATGAGATTTTTTCGCGGCTTCCACAATGATGCTGTTCGTCATGCTCTGATTCTTGATTTTTTTTTATCATGATCGGAAATCCTCGAAGCTCCAATTTCTAATTATCTGGGATTGTTATAGATTTGGATTATGAACCCTTGATGAAATCGGAAAGCCGTTAGAAAGTTTAACGGGATGTCGAGTGTGTCGTGTCAATCAGACCAAGGCCGGGGCGGCCTCTGCTATACGCAGAAGTTGTTTCCATTCATTCTATTCGGTACATTGATGCACCTCGCCAGGCTCGCGGGATATCGATTAGTTACTTATTCCGCACGTCAGAATGCAATGATAGTGGCGATTGATGCCAATTTATGGATGCCGTTATAACGAACTTAGTTTGCAGTATGCCATACGTGTTAGCAAAGGTTTCTGCTCCATATATCATCATCATCCATTTTGGTCCACTTTGGGAATATTAAAGTTTGATTGAAGATGAGGAAAAAACTTTTCGTTACTATCCTAGTTATTAATAAATATTGGATGAAATTTATTGACAATCAAGCTCTGATAAAACACATAGTATCATGTTAATTTGCCAAAAAAAATCACACAAAACCAAATTTGAACCAAATGTAAACTTCTTAATGCGATTCTGAAGTAAAATCCGAACTGCAAACGACTCAAAACGCCATATTTACGCCATAATGCTTTGTTTACACGAGTTGACAACGAGTTTGTCAAGCTAACCCCAGTTAGAAAAGCTATAAAGAATGCTGCAGCTCTTGAAGCCTTATCAACAATGCTAACAGCAAAGTCGTCATACCTTCCATGACGATTCGTTTTTTTTTATTTTTTTTTTTTTTATTTTGACCCATTTAATTTCAATAGACGAATACACCAAGGAGCGATTCATCGACCTATATTGAAATGGTTAATTGTTCGAATTTTAAATATTTGCATATAAGAACTTTTCTATATTTTTTGTATTCCAGTGTTTAAAATTCAGAGTAAAATATATTTTTAGTGTTTCACTTTTTTTAACTATTTTAAAAACACTTTTACGAGCCTAAACTTGGAGAACGATTGTAATTGGAAACCTAGGAAAGTTGAAATTAACAATTCACTTGATCACCTTTAAAAAAATTAATAAAATCCGGAACACTTTTTATCCCTAGTAAACGTGAGTACATCCCTATATACTAGATAAAGCTTGTTAATCAGCGTTTCCGAAAAGCGATCAGGTTTTGAACGTCAATAACTCCTCTTTTTGAACGAATTGCTGAAATTGCTGAATTACATTCCATAGATAAAACATTACAATCGCTCAGAATTTTATAATGTTTTCTAGTTTTGTTCCTTAACTCAAAATATTTTACCCGTATTTTCTTATTTTGTCATATGGGTGACCCTCTCTGCGTTAGAGTGGTCCGAAAAAATGACTATTTTAAAACATGATTTTTTTTTCAAAAATTCATAACTTTTGAATCGTATAGCTGATTTTACCAAATAAATGCGTAAATGTTAAGGTAATTAAATATACTTTGTTGCAAAAATATAAAAATACATCTAAATTGCGATGTTCAAAAAACAAGGAATCATATTTCTTTTTCATGGTTTGCATGGTCCTGGGACAAGAAAGCCGGCTTTTTTAAATTTAAATTTCAAATCACTGAAATTTCATAGTAAAGGTTGAGAATAGCAAATAGAGTTTCAGTTCATAGGGTTTTCGGTCGTCCGTTATGATCGATGTGCAATCAATCGTCGTGAGTGCGATGTCTGTTCACTGTTACTCGGGAATCGGTGGAAATCGCGTCATTTTTCGATGTGGAACGCTAGTTTGCGAAAATTGTAGAAAACGAAGAGTTTATTTGGGAAAAGTGCATCACAGTGTATGAAAGAGATAAATTGTCTTGAACGGAGTGCAAAAGATTTTGACAGCCATATTTTTGCTCATATTTTGGTTACGGGGTGTATCAGTGCATGATGCGTGTTTGTGTGTAGGGGGGCGTTGTGTGTGTGTGTGTGTGTGTGTGTGTGTGTGTGTGTGTGTGTGTGTGTGTGTGTGTGTGTGTGTGTGTGTGTGTGTGTGTTTTTTTTTTATAAGGTTGAAAAAAGCTTCAAAAGCCTGGCCTGTAGTGTTATTGGCACTGTGTGGGACTCACTCAAGCGGTAATGGGACTCGCTTCGGTCGTGCCTAACCACTAAAAAACATTCCTTATTTCTCTTTGCCTTCTCCCCCCGGGACCACGATGAAGCGACTACTTCAGGGGGCGGCTGTGCTCATGCACTTCTCTGTTGTATTGACTCTTGCCGACGTTATTTTGTGCTGCTTTATGTGCCCATCAAGACGTGTACCGATATGGAGTAGCCGACCATCATAACGTGCTCTCCTCACGGTCACCCTCGTGGCACCCTCTTCTGCTCCAGCGCTACTGACCATCAATCTTCACTCCACCATAGAACCATTACACTGTTTACAGGGATGTTGTCCTCTCTATTGCCGACGTTACTTTGCGATGTTCGGTGTACCCATCGAGACGTGTACCGATATGGAGTAGCCGGCCGTCATAACGTGCCCTCCTTCACAGTCACCATCCTGGGACACCGACGCTGCTTGACCGCTGATGTTCCCTCCATTCGCGCTGCAACTCAGTCATAATTTGCGTCACTACGCTATTAACGGCATTCCAGGTGCTCTCCTCACGACACATTTCGTCGATGATGTTCTCCGTATTAAGCACCGGCATCTCCCCTCGAACTTCCTCAAACCTTGGGCAATTGAAGATCACGTGCTCCGCTGTTTCTTCTGCGTTTCCACACACTAGACAGACGGGTGACGTTGCGTGTCCGAACCGATGCAGATACTTTCTGAAGCATCCATGACCAGACAGGAACTGCGTCAAGTGAAAGTTAATTTCGCCATGTTTTCTGTTTGTCCAAGACGACAGAACTGGTATAAGCCGGTGTGTCCACCTACCGTTTCTCGCCGTGTTCCACTCCTGCTGCCATTTCTCTATCGATGTCGCACGCACGATCTTTCGAACCCCTTTGGTTTCCTTCCTCGTGTAGGACAGTGAGTGCTCGACCAGGATAATGTCGATAGGAATCATTCCGGCGATAACACATACTGCTTCCAAAGAGATGGTCCTGTATGCGGTCGCAACTCGCATGGCCATGAGACGATACGCTCTGTTTAAATTAACACGATTCTTCTTGCTTTCCAACGCTGAGATCCAGGCTGGCCCACCGTACCTCAGTATTGAAGAGGAAACGCTAGCTAGTAGACGTCGCTTACTACTGGTAGGTCCGTTGCTAATCGGCATGATTCTGGCTATCGCGTTAATAGCCTTTGCCGCTTTTTCGCAGGCATAATCGACGTGGCTGTTGAAGTTCAGCCGGTCGTCGATCATCACTCCCAAGTACTTCAGTGCTCGCTTCGAGGCTATGACATGCCCTCCCACGACGATTTCCGCCCGTTGAACCGCTTTGCAATTGCTGACCACTAGCAGCTCCGTTTTATGGTGTGCTATCTGCAGTTTAGCTTCGCGCATCCAGTTCTCGACCGTGTCAATCGCTTCGGTCGCCAACATCTCTACTTCCTCTATCGTACAGCAGAACCCGGTTCTGGAAGTAGCTACTCAAAATCTTGCACAGATAGTCAGGAACCCTGATTCTGTGTAGCGCTTCGGCGATGGCTTCCCAGCTAGCGCTGTTAAAGGCATTCTTGACGTCTATCGTTATCACAGCACAATATCGATTACCTCTCCTCTGCTGCTTGAGTGCCTTATAAGCACTGTATACAACAATCCGAATTGTATCCACCGTTGACCTGTGTGTGTGTGTGTGTGTGTGTGTGTGTGTGTGTGTGTGTGTGTGTGTGTGTGTGTGTGTGTGTGTGTGTGTGTGTGCACGCGCGTGTGTGTGTGTGTGTGTGTGTGTGTGTGTGTGTGTGTGTGTGTGTGTGTGTGTGTGTGTGTGTGTGTGTGTGTGTGTGTGTGTGTGTGTGTGTGTGTGTGTGTGTGTTGGTTAAGAAGGAATTAGCTGCTACATATATTAAAAACCTTTTCTTTGGTTCGTGGTGGTGAGCGAGTGATTGCCTGCGGCGAAAAAAAACGGGACTATGCTGAACTCGCTACTTTGGACTTTGTGCGTTTTTGCTGTATGATCTGCATATTCTTTGCGATGAGTAATTTTTGAATTAATGATTTTTTTCCGCTTGATTATCGAGATTGTCAGCCCTAGGCTGGTTCATCTCCCGTCGTAGTCACTCAAATACCTTTTGGGTATTTTTGTAACTTGTCCGGGGGTGAGATTCAAACTCGTAACTTTGGCGTGAGAGGTATGAATGTTAACCACTACGCCGGGGTCTTCCAAATCGGCATATGAAACAATTTCTTTCTGAGGTTGGGTTAGCCCTGAATTCAACAACCACTCTCATACAATCTTCTATTAACTATGCCTTCCCCTTCTCTTGCTATTTTTACATGTTTTCTGTGGAGAATTTTGACGTTTAGTCCACGCACAATTGTGCACCGTTTGATGTCTTTTGTTTCAGAGAATAAATAAACCACCTACACTTGTGAGTGGCCCAAACAACATCCTTGCAATTGGTTTAGATTGGACCTCAAACTCGATTATTTCACGTCTTTTTGTATTCCGTTGAAATAAACCACCCACACTTGTGAGTGGCCCTAACAGCATCCTGACTATTGGTTTAAATCGGTGCCAACATTTGAATAATTTTTCTGTGCATCTCTGTACAGAGAATAAACCGGGAACATAGTTAAATATCTTATTCGCTGCCGACGTCAGCTGGATTCAGCACACCGTTTACCAAAACGGATCCCGCTGCCAACTCTGATTTTTAAATTTTTGGTATTTTGATGAACTAAAATTAATATGAATAACTGAATTACCTGATTGTTTAAGTTTTATTTCATGATGCGTTCTTCAAACATATTATAGAACATTTACTACTAATTTATTTGATGAAGTTGGGGTTGGGGGTTGGGCCAAGTCAAGTCTACTAAAGTCTACGAGGGATAAGGGGGGTTTGAAAGAGTCAAATTTCCCAAAGACTGAAACACTTTTTCAAACTCTCACGAGTAAACGCGAGCAACTACCTTTAAATTCCACCCAAAAAAAACTGAATAACTAAATAAATAAATAAATTTAATAACTCAGTTATATCTCTGGAGATTTTCAAAATTTTGCATCAATGGATTGGAAATATTTCTGACAAATTGTTTAACTTTTTGAAAGTATTAGATTTCAATAATAAACAATTGAAAATTTTCCAAAAGGAGAGCCATGACATATAATTGTAAAAATCTATTATACAAGCGATTTTTTGTACTTACTGTACTTACTTTGTACTTTTTTATACTTTGGGTACTTTTGTACCCAAAAGTCAAATTGATGTTAAAAAATGCATTTCCTTAAAAAGACGCATTATTCGGAAAAAAGCCCATCTTGATCCACGTAGCGTTTTATGAAGTAAACGAAGCCATGCAACTGTAGGCGAGCGACTGGCAGCACACATGTTCCTAGAGCTACGAGTACTTTGTTACCAATAAAAAAGAAAAGTCTCTCTGGTGGGTGCCAAATGACTGGCAGATCTACTTTATCGACTCAACATGTTATTGAAAAAAAAACTCAAGCACGAGGAGTTGTGTTAACCATTTTTTTTATAATGTTTCTGACATGGGGTTCAACCCTGTATTTTTGGGAAGAGCTGTTATTGTATCCGTGGTTGATCTCACTAAGCCATTGTGACTCGTGAGAAGTAGCCTGATTAATGAGTATGAAGTTATAACTCTCGACAGCGCCATAATTTTATTTTGGGATAAATCAATGATTTCCGCCCAACCTAGCAGCAACACCAACATGTATGAGTACGATTGAAGAGCAGCAGCGAGCGTCTTCATGAAATTCATTTCGTGCATTGTACAAAAAGGTTTAATGATAGCATTTCACCAGATGACAAGCAATATGAATGTTTCATACAATTTACGAGACATTTGGTAGGTTCAAAATCCATGTTTACAAAACGAGTGAAAGTTAATAAAAGAAAATTAATTTTCAGGTCACGGTTAGAATTCCATCCCAAAATATTTTTTGTTTTTGTATGCTGTTTTTATGTGCCATTATTGGCCTCCCATCTTCTTCTCATCATTGCTCTTCTTGGTCCACAAAGTGTTTTGTGAAATAAACGAAGCCATGCAAAAGTGTGCGAGCGATAGGTTGCACACACGTTAGTGGAAAACATATTAATTTGCCTTCATTGCTGTATCGCGGCGTGTCTCGAGTATCGAAGCAACCGAAGAATTTTTTTTTTTCTTTCTTTTCTATTTGTAAAAGTGGCTGAATGATTACCATCAAGATCCGTTGTCGGTCATGGTTTGAATCTCGAATCTAGAACGTTTTTTTTTTTTGCGAGCGATTGGATTTTTGGACTCTAATCTCACACTCATCAACTAATACACTGCGGAAGCTCATGCACAAATTGATTTCCTCGAAAATAAATTTCGCTTTTTTGATCAGGAAGGGCAAATTTTATGAGAAGGAGATTGGAGTCCGATGATGGGAAAAAACAAAAAAAAACTCTTGTTGGCGGAATTCCAACAGTGGTCAATAGCGTTGCGGCATTCAGTGCTATCCAGGCACCCATAATAAAAAGTTGTTCATGTACAGGGTGGCAACGTAGAAATAATACCCTTGAAAATTGTATTTCTCACTCTTAAACAGGTTTGTATTTCTCACTCATTGCACTTTAAATAACAAGTCAAAGTATTACACTTACATTGTGTTTGGTGAAGTTCAAATCTTTCTCCTTTATATTTGATCACGGCTCGAAGACGCTTTTCAAAATGGTTACAAGTCGCACGCACCACCTTTTCCGATATTTGATCCCAAATCCCAAACAAACGTTTTTTAAATGAGTCCATGTCGCATGTGTTTCAAGTCGCCCAGTTTTCATAGCATGTATCCCCAGATAATAAAGTCCAGTAAGTTCAAATCAGAAGACGATGCAGCCTATTCAGAGGAACTGATGAAACATGGTAAATTTTACTTACACCGCTGCTGATCAACTACAAACACAAACACAAATTTTCCTCTCCAAAAAGGGCACAGGGAAAAAGGTGGTCTTTGATAACGTATTGTAAATAATACTCTTTGTTTATTTTCACACCCTGTCTATGAACGACAGAGGTAATTTACTTTTGATGATATGGCACACCAAACCATCACCGTAGAAGCACTTTGGTATCGTTCAACCCTTCGTTTGTCAGCTGGTATTTCACGAAGACTTGCTCATTTTGTTTGTTCAGAGCCACTTCCAAAGTAAACAATTTTTTATCTGAAAAAATATGGTATGACCAGCGTTCGTCCTACGCAGCGTCTGCGATCTGGCAACTCTGTCGGAAATATTCTTGCGTGTCAATCCGTGAATTCTCTGTTTATTAAAAGCCCTATATCCAAGGTCTCGTTTCAATCTATTTTGCATGGATGCGTGGATCATTTTAATTTCATACGCCATTTTTCTTGCCAACCGAGTAGGATTGTTTCGAATTCGCTCCTTCATTGTTTTGATTGCAGAGGGAGTACGTACACTGCGTTTCTTACTGGGTCTCGTCCTAGGAACAACAGTGCCAGTATCGTTGAAACGTTTTTTGTCCTTGTACCGAGGGGATCACTTTCATGTTGCCACCCTGTATGAAGAAAGGCCGTACACGGTTGCTTCGTCTGTCTAGGCAATAAGCGGTACAGCGATCAATTTGTTTCGAGCAATCACTTGCCTTGCTACCGTTTATACTATTTCACACACTTGAATACCTTTGTTTATACCATTGAACGCTTTGTGGATCAAGATGGGCAAGATTGCCTTTTCTGAATATAAAAATTACAGTTATAATTACATAATGGGTTGATTTTGTCTATTTTTTTATTCAATGTAAGAATTATTTCTTGTGAATTTATAAGACAATCAGATTTTCCTCTCACTGGAAGATCCGTGTCTTGTGTGATAAAAATCCACAAAAAGGAAGCAACGGTTTTCAATGATACATACTTTACACATGCATTACTAGTAGTTCTACGTCAATAGCTCATAAAACCTTAATGGGCTTTCTATCTTATTGTGTCTTATTGGATGTGCTAGAAACCATGACAACAAAGAAACGTGAAAGAGGGGTAGGTTTTGCCGAATTGCCTGGCCTATCTCAAAACTGCTGTCATCAGATTCTATACAGCCCCCACGTCCACTCTGTTCGCCACTGAACATCAGTTTGCCTTAAACTGCTTCTCGCTTCCAAATTTGTTTGGGTCTTCGTCAAGTTTCGCTTGACGATGGTCCAATATTTCCGAATTAGGCGGGTTGGTGGCCTGTACGTTGTTGACGTCATATTTCTCCATCTCATTTTGTCCGTAATGGCAGGGTAATACAGCATGGAATAATAGTTTGATCATAAAAAGCTGCAGACGTTTTTTTTTAGACACTCGTTGATGAAAATTTTTTGGTTGACGGTCCCGGTTGAAATAATAACGTCGCTTTTCAAGACACAGCTATAAAAAGCCGGCCAAACCAGATTTTTCGTAGTAAACTTCGACAGTTGCATATTGATAATGTCTTCCTCCTATCTTCTTCCGATTACTGTGCAAGACTTTTGCCAACACGCTCGTTCAGATCTACTCTAAATAGAGTTTCGCTCAGTTTCATATTTCTATGCTAAATTTCAAAAAATGAGTAAATTGAAATAATGAAACTCAGTAAATGCTATTCTAGTTGTAAAAGCGCTGTACTTATAAAAATAGAGTTATTGCAGTGTGTCTCACAATAGGTGTCACCATTTTTCAGTCTTGGTTTATTTCAGCTAGGTAATTTTAACAGCGGAATTGATTATACCCGTTTTGAGTGTATTCTTTTGACAGCTTATCGCTAAAGATAAATATGCAGTTCCGTTTGTTTATATTTATCTGCTACCATGGAAGCCATACGGCAGCAAGTTTTAAAATTACATTTGCAAAAGCTTAGACCGTGTCAGATATTCAATAGCCTTAAGCAGTTCGGAGTGAGTAGGCGTTTTGTTTTTCGTACCTTTAAACGGTTCAAGGAAACTGGAAATGTCCATATTCAACACAAAGGAGGTGCCAGACGAAATGCCAGAACGAAGAAAAAGATCAAATGTGTGAGGAAGCGAATAAGACGTACCCCGGACGTATCTGGCCGTAAATTAAGCAAACAATTTCAAATGTCCCCTGCTTCAATAAACAGGCTCTTCATACATGATCTGAAATGCAAGCCGTACAAAAAACAACGGGTTCACGGGTTGACGGAGCGTCAAAAGCAAGCCAGGGTCCAAAGAAGCAGAAATCTTTTGGTTCGGCACGGTGACTGCGAGATTTTATTTTCGGATGAAAAGCTCTTCCTCCTTCAGGACAATTCTAATCAACAAAATGATCGTGCTTATGGCAAAAATCTTGACAATATTCCAAGAGATCAAAAATCATGGTATGGGGCGCCGTTTCACGAAAGGGAAAACTTCCTCTTCTTTTCATAGAACCTAACGTCAAAATCAACACTGAATATTACATCGAGCAGGTTTTCAAGAACCATCTGCTTCCTCATGCTTCAACGCTTCAAGCTTCAGCTCACAAGGCAAAGAAGACACAAGCGTAATGCGCGGAAAATTTGCCCGATTTCATCACAAGCGAAGAATGGCCTGCATCTTCAGCGGATCTCAACCCACTTGACTACTTTGTTTGAAGTTATATGCTACAACATATAGGGCTTACGAAAGGGCTTACTTTAGATCGATTCAAGAACATTTGGTTGATATTTGGGACCACATTCCTCAGAAAATCGTACGTGCCAGCTGCGATGGGTTTACAAAGCCTTTGTGCAAATTTATCAAGGCAAAAGGCGAGAGATTTGAATTGAATTAATATGGTTTATTTCTATAACATGTATCTTTCAAATGAAAAATAAATGCTATGATTTGGTTGATTTGTTTTGCTGTAATCCCATTTTGTTTTAGTGACACCTATTGTGAGACACCCTGTATAATAAAGCTGTCCAAAGTGAAAAACGTGGTTGATAGTTATTAAAAATCTATTAGGTAGAAGGAGAAATAATGGAGCAGATAATAATCCTCGTCGATGCGGAAACGGTTCGGAAGTTGAGAGGTAAGGAAACTGTTTTTTTATGTTAATAGAACTAAAATATCGACTCATACAAGGATTTCGGTGTCACATCTCTACTTGTCGAAATTTTGTGCCGGGATATGTGAGAGAATTGTAATCCCATTTTCAAAACATTCATGGGCAGAATACCAGCAGTGCTGCTGATGTTCCATTTAAGTGTTCGGAATGTGGATGTTTGTATGACCACTTCAAATCTTTAAAGCGGCATATTTTAACACGACATCCACTAGATATGGATAATAAACAAAAGGCGGCAATGGATGCGACTAACGAGGTGACTGGAGAAAAGGATAAATCAGAACAACATAGTATTCCATTAGTAGATTTTATTAGTAGAGAACAATACATGGAGGTTTTTGATTTGAATCAATTTGTTTTTTTTTTCTCCGTCGGGGCGCATCGGTTTTCATTGAAATGAGTAGCTTTTACGCAGGTTGTTTAATCAGCTAAAATTAGATACTGAGTAATGTTTACTCTAATTTTGGCAGTTGACCTAGATAATCCAAAAAGAGTAACCCTTTAATTACTCTAATTAAGGTAGTTGCACTTTAAACGAAACTGAGGCGTTTTCTATTCAGCTTTGAGTTACTACAAACGAGCGTGAAGAAAGGATTGTTTGAAGTCTACCTTGACATATGTTTCGTCGTCCATTACCACGCGATCGAACCTTGTCAGCAATGTCGTATATAGATTCCATGAGAGTGTTTTTATTGTCTTGTTTTGCTTATCGTCGCGATTTGGAGTCACGACTTTCTTATAGATCGATAGTCCAACTCTTTTTGACGTAAACTACGTGTAACGGTAAGGGTAGGGTATCAAATGAAACTTTGAAAAATAGTGACCGTCACGAAAAATTGAAACATTTTCAACGCTAATCACTTAAATATTTCTCGATAGATTTTCTAGATGTTTACATTAGTCAGATAGGAATGATCGAATCATTAATCATTAATCAGATAGGAATGATCGAAAACCGTCTATAAAAAGACACGGAAACTCGGTCCTTAAGGCGAAATTGGAACGATTTTTGATGTTTCCCTTTCTCGATTTTTTAAAAAACAATGGAACACTTTTTCTGAAAACTTTTAACACTTGAAGTTAGTCAAATTTGCCATCTTGTGGTTAGAAAAAAAAGATAGAAATATTTTCTCATATTACCTAAACCCATTCTTGAAACCCAAACTTGTTGTGAAAATTATCGAGTTTGACAACTTTGATCATCAATAATACAATGATTTAGTATGAATGTGATAGAAGTAGCCCTAGTTCCATTATTTCACATCATATTATGTTTTCTTTTAAGTGACAATCATTATTTTTGGATTTGTAACTATTTGTTCATAAAATTCAGTCATTTCAGTCTGATTCACATTGTCATGAAATTTAAATCTTTTACCAACTACAGCTCATCTAGTTTTCATTATTTTAAAGAGTGTAACATTAAGAACTCTTAATAATAATGTACACAGTTAAATTGCATCATTTTCAATAAGCAGTAACATTTTGCCCTTTGGGTTGATTTTAACGAAATTTTGGGTGAATTTAGCTCAGCGTGTATTACTGCGTGGGTTTCATTGTAATGTTGTGTCGTAGTTTCGGAAATGGAGTCAAAGGAACAAGCAAGAACATTTTGCACACGCACCTCGACAACCCACTTATTTCGCACGGAGCCATCGGAAAGATGTTGAAAATTCACCATTCTACAGTGTCTCATGTCATAAAACGATTCGGGGAACGTTTAACTGTCGATCGGAAGGTGAGTGGTAGAAAAAGTGTTCCATACTGTGTGAAGGATCACAAGCGAGTGGTTGCTGCCTTTAAACGCAAACCCAACTGTTCCGTTCGGGATGTCGCGAAAAAGCTGCACTTGACCAAAAGTTTCGTGCAGAAAGCCAAGAAACGAGCCGGGCTCCGTTGAAAAACAGAATATGACAGCTAAAACACGTGCGCGTAAGCTGTACACACAAATATTGACGAAACCGCACTGCTGCATCATGGACGATGAAACACACGAACTTTAAACAAATTCCCGGCAACCAGTATGTGACTGCGAAAGACAAGTTCGATGTTCCAGAGTCTCTCAAGAAACAGCAGGTGTCAAAGTTCCCCAAGAAATTCATTATTTGGCAGGGGATTTGTTCGTGTGGTAAACGGAGCAAGCCTTTCGTGACAACTTCAACTGTAAATGGTCAAGCATACATGAATGAATGCCTGTAAAAACAACTGCTTCTGTTTATCAAAACACAAAACGTTCATACAATTTTTTGGCCGGACCTAGCCTCTTGTCACTACTCCAAGGATGTTCTGGAGTGGTACAAGACGAATGGTGTCAATTTTGTGCCGAAGGAAGTATTAATCCCCCAAACTCTCCAGAGTTGCGGCCAATTGAAAAATATTGGGCTATAATGAAGCACGAACATCGTAAGCATCCTAAAGAACAGGAAATGTTGAAGTCATGAATGAAAGCGGAAAAATGTCGGTTCAAGCGCTGTACAAAATCTTATGCGTGGTATTAAGAAGAAAGTTCGGGCTTTTGGATTTGGTAAAGAAATACAGTGAAATAAAAATACTTAAACCAAGATTATACATTGTATTTTATTCCCTGAAAATTTCATGACAATCGGTTGAGAGACTTGTTTTTGAGGGCGAGTTTAAAGTGATGCAATTTAACTGTGGACACCCTTTAGAATCAAATTCTCTAAATGGTCTTATCAATTACATAATTTTACCTACATTCTTTGCTATATTTTCGCGACGCGTCAAATTTTCGCTGCGCAACCAAATTTTAATACGTTATTCCTTTTGTTTGGGCGCCATTTTGATAACTGAAGAGCAAATTTCAAAACCATAATAGACTGATTCCACGCCATATCGGTCGGTCACCAAACTCAACTATCTTCAATTTTGATGAAACTTGGTACACGTCTTCGGTATGTTGAAAAAAAAAATCCACTGGTGTTAAGATTATTTGGATTCAAGAGTAACTTTTGAGATGGGTGTATGTTTTTTTTTCCAACATTTTACTTGAAAAATCGTAGTTCAAAAACCATTACATTTAGAGAAAAACTTTATATCGGGGAGTTGTAGAGAACTAAAAAGGCTTTGTAAAAAAAATGTACACTGAAAAAAAAAATTTTTTTTTCATAAAGAAAAATCGAAAATAAATACTGAAAATCAAATATAAAAAAAAACATATTTTTAATATTTTTCAAATTTGTTTTGTGGAAATTTGAGAAAAAAGACACGTTTTAAAAAAAACTCTAGGATGGACGCTTTTATAATAAAAAAGTTTTCCGAAGAGCGAACTTTGGTGCATATTTCAAATTTTGGTTATTCATTATTATAAATGAAAATTAATTATACAATATGATTTTGGAGATCATTAAAAACAATAATGATCATAATGATAAATCACCTGAACGCAACCGTTTTCGAGATTTTTCGGATTTTATTTCAATAGAATGAAAAAACATAAGAAAATTCGCTCTTTTCTTAAGTTAATCGAGATTTCCACCAGAAATGATAAATTTTCCAAGATCTTCATATTATAACGTTCACATTACTCTAATGTCCTCTTTTCTTTTGATATCAGGATGATAAGAAGACTCATTTGAAAAGAACAAGATAAATAGCACTATTGTTTTAATATTGCAATCAATATATTTATAATTGTTTTATGGCTGTATCGGTCGGGCCGCTCAGAGAATGAAGGGAGCGAATTTGCTAAAGCGATGAAAGTAACAGCGAGATAGATGTCGCAGGGGCGACAAGTGTGAAATGGACAGATGATGAAATTATGCGGAGGGTCATATAGAAGAAGCATATTAATCGAACTGCTGACTATTTTGCCAAGCTCCAACGATGTTAGAGGTCGGGTGTAGTGTGTGAAAACTACACTCCGAACAGTTCGGTGATGTAGCGATGAAAGTAACACATATTGTTTAAGGTAGGTAGACAAATAGCAGCTATAACGTATGTCAGGTATATCTTCTCATAAAAAAAAACAGCTAATGTACGCTGCCTGTAAACTACGAGAGATGTTTTATACCTGCATTTCCAAAGGTACCACAGCCAATATATATGCTCATACATAGTCGCATTCATCAGTAAAATCTATCTGAGTGAACTGAAAATGGAGTTTAACATGAAGAAGTGTTGTATGCGGTTTCCCACTAAACGGTGCTCAAAAAACCTTCGTAAATTAACCGAACAAAATGTCAAAAAACTCAAGTTTATGGGCAAAACACATTTGGACACTTCTTTGATGATTTGTGATAATTGTCGTTTGCATTTAAATAGAACGGAACAATCCCATGCTGCAATTTCGGAGCCTAGTGAGAAACCATCAATTACTAACATTATGGATCCACAACCATCTACATCACGGCAAGTAGACTTGTATGGTCTCGAGGAAACGCCATCGGCAATATCATTAATGTCAGTGCCATCTGATAGCAGTGTGCAAGATTATTCAAGGCGCCATAATATTGAGCTATTTAACAAGGGCGTAGCTGGAATCAACGTTTCGCCAATATCGGCTAAAAAAGTTCCTGAACGTAAATTATGCCCGCAAAAAGTTCAAAGATGTTTCAAACGGCATTCGGACACACATATTTGGGGATCAAGCGGAGGAGGATGACCTGGAACAATTGAAAGTGAAAGCAGCCGAATATGACGAAATAATCGCGCAGCTAAAGGACCGGTATGCTGATCCAGAAACTTCGAGGGACGATCAAGTAAGGATACTTTCGGTTTTACCACAATCTTGGACAAATCAAAGAGTAATGGCAGAATTTGGAATAACAAACAAGTACATCGTATCACAAGCTAAATTCCTTGCAAAGCACGAAGGTGTTTTAGCTGCCCCTAACGAAAAGCTGGGACACGGTCTGAACCCGGAAATAAAAAACCAAATTTTGCAATTTTACGACAGAGATGAGATTACACGAGCAACCCCTGGTATGAACGACTACGTTTCAGTGAGGAGTGAAGGTAAGAGGGTTCATATTCAAAAGCGCCTTTTAGTTTGTTCATTAAGAGAAGCTTTCATTAAATTTCAAGAGATGCATCAAAATGCTGTTGGGTTTAGCTCTTTTGCAGCACTAAGACCAAAGCATTGCAAATTACTTGGCAGCACAGGTTCTCATAACATTTGTGTTTGCACCATTCATGAGAACATTAACTTGATGCTTCATGGTCTTAGAAAATATTCATTCGAGAATGATTATAAATTGTGTTTTGAAGAAATATTATGTAGCTCATCAACTAGAACTAAAAAATGTTACCTCCGTGAATGCGAACGATGTCCAGGCCTTTCAGATTTTGAGAGTAGTTTAACAGACAAATTAGAAAAACGTGGTTTAGTTGAAATATCTTTTGAGCAATGGATTTCAACTGATAGATGTAGTTTAGAGACACTTGTTAAACCAATTGATGAATTTATTGCTTATTTTTGTGAAAAGTTGGAACAATTAGTATCCCACGATTTTGTCAAATCTCAGCAGTCTAGTTTCTTGAGAGATTATAAAAGTTGTCTTAAAGACGGCGCAGTAATAATAATTTGTGATTTTTCTGAAAATTATTCATTTGTTTTTCAAGATGCTGTTCAAAGTAGTTATTGGAGTAATGAGCAAGCCACTATTCACCCTTTTGTCATTTATTACACGGAATCTGGAATACTTAAAAATATCAGTTTCATTGTTATCTCAGAAGTGTTGAAACATGATACGATTGCGGTGCAGGTGTTTATTTCAAAACTAATAAGCTTTTTGCAAACAAAAATTAAAGTAAAGAAAGCTACGTTTATGTCTGACGGGGCAGCATCCCAATATAAAAATAGGAAGAACTTTGCAAGCCTTTGTAAGTTTAAAAAGAAATACAATATTGATGCTGAATGGCATTTTTTCGCAACATCCCACGGTAAGGGACCTTGCGATGCAATTGGTGGTACATTAAAACGAATGGCAAGATATGCAAGCCTTGCTGTACAACATGAACACCCTATAAAAAGTGCATTAGAGTTATTCGAATGGGCGAACCAAAAAAGTGATGATTGTTTAACAAAAATGTCGTTTTGTTATGTATCACATGAAGAGTATGAACAGGGGGTAGCAGAATGGAATGAAATTTACCGACAGACTAAAACGATTGCAGGTACACAAAAGTACCACTCATTCGTTCCAATTTCAGAAAACGAAGTTTTTGTAAAACTGTTTTCGAATGACGAAGAAGGCAGGATTCATAATATATATAAAAGCAATCAATAGTTTATATAATGTTTATGTAATATTATCAATGACCGAGACTAATAAATGGTATATATAAATATAAATCCAACCATAATTCATTATTTTTGTCTTATAACTTTAAGTGAAGCTTTTTCAATCGACGAGCTGTTAAGAGTAAGTAAGAGGCACATACATGTGTTTTAAAAAGGCTAAAAACACAAGAGAAACAATCGTTAGCTATTGTTGTTTTAATATCACGAGTAATTTATGAAAAGGGCGTATTTTTTGAGGTTTTGAAATTTTATTGAAAGAAAATCAGAAATATCTTGAAAACGGTTGCGTTTACGTGGTTTATCATTATTATCATTATTGTTTGTAATGATCTCCAAAACCATATTGTAACATCAAAATTTATTTATAAGAATGAATAACCAAAATTTGAAATATACACCAAAGTTCGCTATTTGAAAAACTTTTTTATTATAAGAGCGTCCATCCTAGAGTTTTTTTTAAAACGTGTCTTTTTTCCTCAAATTTCCATATAACAAATTAAAAAAATATTAAAAATATGTTTTTTTAGATATTTTATTTTTAGTAATTATTTTTGATTTTTCTTGTTAAAAAAAAAATTTTTTTTCTGTGTATATTTTTTTAAGAAAGGTTTTTTAGTTCCCTACAATTCCCTTATATAAAGTTTTTCTCTAAATGTAATGGTTTTTGAACTACGATTTTTCAAGTAAAATGTTGGAAAAAACACATACGCCCATCTCAAAAGTTACTCTTGAATCCAAATTATCTTAACACCAGTGGATTTTTTTTTCCAACGTACCGAACTCATGTGCCAAGTTTCATCCAAATCAATGATGATCGGGTATGATTTTTGGGATTTCCGGCACATTCTGGATGGAATCCCTCAATAGAGGCATCATTCTGCACGGTTAGATGGGGGTTGTTCAGTTTTTTTTTTTTTTTTTTTTTAATGCATGTGTTCCGGCAGATTGCACTTGAATCGAATTTCGGACTGTAAAATGCTGTCGTTCCGGCACAACGAATAACTTTAATACGTTCAAGATGAAACACGGTCGGATAAATTAGAGATCTACGCGCACGGTCTATTGTAACAACCCTGGCTGGGCATTTATTAAGATCTATTGTTTGTCGGGTGGATGGGATTGGGATACAATTGGTTATGAGAGTGAGTGATCAAAACATTGTGTGACTGGAGAACTCGAGTGTGAGAGTGTGGAAGTTATTCAATTTAACATTAGGGTGGGCCAATTCAGGCAAATTCAAACAGCATGATTAGAAGAAATGCGTCAGGTTTGTGTCGAGCAAATTTTAATCGTAACACCTTCTAAGCAGCATTAGGCTTTAGTTGCGATCTAGAGTTAATGCACATAAAATCTACTGAAATACTAGTGTAGCAGGGCTAGCATGGGTTTTATACAACAACATAGTTTAATTTGAGGAATTATAGTTTTAATTCATTTGTTGGTTAATGAGTGCCTTTTACAGTGAGGACTATGAACTTTGAATTTGTATCACATTTGAATACTACATGAATACCAGAAAACAGGTGCAGATAAAGACTAGAATTTTGGAACATCGTTAGCTCATAAACTTATTGAAAAACAAAAGTCAAAACTCACACAAAAATGTATCCTAAAGTCATCCCTCCGCAAACTAAAATCCATCCAGTGCAAAATGGATTGATAATTGATAGGACCACACGGATGCGGTTTCATTCATTACACTCCCAGCCACCAAGGAGTGTCCTTCGGTCATCTTGAATGATTGGAACGATTCGGTTCGGGCAAGGAAAAGCCAAGTGAAAACCAAAGCAATTTGAGATGGACCCTTTCCGTCTCGTGGGACTACTACTTCAATTTATATCAATTTCGGTTGTCACCCACCTCTGCCCAGTCACATCCTTCTCCAACATCAACCATGACGAGATCCCTCGTGGCATTCCGAAAGCTTCCACTGGACAGATACAAAGAACTTGGAAAAGGCTATCCAACTCCGCACATCTGCCGGTTAGCCATGTCATTTCCCGTCCTCCGAAACGCACACATACGGCAGCATTCGGTCAGTCGAGAGTCGAGAATTACCATACTTTGCATAAACGAAATCAACGAAATTGCGTGAAAAGTCATTCCAGCTGAAGGCGAAAGGATCATTGTGAGGGGGGAAGAGGGTGTTTTATGGCCGGGTCAGTCTGGTCATTTTGGGTGTTATTTTGTGTCTGATGGTCAAGGAAGCGACTTTGTAGCGGGGAAATTGGTCAGTGTGAACCGTCGAGTATCAACGTGGGAATGAAATTTGAAGACGAAATTTTCCCCCCAAATAGTAGGTACATACATAGGAAGACGAGGGTCACGAAGTCCCGAACACCATCATTGATGGCTGTTCCGCTTGTCGTAGACAATCTGCAAACGGACAAGACGGAAACACTCGTTGGTCAAAATGAGGATGCCAACGAGAGGACAAATAAATTGAGTGACGTAAAAATAACACAGCTAGCCGATAGTGGTGCAGAAGGTTTGGTGATGGCGAGGTATCTATCCGGTTCTGCTCCGGCTGCATGGTTTATAAGGGAGGACGTAGAATGTCGTCGTCACGGTTGTCACCGTCATTGTCGTACGTTGTCGGCACTGCTGTGATTGTGGTGACTTTCTTTCGAGTGTGATATGCCACGGTTTGTCGTGAGGGATTTCAGTATTCGAAATTCATCGAATTTGACAACGCACTGCTAATGCCGAATGCAATAAACGTGAATTGGCCTATCGGAACGGATCTGTTGACCCACAACTCAGTCCACTTCCGGTGCGGTAGTATGGTTATATTTCAAATGACATGCGATTGACAGTCGGTAAACATTGTGTTCATTCATGTTTCACCTATAATGGGTTTAGAACCAACGGTACTGAAACGAGGAACAATGTGTTGCTCGATTGTCATTGAAGTGATTTCGATCGAAATCAATACTGCTTAAGGTTGTTTAGTGTTTTTCCTACTGACAGCAGTAGAATGCAATGTTAACATCCCGAACAACAGATACTTAGAATAAATCAACATTCTGGATTTTGGTAACTAAACTCAATCGAAATGTACGTTTTGTTTTTCTTTGTTTAAGTTCCTTTAACATACAGGGTACAATGAAACAAAAGGGTAAATTTTAAACAAAAGATTAACAGTATATAAAATGAACAGAAAACAAACAATTTAAACCGAGTTCTTCGGCAAATTTTAAAGGGTGTCCACGATGAAATTGCCACACTATGAAATTGCTCTAACTTTTTAACCGTTGGGTAGAATTTAATGAAAATTTGGGTGGATTTAGTTCATAGTGCATTATTTACATCTTGCAAGTTAAAGTCCTGTGATCAAAACTCGCGGAAATGGAGTCGAAAGAACAGCTCGTGCGTGATAAAATCTTGCGCATTCATCACGAGAACAAGGATCTCTCGCAACGTTCCATCGCTAAAACGTTGGGAATCGCGAATTCCACGGTGTCGCGAGTGATTAAGCGTTTAGAGGAACGGTTGACCACCGATCGGAAGCCCAGAAGTGAAGGAAAAAGTATTCCGTACAACACCAAAAATCACAACCGCGTAGTTGGGACCTTCAACCGAAATCCGAACGCCTCCGTTCGGGATGTGGCTAAGAAGCTGCACCTAAGCCGAAGTTTTGTCCAGAAGGCCAAAACTAAGGCTGGGCTTCGAACGTTCAAGGTACAAAAGGCCCCTAATCGCGACGAGAAGCAGAACAAGTCCGCCAAAACCCGTGCCAGGAAGTTGTACCTCAACATGCTGACGAAAGTTGAATGCTGCATCATGGACGACGAAACATATGTGAAGACCGACTTCAAACCGATCCCCGGCAACCTGTTTTTCACGGCCAAGGATAAGTTCAGCGTTCCGGAGCATGTCCGCACTCAGAAGATGTCCAAATTTGCGAAGAAATTCCTGGTTTGGCAAGCCATCTGCACGTGCGGGAAGCGGAGTGCACCTTTCGTGACCCAGGACACGATGAACGGACAGGTGTACATAAAAGAGTGCCTCCAGAAGCGGCTGCTTCCTCTCCTGAAGGCCCACAACGTCCCAACAATCTTCTGGCCGGATTTGGCCTCATGCCACTACTCCAAGGACGTGCTGAAGTGGTATGCGGACAATAAGGTCAATTTCGTGCCGAAAATGTTCAACCCTCCCAACACTCCGGAGCTCCGCCCCATCGAGAAGTACTGGGCGATTATGAAGCAGCACCTTCTTAAACGACCTAAGGTAGTGAAGACAGTCATGGAACTGAAGAAAGTATGGGTTTACATGCAAAAAACGGTTGATTCACAGGTTGTGCAGAATTTTATGGCCGGGGTTGAGGCCAAGGTGCGGGCATTTGCGTATGGAATGTAAATAAAATACGAATAAAATGGTAAAATGAAGTTTAATAGTTATTTCTCAATCCCTGAAAATTTGATGGCAATCGGATGAAAACTCGAATTTTGGGAATCATTTTTGTGTGGGGAATTTTCATGGTGGCCCCCTTTATTTTCTATTTATATTCAGTTTCGTATTGTTAATTAAACTCATCAAAAGTACGAGAACGTGTAAAAGGTATGCTTGTACGTTCAATTTATTTGGTGTCTTCTAATGTATACGAACATATATACGAACACGAATGATACGAACAAAAATAAACCAAGGAATAAGTGTGGTGATGGTGCGAAAAGAAATAATGGTAAGAGCCTATTTGACTGATAAATATTGATAACAGCATTAACATTTTGACGTAGGACAACGTCTCTGTTTTCAATACAGGGGTACACGTTGTGAGTACAAAAATTTGGAGCGTCACGAAATATGCTTAGGTTTTGAACGGTAATAAATAATTCATTTCATGACCGATTTTCAAAATCTTTACACCAATCAATCTCTAATATTTCTACGCATCAGTTTCAATATTAAAATTGGTTGATTTTGAACATTAGCCTATTGAAAATAACGTAAATACAAGGTGATGTCCTATAATGTTGATTTTTCAGAGTAAATTTACCAAATGCACAGTATAATCCTAGCACAGACTTCATATTTAAGTAACGAACGTCTCCTAGGCAGCCATGAATAATATATATGGGGTACACCTTCGCATTTTGATTTACCATCAGTAACGTTCAGACGTGTTTAGCTCGCTCTCATGATAAAAAAGCGCTTTTCCGAGTTTTACGCCCACTGCTCTCTCCACGACGATGGAAACCGACGAGACTCCGCCAGAAGTGGCTGGCACGACCACAAGAAAAGGCAAGCGGAAGAAGCCCGACGTCGACGCCGACGTGAATCAGCAGCTGCTGAGTAAAGCTTGCTTCAGATAGAATTGGAACAAATACAATTGCCTGTATTTCAGTTATTTATTATTGAATTCAAGATCTTTTTTTATACAAATGTAGTGTTTTCTTCATACTTTTAAGAAAAAATACGGATAAAATTATTCGTCACGGTTTCGAAGGAATTCTCGAATTTTTCCTGTAACACGGCTCATTAGGCGGCGCACACCTTCTTCGTCCATCGTTTTAGCTATCTTATTCCACCAGGTCTTCATCTGATTGATGTCTTTGACAACTTTTCCCTTTGCCTTGAGTCTCCTCTTCATGATTGCCCAGTATTTCTCAATAGGGCGGAACTGGGGGCAGTTGGGTGGGTTAAGGTTTTTCGGAACAACCTGGACCCCTTTCTCTGCATACCATTCTTGAACGACTTTGCTGTAATGACAGCTTGCCAAATCTGGCTAAAACATTACGTCGTGGGATCGAATGAACGGCAAAATTTCGTTTTTGGAGACACTCTTTTTGGTATAGTTCCGTCGTCATTGTCTTATTTGTAACGAAAACTTTCGTTTTTTTGCCACAGCTGCAAATGCCCTGCCAAATCATGAATTTTCGTGCAAAATTGTCGGCAAAAACAAATTTAAATTTGGCTGGAACATCCCCCCGAGCCGTTGCCAAGTAAAATTTTTGACCTGGGATTTGCCCGAAATCAGCCTTGACATAGGTTTCATCGTCCATCAGAAGACACCCGTCGAACTTGGCTTCCGAGCACGGATTTTGGCCACACTACCCAACAAACATCGGTATTGAATTAGAGCTTGTTCAAGCAAATTTGGAGAAGCTATTCAGCTGTTTCTTCTAGAATAGCTGAATAGCTTCTCCAAATTTGTTTGAACAAGCTCTAATTCAACACCGATGTTTGTTGGGCTATTCTGTTTTATGGTCTGATTTGGCTGTTTGCTAGCTCGATACGACTTGATTCCTTCCCGGAGTCGAGTTCTCCTCACGGTACTATGAGCAGCACCGAATTTTCTGGCCAAATCACGGTCCGACAGATTGGAATTCCTCTTAATCGTCTTCAAAATCTTTCCAAGCAGTTTCCGGTCGTCTCCGACGGTTGGCTTGAGGCTTCCGAATCGTCGTCAATGTTTCCTTATACCGTTTGATAACGCGCCATACGGTATTTCTGGGCAATTTCAGCTGTTTAGCTAGCCTAGATGCAGACCACAATGGATTTTCCAAATAACTGTGCACAATTTTTTCCCTTCTTTCGGCTTCCATGTTGATTGTTTACAAAGTACAGTCGATTTGCGGAATGTCAAAAATACATACGTGAAGCTGAAAAAAAATTCCCGACACGTGGGCGCCAAGAACTTCCAAATCCGTCCACCAGGAGCGCCACAATATGAGCAAAAGTTTGTTCCAATTCTAAATGAAGCAAGCCTTAGCAACGCCTTTAGCTCGCTTCCTAATGAATCCTAACCGATTGTCTCCACACCGGAAAGTAATCGGACACCAAAGCAACCGCCCCTGGTGGTGAAAAACGTTGATTTCGCGTCGAGCTGCAAGGCTCGATTAACGTATAAAATCAACAGGTTTGGCACAAGGATCCACTGCACCACCACCGACGACTACATTAAAGTGCGCAAGTATCTCGAAGATCTGGGACTCGAGTACTACACGCATGACAAGCACTCCGATCGACCCTACTGGGTGGTTCTACGAAGTCTTCTACTGGTGGCACATGACCTGGATGCTAAAGCGGTCCATTTCATCCGACGGAAGGGTGAATTCGCAACCCTAGATGAGGCATTCTATTTGGTACACTTCGCCAAAACATACACGAACCTTACCAAACTGCGCGAGGTCAGGTACGTTGGAAGGCATACCAAAATAAGCGCGTGGATGTTACGCAGTGTATGCGTTGCCTGTACCACGGTCATGGCACCCGGAACTGTCACCTTAGGACAAGGTGCAACAACTGCGGCGGAACCCACGACACTGAAGAGTGCCCGCCGAAAGATTCTCCAGCCAAACGGTGCGCCAACTGTGGTGGTGCCCACCCAGCTACGAACCGTAGCTGCCTGAAACGAGCCGAGTTTCTTCGAATTCGACAACAATCTTCGTCCAACCAGAAGGGCCGAAAGCAATCCACCAAGACCCCACCAGCTCTTGTCCTGAGTGATGAAAACCATCCTGCGCTGCTGAACAGTTCGGTACCTGCCGGATTTCCAAGGTTCGTGGCTCCACAGTCCACCCCCGGGATAAATCAACACAGACGCACCAACCCTCGAATCAGAGCTGGTGTGGTCGCTGCTCCAACCGACTCTCCTTCCGAGGACAATAATGATGCGCTCTATAGCTCAGCCGAGCTGTGGACCATCTTAACGGAATTTCGTGGAAGACTACTGCGGTACAGGATCGGACCTGGTGGAGATCCTTGGATATATGGTATGCAAGTATGGAGTCAACTGAGCCCCGCACCATCCGTTTATCCAACTGGAATGCTCGCTCTGTAAGGGCGAAAAAGATTGAGCTGGAAAACTTCCTTTCTCAGCAAAGCATCATCGTGGGAGTGGTTTCGGAGACCCGGCTAAACCCGAATATCAATTTCTCGCTCCCGGAACACAGCATCGTCCTGCTGGATCGTTCCAACGCAAGTGGCGGCGGTGTCGCAGTGGCCTTCAGAAAAGGCATCCGGTACGAGATACTACCGCACCCGAAGACCAACGTCATTGAAACCATCGGCGTGAAAATCATCGCTCACCTTGGAGACATCACGATCTTCGCCGTTTACATGCCTCGGCAGTGTGTGGACAGCGATGGCACCTCAAAACTCTTCGTGGAAGATCTCGAGAAGCTTACCATCAAGCGATCTCGCTTCATAGTGGCCGGTGATCTTAATGCACACCCTGTGGAGAAATCATTCGGCCAACAGGAACGGCAACCTTCTGGCTAACCACCTTAGCTCAGGTACGTGTGCTATCCACTTCCCAGACGATCCGACCTTTCTATCCCCAGCTGGGAGAACATTCACCTTAGATGTGTTTCTGTCTGACTTGGCACTGTCAAAGCCGGTCACACATCACGAGCTAAGCTCCGACCACTACCCGGTGGTGTGCGAACTGAGCTGTAGCCCAACGGAAGTTCCACTATCGATGAGACGGGATTACCACCGAGTCAACTGGGTGGATTTCAGTCGCCTGATGAACTCTCGTCTTCCTGATGACCCGGACGTATCGTCGGTCGATCCCATCGACAACCAACTCAGTCTATTCGAGGAAGCCTGCATCCGATGGATACCAGTGAGGAAACAATACACGAAGATCGATCGCTACACTCGACAACTCATCCAGCAACGGAACACAGTTCGTCGACAGTTTCAACGTACAGGATGCCTGATCAAGAAGGAAGAACTCTCCATCCTCAGCCATCAAATTAGAGGTCGAATGTCGTCCATTAAGAACCAGCAGCTTTCCAACAGCATTGCCCTAATGAACGACCATTCGAGACCATTCTGGAAGGTGGCAAAGGTTCTAAAGCAGAAACCGAAAGGAATCCCGCCACTGAAAGTATGGCACTGGAGACATCCTGTTAACCCCGTCGGAGAAGGCCAACGCAATCGCCAACAAACTCGTGGAGGCTCACAACCTTGCTGCAGGTATGGTGAATCCACACGAAGCTACTGTCCAGGAAGCCAGCTCGTCAAGCAAGTCGACATCGAACCTTTCGCCGGTCAAGTGACAGAGAACGAAATCCGCGCAGCAGTAAGATGCGGGAAAAACATGAAGGCCCCCGGATACGATGCCATCTTCAACCTGGTGCTAAAGAAACTCTCCGGCAAGGGTTCCGCTTCCAGGCGAAAATCTTCACTCGTCTGACGCAGTACGCGGACGACAGTGTAATAGTGGCCAACGGTCGGATGCCACAAAACTACAGGTCCCGGTTACAACAAGAGGTGACCGCGTACGTGACGTACCTCAGCAGCTGGAAGATTTAAGTCAACGAAGGAAAGACCCCAAGCTATCCTGTTCCGACATTGACCATCGCCGAAACGTCTACCTCCACCCGATTGCTTCATCCGGGTAAACGGATGTCTCGTTGATTGAATGAGCGAAGTGAAATATCTTGGTGTCACCATCGACAACAAGAGGAACTACCGTGCTCACACCGACAACCTGCGGAATAAATGTATTGGTCTGCTCAAAGCGCTTTATCCGCTAATAAATCGACGGTCCCGGCTATCGGAGCGCAACAAACTTGCCGTCTTCAAGACAATTATCACCCTGGTGGTGAACTACGCCATGCCGGTGTGGGGGACTTGCGCAGAAACCCACATCCAGAGGCTCCAAGTCGTCCAAAATCGGTTGCTCCGATTAATTCTCGTCGACGCACCCAGAACAAGAACCATCGAGCTACATCGTCTCGCTGATTTCAAAACAGTGAAAGAGCGCATCGAGGTATCTATAGATACGTTAATAGAGAACTGCCGTCATTCCGGGCGTCCGCTCATCCGAGCGATTGCCGAATAATAGAACATTTTTTAAATTATTAGGTTAAGTAGGTTATCAAATTGAAACTAATTTTGCCGTGCAAACACAAAAAACACACACACACACACACACACACACACACACACACACACACACACACACACACACACACACACACACACACACCTGTAAAAACATACAAACATCATCGATGCCAACAACAAAATTAAAGGCTGAAAACATATGTAAATCACTTGAAAACAAAGATATGTAAAGAACACAAGAAAAATTAGGATTATATTAAATTGCTAAAATTGCATTTTGATTAAGTTTTTCGGCAGTCGTGGAGCTGTGCAGAGCAAGATCTGCTGTTGGAACGCATTTGGTCGTAGCAAGCTTCCTGGCGAGCAGTCTTTGTCCAGATAGGCGTTGGTGCCGATGCTCCCGTCAACCTCGCTGCGAGAAACATGGCTGCTGAAGCCTACGAGTTGGCGGGAAATGCCGCCCGTGATAACGAGACAAGAATCAACCCACGTCACCTGCATATGGCCACCCTCAACGACGAGGAGCTGAACCAAGAAGACCGAGAAGAAAGCCCAAGTTCAATCGCGAACCATGTTTCTTCCCCGTCAACTAAATCCGTCCATTTCAGGCGACCAAATCAGTTTGCCAACTAAAGAGTTTGTTTGGTTGAATTTTTTTCTTGTGCTGTTTGAAATTTCTATTACCGCACCCGGCTGAACATGGAATTGCTTTAAACGCCGCGTCACGGAGTAAATGGCAAGGCGCATTGAACAACCAACGAACGAAATTCTATAACAGGTAATTCGAGCCGAACTGCAACACGACAGATTAACCATGTGTACACATTTACAGTACAGTTAGAGAGTAGGTTGAGTTCGTTGTAGTTCCTAGTTGTGCATAGCGGATTAGTTGCTGGTGGTATATAATAAATATTTCATAACATGATTCAGTATTGAACAGAACCAATAACTAAATAACTTGTTTGAAGTTTGCTTTTTTGCAATCGCTGCCCGCTGTTTGCTGGCATGTGATGATTTCCCTATCACAGTCGTCATGCTCTTACAACTAGTTGTTTAATGCTGGTAATGTTCTCTTCAAATTCCAATCAGTGCTTGAAGGTTTTCAAAGTTTTTTTGCCGCGGAAAATGGGAAAAAAAAAAAAAGAGAGGAGGGAGAGTGTTTGTAGGGGATGTATCTGGAGTGGGGGGGGGGAGGGGTTGAATAGAGTCCATATTATTCGATAAGAATCAAATAATTTTGAGAAAGTCTAAGTGAAATGTCGCAGCATATGGTTGCAAAGTATCAGAGCAGCTATGAGAACGAATAAATGTTTAGGCTATTTTATACTTTTAAACATATGGAGAAATAATTATTGATTATTGAACTCCTGCACAAAAATTATCGGTTTTAATTGATGACCAATTAACATAATGATTTTTATACAGTTACATATTCTAAAAAGTAACCTTGTATGTACTTGTAAGTAAAATTCATATTGCTAACAACTATCAACTATCTACGCCATAGATATAGTGACCCTCTCAACCATCGTAGCAAATACAACCGTGGTCGTATCATCATTCAAACCAAACGGCCCTTTTCAGGGCCACCAAATGCTTTCTAAAGAGTGTACAGTAGAATTTTCTCACATACTTACTTTCTAATGCTGGTCTAACGTTCCATTAAGACCCTACCCACACTATTTCGACCTAGACTACGTCTATTGGCTAGGGTAGGGGTCAAATGAAAATTGGAAAAATAGCGCCGTCACAAATAATTGAAACACTTTGAACGCTAATCAGTTTATTATTTGTCGATAGATTTTCGGTAAAGTCAATTTCCAAATACGTCAAAATATCAATTATAATTGACTTTGAATTCCCAAACAGGCTTTCAACAATCTATAACGCGATAAGGATAATGGTTTCCAGCTAGTAGATCATATCAACATAATCACCACAGCCAGCACAGCCGTTGGCCTTTCATCATAACAACATTGAAACCCTTTCTAGGACCACCGAATGATTTAAAAAGAGCAAACCATAGAATTTCCTAACATACTAACTTCTCTATGCCGATCCAACGTCCCATTAGAACAGCACCTACATTGCAATGTTGCTCTACGAAACAAACGAAACTAATCTAACAAGTTGAACCAGACAATGCATCAAACGGTTTTTTTTTTCAATCGATCAATGTCGCCTCTATTCTAATACAGGCTCATTAAAAATAATAATAATAATAACATTCATTACACATTGCTACGTAGTCCTACGTCAACTTTCCTTACACCCCATTGGGCTGTCCCTTCTAGTTTTTTTTAAACAAGGATGAGCAAGCTTCAGTTAAGTTATAGAATAGCAAACTTTATGCAACTTTGGTCTTAGGTTTTCTCAAATGAACTATTTAGAGCAATTTTTTTTTTTTGAGGGGGGGGGTTTTTTTTAAAAAAAGGGGGTTTTTTGTTTTTTTTTTTTTTTTTTTTTTTTTTTTTTTTTTTTTTTTTTGTTTTGGAGAAAAAAAGCTTAAAAAATAATTATTCAACATTAAAACCTGCTACTTTTTTCAAGAATCTTTATCTTTGTTTCTATTCAAAACAAAACAAACAAACAAAAAGGGCACCAAAATTGAAAAAAAAAAAATTGTGTGCAAGGCAACTTTTCTGGGAGAGCAACCTCATCGGTTCGGTACGAAATCCATATTAGGAGCGCAAATCAAGAGGAGCTTTACTTGATGTTGCTCGTTTCTTAAGAATCTGGCGTCAAAAACAGCCTAAAGGACTTCTTGGAACCAACATATTGTCCAAGCAAGAATCATAAATCTGCTTAGTTTCAGTTTTATCATAACAGAATTTATAAAATTACAAGTAAGACATCATCTAGACCATCATCAATTGATGCAACATAAATTATAAGAGATCAGATATCAGCCCGCCGCGTTTAATATTTTGATTAAAGAGCGACGGATTCTTCTTTTCATGTTAATTGTTTTGCAACAATTGAATTACTGCAAAGTGCAAGATGCCTGTTTGTTGTTCTTTTTTAAGAGGGCGAGTAATGAAGCTATAATCAAAGCCAGGACGAGGACTATAGTTAATGCTTAAGTCCCAACCGTTACAAGAGATTGGAGCACCATTTAACCTTTTTAGACTAGATGCTCCCAACGACCACTCATTAGAAAAATGTTGCTCTGTACACCAAACAGGGCATTCTGTTCAATTATTTCCTCCGACTATTCCTGTGTACCTTTGACATCTACTTAAGGTCTCTTCGTCTTTTTAAGGTAGAAACCAGCACCTCTCTATATCTTACAATTGCATGGACGTGGTCAGGTGAGTGATCGAGATGTGTTTTCGTGGAGATTATTGCGTGGAGAGACATACCAGTATCTGGCTCCGTTTCATGGTGGCATGCAATGTCTTCAACGAATTATTTCTCATCGTAGCTCCATCCACGAGGTGCAACCGCCAATGCCATGCTATGCTAATCATGATTATACCTAACGTTAGATTCTCAAATTTTATTAACCCTTATGGGTAATTTTGTCACTCCGTTTTAGAAAACATTGGAACAGAAGAACGATATAGAGAAAGAAATAAATACTAGTATACTGCTACACCAAATCTTCTAAAGAATTTTTTTTTTAATAGAATCTGATCGAAAGCAGCACCAACTGTCCATCATTAAGCGGCGTGAATGTTTACAAACCATGCATCATGATCAAATTTCATCTGATTTGACAAAGTGAAGCAGTGTTTAAAATTGATTTGATACATTACTATTTCATCCTGAACTCCTTTAAATATGGTTGTCAGGTCGCTTCGAACCTTTAAGCCATCATCTCGGAGGAAACGTGCGTACGTTTGAAAGTTCCATTCTGTTCCACCCAAAGCGCGGCAAAGTAACTCTCATGCACTTCATAAGGAAGATACAGCTCTTGGATTTTGCTTGCTAAGCAGAATATTTCTAGCAAATCAATTATATGATGACTATCCCTGCAGCAATTCATGCGAAATTCTCTTGACTACTAGTAACTATATTAGAACAAAATACATCTCTAAGTATAGCCTATAGGCAATGATTGTCCTTTGAGAATGGTTCGTTTGGTGTGAGAATTTGCCAGTTGCCACACAAAAGACAGCTATCGGAGCAAATCTAATTTGTTGCAAAATCCTGGAGTTCAGGTGATTATAACGTTCAATCAAGTGTGAGAGATATTTGTTACTTACCCCTTTTATTGCTGCCCATATCAGGTAGGCCAAGCCGTTTGCTGTTCCTTGGAAACCGAAGACTGCATCTTTTGGCCTGCTCGAAGGGGAGTAATTATCCCCCCTAAAGGGTTCCGTCTACAGATTTTCCGGATGACATTTTGTTCCGGGATGGAATGCAACAGCATCCTTCAGGTTGGTCCGGCTGACTCGGTTTGTGACTGTGAGTTGTGAGAAGTTTTTGGGGAATTTGTGCTTTGAAAGACATTCCTGGCTCTAGTTTAGTTGGGGATACCGGATAAACAGATTTCGATTGCCGTCGTAATAAATTGGAATGTCAGTGATTGTTGGGATGCATTCGACTGAGAGTTGTTGAAAGATATTTGAATCGGTATGTTGACAAATATCAAACAGCAGTTCCCATTTTTGGGAAATGGAATGAACATAACTTGATTGAGATAAATTCAGGTGCAACTACAGCATAATCTACGGTTACCATGGTAATCATGAAAAAATTGTATGGCTATCTTGGACACCCACATTGAGGGTAAATAAAATGGGAGAGGAAAAAAATTTTGAAGGGGGGGAATTTTGGGGGGTAGAAAATTTTGATTGCTTAAGATTGATAGAGTACAAAAATGGTCACTGTTGTGAAATATTTACATCAGCACATCTTTGATGGCACAAATCTCAAATACCATAAATATTTCGCGCCGAAAACTTGAACGACTTTTATGCTGCAGTACAGCAACAATTTATTCAATAGTTCGACACACGAAGTGGTTGTAGTTTATAAGATTTGTGCCTTCGAAAATGCGATGTGGCAATACTAGTTGGTCATTTGTGGGTTCTTTCCACTATTACCTTAAGGGGATACGGGTCAGTATTCTCAACGGCAGCAATCACCCCGCTGTTTTGAAGATGCAAACCTTAGTTTTTATATAAGATAACGACTATGGAACCATATCAGTTCGTGTGCACACTTGCGGTAAACATCCGATTATTGTTTCAGCTATTTCGATCCATTTAAAACCAAGTTGTACATCTCTGAAATTGCGAGGTGAAACAATTAGACAAAAAAGGTCGGAAAAACTTCACGTCTCATAGTGGAGCCCATTCTAAAAAAACGACGATTAAAAAGTTTTTCGCAACTCTCTTGACATTTTAGAGGTATGGTGTCTAAAGAGAATTTGCTCAAAGTGTACACCAACTCCTTTTGAAATTTACACTTAAGTTGATATTAAAATGGTATTACAGAAACAAAATCTGATGTTAGGTATTTATTATGTATACTATTTTGACTTTTTCCAATAAATTATAGAGAATTGAATCTTAAGAAACTATACTAAAGACACTAAGGTTCTATACCTCAACCCTAAAAGATGTTAAGATTTTTCCCTAAGGACTACCTTAAAACAAGTTTTTCTATATACTTTTTCGATAATGCATGCACAACTCACTATTTCAAAATGTTCTAGAGAGCTTTAAATAATATTAAAGTACGTTAAATCTCTGAAGACATCAGCAATGTTTGTTGATAATATTTTTCAATGCAAAATTATGAATGTTGTGAATCAAAATTCAAAATTGTAGTCATTGCTTACGGATAAGCACAAGAATGTTCAGGATCGGAACCCCTCGGGTACACAATCTATCAAGTAAGTGTACAATATTTTCATCGTTATTTTCTTTTTTTATTATTTTATATAGAAGTGTTAAGTTCTCGAAGAGAAGTAAAGCTAGTTAAGTGTTTAATAGCTATATATCAACTTGTCTCTTCGGTGGTTGGAACTAAACTCAACAAAATTTTCCAAATGTTTATTTCCACGATGGCTACAACTAATGGCCTACCACATCGTCTCTTGTGCATACGCCCATAGTACATCTCCCCTTTTTAGAAGAGATCGTATGGTGCAAGCCAAGCCGGGAGCCTACGATGTCTTCCTTCTTGTCAAACGGGCTCTGGAGTAGATCTGTGCGCCGCCACGCCACGCCACCGCCGACGACGATTTTATAGCGCCGCCGCCGCCACTTTTATTTTTTTGGTCGCACCGCCGGGCAGTTTGAGGCGCGCCGATGAAATTTTTCACCGCTTATGCATCCCTTCAGTTATTTCATTAGCCCTTTAGAAATCAGCTTTTATTACAAATGATGACATCTCGATGCGATATGCCATCCAGAGGGGTGCGTGTGAGACGGTGATCAGCTTTGTTGTTTCGTTCTAGCAACTGCAGTGTACATTTTCGTGTTCCGACTTTCAGCAATTTCGCGGATGAGTTTGAATTTAAAAATAATAATATGTCCGCCGTAAATGTCGTGAAAATTTCCATCGCGAGTGAAAAAAACATACCACAAATAATGTTAATTGAACCAGCGATGTGTGGAAAAAATTTGTGGCACTAAAATATGTCAAAAATGGTTTCACTCATCATCTGGTTCCTGACAAAGTGTTTTGCAATGCATGTCTAATCTAAGCAAAACAAAAGGCTGGTCTTAATTTGCAGGAAGACCGGGATCGAGATATTTAAAACGATCCTGCAATCGGTAGGTCGTTAACATTCGGCAAGTAAGTTTTATTAATAATGAAATTGATGATTTATTCTTAGAATTTCTTAGGTAAACAAGGTAACTTCAGGTTGCATGCCTACGTATACTTTTTTCTTATTCAAAACTCCGATTGTCCTGAGATTAAAAATGGTTTAGGAAGCCTACCACCTCGGGAATCTTGTTTGAGGATTTTGTTCTCATGTAATTTTAAAGGGGTGAGATTGACGGAATTTCGACACGGAAAATCAAAAATCCGGCCACATTTACATGCACTGAGATTAAAATCCAGTGAAAAAACATTCCGAAGTATGAGACTACCATTAATTGAGGGATAAACTAAAATTGTAGTGAATACTGACGGATAAAACACAACTATCTATCTATGCTAACCTAATGTATTAAATATGGTAGGGCAAAGGTTACCTACAAACTTACATATTTTCTTCATGTTTAACGAATCGGGTTAACTTGCTGAATAGTATTTCATAACTTTGTAAAAAATAATAGGAAATTTAATGTGCTGTCCAGACTACGATGTTTAGATTTTTAGATTTTTAGGTTTTTAGATTTTTAGCTTTTGAGATTTTTAGATTTTTAGATTTTTAGATTTTTAGATTTTTAGATTTTTAGATTTTTAGATTTTTAGATTTTTAGCTTTAAGATTTTTAGATTTTTATTTTTAAATTTTTAGATTTTTAGATCTTGAATTTTGAAATTTTTAGATTTTTAGATTTTTATATTTTTAGATTTTTAGATTTTTAGATTTTTAGACTAAGAATTAGATTTTCAGATTTTTAGACTAAAAATTAGATTTTTAGATTTTTAGATTTTTAGATTTTTAGATTTTTAGATTTTTAGATTTTTAGATTTTTAGATTTTTAGATTTTTAGATTTTTAGATTTTTAGATTTTTAGATTTTTAGATTTTTAGATTTTTAGATTTTTAGATTTTTAGATTTTTAGATTTTTAGATTTTTTTAGATTTTTAGATTTTTAGATTTTTAGATTTTTAGATTTTTAGATTTTTAGATTTTTAGATTTTTAGATTTTTAGATTTTTAGATTTTTAGATTTTTAGATTTTTAGATTTTTAGATTTTTAGATTTTTAGATTTTTAGATTTTTATTTTTAGATTTTTAGATTTTTAGATTTTTAGATTTTTAGATTTTTAGATTTTTAGATTTTTAGATTTTTAGATTTTTAGATTTTTAGATTTTTAGATTTTTTTAGATTTTTAGATCTTTAGATTTTTGAAAGATGTTTCGTTAGCTCCACCCATTGCGTTTTTTATATTACAAGATTGTTATATTCTACGGTACATTAAAAATCAGGGTACAAAATTAATAAATCACCACTGTATAATCTACTTCTCTGTTGTAATATGTCTTCAGTAAAATATTATTTATTCAATATATCATCGTTCGTTAATTTATTATAAATAGATTCCCCGTGAAATCGTATTCGATTTCTGCCAGCGCTGATAACTTGACACGCCATCTTCATGAAGATCTAAACTAAACTATTTTCGTACACGACAATTACGAAATGTGCAGCGTCTTTTGGCAATTGAACTCTGAACGCTGAAAAATCAGTTTTGATTAAGTTTAGTAATAAAGACATAAGCCGAATTCCCCGTCGACTTGTTATGAACAAATTCTATAATGTTAAGTCTCATATCTTTGTACACACACACATACAGATACACACATACACACGTCAATTCATCGACCTGAGTCATATAACACTATGGATATCCGGGCCTTCTATCAAAATATAGGACTTAGAGCGATCCTATAGTCTTTACAGTACACGAGAAAGCCAAACAGTTAAAAGGGATAAGCGTAAGGAAATGTTGAGGGGATAATTTATGCAATCCACGCCGTCGCCGCCGTTTGAAAATACCATACCTAATTGTTTCGGAAGTGAAGTGTCAGGAACTTCTTTGCACATTTCGATCATTTCTTCTTTTGAACATCCTCCGATCTTCGAACTTAGACTTGGCAATGAAATATTCTTGCCCTGGAAGTTGACAGAACTCGGCCTTGACATAAGTTTTGTCATCCATCACAATGCAAAACGATTTGATATAATGTGCTTTTCATTCCGGATTGGGGCTTTTTGCACCTTGTAAACATGTAACCCAGCGCGCTTCATGATTTTTTGCGCAAAACCGACTGACACCTTGGACTTGGAATGTTACACTACTTTCCTGGCAATTTTACTGTCCATTGGACCTTTTTTACGACCACTCCCTTCCTTCCTTTGGACACTCAGACGCTCCTTGAAGCTTCTTATCAAAAAAGACACAGTTGTATTTGGAATTTCAAGCTTTTTTGCGATCCATCGGTGTGATGCCTTTGGGTTTTGATTGTAAGTGCACAAAAATTTGTCACAGACAATTCCTTGTTTCGACGACATGACTGAAAGTACTTTATGAATAACTATGAAACTTGACAGATGTATACAATACACTATAAATAAGATTTACTCAAATTTTTAGTTTTTTGTTTAGTGCACACGAATTTGTCACAGACAATTTCTTGTTTCGACGACAAGACTGAAAGTACTTTATGAATAACTATGAAACTTGACAGATGTATACAATACACTATAAATAAGATTTACTCAAATTTTTAGTTTTTTTACTCATATAAGTTAGGTGGACCCCATAGTGGAAGCGAACGCGACGTGATGCGACGCGATGCGACGCGATCATAATCGAAGCGATTTTCAACGCGATTTGATACCCATAGTGAACGCGTAGAAGCGATATCATATAAATGAGGTGTAAATAGGTGATGCAAATCGAATTTGTCGTCCTTTTTGCTTTTTTTTTTTTGTTGGGGCGTAGAACCACTGCGTCCACTGAGTTGAACTTTTGTGGTATACCCCTGTTTACTATTTTAATTCGCATCTTAAAGCTAGATCACCATTCGTCAAGTGATGAGCCCAAGACGCGTCTCCCAGTCAGGCAAAATTGAGTTTATAAAACCCACCACCTTTCCAGGATTTGCAGTCCAAATTTCTTTAGGTTACATATAGCCACTGTACAAAAATTTAAGTCTGCTCTTGTACAAAGCATCACAACTGCAAAGCAGATGTAACGAGGTTTCACGTTCCATGTTACAGAAACGACAGATATCATTCTGAACCTGCACAGATAAAAAGAAACATTGAATTTTCTGCGTTATCTAATGCACATAAAGGGAATGCTAGATTTGGCAGAAAATAATGGGATATTTCATGTAAATTTAAGCCAGAAAACGCCTGAATCTAGCCTGTTGTGTGAAAGATTGCAAACATTGTTGTATGGCGCATGAAAGATTGCAAACAATTTCGTTGTTTACGCCTCCTTCGGCTTGAAATTACACGAAGGAAAATTTTACGCGCTTGTTAAAATTAATTGTTTTTTTCTGTGTGGCCAATGTTTTTCAAATGATATCTACTCGGGCAATGTCCGGTCACTAGGCCAGTATAGGTACAAAGAACTCTCTTATTGAGCTCCAGAAGCTTTTTACTGATTGTAACATTTGGAATTATAAACCTTTTCGCTTGAACACACTTTGTGGTGACCAACCAATTGGTCGTCACCCTTTGCACTTCCCAAGATTTTAATTCCATTTTATGGCACAGAATGATATACCGCAGAATGGTTCTGGGCCAATAAACTGTGCATTTGAACCTTGTTTAGCAAGCTCGTCTGCCCTTTCATTGCCTTCAATGCCACAGTGTCCCGGAACCCAGAATAAATTTACCGAGTTCACTTGGCACACCTTTCGCAATGAAAGAATACATTCCCAGACAAGTTTGGATGTGCATTTATAATTACTTAACGCTTGGCTGTCTGTAAAAATACAAATATTTGCATATCTATATTTCCTTTTCAGACAAACGTTAACACATTTTATTATAGCAAAGATCTCCGCTTGGAAAACCGTTGGATAGTTTCCCATCGCCACTGAGATTTCTACCCCAGGGCCGAAGATTCCTGCTCCCGTTTTTGTTCCAATTTTTGAACCATCTGTGAAGAATTTTATGGAGCCATGGCGAACAGTGGGACCTTCGACTTCCCAATCTATAAGTGACGTTTCACATATGTTGTAAGGGATGTCATGGTTTTCCACAAGTTTCACCCAGTCTCCATTCATATACATCACTGGCCCATTTTAAAAGCTTTGTGAAATGCTCAGGGGACCGACTAAGTCACCAGACATGAAAGTTTTCAACCGTTTAAGTCTAAGCATACTCTTTTCCGCTTCTTGTTACACGTATTCGTGCAAAGGCAACAGATTTAGAATTGCATTCAACGCATTTGATGGAGTGCTGCGCATCGCTCCTGTTATAGCAATGGATACTAGCCGTTTAAGTTTTGTAAGCTTTTTCTGTGCAGTAGCCTCTTTTGTTTTTGGCCACCACACAAGAGAAGCATACGTTACTTTTGGACGTATTATGTATGTATAAATCCATATTATCATTTTTGGTCTTAGACCCCATTTTCTGCCAAATGTTTTTGAGCATATCCAGAAAGCACTGGTTGCCTTACCGATCACACACTCAAGATGAGCATTCCAGTTCAGTTTTGCATCCAGTATCTCTCCTAAGTATTTAACCTGTTCACTAAGATGAATCTTTAATCCTCCTAGCTGAAACGCTTTTAGACTAAACTTCCTTTTCCTAGTGAAAGGTACAATTACTACTTTTGATGGATTTATGCTAAGGTCCTACTTGATACACCAAGACTGGGTAAATTTTAGGGCCCATTGCATTCTTTCTGAAATGATGTTGTCAAATTTTCCCCTCACTATAATGACTATATCGTCTGCAAAACCTACAACCTCGAAACCTTTTTCCTCTAAGCTTCTTAGAAGATCGTCTACAACTAAGGACCACATTAGTGGTGAGAGGACTCCTCCTTGGGGACAACCTTTCGATGCCCGTACTGCAATAGACATACTTCCCAGCTCTGAAGTGATTTCTCTTTTTGCGAGCATGGGATGAACCCAGTTAATTATGTTCATGTCAAAGTTCCTTTTCTTCATGGCACGAGTTATAGACGAATAGGAAGCGTTGTCGAAAGCTCCTTCAATATCTAAGAAAGAACAAAGTGCTATTTCTTTTACCGATAGAGCTTTTTCTACCTTTGAAACCACACTGTCCAGTGCCGTAACTGTTGACTTACCAGACTGGTAAGCAAACTGGAACTCAGATAGTGGATGCTTGTTCATGTAATTTGAATTGATATAGTCATTCAACACTTTTTCCATAGTCTTTAATAGGACTGATGAAAGACTAATGGGTCTATATGATTTAGGATGCGCCTTGTCTCGCTTTCCTACTTTAGGTATGAAGATAACTTTTACTTGTGTCCATGAAGTTGGAATATGTTTGAGTCTTGCCTTAAAAATCTCAATTAATAACGAGATCAACACTGCTTCGCCGTTTTGAAGTAATGCTGGAAATATCCCGTCCATTCCTGCAGATTTGTAAGGCTGAAAAGATCTCAACGCATTTTCTACCCTGGCTTTCTTAAAGATTTTATCAGCCAAGTCATTTGCGGCGATTTTTGTTCTAACAGACATTTGAGATGTCCTTGTAGAACTTCTTTCATCTTCAAGTGATCCATCTCTGATTGGATCTACACACAAAACTGATCCAGGAAAATGTGTTTCCATAATCAACTTTAACGTTTCACTAGGAGTTTTTGGAAAAACTCCATCCCCATTTTTAAGATTCCCAAGTTCAATCGTGAGATCCTTGGCAAGAGCCCCCTGAAGTCTTGCGACATCCGGACTATTGCTTATGTTTTCACAAGTTAGAACCCAGGATCTTCGTTTGGATTTTCTTATTTCTCTATTGTACTCAGTTAGTGCACTCCTATAGGGGGTCCAAGCTGAGGTTCTTTTCGCTTTATTAAACAATCTACGAGACGTTTTACGCAGACGTTCCAATTTAGAGTTCCACCATGGAACATCCCTGTTAAAGGACGATTTTTTTGATAGGACAACTAGTGAGCCGCTGGGGTTAGTGTACAAACTGTATGACCTGATAGTTTAAGTGTTGATTTTACATCCACAAATAAATGTTCCTGGTTAACATATTACGCAAATCATTTTTTGTATACTTAATTTACTTACTTATGTCTCCTGGGGGATCTCCTAAAAGTGGGTGCATAGGACTGATCATTTGTAATTCACCTAGCAAAAAGGTTTGAAAAGCAAAGAAAAATTAGAATATCAGGTCCTTTAATTATTGAGATTAGTGCCGATATGTGAGATTTCCGATTGATTGAATATGTAGCCAGTTGTTGAGGTTCTCAAATATGATGGGCTGCGTTTTAATTGAATGTTTGCTTATTGCAAGGAATAAGTGGTACAACAATGACAACTAATAAGGACCCAATTTGAACATTATTTTGATTAGGATTTACCGCAATCAACATAGTCAAATGTACATTCTCACTTGGCAAAAGACTAATCTAACAGGTCCAATCTACAAATGCAAATGTAATAGGTCCTAAGTAACAAATATATCAATTACACGCAGAATCATCATAATCCTCAAGAGCAACATTTTATATGTGATCCTGACGACGTTTTACGTTGAAAACCATTCAAAAAATTTATATTACACGATTGAGTTGCAATTACAATTAAAAGAAAAAATAAATCTTTCAAAACCTTCGTATTTTTCTCGATTTGACACAAATGTTTCATTGGACCTAATGCAATGTTCGGCATGAAATCGCGCGAAAATCGAGCGACGAACCAGTGCATGCAGTGGTTGGTCGCATGATAATCGCTCATGGTATGTTAGCTATATTTTTACTTTGTTTAAATGTACGGAGGTTCGTTGCGCGACTTCGCGTGACTTGTCAAACTTCGCATCGCGTCGCGAGTGGCGTCCACCCTGGGGGCGCCCTTACAGAAAATTTTCGGTGAACCGTTCTTATCGAATACACACTTTATGTACATTGGCAAAATAAAATGCACACCTCATCATTTTTTTAATTTCTCTCATATATTTGGTTCAAATTATACTGAACACACTGTAATCTTATTTGATGTGTTATCTTTAATAGTCTCTAAAAGTTTTGCTTAAAAAATACTAGTCTCTAAAAGTTTTGCTTAAAAAGAACAAGTTTTACTTCTAGGAAAAAAAAAACAATTCGTATAGAAATTTTGTGCCAACCTCATGATATGAAAATAAATGGCCATTTATTCCAACTTTTATCTGCATTAACAAATATTATTCGAGATTTTAAGCCGATTCTATTCAATACAATAACGAATATTGCTCTCAAACAAATAATAAAAATGAAAAATTATCTCAGAACATGTTTCGCCTTCAAATGACAAATTGTGTTGTTCGGTAGCTCCTGAATGACCGTTGACATTCAAATTTGTGCTGAGTTACGAAAATACGAATGGTATAAACACTGAGAAAAATTTCATGGTTAAAGGGTGTTCCGATCAAAATTTAGTCAAACAGTAATGTGTGTGAGTCGATCAACGTTTTTATTAATAAGTCAAATTATTTTTCTTTTTCAAGTTCTGTTAATACAGGATACAGGAGAAATATTCAGCTAAGCTTCCTTTTTACCGAATGCGAATTGCCGTTTCCGGTTGACGATGGCCCAATATTGTTCGATTGGGTGGAGCTCTGGCGTGTTGGGAGGGTTCTTGTCCTTGGGCATCACTTGAACGTTGTTGGCAGCATACCACTCCATGGCCTTTTTTCCGTAATGGCAAGATGCCAAATCCGGCCAAAATAGAACGGAGCAATTGTGTCGCTTCAGGAAAGGCAGTAGACGTTTTTGTTGTCACTCGCTCAGATAAATTTCCTGGTTGACGGTTCCGGTCGCAATGTAAACGTTGCTCTTCAAGCCACAGGTACAGATGGCCTGTCACACCAGGTATTTCTTCGCGAGCTTTGACAGTTTAATGTGCTTGAAAATATCTGCCACCTTTGGCTGTCCGGTTGCCGTATAAAATTCCTGTCCAAGAAGCTGTTTAAATTTTGCCTTGACGTAAGTTTCATCGTCCTGTTCCACGCAATCAAACTTCGTCAACATCGTCGGGTACAACTTTCGCGATCGTGCTTTGGCGACGTGTTTTGTTTATCGTCGCGATTTTGAGTCACTACTTTTTAAGTCGACAGTCCAACTCGTTTTTTAGCTCTATCCACGGTTGAAGGCGCCACTCCCAGCTTCTTTGCGACATCTCGGACGGAGAGGTTGGGGTTTCGCTCGAAACAGCGGCCAACTCTTTTTGTCGTCGCTGTGGCCTCCGGCTTTCGATTTCCCCCCAATCCTGCTTTCCTGGCTGTCGACAAACGTTCATTGAACACTTTTAATACGTTGGTAACAGTTGATTTAGCCACATTCAACAATTTCGCCAACTTGGTGTGAGAATAGTTTGGATTTTCGCCATGCACGTGCAAAATTTTGATGCGTTGCCTCTCTTCCTTCGACGATATTTTGATAACTGAAGTGCTAATCTCAAAATCAAAATAGAGGCGTGATGCTACAGGCACACATCTTCAAAATGAGGGGTGCGCAAAATTTTTTTAATGCACGATGAAAGGAAATGCGTCAAGTTTAAGTCGACCAAATTTTGATCGAAACACCCTTTATACCGACAATTAAATCATGGTCAAGTTGACTTTTGCATATAATGGTTACAATAACCATGAAAATGGTCGAGTTCCCCACGTTCATGGCATTCTTGACTATGGTCATGGTAACAAGGACTATTCCGACCTTATGGTAAATGTTGAATCGACTATTTTTTAAGGTTGTTTTGACCATGATCATAGTCGGTTGAAAATCACTATACTGTCATAGTCATCCTTACCCCCAATAATGTTAAAATTGACCATTAATTTTTTCTCAGAGAAGAGTTCAAAAGTGGTCGTGAAATGGTGGTAAAGTGGTCGTGGTCTTGACTCGTTCCAGACACCCTTCAACATCGAATATCGAGGAAAACATGGCAATTATTAGGTGGTTAGTGATCTCAATAGATCACATTGAACCGTTCAGCACATTATTGTTGCGACGCATTACCGCACGATTTGTTCCGAACAGCTGAAGTACGCGCAAAATGAATAAATGTATAAAAGAGAATGCTACGAAGGAGCTAAGGACCATCTCTACGGTGGCATATGACTGGGTCAAGCCGTTCACAGAAAAAAATAATGAATTTTAACAGGCGTGTAAAATTTAGCCCTCGTTTAATTTCAAGCCAAAGGAAGCGTAAACAACGAAATTGTTTGCAATCTTTCATGCGCCATACAACAATGTTTGCAATTGCTAAATTCAGGCGTTATCTGGCTTAAATGTACATGAAATATCCCTTTAATTTCTGCAAAATCTAGCGTTCCCTTTATGTGCATTAGATGACGCAGAAAATTACAAGTTTTTTTTTAACTGTGTTGAAACATGTGCGCCGCTTCAAATGCGTTAAAAATCAAAAATCATGCGTTAAAAATCAAAATAAATTTGCCAGAAAGATGAGAATTCTACACAGATAAAAAGAAATATTGAATTTTCTGCGTTATCTAATGCACATAAAGGGAATGCTAAATTTGGCAGAAAATAATGGGACATTTCATGTAAATTTAAGCTAGATAACGCCTGAATCTAGCCTGTTGTATGAAAGATTGCAAACATTGTTGTATGGCGCATCAAAAATTGCAAACAATTTCGTGGTTTATGCCTCATTTCGCTTGGAATTAAACGAGGGGAAATTTTACGCGCCTGTTAAATTAATTTTTTTTTCTGTGTGGGTAATTTTTGATCATAGTGTTTCACTCATTAGAATAATATCACGTTTCCTTATTATAGGGACCTTAATATGTACATCGATAACACAATTTTGGACTTTGGGTTGAACTACTACAGGGGATGATCAAAAAGGAGAAGACTAGCAACATTTTGTCCAGATTCAAAGTGATACAGTTCGGTGAATAATTAACCGATTTTGATAAAACTAGAAGCGTTCGACGGGGAATTTATTCTAGTTTTAGCATGTTTAATCAAAATTTGATTTGACTCCCGGGCACCGGAGATATTACGGATACTTTGAGGTTATGTCAAATGTGCTAATTTTCTGCAGCTCGTTATTTTTTATGTTACTTGAAAATCGGAAATATTATATTTTTTTCAGAAACTAGAATTCATAACAAGTCTGTCAGTGGTTAAAGATCGTGAATCGGCCCATAAACAACCGAGATATGGCTATTTCCGTAAAATGTAGTTTTTTACCCAATTTCCGCTGGTGCAAGGATCATAAGGAATGGACGCCAGATCAATGGAACCAAGTTGTGTGGTCGGACGAATCATCTTTTACCTTGTTTCCAACTACAGGTCGAGTGTACGTATGGCGTACTCCTGGAGAAGCCTACAACCCTGGCTGCCTTCTGCCAACCGTTAAACCAATGGCCAATGTGACCGAATACTCTCAGGTTGACCACCAGCGGTATTGTTTTGTAAAATCATGAAGTTGATGTGTCGCAAGCCAGGGTTTGACATCATTCGAAATCTGGCCACTTCCCTGGGGGGAACCCGGAATCCGGAACGTCACCAGGTGTGGCCAATGTGAAAGAATACTCTCAGGTTGACTACCAGTGGTATTGGTTTGTAAAATCATGAAGTTTGATATGTCGCAAGCCAGGTTTGATACAGTTCTAACTCTGGCCATTACACTGGTAGGGTACTTCCTTCACGATTCCCGATAATGAATCCGGAACTACGGAAAATAACGAAATGTTCGCTACTCTTCCAAAAACTAGGATAAATTTGTAATCGTATGGAAAAAGTTGCATCTAATTTGGTTAAGGGTACGCAGAGTTACAGATAAATTAAAAAGGAGTTTTTCAACATAAGAAGTGTCAGGCAATAGGGTAAAAAACTACATTTTACGGAAATGGCCATATCTCGGTTGTTTATGGGCCGATTCACGATCTTTAACCACTGACAGACTTGTAGTTTCTGAGAAAAATATAATATTTCCGATTTTCAAGTAACATAAAAAATAACGAGCTGCAGAAAATTAGCACATTCGACATAACCTCAAAGTATCCGTGCTATCTCCGGTGTCCGGAAGTCAAATCAAATTTTAATTAAACATGCTAAAACTAGAATAAATTCCCCGTCGAACGCTTCTAGTTTTATCAAAATCGGTTAATTATTCACCGAACTGTATCACTTTGAATCTGGACAAAATTTTGCTAGTCTTCTCCTTTTTGATCATCCCCTGTAGTATGTCATTATTACAAAGGTAGGTTAATTACTTCTCGGTTCAAGACCGGGAGCATTTAGCATTTCCACAATACATTTTCTTTATTGAACTTCTCGGTATTTTATACCAGAAAAAGTTATACAATAGGTTCTATGCGTTACCACGTCTGGTTCGAAATTTGCTTGACAGCGATGCGATTCAGTTGATTCAATACATGCTGTTATGGAACAGAGGCAATGAAACTATATGCACGCTTCGTGCTGTTGATTGAATTTAAATTTAGCTAGTAGGTATGATCATAACAGTTTCACTACAAAATACTGCAAAAAAAAAAGTAAATTGCACCTGTGAGAATAAGTTTGGTCGACTTCTTTCTGTTTATAAATGTGTATGGCTCAATTCATCGGAACAATCAATACAACTGTTATCTCCTAAATCAACAAAGAAACATAGCCAAACCGCTAAACCAATAGCTTTTAAATTTTAGAATTCATTCCACGCCATTTTCAATCAGCCATTCTTTTCTCACGTCCGGTATTTCATCGAAGCTTCATTTCGGTCACTTTATGGAACCTAATAAAACTGTACAGCATGGTGTTCAGTATGAGTTGGTCAGCGCAAGAACGGACAATGCACAGACCCAACTCAAGAAGAGATCGGAAAAAGACAACATTTTATATAAAATTAAGCGATCCGGGTACTTTTATCCGATAAATTTTATTTTTAGCTTCCATCTTCTATTCTGATACATTCGTTTTCATCCATCTGGCATCTGGCCACCTTCGCTTTGTCTCCATCCGCCTTTTGTGGTGCACCGTAACACACTTTAGATTCGGTTCAGGAATCAAGTCAGATGATCTACACTGCATTGTGAGGGTGGGGTGAATTTGCGGGCTTCAGAGTGGTACAGCCAGAGACCGGATTTTTATTATCTGTGACCTCTCACTCGACACTCGTCCTGCTTTTTTTCCGCTGTAGGTCCAAGGAAAAGAAATAAGCTTTCTTCGCTTTTCAACGACGCTACACCTTCTTATGGTGTCCATTCTGGCACCGGTTCCGAATATTTCCACTTCAAGTCCATCGTGTTTGGCTGGACTCACACGTTGTCCCTGAAAGTAAACATTTTAAAAAAAAATCAGTGGGGTTGTGTATAACACAAGTCTAGTTGTAGACGTTAAAGCATTGGTTTTATTAGTAAGACCTGTATCCACATTAATCCGGACACCTTCAAATCACTGTAACTTTTGAAATATTGCACGTAGGTGTGAAAAATTACGTTGAGGTATAGCTGATGGAAGTCTTTGGTCGAAAAGACTATGATTGGTGTTTACATTCCATGTTTAGTGTACAAGATGGCGAAATGAAAAACACGTGCACAAGTGTACGGACGTAAGGCAAATCCTGACTTGTCAATATGGGAACTTACAAAAAAATGGATTGAAAAAATGGACCTAAATCCACTGTTCACAATGAGCTCAAATCATTTTCGAAACATTTGACGTCCAAGAGGAAACCGAGAAGTGATATAAGCAATGGACTTACTGATCCTGTCATAGACCGAAAAGTGAAGAGGATATTGAAGGAAAACCCGAATCTCTCTGTTCGAATGGTGGCTCGTAAAATAGGAATGTCACCTGGTTTGGTCCAAAAATCAAAACACCTTTCCGTATAAAGTAAAAACAGTACTAAATTGCAACGACAAACAGAACTTGACACGGCCTTGATCACGGGCTCAACGCTTTTACTGCGAATATTAAGGTCGATGAAACTTATGTATGTCCTAGAGGATTTCAAGCAGGGCAGGGTTTCTATTCTGCTTTGGCCAGAAATGCTACTGCTGAGCATTTAAGGATAACAAAGGATAACAATTTCCCATTTTATATTGTTTGGCAAACAATTTGGATGTGAAAGTAAGAGAGTAAAGCAGAAAGAGTAAATCTTTCATCGCTACAGTCACAATCAAGAAGGAGATTTGCCAAAAAAAAATCCTGCAGAAGCAATTGCCACTCTTCATCAAAAACCACGAAACCCCTGTTCTGGCCATTTGACATTATCCCTTTTTTTTAAAATGGGGGGGGATGGGGACAAACAAAATAAAGGGAAAATCCAACAAAAAACACCACCCCCGCAATTTTGTGAGGGGTTCGTCCATTGTGGTGTTGTGGGGTCTTTTTTTTTTTTGGTTGGGTTTTAGAAAAAAAAAAAAAAAAAAAAAAAAACACAACCCCTAAAAAAAAAATATTTTTTTAAAAAAAAACCACATTTTTTTTTTTTTTTTACTCCTTTATTTGTAAATAAAAAAAAATAATTTTATTTTTATGTTGGGGTGGTTTTTTTTTTTATTTTTTTTTTGTTTTGGTGTGTGGTGGGGACCTTTTTTTGTGTTTTATGTGGTTTCTCGGGGGGTGGCAGATTGGTGGTTATAAAATAGCGGACGGTGTGTGCGGAGATTTTTTTTTTATGAATTCATTTATTTGTACAGGCGCAATCGAATCAACTTTACAGAGCCAAGTTTTCATGTTTATATACATCAGTTATCTTAGAACTAAGGTTAAGGGGGTGGAACCGATTACTCGCGGCCGTCTCGAGGTTAATAGGAATTACAATTTTATGGATGGGAAAATTGCGGTGGAAATTTTAAACAAAGCATAAGGAACAATGGTTTTCTTATATCTAGAATTTCAAATTACAATTTTTTAATTGAACGTTTTCAATTTAAAAATAAAATCACTCACACACACAACAACAACACTCACACATACAACCACAATCACACACCGATGCACACAATCCTCAAAAATTTAACCTAAACAAGTAAGTTAATCAAACTACAATCTAAGGCTAATGTTAGTCAAAAACACATAAATAAGTTTCATAAACTCCAGATCGCGTGCAGCCAAAATGTCTCGAATCGGTACATTGGGTTGTCAACCTCGAGCCCGAAGGGAATCATAAAGCTCAGATCTGACTCCACGATGCTCAGCACAAAACCAAATAACGTGATCTGCGTCCTGGTAACCTTGTCCACATTCACAGAGATTGCTGTCTCCCAGCCCAACACGGAACAAATGAGCGTTTAAAGAATAATGATTGGACATGAGGCGAGACATCACACGAATGAAGTCTCGACCCACATCCACCCACCCTGAACCAACATTTCTTAGACACCTTAGGAGTGATAGAATGTAGCCATCGCCCCAAATCTCCTTTACTCCATTTATACTGCCAGCTATCTGACGAAAAATATAGAAAAATTCGTTGAAGGCGATTTGTCGGTCATAAATATCGCCTTCCATTGCGCCCACCCTTGCTAGCGAGTCCGCTTTCTCATTTTTAGGAATCGAACAATGTGAAGGGACCCACACAAAGGTGATAATAAAAGAACGTGAAGATAAAGCACTTAGAAGACCTCGTATTTTCATAAGAAAATAAGAGGTGTGCTTTACCGGCCTCAAGGAGCGAATAGCCTCTATAGAACTAAGACTATCCGTGAAAATGAAGTATTGATCCGGTGTAAAAGAGGCAACAGTTTCTAAAGAAAAGTGAATTGCTGCCAATTCCGCGACAAAAACAGAACAAGGTGCTTGAAGTTTACGAGCGACGCTATAATTTTCATTGTATACACCAAAGCCAGCGGAATCCTCTATCAAAGACCCGTCAGTGAAAAACGTTTTGGTGGAATCAACTAGGCCAAACTTTGCAGCAAATATAGCCGGAGCAATCATAGGACGATGATGCTCTGGGATTCCACGAAGCTCCTGTTTCATGGATAAATCAAAATGAACCGAATTTCCGAAGTCGGAGAAGCAAACACGATTGGGAATATTCAGCGAAGGGCTGACATCCTGTGTTATGTACAAATGGTACAAAGTCATGAAGCGGGTTTGAGGATTCAACTCAAGGAGCTTCTCGAAATTTTCGATCACCTGGGGGTTCATAACTTCACACCTGGTGAGGAGCCGGAGAGATAATTCTGAAAACCGATCCGAGAGTGGCAACATGCCAGCCAGCACTTCAAGACTCATGGTATGAGTCGAGTGCATACAACCTAACGCGATACGAAGACACCAATACTGAATACGTTCCAGTTTGATGATGTGCGACCGAGCCGCTGACTGAAAACAAAAACTACCGTATTCTATAACCGACAAAATCGTTGTCCGGTACAACGTTAGAAGATCTTGCGGATGCGCTCCCCACCAGGTCCCGGTAATTGTGCAGAGAAAGTTGATCCTTTGTTGGCATTTTCGCTTCAGATACTCAATGTGGGATCTCCAGGTGCACTTTGAATCGAACCAGACCCCAAGATATTTAAATGACATAGCATGAGTTATCGGTGTACCCAAAATTTGAAGCTTCGGTTGTGCAGGGTTATGCTTCTTAGAAAAAACTACCAACTCAGTTTTCTCCGTAGAGAATTCGATACCTAGCTCGAGAGCCCAAGTAGACAAATTGTCTAAGGTATCCTGTAAGGGTCCTTGCAGATCGACCCTATTGGGTCCCGTGACAGACACTACACCGTCATCTGCAAGTTGTCTCAACGTACAATTCTCACTCAGACAACCGTCAATGTCTTTGACATAAAAATTATACAAAAGAGGGCTTAAACATGATCCCTGGGGGAGACCCATGTAGCTAAATCGAAAAGCTGTAGAGTTTCCATGAGAAAAGCTCATATGTTTCTCTGACAGCAAATTGTACAAAAAATTGTTCATTAATGGAGAAAAGCCACAAGCGTGGAGTTTATCTGAGAGAACTTCAACAGATACTGAATCAAAAGCCCCCTTTATGTCCAAGAATACAGAAGCCATTTGCTCTTTTATAGCAAAAACTAACTGAATATCTGTGGGAAGCAACGCGAGACAGTCGTTTGTTCCCTTACCCCTACGGAAACCATATTGAGTATCTGAAAGCAGGTTATTCGTCTCAATCCATTTGTCCAGACGGAAGAGGATCATTTTCTTTCACAACTTTCGAATGCAAGATAACATCGCGATGGGTCGATAGGAGTTGTGGTCGGACGCGGGTTTACCAGGTGTTTGAATGGCAATAACTCTCACCCGTCTCCAGTCATCCGGTACAATGTTGAGTTCGAGAAGCTGATTAAACAAGTGCAACATGCGCCTCTTAGCGACGTCTGGAAGGTTCTTAAGCAAGTTGAACTTGATTCTATCAGCCCCTGGAGCCGCATTGCCACGCGAGAGAGAGAGTTCTACCATTGAAAAAGGTTGGCTGATCTCATCTATCGAATTCGTGGTTTCGCGAGGAAACATTTGTGCTGGCACAGAATCTGGACAAACTTTTCGCGCGAACTAGAGGATCCATTGGTCCGAATACTCCTCGTTCTCGTTGTTCGTAATTCTGTAACGCAATCTTCGCGCCGTATTCCAAAGGGTATGCATCGACGTTTCACGCCCGTCCACGAATTGTCGCCAGTAACCGCGTTTCTTGGCCTTGATGAGGCTCTTAAATTCGCGTTCGAGAGCCGTGTACCTTTCGAAGTGCTCCTGTGAAATGACTGAGGTTTCCTGTGAAATGACGTTCCTGGAACTGGTCGAGTATGAGCTTGAAGCGCGCTTTCCAAAATCAGGTTGGAGAGGAAGTTATATTCCTCCAGCGGTGGAAACCCTTCTACCTTGTTACGGCTTCATCTATTGCTGTCTTGAACCTTGTCCAATCGATATTACGAGTTAGATCATGACGTTGAGGGATTCCGGCGGAGTGAGCCCGGTGGCAACCGAAATTTTAATAGGCAAATGATCACTACCGTGGGGATCCTGGATCACATTCCACGTGCAGTCCAACGATAATGAATTCGAGCAAATTGTGAGGTCTAACCTACTGCCAAGTGAGGATGCACCAGCCAAGCGTGTAATTTCTCCATAGTTGAGAACGGTCATATTGAAGTTGTCACAGAGGTCATATATCAAAGAAGACCGGTTGTCATTGTACAGTTCTCCCCAGCCTGTACCGTGAAAGTTAAAATCTCCCATGACCAACCGCGGAGCAGGAAGAACCGAACAAATATCTGAAAGTTGTTTCTGGTTTATTGAGGCTCTAGAAGGAATATAAACAGAAGCAATACAAAGGCTTTTATTTTTAATAACAGCTTGACATGCGACGACTTCAATACCTAGAATAGGAGGAAAATTCACTATATAAAAGAAGTAGCACTTTTTGATCCCCAAAAGTACTCCTCCTCCACGTGAATTCTCACGATCAAGCCGAATAATGTTGAAATCGTGAATCGGAAGATCGATTTCGGGTGAAAGCCATGTTTCACAAAGAGCAAATGCATCACAACCGATATTGTGAGTTAAAAATTTAAATGATTCTAATTTAGGAATAAGACAATTCGACAATTCCACTGCAGAACAGTGAAAATCCCCTACCTCTTTTGGCAAATTATCCATCGAAGGAAATGATAGCTGCAAGGAGGGGCCACTTTAATGTTAATTTCTTCAAAAAAGTTTTCACAGTGGGAAGCATGGCCATAACAATGCTTTTAAGAGGGTCAGACATTTCGAGGTACTTGAAAATACCTTCCACAATATCATCAAATGAGAACAGCCCAGATGAAGAGGGGGCTTCTGTTCTTAAAATCGGGGCATCAGGGGTTTTGGATGTCCACGGGAGAGATGGGAAATCCTGTGTGTAGTTGGCACTTCGAAAACCAGGAGAATTTGGATTATCCTTATTTCCACTGCTCTTTGAATTGGGCATGTTGATTTGGGGCTTCCGTTCAGCTACTTTCCCTGCTCGGATGCGTCTTCGCTTCCGTGAAGCACCTTCCGGAAAACTGAAAGATGTCCCCTCCTCAACCAAGTCCGAATCAGACTCGTCATCTGACAGAGGAGCAAAAGGATTTGTATTGATATCGGGTGGCGAGGCTTTCTTAAGTATTTCTGCAAAAGATTGCCTTGAACGTTGTTTCAGAGAACGTTCCAATTTTTCCCCGCGTTGTTTGTACGCCGGGCATGCGGAGAGAGCTTGGGGAGGAATTTCCTTGCAGAAAACGCATTTTAGTGTGTTATCTGCACAGGGACCAGCCTCATGTTTCTCCCCGCAAGTTGAGTAGCGTGCCTTATTGCCGCAATGGGAGGCCGTATGCCCCATCTGCTGACAGTTTTGGCAAATCATTACCCGGGGTACAAATAACCGCACAGGTAGCCGAAGTTTGTCCAGTTCTAAGTAGTGAGGAAGAGCAGAGCCAGAAAAGGTCACCCGAAACGAGTCTGTGGGGGTAACTTTTTTCTTACCCTCGCTGTGCGATATTTTAACTAATTTTCTTACTTCCAGTATCTGAACTGTGGGGAGCAGAGGGTTCTTGAATCGGCCAACCGACCGCTTCTCCAAAATTTCAGGGCACTGACTCGCCTCTGTGACCACTCCTACAATCTCCACATCACGAGCTGGAATATAAACTCGATATTCCAGTGTAAAATGCTGAGAGGAAGCAATCTCATTAGCCTGCTTCAGGTTAGAGACGACAACACGGAGTTTATTAAATTTTACTTTGGGGGCGACCCCGGCGTAGTGGTTAACATCCATACCTCTAACGCCAAAGTCACGAGTTCGAATCTCACCCCCGGACAAGTTACGAAAATACCCAAAGAGGTATTTGAGTGACTACGACGGGAGATGAACCAGTCCCGAGGCTGAAAATCTCGATAATCCAGACAAAAAAAAAAAAAAATTTCACTTTCGTGCTTCTGGGGTCGTCAGTCAGTAGTAATTTGGTACACCTACAAGGTTTCTTTTTGGGTTGAAAGTAGACAACCCATGGACCGACCGAGTCAATTGGATACGATCGCGGTCGAAATTGGAAGGTAAATTTAGAATTATTGAAAAATTATACTATTCACTCTTTGAAAACCATTTGGTGCCCTGAAAACCTTAAATGCTGGTACGATTACAGGGCAGCGAATGTGTTCGCTGTGATGGTATGACTGTCCAGCTGAAGACCATTATCATATAACGTTCTGGTTGTCCTGGATCTGTTTGGGAAATTAAATTCAATAAATAATGATAATTTGGAATTGGCATCGATTTCCAACTGATTGAGGCATAAATCTCGAAAATATATCGAAAAATTAGTTATTAGTGCTCAGTGTTACGTGACGATAAACGTTTTTTAAATTTCCATTTGGCATGCTACTCTTGCCGTAAGCTTACGTTTCCGACGTTTGTGTTTATGTTTCCAACACTCTTTTAAAATTGTACACATAGTTTAAGAGGTATGCTACAAATGAAGAAAAAACTGAAACTATTTCATAGACACCGCTGGCAGCGAACGAGAATACTATGCAACGGTATGTTAGATGAGATTAAACAAAAAGTGAAAACATTCTATCTCTTTTGCTATGAAATTTCAATTGGTTGTCCTGAAAGAACGGATTTTAGATGGTAAGCAGGGTCCGCGATTGAATTCAGGCCTTGTTCTCGTTCTTTTTGGAAGCAGTTTATTTAACTCCTCGTCGATGCACATTTCCAACTGCCTAGCAACTGACTGCTTGACAACCGCTGGCTCACACCGGACTACAGTTTATTACACTCTTCGTCGGTTGTTGCCAAACAACCGGCTAGTTAGCAACCGCTGGTTATCAACTGGCTCACACCGGAAAGCTTCAACACCTCGTCGTTGCACTTTTGCATATGTTTAGCCACCGTCAGCTGCCAATTGACAGGAATGTGCAACGGTAAGTTAGATGAGACCAAGAGAAATTCCAATGGAACAATTTCTTTAGCTGGGAAAATCAAATTGGTCATCCTAAAAAGGGCGGATTTAAGACGATGAGCATGGTCCGCGAATGTATTTAAGCCTTCTTCTCAGTATGCATTGGAAGTTTGGAAAGTTGGTGATTTTACTTTTCATCGTTGCGTCTTACCAACTGGATGCAAATCCACGGCTGGATCTTGTTACTAGGCTGCCTAGTAACCAGCTGCTTATGGCCCATTCATTCGTTGCTAATAACAACTGTTCCAGAAAGTATAAGCACACCTTATTTTAACGGTCACTTTGAATATAATGAAATATTTGAACATGTTTTGGCTGCGCCCTTTTGTTTGCACATTTCTGAATGACATAGCATCAAAAAAGTGCTCAGTTTTGTGTTACCTATCAAAATGCGCGGTCTTACTCCGGAACAACGAAAAAGTATCGTGCACAAATGGTGCACTGTGAGCGGACTCTCTTTGAGAAAATTGGCCAAGGAAGAGGGTGTAAGCGTCGGAGTGGTACGATCTGCCTGTCCTGTTAGTCCGGATATCGATAAAAATATCAGGGATGCCTACAAGAGAAAACCAGCGCGCCAAAGTCACGAGTTCGAATCTCACCCCCGGACAAGTTACGAAAATACCCAAAAGAGGTATTTGAGTGACTACGACGGGAGATGAACCAGCCCGAGGCTGAAAATCTCGATAATCCAGACAAAAAAAAAAAAAGAAAACCAGCGACCTCCGTTCGGGATGTTGCGAAAAAACTAGGGACCTCGTCGTGTAACGTCATGGGTGCCAAGGAAAGACTTGGGCTAAAAACATACCGGAAGCAGAAAAAACCCAAAAGGAACCCAAAACAGGCCGCGTCCGTGAAACCACGGGCCCGCAAACTCTACGATTTGTTATTGTGTAGAAATTCTGGGTGTATAATAATGGACGATGAAACGTATGTGAAACTAGATTACAAAACGCTTCCCGGACCACAATTCTATACCTCTATTTTAACCGAAAAATTCGGTAAGAAGGTTATGGTTTGCCAGGCAATATGCGAATGTGGTAAAACATCTAATCCGTACATCACAACGGAGACGATGAACACTCAGAAATACGTTAAGGAATGTCTCCAGAAGCGATTATTGCCGATGATCAGGCAGCACGAAGGTCAAGTAGTGTTTTGGCCTGATTTGGCGTCATGTCATTACGCAAAGGACACTTTAGAATGGTACAAAAGTCAAAATGTATGTTTCGTGCCGAAAGACATGAATCCGCCAAACTGCCCGGAGACACGGCCAATCGAGACTTTTTAGGCTTTAACCAAAGCAAAGCTTCGAAAATTCATAAAACCAGCGGACGACATCCAAAAATTTAAAAACGATTGGCCAAAAGTGGTCAAAATTGTGGGAAGTACCACTGTGCAGAAGCTAATGGGTCATGTTCGAGAAAAAGGTAAGGAGTCGTGGCTATGATTAAATATTTTGATTAAACGAGAGTAAAATATCATATAAAACACAAATACAAATACGATTTGCCAAAGTAGGCTAATGCATTGTCTGGAACGATTAGCGATGATGTGACTCGGCATTTGCAACCGACTCCCACCTAACAGCAGTTTATTTATAGTAGCTCATTTATTTAGCTCATCGTTGCGCCTTACCGGATGACGGCTGCCAGTTGGCTCACACCAAACAACATTTTATTTCGCTCCTCAACTGGAGAATTCTTTACTGGGGATTTGTAACTTAGCTAACAATACAACAGTTCATTTCACTCATCGTTGCGCCTTACCAGCTGGCTCACACCAGAGAGCAGGTTCTCCTTCGGGGGGGTTGGGGGGGGGGCCGGGGCGGGGGGTGGGGTGGGGGGTACATCCCGCGGGGTGGGGGTTTTCTCGTGGGGGGTTTTTTTTTGGGGGGGGGGGGGGGGGGGGGGGGGGGGGGGGGGTGGGGGGGGGGGGGTGGGGTTTGTGGGGGGGGGGGAGGGGGGTTTGTTGGGGTTTTTGTTGTTTTTTTTTTTGTGTGTGTCGGGACCTCAAGTAACAATTTAAGTTTTATTCCAGCCGTATAGCATTCCTCCCGGCTTTGTTGATAAAACTACACTCAAAACTGTTTTGTCTACCAACACCTCCTCTATAAGCATAAAGCCAAAATTTGTACAAAGTGGCCCACTCTATAGACGGTTGTGAAAACAAGTTAATAAAACCTTTATAAGACCATAAAGATTTTGAAAATATTCGAGTGATAGATGCTATGACCACTTGAGAACCTTCATAAAACCTTTTGGTTGCCATGAAAACCAGCACGCGGCCAAATGGCCACAGCTGTCAAACTTAACTGTGATATTGTGGTTGGTTTTTGTTGTTCTGCTTTGTTCGATTCTCTGCTCTTCTGATTTATTTAGCAGTAAATTATAGCAAAGAAAAAAGGTCAAGTGTTCGGGGAAATTTTGTTTGATAGCAAAATATCCAAAACAAATTGAGTTTTTTACAGAATATCATGCTCCAAATCATATACGCATTTAATTTTGTGGTGAATATAGGCACGATAAGAGCAGAAAATTAATGCGCATCGGAAATTATGCGAGTTCACAACAACAAACACAAAATTAAAATAAATATATTCGATAAATTAATCATGAATTTCTTGAAAATTGATGGAGTTCAATGAGGTTATCTAAAAAAATGCAGAAATTGGTCTCTGATCTACAGTTCATTCTGCCATAAAGCCAAGTTATCTTCGACTACTATAAAACTATTTGGTTATTTGGTGACTTGCCTCAATGCCAATTTGCCGTATAATGCATTTACTGGAGGCAAAATGGTTTTAAAATGCATTTTCAACTGACCATAATAAGATAATATCAATGAGTCCTAAAACGGCATTTCAAAACAGCATTTTATGAGTTCATAAAGTCGAAATAAAACCTTTGATAGGAGTAAAAGGAATTTGAGCAAACGAGGTTTTAAGATCGTTTTTAACAAGCTGTGTAGGTTCTCATAAACCTGACTAAAATATGAAACATATTGGCACCTCTTGGTGCCATCATAAAACTACATTGATTTCTAGTGGCTTTAATAAAACCATAATAAAACTCAATAAAGCAGGATGGTTTTGGAAATGTTACTGGATTGTATGGATTGAAAATCAAAGTGCCCAGTTATAAAAAATATTCGTCTAGTGTGTATGATATCGTGACTGGCACACTGTTCTAAGCGACTTACCCTTGGAAAAATATCTTTTGTTTTTAATGTAACCGTTAGCTAGTTTCGAGTGAAGTTCTGGTACCCAAAGGACCCTGCAATATGGCCAAGTAAGGAACCAATAAAATGTTAGTTACAATGGTTTCACTTAAGTATTTTCAGAGAGGATTGCATAAATGACCAAACAGGAGAATTTTCCGGATTTAGAGGTTACCTTGTAGCCAGTTCCGAGTATCCCTGGGAACGCCGGATTATGGCCAATCATGGAGAAATGGGTGCCTTACTTCAGCTTTTTTTAAAAGGATTGCATGAAAGACCATCGGAATAATTATCCCGATCAAGTGACCACTTTGTGGTCGGATTTTGGTATTTCCGGGGGTTTAATGCTGAAGCATTTTCAAACAGGATTACACAAATGACCACAAATGATGTATGAAGCGTTTTTCGGATCAAATAGCCTCTTTGTAACCGGTTCCAGGTACCCCTAGGACTCTAAGACAATGGTCAAGTATAGAACCCAATGTTAGAGACCTATATTTCAATAATTGAATTTGTTCTCTACTTGGCCATAATCCGGGTTCCCTAGGGATATTTGGATCGACTACAAAGTGGTCACTCGATCTGGATGATTATTAGATGGTCATTTATGTTATACTTTATATAAACTCTTAAATAAGATACATTTCTTTTCCGGTTCACCCGGGAAAATGTTAGGAATAACATTTAAAATAATTTGAAAGCTTTGGTGGTTCTTTATCCAATTTATAAAAAATTAAATGTTTTTTTTTTAAATAAGTGGGAGATTCAGGATTCCAAGTATTAAAAAAAAATTCTGATTAAATTTATTCAATCAAAACATAACTAATAAGTGTTCCGGAAGATTCGATGTGTTCCAAATTTAAATCAAAACAAACGACAAACAAGACAATAAAATAACGTTTTTGGCAGAGCAAATGGTTGTTCGAAGTTATAACTTACTTTGAGTAAAGTACAAGTTTATTCAGACGGATTTGAGTGAATGCTCAATCAATTTACTTCGCTCAAATAGCTTTGGCCATGAGTGCTATTATTGTTGACAAACCAATCGTTTCAAAACTTTATTTGAAAACCCGTTTTCACTTTTCATTAATCTAATCCACGAGAAGCCGAAAAAACTTGACAGCTCCTTGAAATACCAACCGCCTGTCAGCAGAGCCTACTCTATCCTCTTAAGCAGTGAGTCCAGTCCAACTCCGGTAAAACAAAAACTCTAAAAGCATCCACTGTGTCCACCTACAGACTGCTGAAGTGGTTTCAATGGTAAGGTATAAAATTTAATAAAATAATTAGTTTTAACAAGCGCGTAAACAACGAAATTGTTTGCAATCTTTCATGCGTCAAACAACAATGTTTGCAATCTTTCATACAACAGACTAGATTCAGGCGTAATTTGGCTTCAATTTACATGAAATATCCCATTATTATCTGCCAAATCTAGCATTCCCTTTATGTGCATTAGATAACGCAGAAAATTAAATGTTTTTTTTTCTATCTGTGCAGGTAAATAAGTTTGTAATTTTGTTTTGACAGTGACATTTCATTTCCTGTTGAAATAAATGCATAAAACGGGTTGTGCTTAGCATGACTGAATATAGCTCTTAACACAACCGATTTTTTTTTAGAAAATTGTTCTGCCAGAGGCCCACATGGCACAGAAGGGACAAAAGAAAATAAAAATGTTTTATATCGCACTGTGCTAGGTAGCACCTATCAGCACAATTGACCAAATGCCGATAGCTGTTGCAAAAATTGAAATTTAAGGAAACAGGTGGTCCTTCTCGTGGACTGAGGTTCTCATTGTCAATTGGGTTGTAGAATAAGCTAGTATAATTCAAAAGCGTGTATATTAGAACACAAATTCCATGTATTAAGCTTCTGTTCAGGAAATTTAGTAAAAATACGTTAGTCAAACATTCATCGGAAGAAAGAAACATTCACCCTATTTACGCCTCTGGATAATACTTCGAACTGATCTCAGAACGAGGATGAAAGATTGGTAGATAAATACATTAGAGGCACTCTTCCCATAGACGGGATATAATACGTAGCAACGGACCGTTCAACGCTCGTTCAATCTCTTTGTAACTGTACGGAGTTCTTCTAACAACACCCAAACGGAGAATTTCATATCTTAATTCAAGGCACATTTCCCATCAGCGGTATACTCATTGTGTTGAGATCTAAGCTCCACTTACTGTATTTTACCCCCACTCAAGCTCATCGGTTTCTTTCGCAGGATTACCGAGTAGACCGAACTTGAAAAGCTTCACGGTGCGGCGGCAACAAGGAGCCAAAAGCAAGCATTACAACAGAAGTAACAACAGCCATGCAAGGGTAGCTGTAAGCTGCTGGTGATTCTTGCAGTTTGATAAACTTGTTCATAATGCACATTCACACGCAGCGGGAGAAACCTTCCCTATAACGTGAAGTCGTCAACTATAAACTACCATTTCTCAAACATCCCCGAGTGTCGGTTGATGTGCATGAGGGGGTCACCCCACAACTGGTACCTAATACCTATGGCACCGGAAAGAAGGAAGTACTTTTACAGTGCATCAGATGCACGAAAAGAAAGTGACAGAATTCAACTCGTACGAGCTATATCGGTGTGCACATAGAATGGAGAAAAATCCCACGGCATCTGTGTGCTGAGCTAGGAAAAAAGCATCGTCAAGTGGAAAATTGAGTCAACTGGGAAGGTCTTCATTTTTCTTCGCTTAGCAAGCAGGAAGGAGGAGGAGGGGAAAATCAAAAGAAAATTTTCATTGAAACAGGTACGCTCGATGTGTGACAACCGAGCTGGCAAGTGGATACCTACTTACCAACTGACAAAGAACTGTGTTTTGTGGAGACTGTTTAGAGCTATTCGAAAACACTTTTTAAACGTTTTAAAGGAAGATTGGATAGCTAAAGGAATACTTAAAGCACCCATTTTTTTATGTGATTTGAGCCATGGAGATATGGTACCTTAAGCACACTATCGGCTATGTTCTATAAACTGTGAGAAATCAACAGAGAGAAACAAAGTACTGATTTTACTGCACGACTGTTGTGGCTCCAATCAGTATTACATACCTTCGCAAAGGATCACAATCAACATTGTTGAAATGAAAAAATAATGTATGCATCGTATTGCGCTGCTACATTAACGATTGAAAAGCCCACGACCAAGTTGCTCCAAACAGTCTCGTTGCAATGAAAATATCACAGAAAGCTGCAGGTTTAAACCATTGAAGTTTATTAGCATTAACATTGACGTTTGCACAACTCGTGGATGGAGCCATGATTAGGTGTAATTCGTTGAATAAATTGCATGCATACGTTTCTTCACACAATAATCTCCACAAATACACTCCTCGATCGCTCACCTGGCCACGTCCATGCAACCGTTGGAGGTCGGGAGGATTTGGGATCTACCTTAAGAAGACACGGGGAACCCACGTAGCCTTCTGTAGATATCAAAGGAAAATGGAAATGAATAGGCAGAGAGAACACTTAAACAGAATGCTCTGTTTGGTGTACAGAACAAAAAAATATTTAAAAATGGTTGTTGGGAGCAACAAGTCTTAGTAGGTTAAATGATGCTAATTTTTTCTTCAAACTGTTCGAACTTAAGCATTAACTATAGTCCTAGCCCCATATGGCTCATTGTTATTAGGTGCGCAACTAAGTTCTCGCTGTTTTTTGGTGAAAAAGGAACTTTATTTTGAAAACAAAGGTTACAAACGAATTATTCAAAGTATTGCCCATCACTAGCTACGACTTTTTCCCATCTTTCTGGTAGAACGTGAATACCATTTCGATAGAACTGTTCGTCTTTTGATGCTATCCAAGAATCAAGCCATTTTGAGATGTCATCATATGAGTGGAATTGCTGACCAGTGAGACCATGTGCCATCGAACGGAACAAGTAATAATCGGACGGTGCAATATCAGGAGAATATGGCGGGTGGGGTAAGACTTCCCATTTGAGCGTTTCCAAGTAAGTTTTCACGGGTTTCGCAACGTGAGGTCGAGCGTTGTCATGCTGAAGAATCACTTTTTCGTGTCTGTGCTCGTATTGTGGCCGTTTTTCGTGCACTGCTCGGCTCAATCGCATCAATTGAGTTCGATACCGTTCCCCGGTAATGGTTTCGTTTGGTTTCAACAGCTCATAATAAATAACACCAACTTGGTCCCACCACATACACAGCATAACCTTCGCAGCGTGAATATTCGGCCTTGGCGACGATGTTGAAGCATACCCGGGCAGTCCCCATGAATGTTTCCGTTTTGGGTTACTGTAATGAATCCATTTTTCGTCACCCGTCACAATGCGATGTAGAAAACTCTTCCTTTTTTGCCGCTGGAGCAGTTGTTCACAGACGAAAAAACGACGCTCAACATCTCTTGGCTTGGCGGGAAACTCATAATCCTGAACCAAGCTCTTTTTGCGTTTGACACGGATCCTCATCGAGCAATGCCTCCAATTCAGAGTCTTCGAAGTTTTTTGGCCTTCCTTCACGCGGACGATCATCAACACTGAAATCACCGTTTTTGAAGCGACGAAACCAATCACGACACGTTGTTTCATTCAAAGCAGCATCACCGTAAACTTTTTGGAGCTCTCGATGTGCTTCAGCCGCCGTTTTCTTCGAAAGAAAGAAGAAAATCAACACTTCCCACAAATGACGATTATTTGGCACGAAATCAGACATCTTCAAACAACCAAAATATATAACACTAAACCAAAATCACTGATTTGGCAAATTAGTTAACCATATGTCTGAGGTTGGTTTATGACGCTTGAGATATACAACATTCGACCAGCACTTACTACTGGCGCCATCTATTGCTAAACAGCGGGAACTTAGTTGCGCACCTAATATAAAACCATTACTCGCTCTCTGAAAATAAAGAATGTCTGAAAATATAAATACAGGTGGCATGAGAAAACTTATCAGAAGATTTGCGCTGCTAATTGCATCACTGCACGAAAACTTGGCACCACCGGGGACGCCAAGTTGACCACACAGATATATAAAAATTACTCTTAGACAACCAGGTTTGACCAACAGAAAGAGGTTTGAGCTACAAAAAGAGACTGCAGCTGGAGACTTTATGATATGATATGATATGATGATCTTTTAGATATGATATGTACTTCCACCCATTGTAGCACGGAAACTGAGTCCGACAGCAATGGGCTCTCCTCTCTGTTATACTTGATCAAGCTTTAACAACTACTGATTATCCTAATCATGCCATTGAATGAAGGGCCAAAAATGGGTTGAGTGGATCGATATGCAACATCACTTATATATATATATATATATATATATATATATATATATATATATATATATATATATATATATAATATATATATATATATATATATATATATATATATATATATATATATATATATATATATATATATATATATATATATATCTAACATGATATATGCCCCAATATATATATATATATATATATATATATCTATATATATAAACTTTTAGCAATAGGGAGTTGGCATTCCCACTCTCCCCATCCAGAGTGCTTCAATCGGGTGCCCTGATGGTCCCGCCCATTCCCATAAAATATATATATATATATATATATATATATATATATATATATATATATATATATATATATATATATATATATATATATATATATATATATATATATATATATATATATATATATATATATATATATATATATATATATATATATATATATATATATATATATATATATATATATATATATATATATATATATATATATATATATATATATATATATATATATATATATATATATATATATATATATATATATATATAATATAATATATATATATATATATATATATATATAAATAGCAACTGTTGTTTATACCGAGCGCAATATTTATTTTGTTTTTATATTGTCATTTTGTGTTATTTTCCGTGATTCCGTGTTTGTTCAACTGATTCGTTATTGTATTCTTCGTCGCGAGTGGAGGACTGTATATGTGCTGTGGCAAATGGTCTATATAAGTGTTGTGAAATTTAGTGGAATTTGACAATAGAACCATTTTTCTAAAACCTTCCCGCGCAAATTTTTTTATGCGAAGCGACGTCTCGTGGAAATTAATCGAACTAAAAATTGTGTGCAATTTCGAGTCGAAGCGCGAAATTTTGCATTATCTTCGAGCTTTGTCCAAAGCACAGTTATATCGTTTGAAGCGGACACCGAGTAGCCTACCGAAAGGCGTTTGACTACCCACGTGAAGTATGGAGAAAAATTGCGCCAAATGTACTCAGCCTATTAATGGTATCGACTCTGTTACCTGCCGTGGCTACTGTGGTAGCGTATTTCACATGTCGTGTTCCGGTGTATCCCGTGCTCTACTGGGCTACTTTTCATCACACCGGAATAATCTCTACTGGATGTGCGACAAATGTGCAAAGCTGTTTGAGAACTCCCATCTCAGATCAATCACAAGCCTTGCGGATGAAAAGTCGCCCCTAGCATCGCTTACCGATGCTATCAACGGCTTACAGACAGAGATAAAGAAAATCGCAGCGAAGCCCATCTCGACGATGTCATCACCCAAACTCAACCGATGGCCGTTGATTAGCGAACCAATACGCGCCGCAAAACGGCCCCGTGTTCTCGATTCTACGTTGCATTCTTCTGCATGTCAATCCGGCTCGAAACAGCTAAATGAAGATGTAGTATCTGTCCCTGTCGCCGTTAAACCAGCCAATAAATTTTGGCTCTATTTGTCACGTATCAGACCCGATGTGACGAACGAGGCAATTTGCGATATGGTGAAAGCGAATCTGGGGAGTGACACCGATCCCGAGGTTGTAAAGCTGGTAGCCAAAGGTATGGATACCAGTAACATGACCTTTGTTTCATTCAAAGTTGGCCTCGACCCAGCCTTGAAGGACAATGCTCTCGACCCTTTGACATGGCCAGAGGGAATCATGTTCCGGCAGTTTGAGGACAACAGCTCCCAAAAATTTCGGAAACCATCGACTGCGGATCCCGGATTATCGCCAGCAGCAACGAAAACAATGACACCAATGAACTGATTATCAATCAATTCTCGCTGGGATGCACCTGCGAAAGCCGTAAGGAAGGCCCCAACCCACCCGAAACAGTCGTGCCTCCTAAAATCAGCAGCAGTCCTTCTCAAACGGACCTCTCAACCGATTCCTGCCAACAGAGTCATCCCAGCCCTGTTTTCGAGGATAGGGAAGGGGTCTTCCAGACTCTCATCGCAGGCAAGTATCTTAATTGTTCATCTCTTTGCCTGCCTGATGTACTTTCGGATTGCAGCAATACATACTCTGATGCCACTGGATTTCAGCCCAATGACCTCGCATGCTATGCTTCAAGACAAATCGCCACTCGTTGTTCGATGCAATCGATGGATCACCAGCTCGACAACTCAGCTGGTCCAGGTAAATTATTGACCAGTATATGTACATCCGAAGCAAACAAAGATACTGCACCCGTTCTCAGTGGAACTCGACAATTCCAGCTCTCTTCGGACGACGCTCATTTCATTGACCACGCGATGGATCACCAGCTTGACAACTCTGCTGGTCCAGCCATAACTTCAAGCAACTTCCAGGCCCAGCCTCTGGATCCAGGCCTACGGATCTATTATCAAAACGTTCGTGGACTGAGGACCAAAATCGACAGGTTCTTTTTGTCGGTTTCGGAGGAAGAGTACGATTTGATCGTGCTGACAGAAACATGGCTGGATGAACGGATCTACTCAACGCAACTTTTTGGACCGCTCTATACTGTCTTCAGAACTGATCGGTCCCACCTGAACAGCTGTAAATCACGTGGTGGAGGAGTCCTGATTGCCGTTTCGAGGAGACTTACCAGCTACCTTGATCCCGCACCTATTTCTAGTCGACTAGAACAGCTGTGGGTTGTAGTCGAAATCCCACACAACACTTTAAGTGTCGGAGTAGTTTACCTGCCTCCTGACCTAAAAAACGACTGCTCGATCATCTGTGAGCTTGTGGAATCAATAGGTTTGGTCTTGTCTCGACTGAGCCCCCGCTCTTGCGCTTTCTTGTTTGGAGACTTTAACCAAACTGGTTTGCAGTGGCGCTTTCCTGATAGTGGTACACCATCCATTGATCCACTACTATCACATATGCCCGCAGCCTGCTGTGCCCTCATGGATGGATTCGACTTGAACGGGCTTTTTCAAATCAACACTCATCTGAACAAGAATAATCGCCTGCTGGATCTTGTCCTGGTGAACGATTCAGCGCTATCCGGTTCTACGGTTTCTTTGCCAATCGAGGCCCTGATCGATCTTGATGCCGATCATCCCGCCCTTGTTATATCGGTTGACTTACCTACACCTATTGTATATGTACCGCCATCTGCGAATCTCTCTCTGGACTTTCGCCGGGCTGATTACGGTTTAATAGGCCACGTTCTTTCCGACATTGACTGGAATTTCATTGAATTGACCACTGATGTCAATGTTGCTGTGGAACAGTTCAGTGCCGCAGTCGAGGATGCAATTTTCCGGGCTGTTCCAGTACGACGACCTCCGCAAAATCCTCCTTGGTCCAACCCCCGCCTACGCTTGTTTAAGCGAATTCGATCCGCTGCGCTCCGAAGATACAGCAACTCTCGATCATTGCACTACAAACGACTGTTTAATCAAGCTAGCCGCCGCTATCGTCAATATAGCCATTTTCTCTACAACCGTTACGTGAAACGCACGGAAGCAAATCTTCGCTCCAACCCCAAGGGTTTTTGGTCGTTTGTGAATACCAAACGGAAGGAATCCGGTTTACCCAGTTCAATGTTTCTGGCCAACAATACGGTCCGCAGCGAACGCGAGAAGTGTAACCTGTTTGCACGACACTTTGAAAAAGTTTTTCACAACTTCTCCGCTACGACGACGCAAGTGAACGAAGCGACTCCTGCGGTGCCACGTGATGTGTTCAACTTCGATCTTCCACATTTCACACCGCAAATGCTGCAAGCCGCAACGCGTAAATTAAAACTCTCGTACGCCACCGGTCCTGACGGCATTCCATCATCCGTTCTGAAGTATTGTGCAGATATTCTTAGCTTTCCACTAGCAATGCTGTTCAATCTTTCGGCTCAGCAAAGGCAGTTCCCCACACGATGGAAATTCTCCTACTTGTTTCCAATTCACAAGAAAGGAGACAAACGGGATGTTGCCAATTATCGTGGAATTACCTCTTTGTGCGCATGCTCCAAGTTATTTGAGATAATTGTTAACGATTCCCTGTTTGCATGTTGTAAACAGTATATCGACACAGAGCAGCACGGCTTTTACCCAAAGCGATCCGTATCCACGAACTTGGTACAATTTACCTCTACGTGCCTGCGAAGCATGGATTCAGGATGGCAAGTTGATGCCGCATATATGGACTTAAAAGCTGCATTCGACACAGTGGATCACGAAATCCTTTTGGCTAAACTGGAGAAACTTGGCGTCTCATCTAGGAGTGCGGATTGGTTCAGATCCTACTTGATCGACCGTTCAGTGCGCGTCAAGCTCGGCTCATCTGAATCGGAAGCATTCTCCAACAAGTCGGGAGTCCCGCAAGGTAGTAACCTTGGCCCGCTGCTCTTCTCAATTTTTTTGAATGATGTTTCGTTGCTATTACCCTCGGGATGCCGCTTCTTTTTCGCCGACGACGCAAAAATTTATAAAATAGTAAAATGTCTCTCAGACTGCTTGGATCTGCAGGACATGGTGGGAATCTTTGGGGATTGGTGCACAAGGAACTTGCTAAGCCTCAGCGTCGAAAAATGCAACGTTATTTCGTATCACCGCAAACACCAGCCGATCACATTTGACTATGTGTTATCGGGACGCTGCCTAACCCGAGTACAGCACCTTAAGGATCTCGGTGTTATCCTTGATACCGGGCTCACCTTCCGATTACACTATAATAATCTTGTTGGCAGAGCCAATCGTCAACTGGGCTTTATTTTCAAAATTGCAGACGAATTCCGTGACCCACTGTGCCTCAAGTCCCTCTATTGCTCACTTGTACGGTCAATATTGGAAACAAATGCGGTCGTCTGGAGTCCTTTCCATGCCATTTGGATCGCCAGAATTGAAGCTGTTCAAAAAAAATTTGTGAGATATGCTCTTCGATTTTTTGGTTGGCGTGATCCAAGAAACCTGCCGCCATACGAGGAGCGGTGCCGTCTTCTACTGATCGAACCACTGGAGGTGAGACGATCAATTGCACAAGCAACGTTCGCAGCGAAACTACTTTCAGGAGACATCGACTGCCCGGCTTTGCTAACACAGCTGAATTTGTACGCACCCGAGCGACCACTTCGACAACGTGATTTTTTGCTCTTGGAACCACGGAACAGAAATTACGCTTTGCATGAGCCTATTCGTTCATTTTGTCAGCGGTTTAACGACTACTTTGGCTTCTTTGACTTTAGTATTTCAATTGACGTGTTTCGCCAAAGACTTTTGAATATTTTCCGCACCTCTAATCGCTACCAACTAGATTAAGTTTTATTCATTGAGACATCAATTGTCAGTTGAATTTTACATGTTAAAATAAATAAAATAAATAAATAAATATATTTATGATTAATTCTTCGTTCTTTGGGGGGGCAAAAGGAAAAGAAAAAAGGGAGGGGAGGGGAAGGGGGATTTGGGGAGAAAAAAAAATTGGGGGTTTGGGGTGAAGATGTGGTGGGGGGGAAAAACCAGGTTTTTTGAAAGGGAAGGGAAGATGGTGGTGGTGGGGAGAAAAGAGGTTGGGGTTGAAGAAGGGGGTGGAAAGGGGGGGGGGGGGGGGGAGGGGGGGAAAAGGGGGGGGGGGGGAAAAAGGGGGGGGGGGGGGGGGGGGGGAGGGGGGGGGAAAGAAGGGAGAGAAAAAAAGGGCTGCAGATAGGTCCAAATAAAGTACGTCCGTTTGTGCTCGATCAAGCATACTATCCGTCACATAAGAAGTGAGACTCAATAGGTTTGACGTTGTTGAACGACTGGGGAAAAAACCATGCTGATCCGTGCTCAGGTGTTGCTTGCAATGGAAGAACAATCGGTCTATCACAACTAGCTCGAAGAGTTTGGAAACGGCGCATAGTAAGGATATTCCACGATAATTGTCTACATCTTTCTTATCACCTTTTTAATGTACTGGAAGCATGAACGCATTTTTCCAGTAGAGAGGAAAACTCCATCCGAAAGCGAGTGGTTGAAAATCTTTTGCAGAGGGATGAGCAAGCTGTTAATGCAATTTTTCAAAAAGAGCGACGGAATTCCACCGGGTCCTAAGCACGTTGACGGTTGCAGTTCACGTGCTGCTGCTAAAATTGAATCATCATCAACGGTGATATCGGGCATATCTAAGCCTGAAGATTGAGTGTTACTAGATGCCGATGTTATCTGTCTGTCAGTAAGCCATTCGTTTGAGAATATGCGAGAAATTTTTTGAGGCAAACAGGTCGCATATGACTTGTGGCTCGGAGGTTTCCGTGCCATTCCACTTCATGGTCGAAGGCAGACCATACTCTTTACGCTTTTGTTTGACATAATTCCAAAAGGATTTAGGATGAGATTTGAGTCTTCGTTGTATGCCAGCCCGATAACTATTGAAGCATCTCGTTCCCACGCTTTTATAGATCTTGTTCAATCTAATGTAATGGTTCCGCAGCAGTACAGTTTTATTCTTCGAATACCTTCTCAGAGTGGCTTTCTTTTGACTTTTCAGTTTACGAAGCTCAGCAGTCTGCCAAGGAAGACGGGCTACAAATATAGTCTTCTTGGGAACGTGTTGATCTATCGCATACGAAAGAATATGCGAAAATGTCTCCGCTGCAGTGTTTACATCGATTCCATCAAAAATGTTGTCCCAATCCAACGATTCAAAATTGTAGACGGACCTGCATCATCATAGCCACGGGGGAAGAAAACAATTCAAAATTATTATACAATACTTGGGAATTCCACGGATGATCTGAAATTATATACCGTATAAAGAATACTTCCATTTTTCGTGGTAGGGTAAGATTTCAGCATGCTTCTTTACCGGGGTCACGCTGCCTACATCGCCTCGGTGCGGCTGCCCCCTAATGTATAGTTGACGCGATACAGCGTTTCTTACTCAACCGCTGGATGCCAGGACAGACGCTGTTTGAGCCACACCTCCTTGGTGGATAGACGCTCAGCACGCACCTCCTTGGTGGACAGACGCTCAGCACGCACCTCCTCAATCTAGCTGAAGTCAGAAGGACAACAGTGCCCAGGCTGCACCACCAGCCAAGTACGCAACCCCTAGCTGGCGGTCTTTGTCATCTCTTGACCCGTGGAAGCATGAGGTAGGAACTTGTGAGGACTATAGCTATGTTGTGGGGACGCACGCTCCATCCCAGGTGTCTAAGCATTCCAGGACCTGCTCAATACACTCTAGGTATCAGCACAGAGAACAGACATTCATCTTCGGTCTGCTACTTGTGTACAACTTTAAACTGACATTTCAAATTTATGTCGTTATGATCCTGGTAGGTGGCGCTGCAATTGTGCGATAACTATCATGTCAATGTTTATCAATAAAAAAGCCTAGCACATAACCAGAAAAGTTTTGTTTGTTTTTCTCTGCACTTGCTTCTTATACCGACTAAACTTTCATATTCATATTCATAATCATAAGATTGAATCATGATCATTTGCCTTAAGAAATCAGTATGAATTTAATAAATTTGTCTTATGAAATATAATAATGTTGAAAAAACAAAAATATGGAGCAACCTGGATTCGAACCTTGAACGTTGATGTTATGGGTTCAGTAACTCGCCCACTAATATATATCAACACTTGTAATCACGAAAGCTTAAAGGCGTACAAGAACAACGTCGTGTGAAACAAAATCCATTCATAAGTACCCTGATAAAAAAAATACCTTAAACGAAAGATATCACAAATCCTCCAACCATATATTTAATTATTTGGATGATTTGGGTCGTTAAGAAAAATAACCATGCGAAATTTATTAGGGTCAGCCTTATGAAATTCCAGAACATCGTTCATAAGTTGAACCTTATAAAATCTTAAGTTCATTTGCCTGAGTGTGGGACACATACAAGGTATTCACAATAAGTTCGAATATACTCTAAAAATGTGTTAAAAAAAATGAAAATACAAGATATTCTTTTCTGAGTCAATTTTTATTGAAGCAATGTTGATTGAGTAGACATGTTCGCCGGTCTATTTAGAATTGGCGGCGGCGTGTATGGTATTTTCGAACGGCGGTAGCGGCGCAGCAAAAAAATCTAAAAATCTAAAAATCTAAATATCTAAAAATCTAAAAATCTAAAAATCTAAAAATCTAAAAATCTAAAAATCTAAAAATCTAAAAATCTAAAAATCTAAAAATCTAAAAAATCTAAAAAATCTAAAAAATCTAAAAATCTAAAAATCTAAAAATCTAAAAATCTAAAAATCTAAAATCAAAAATCTAAAAATCTAAAAATCTAAAAAATCTAAAAATCTAAAAAAAATCTAAAAATCTAAAAAATCTAAAAATCTAAAAATCTAAAAAATCTAAAAATCTAAAAATCTAAAAATCTAAAAATCTAAAAATCTAAAAATCTAAAAATCTAAAAATCTAAAAATCTAAAAATCTAAAAAAAAATCTAAAAATCTAAAAATCTAAAAATCTAAAAATCTAAAAATCTAAAAATCTAAAAATCTAAAAATCTAAAAATCTAAAAAATCTAAAAATCTAAAAATCTAAAAATCTAAAAATCTAAAAATCTAAAAATCTAAAAATCTAAAAATCTAAAAATCTAAAAATCTAAAAATCTAAAAATCTAAAAATCTAAAAATCTAAAAATCTAAAAATCTAAAAATCTAAAAATCTAAAAATCTAAAAATCTAAAAATCTAAAAATCTAAAAATCTAAAAATCTAAAAAATCTAAAAATCTAAAAATCTAAAAATCTAAAAATCTAAAAATCTAAAAATCTAAAAATCTAAAAATCTAAAAATCTAAAAATCTAAAAATCTAAAAATCTAAAAATCTAAAAATCTAAAAATCTAAAAATCTAAAAATCTAAAAATCTAAAAATCTAAAAAAATCTAAAAATCTAAAAATCTAAAAATCTAAAAATCTAAAAATCTAAAAATCTAAAAATCTAAAAATCTAAAAATCTAAAAATCTAAAAATCTAAAAATCTAAAAATCTAAAAATCTAAAAATCTAAAAATCTAAAAATCTAAAAATCTAAAAATCTAAAAATCTAAAAATCTAAAAATCTAAAAATCTAAAAATCTAAAAATCTAAAAATCTAAAAATCTAAAAATCTAAAAATCTAAAAATCTAAAAATCTAAAAATCTAAAAATCTAAAAATAGAATGTATCCTGTATGAATGGCCAAAAACGTTTGAGCGGGCCCGTAAGCAGAGACACTTACGTGAAACCCGCGAATATAGGGAAGAGAATCTCCTTCCAAAAGCAAGTTCACACTCACAACACTAGAATCGAGCCCTCGATTGACAGAATAAACCCAATAGATGGGGTCGAAGAGCCCGCCCTCGTTCCACGAAATGTTAACAATAGGGAGGAGGCAGTCCCATGCTCCCTATCCAAATCGTTTTACTTAGGTGCCCTGATGGTCCCTCCCTTTCCCCGTTATATGTTATTTAATATATAATATATTTTGTACACAACAAATTAAGATAACATTATAGACAAAAATGCTAATTTATTCAAATTTCAAACTTGAATGGATTGTTACTGAAAAATAAATAAAAGTTAGATATGTATCAATATCCTACTAGTCCTGGGAAAGCTGAAAACAGAATAGATCATTCGAAATATAAAAGATAAAATTTCAATAAAAGATATTATTTTATAAAACATAGTAATATTTGTAATATTTTTCTTTATACTGTTCTAGCAACATTTCACAGATAGAGTGAACGAAGAGTCCTGTGGGATAATTTCTGAAAGAAATGGCTTATCTTACCATAATACCACAAACACAACATTAAAATATAATCCTACATTACGTATAAGCACATGCCAGCCTTTTATGAATATAATAGCTGAAGTTCAGAAGTGCAATTTTAAATAAAATGGTATGCTGAAATGCTGAGATACAAATTCCGCCTTTGATGCCCGGCATGTTGCTCCCGGCTCTTACATAGTTTTGGAATGCAAAGATGATTCCAAAGCGTGCTGAAATTATTAGTAAAATGAGAATAGAAAATATAGAATATGATTTAAAAGTATAAGATCTTCGGTCGCACCCCCTCACTTCGCTATTGTCAGATTGACAACATTGCCCAGGCTACGCCAACCAGCGTCTCCATGTTTCAGCTGGCAGTCTTTTGTGATCATATGACTCGTGGAGGCGTGAGGTAGGAACTTGTGAGGACGAGAGGTCGGTCGCACCCTCCTTCGAAGTTGTCAACTCACCATTTGAAGCCCCTAAAAATCTAAAAATCTAAAAATCTAAAAATCTAAAAATCTAAAAATCTAAAAATCTAAAAATCTAAAAATCTAAAAATCTAAAAATCTAAAAATCTAAAAATCTAAAAATCTAAAAATCTAAAAATCTAAAAATCTAAAAATCTAAAAATCTAAAAATAAATCTAAGTATCTAAAAATTAAAAAATCTAAAAATCATCTAAAAATCTAAAAATCTAAAAATCTAAAAATCTAAAAATCTAAAAATCTAAAAATCTAAAAATCTAAAAATCTAAAAATCTAAAAATCTAAAAATCTAAAAATCTAAAAATCTAAAAATCTAAAAATCTAAAAATCTAAAAATCTAAAAATCTAAAAATCTAAAAATCTAAAAATCTAAAAATCTAAAAATCTAAAAATCTAAAAATCTAAAAATCTAAAAATCTAAAAATCTAAAAATCTAAAAATCTAAAAATCTAAAAATCTAAAAATCTAAAAATCTAAAAATCTAAAAATCTAAAAATCTAAAAATCTAAAAATCTAAAAATCTAAAAATCTAAAAATCTAAAAATCTAAAAATCTAAAAATCTAAAAATCTAAAAATCTAAAAATCTAAAAATCTAAAAATCTAAAAATCTAAAAATCTAAAAATCTAAAAATCTAAAAATCTAAAAATCTAAAAATCTAAAAATCTAAAAATCTAAAAATCTAAAAATCTAAAAATCTAAAAATCTAAAAATCTAAAAATCTAAAAATCTAAAAATCTAAAAATCTAAAAAATCTAAAAATCTAAAAATCTAAAAATCTAAAAATCTAAAAATCTAAAAATCTAAAAATCTAAAAATCTAAAAATCTAAAAATCTAAAAATCTAAAAATCTAAAAATCTAAAAATCTAAAAATCTAAAAATCTAAAAATCTAAAAATCTAAAAATCTAAAAATCTAAAAATCTAAAAATCTAAAAATCTAAAAATCTAAAAATCTAAAAATCTAAAAAATCTAAAAATCTAAAAATCTAAAAATCTAAAAATCTAAAAATCTAAAAATCTAAAAATCTAAAAATCTAAAAATCTAAAAATCTAAAAATCTAAAAAATCTAAAAATCTAAAAATCTAAAAATCTAAAAATCTAAAAATCTAAAAATCTAAAAATCTAAAAATCTAAAAATCTAAAAATCTAAAAATCTAAAAATCTAAAAATCTAAAAATCTAAAAATCTAAAAATCTAAAAATCTAAAAATCTAAAAATCTAAAAATCTAAAAATCTAAAAATCTAAAAATCTAAAAATCTAAAAATCTAAAAATCTAAAAATCTAAAAATCTAAAAATCTAAAAATCTAAAAATCTAAAAATCTAAAAATCTAAAAATCTAAAAATCTAAAAATCTAAAAATCTAAAAATCTAAAAATCTAAAAATCTAAAAATCTAAAAATCTAAAAATCTAAAAATCTAAAAATCTAAAAAATCTAAAAATCTAAAAATCTAAAAATCTAAAAAATCTAAAAATCTAAAAATCTAAAAATCTAAAAAAAAAAAAAATAAAAATTTAAAAATTTAAAAATCTAAAAAATCTAAAAATCAAAAAATCAAAAAATCAAAAAATCTAAAATCTAAAAATCTAAAAAATCTAAAAATCTAAAAATCTAAAAATCTAAAAATCTAAAAATCTAAAAATCTAAAAATCTAAAAATCTAAAAATCTAAAAATCTAAAAATCTAAAAATCTAAAAATCTAAAAATCTAAAAATCTAAAAATCTAAAAATCTAAAAATCTAAAAATTAAAAAAATTTAAGTAGATAAAAATTAAATACGGAATTTATTAATTTTGGTTGGTCATCTCCAAGGTGAGTCCTTCCTGCAAACTTGAAAATATCGAAAAATTTCTCCGCACCTAGGACGATATCGATTTTGCTGGTTTTGTGGAACGATGGGTCAGCGAGTTCTATCCCAGGTGGAACCTCAAACGAACTAGCGTTAACGGAAGTTGAAGGAAGATCTATTGTAACTCTTGGCAGTATAAGAAAGTTCAATGAAGTAGAGTATTGGCACACCCTAGAGCGAATTGTTGAGCGGAGTTGGAAGCGAGCTTGTGTTGTTGATTGACCGATCCGACGATCGAGCACCACAATTTCTGACGATGCCCTTTGATTAGTTGAGAAAAGGAATGCGTCATGAAGCAACATTCGCTGCCGGAGTCTAAAAGTGCATGAGCCAGGTGCTCTGTGCCATTATCATCGAGAAGTATGATGATTGCAGTTGCTAATAGGACGCTTTTACGTTGGTGTGCCAATAAGTTTAGAGCACCGTTGACGGTGGCTGATAGTGACACGGAGGGTTGCTCGTTTGGGGATTTCGGTGATGGTTGTTTTGGTTGCATGTTCTCTGCTGCCTTCAAGCGGTTGAAGTTTGAACATCCATTGGCGCAGAGCTGCGAATGATGACGACCTCGGCAGTGTCTACAGGTGCTACTAGAAGAACATTCGCGAACTTGATGACCCTTTCTTAAACAATTGCGGCATAATTGGTCCTTCGAACCGGATGTACGTAGAACTCCGTATATCCGGCTACACGTTCATCTGTAAGACTCCATCTTTCCTGGTTCACGTATTCTGAGTGGGTCAATCTGCAACAACTATATCTCAGCAGCTCTTTGTTCCTGTAACCAGACACGATCAAGGCACGAAATTGTCTGTAAAAGGTAATTGATATTCCAATATCTTCAAATATCGCGTTTTGTGCTTCCTGGTCTGTCGCTTCCAGGATCTTACCGTCATCCTAACTGACTTGATGCTATTGCCTATTGCATTGCACGACGCACCGTTGGAGTCATCGTTGTTACTGAATCGCGAATGAGCGTAAATTCGGTCACTTAGACAACAGTCAAACTCGCCTTCTATCTTTCTCTGGATTTGTGAGACTAGAAGGAATCAATCTACCACGACAATTCTTCAAAGACACCGTATTTTGAAACTTGGCCACAACATTCTTCTATTTACACTCTGTGAATCTTCTGGCAAAATATGAGCGCAATCAGTTTTAGAAAACTCCCCTGACAATGATAGAAGAAAACCCGCCAAAGCCGTCATTTCCTCTATCTTAAAATAAAAAAATAAAAACAAATATCTAAGAAATTTGAGATAAAAAAATTTAAGAATTTAAGAGAGGTCGGTCGCACCCTCCTTCGAAGTTGTCAACTCATCATTTGAAGCCCCTAAAAATCTAAAAATCTAAAAATCTAAAAATCTAAAAATCTAAAAATCTAAAAAATCTAAAAATCTAAAAATCTAAAAATCTAAAAATCTAAAAATCTAAAAATCTAAAAATCTAAAAAATCTAAAAATCTAACAATCTAAAAATAAATCTAAGTATCTAAAAAATTAAAAAATCTAAAAATCATCTAAAAATCTAAAAATCTAAAAATCTAAAAATCTAAAAATCTAAAAATCTAAAAATCTAAAAATCTAAAAATCTAAAAATCTAAAAATCTAAAAATCTAAAAATCTAAAAATCTAAAAATCTAAAAATCTAAAAATCTAAAAATCTAAAAATCTAAAAATCTAAAAATCTAAAAATCTAAAAATCTAAAAAATCTAAAAATCTAAAAATCTAAAAATCTAAAAATCTAAAAATCTAAAAATCTAAAAATCTAAAAATCTAAAAATCTAAAAATCTAAAAATCTAAAAAATCTAAAAATCTAAAAATCTAAAAATCTAAAAATCTAAAAATCTAAAAATCTAAAAATCTAAAAATCTAAAAATCTAAAAATCTAAAAATCTAAAAATCTAAAAATCTAAAAATCTAAAAATCTAAAAATCTAAAAATCTAAAAATCTAAAAATCTAAAAATCTAAAAATCTAAAAATCTAAAAATCTAAAAATCTAAAAATCTAAAAATCTAAAAATCTAAAAATCTAAAAATCTAAAAATCTAAAAATCTAAAAATCTAAAAATCTAAAAATCTAAAAATCTAAAAAATCTAAAAATCTAAAAATCTAAAAATCTAAAAATCTAAAAATCTAAAAATCTAAAAATCTAAAAATCTAAAAATCTAAAAATCTAAAAATCTAAAAATCTAAAAATCTAAAAATCTAAAAATCTAAAAATCTAAAAATCTAAAAATCTAAAAAATCTAAAAATCTAAAAATCTAAAAATCTAAAAATCTAAAAATCTAAAAATCTAAAAATCTAAAAATCTAAAAATCTAAAAATCTAAAAATCTAAAAATCTAAAAATCTAAAAAACTAAAAATCTAAAAATCTAAAAATCTAAAAATCTAAAAATCTAAAAATCTAAAATCTAAAAATCTAAAAATCTAAAATCTAAAAATCTAAAAATCTAAAAAATCTAAAAATCTAAAAATCTAAAAATCTAAAAATCTAAAAATCTAAAAATCTAAAAATCTAAAAATCTAAAAATCTAAAAATCTAAAAATCTAAAAATCTAAACATCTAAAAATCTAAAAATCTAAAAATCTAAAAATCTAAAAATCTAAAAATCTAAAAATCTAAAAATCTAAAAATCTAAAAATCTAAAAATCTAAAAATCTAAAAATCTAAAAAATCTAAAAATCTAAAAATCTAAAAATCTAAAAATCTAAAAATCTAAAAATCTAAAAATCTAAAAATCTAAAAATCTAAAAATCTAAAAATCTAAAAATCTAAAAATCTAAAAATATAAAAATCTAAAAATCTAAAAATCTAAAAATCTAAAAAATCTAAAAATCTAAAAATCTAAAAATCTAAAAATCTAAAAATCTAAAAATCAAAAAATCTAAAAATCAAAAAAAAAAATAAAAAATTTAAAAATTTAAAAATCTAAAAATCTAAAAATCAAAAAATCAAAAAATCAAAAAATCTAAAAATCTAAAAATCTAAAAATCTAAAAATCTAAAAATCTAAAAATCTAAAAATCTAAAAATCTAAAAATCTAAAAATCTAAAAATCTAAAAATCTAAAAATCTAAAAATCTAAAAATCTAAAAATCTAAAAATCTAAAAATCTAAAAATCTAAAAATCTAAAAATCTAAAAATTTAAAAAATTTAAGTAGATAAAAATTAAATACGGAATTTATTAATTTTGGTTGGTCATCTCCAAGGTGAGTCCTTCCTGCAAACTTGAAAATATCGAAAAATTTCTCCGCACCTAGGACGATATCGATTTTGCTGGTTTTGTGGAACGATGGGTCAGCGAGTTCTATCCCAGGTGGAACCTCAAACGAACTAGCGTTAACGGAAGTTGAAGGAAGATCTATTGTAACTCTTGGCAGTATAAGAAAGTTCAATGAAGTAGAGTATTGGCACACCCTAGAGCGAATTGTTGAGCGGAGTTGGAAGCGAGCTTGTGTTGTTGATTGACCGATCCGACGATCGAGCACCACAATTTCTGACGATGCCCTTTGATTAGTTGAGAAAAGGAATGCGTCATGAAGCAACATTCGCTGCCGGAGTCTAAAAGTGCATGAGCCAGGTGCTCTGTGCCATTATCATCGAGAAGTATGATGATTGCAGTTGCTAATAGGACGCTTTTACGTTGGTGTGCCAATAAGTTTAGAGCACCGTTGACGGTGGCTGATAGTGACACGGAGGGTTGCTCGTTTGGGGATTTCGGTGATGGTTGTTTTGGTTGCATGTTCTCTGCTGCCTTCAAGCGGTTGAAGTTTGAACATCCATTGGCGCAGAGCTGCGAATGATGACGACCTCGGCAGTGTCTACAGGTGCTACTAGAAGAACATTCGCGAACTTGATGACCCTTTCTTAAACAATTGCGGCATAATTGGTCCTTCGAACCGGATGTACGTAGAACTCCGTATATCCGGCTACACGTTCATCTGTAAGACTCCATCTTTCCTGGTTCACGTATTCTGAGTGGGTCAATCTGCAACAACTATATCTCAGCAGCTCTTTGTTCCTGTAACCAGACACGATCAAGGCACGAAATTGTCTGTAAAAGGTAATTGATATTCCAATATCTTCAAATATCGCGTTTTGTGCTTCCTGGTCTGTCGCTTCCAGGATCTTACCGTCATCCTAACTGACTTGATGCTATTGCCTATTGCATTGCACGACGCACCGTTGGAGTCATCGTTGTTACTGAATCGCGAATGAGCGTAAATTCGGTCACTTAGACAACAGTCAAACTCGCCTTCTATCTTTCTCTGGATTTGTGAGACTAGAAGGAATCAACCTACCACGACAATTTTTCAAAGACACCGTATTTTGAAACTTGGCCACAACATTCTTCTATTTACACTCTGTGAATCTTCTGGCAAAATATGAGCGCAATCAGTTTTAGAAAACTCCCCTGACAATGATAGAAGAAAACCCGCCAAAGCCGTCATTTCCTCTATCTTAAAATAAAAAAATAAAAACAAATATCTAAGAAATTTGAGATAAAAAAATTTAAGAATTTAAAAGTATAAAAACCTTGAATTATGGAGAGTGTGAGCTGTTTAGTGGCATACCTGTATCTAGAAAATAAGAAGAATGATTAGTAATTTCCATTTAATTCCAACTACCTTTATTGCTTATCTTTCAGATACGCGTATTTCGTCTACAATGTGCAGACTTCTTCAGTGTCGTGGACTAATACTTGACTGGTCGATTTAGGCCCTATTAGGGATGATTAAATCATGAACTTGTTTATTACTCGAGAGTTGTTACTTGGGTACTCACCTTAATATGTATGGAATCATTTCTGCCTGACAGCGATTTTTTGTCATAGATTTGGCACTTACCATACTCTCGCAGAGGACATTCACACAAAAATATGAGATAAAAGCTAAATTAAAAAAACCATTGCCAAAATTGAAAAGTTGCGTTGGTTCTTTTTCGTAGAAAGCAGTTTACTTTCAAAACCAAAACCTTCAAACCGTCAATTCAAAATTTTGCTGCTCTACATTTAAAAGTTGAAATTTTTAAAACAAATTGTAGAACTGTCAAATCGAAACCGTGGCATCGTTGAAAATAAATGCCAATTATTTTTATTCCAAAATAACCTTTCATCCAGAAAGTGTCGTACAATTTAAATAAAAGTATGCTGTAAAAATACTTTTAACATAAAAAGTTTTCTTTTCATATGAATAGATCAATGCACCGAATGTATTAACCTCACTTTTTTGACAGTTCAGGGAGCTTGTTTACAAGGTGTTAGAATTTGAACCGCTGAAACGAAATTTTTCATTGGCTTTTTCCGGATTATGTACGATTAGATTCAGGAAATTATGTAAAAATAAGCACTGGTGTCTGTTTTCCGGCAAGTTTACTTCAATCGTAATAAATTTAGAGCACAAATTCTCAAACCGATCTTACTGAAATTATTCCAAGTCCACGTAAACAAGCTCCCTGAACTGTCAAAACTGCATTGATGACGCCATCGTGCAATGATCTATTGAAAGAAATAAAGTGGATATTAAAATGAAAGCAAATTATTTATTGAAAATGAACTAACAAAATGAACTCAAAGAAAGATGGAATCAAAATAAATTTATTCTGTTTGATTGAAGAAAAAATGGTTATTTAAATTTTATTGGGAAGCCAAAGATCAAGTTGAAATATCTCATACGAATGACCGAACAATCCGGTGTGGGGACGCGAAAATAGAGTTGCCAATATGTGATGGGGGGAGAAATTGGTGAGAATATAAAGGAATCTGGGGGTGTTGGGTAGTGTAATGTGAATTACAATACGAAAAGATGGAGATTGGGTATTATAATTGAAGAATAGTAAGAAATTTATGGTATGTGTGTTAGATTGATTTGAAATGTTTGGACGTCTAAGCGTCTAAACTGCGCTATATGCATCAATCATCACGCTTAGAAAAAAGTAACCAAAATTAAGTAAAAAATGACAATGGTGAGTTCATTCAACTGAGATTACCAGTTGGGTGAATTTAAAATATATATTTAGGTTGAATTCACCCATCCAGCCAGTAATTACAGATAAACCCAAATTTAGGTTTTCTCTTTGTTCGATGATTTATACTACGTTTAAATATTTTCACTGGCTTTTCCCGAACTACAACATCGTAATTTTTTAGAAATAAGCCAATTTTTTATAATTGGATTTGTTGTGCAATATGTCATAAAAACTAAGATTTATCTCATTATCTTATTTATCTTATAAAAAAAATTAATTTTAAGCTGATTTACAATGATTGTGAAAATTTATGAGGAGCATTTAGCTGTGAAAGCTGTTTTTTCTATACCACACTCGTTTATATTTTAATTTGAAGTCCAAAACAACTTAATTTTAAGTTGCAGCTACCCAACCATCGCATTACGTTCATGAAATGAATAGTTAGGTTTTTTTAGGTCGATTATTATTTGCTCTAGGCTCCCCTGAGGTAAATATTTTCTTATTGTACTTAAGGAAACTATGAATTATGTGCCTTCTAGTCATATTTCTTCCGTTGCCAATGGCAATAGCAGTCAAACAGACCTCATTAAGACCAGAGTTGGGAATACGCGAAGTAGTGATGGTCCCCCAGAAGAACGATTGTTCCGACGAAAAATAGCAAGCCCTCAAAGTTGCCGAAAGATGGCGTCATCAATGCAGTTTTGACAGTTCAGGGAACTCTTTTACGTTGACTTAGAATATTTTCGGTGAGATGGGTTTGAGATTTTGTGCTCTAAATGTATTACAATTGAAGTAAAATTGCCGGAGAACAGACCTCGGTTTTTATGTTTACATCATTTCCTGAATCAAATCGTGCAGAATCCGGAAAAAGCCAATGAAAAATTTTGTTTGAGTGATTCGAATTCTAACACCTTGTAAACAAGCTCCCTGAACTGTCAAAAAAGTGAGGTTAATACATTCCGTGCAATTATCTATATTAACTTAATGCACAATACATGTGAGATGGGTGAAAAAAAACTTTGTTTTGTTTACTTTTTTCTTAGCGTTGCGGTTGTTGCGGGTGCAACCGTTGATCACATTCATGGTTGTTTGCAAAAACCCATCAATTGGTGGAAAAAAAAACACCCATTTTCAAATAGCATCTTTATCTGTCATATAATGGGGGAATTTTCCAATCATGCAATGGGTAAAAAAATACGCGGCAGAGGAAACCTCATTCAATACAAAATGGTTATATTTTTAATCATTAATGGCTGAAAATAAGTTCCACAACCAAGCGTATCCGGTACATGGTTGGTGAATAGCGCTGCTTGTTTTAGTTTTTTTTTTTTATTTTATAAAATCTAAAATTATATTAAAAACTGTACACTCTCGGAACAACGCAAGTAAGACATATGATATTTTTTGTATATAAGTAATCCAATGCTTCAAAATTATTCTTCCAGATCGTTGATTGTAAAACTTGTGTGCACGGAACATGAAGGAAAGAAGTTGGACGCAGAGTAATACGGAAAGCGGAAGGGTAATTCGAGGCGCCCATTGATGTGGCGGAGGTATGGCATCACAATATCGAGTCAAAGTCTTGTGGCGTGAGGCGAACGTCGACAAGATATTTTAGCATGCTAGTAGATGTCACATCTCCGCCACATCAGTGGGCGCCTGGCCTAATGGCTGGCCCACAATAGATACGTTGCGGATGCGTTTGCGTGAATTTGACAGTTTTCTCATAGGTTTTCTGTCAAATATACTTCAAACAAACGGAACGGTTGTTTTTGGGGGTGACCCTTCGGGGAAAAGGGAAGGGGGAAAATCCGGGATTGCCGAAAACGGCCCCCCCGGGGATTTATGTGTCTTTTTGAGGGTTTTGTGTTTTTGGGGGGTCCATTGCCAGTGAGAATTAAAAGGAAAAAAAAAACATAAATAAAAAAATGTATTTTTTTTTTTTTTTTTTTTAGTACGATTAATTAAGTACCAAGAAAACATTCATCATTCGTTGGTTGTTGCATATATGCTGCTTGCTCGTTCGTCGCTTGAGGTGTTAGTGGTCTTTTGCTTGTTACTGCGTGTGTCAGTTTTTTTTTTTTTATAACAACTCCTGCGGTGGCGTGGTGGTATATAATTTGTGTATAAAAATTGATGAGCACTAATAAATATATATTTTATTTTTTTTAAATGTTAATTTTTTTTTCTTTGTGGGGGTGCTTGTGTTTGTGTGTTGTTATTATTTGTGTGACCTTTTCGTTGTGGTGGGGTGTGGTCATATGAATAAAGTGAGTAAAAGCTTTTACTTTGCTCAAATGCGTACGTCAAACCATTTACTTGAGCATTTACTCACGTCGATATGACAAAAGCAAGAATTTGAGTATTTACTTTTCGAACATCCAAATCCATATGAATAAAAAGAATAATCTGAGTAAATGCTCACAAAATTTTGAGTCACCTGTACAGCATACTCAGTTGAAATCTAACTAACAAAATCGCGTGTTGCGTGTAAAAAACAACATAAAATGTACGTGGGCGGTTTATAAATTTATCATTTCCAATGGTAGTTGACGTAAACAGTGTTTATCGAAGCTTTGATCGTTCAGTTAAAGTTTATAAAACATGACGAGAAGGAGACTATAATAACTTCAAGCAACTCTACCGGTTTTTTTTTTTTTCGAGAAAATGTGATTGCACAAACATTTTTAGAAGATGATTCTGAAACCCGAGGAGGAGCATTATCATATAAACAAAGGATGAAGTGTTTTTGGTGATCCCGAAATCCAAGTAACAAATAAATATTTTTGTGGAAACGATGTATGTGCATTGTTTGATTTACACCACAATAATCACCAAATTATTAAATTCTCATCACAACAGAAAATCCAATTTGAAAAATATTCCTACAACTTACTAAGTTCCTAGCGATTCTACTAACACAACGCCTCCCATCAACTGGAAAAACATTCTTTCCAATTCGTTCAGAACAATTTTTCGGTTTTCAGTCTGCTTCTAGTCCGACTTTACATTGACTTTTTGCCTCATGTTGTTTATTTTCTTCGTCACTTGCTGAACGGACATGTCTTTTTCTGCTTCGCTGACGGCGTTTGAGATTTTCCCAGCAGAGTTTTTCCAAAGGATGCCAGAATATCCACAAACTTCGCACCATCAGCAGTTTTTTTGCCGGTAGTTTTGCTGCCTGTTAAATTCTGATTTCCATTTTCAGTATCCTCACATTAAAAGAAAGAAAATAAGATATAATTAGCCCATTTGTAATATTGGTAAATAGAATAGACTTACTGTGATTCAGTTCATCCTCCAGATACTCCTCGTTGAAGGAATCGTCAGACATCTTCCCGTATTGATATTTCAGACATTTTTTTGTGTGTACCAACAATGCTTTTTTCTTCTCTGAGAAAAATTTCATCGTTGTACCGACAATTAAATCATGGTCAGGATGACTATCGCATATAATGGTTACAATAACCCTGAAAATGGTCGAATTCATCACGTTCATGGCATTTTTGACTACGATCATGGTAACAAGGACTATTCCGACATTATGGCAAATGTCGGATCAACTATTTTTAATGGTCGTTTTGACCATGATCATAGTCGGTTCAAAATCACTATACTGCAATAGTCATCATAACCCCCAATAATGGTAAAATTGACTATCAAATTCTTCTCTGTGTACCTAAGAAAAACAAGAATTTTTTTTTTGACAGAGCAAATGCTAAGTTCGAAATTCGAACTTACTCCGAGTAAAGTACAACTTTATTCATACGAATTTGAGCAAATGCTCAAACAGTTTACTTTACTCAAACTGGTTAGCTTGTGAGTAATTACTCGTTTTTATTCATATGGCCTAATTATTTTCTTATAAGACTAAAACGAAGTGCAGTTTTTTTTTTCTAATTTTTAGATAAGCGACACTGGCAGCACAGTGAAGTGCAACTCTCCGGAACATCGCGAGGTGAGAAAACTTCACTTTTGCATGGCCCAGCAGTGACAGACGGAAAAAACAACAATGGTGGCCATCGTGGAGTAATAATTTTTATTTTCTCAAAATACTTTTCGAGTATTGCCCTGTCTGGCCGCCGAGGAAGCTAATTAAAATAGGTGCTGTGTTGAATATTGGTTAGTTTTCGAAATATAGTGCAGTGTGCGAGTAATAATGGATTTCGAAGAGGATTCTTCCAATACACGGGAGGCATCCTGTACTCCACCACTGCCGACGACGGATTTGACGCCCAACGAGATAATGAAATTCGGCCCAGCGGGTGACGATTTGCAAACTCCGGAACGATTTTCCGCATCGGACAACGAAGACGCGGTGGAAAAGCCGATGTTGGAATCTGTAGTTTTGAAAGTCATTCAGCTGCCTGAATCGGAGGACGTAGAGCGCCCTTCCACTATTTTGGAGGCAGACAAAGATGGCGATCAGCATAAGATTGAGCAAGACACTTCCCAAGGGGAAAATTCTACGACGAAGACGGTAGAGGCAGAATCGTCGTCGTCCAACCAACCCGCAGACACGGACATAGTGAAACTAGTTGAAAGTGAGTAGTTTTGATTCTTTTCTAGCATAAGGGGAAATGATAGAATCGGGAAATGCTCCTGTTGTGTCATGGTGATGAAACAATTGGAGTCTAAATGGTTTTGTAAGATTCTGCAACCTTGGGGTTTTTTGTCGCATTTTTTATTTTTTTTTATCGATAAACTACTATAATTTGAATTCTGCATTTCCTGCTTGTTTACTAAAGGAAAAATCATAGTTAATCAAAGTTTTTACATTATTTTTGTAGGTATAAGTGGACAAAATATTGATTTTTTATTGAATTCAACAAACAATCCATTAAATAATAACTAAGTTTAAAGTGATTTTGTTGATTCGAAAGTAAGAACCTTGTTACTTGACTCGAGCATTTTCACTATCTTCTTAAGATGATGATTTATTGAGTTCTTATGGTTACATAAACTGCCCACAAATACATAACAGTCCCATTAACTTAGGAATTTAAACTAAGCTGTGACTGTTGTGTTTTGCTGTCAGTCATAAGTAGGTTCATCCTAGGAGTGCAATGCATCCAAGTTTCTATGTTAGGTGGTTGAAAAATTCACGCGAATTAATCTACGAGAAATTGTGTATTTATCATTCTGTATCTTCTGAGGATGATTGTACCCAACTGTATGATAACAAATGGTGTGTTCGGAAACGCAATTAGAAGCTGTCAGAATGACAAGTGATGCTTTTAAATCTTACTAAAAACATACTATGTAATTTGGTAGTGAATTGACAATTGCCTCATCGAGTAAGATGCACTCTGTTTGATAGTCAAAGAGATTTTCCATAAAGCTTGTCCTGCGAAGAAACTTTTCCAGATGTGTTATGGGCATAAACTGACACGTCCGAAATCCGCGTCTAGAAAGTAAGGTTTAATGCTTTATTAAAAAAGCGATGTAAGCCGAATGCGGTTTGTTAGGTATGTTCCATCGTGGGCTACGGTGTAAACACATGTCGTCTGTTGGATAACCTGGAACAGAAGATATGCCTAGCACGTCATGGTGTAGTGCATAAATCAATATTTGTACCGAGCAACATAGTCGTGAGACGGCCAACGATGACGATACGCAATCGATATTGATTTCACCGGAACCACAAGTGGAGGTCCCGAATGTGCCGGTTATTCATCAAACTAATCTCTACATATTCCCAATTTTCCCAAGTTATTCTGGGCTTTCGTAAAAACAAAAGAAAATAAGATGGACTATCGATTGATATTCAGCGAGAGGTTATAAAAAAGCCAGTACTTCCTTGAACAAATGTAACATTCCAACTGAGCAATACAGGAGTGTTTTCAACAACTCGAGGGCCGAGGGTTGAAGTAAAAGCATCAGCATTGATATCCAGAGGCTGAAATTTTCAAATGCTACTGATCCGGGTGTCATTTATTAGTAACTTAAGAGATGCTAAAAAAAACTCAGTATGAATTTCACATATTCTCTTATGAAATATAATGCAGTATCTTCGCCAGTCTTGAAAGTGCAGCATTGCGCTGATGTGTAAGTTTGTGTTTTGCACATCGTTTGCTTCAGCGTTCAAACATCTCTCAAACTCATGTGCAGCCAACAGGCGTATGCTCGTACAGCCACGCTTTATGTAAGCGCGGATGGAACGAAAAACAACAAAAGCACTTTTTTCATAACAACCGTGTCTGTTGGGCAGTCGAGTTCTCATAGCCGATGTGAGTAGACGAGCAAATCAATCGGAGCGACAATTTGCACTGAACAAACGAACAATTTAATATCAAATTACGCTGCGTAAGAAAGTAACCGCAAATTCAAGTGAAATGAACCTACCGACTGCAGCGAAACATAATTGTATAAAGGTGCAAATTAAAATTGTTTCGTCTCAGCCGAAAGCGAACCCACCGTGTTCATTTACCGAAACTAAGATGCAGGCCAACCTGCTGATGAAACTTATGAGAATTGGAAACAATGGAGTGACCGCGTTGGAGCATGAACCACTGTAAGTTTCTCGAGTAGTGATATCGGATTTTTATTAATTTAAATTCGCATTATTATAATTTAAGCAACTTATAAATTTCGGTTTTACGGTTCTCCTCACTCGCTGCTCGTATGACATAATTATTGACAGCTGCCTCCGGAAATCCCTCTCTCCTAGTTCTCGCCATCAGCGACTTTGAGAATCTGGTGCTGTGAGCGCGACACTCAATCAGGGCTGCCAATTCGCAAAGGAGAAGATTGTTCACGATGCTCTTCACAGCTCTGGGATATTGATCGGAGAAATTCATTGCGTTTTTGTTTTTTACCAATTATGCGGATGCTGACGAACATGTTGATCCAAAGGTGGCGTCGTTCATCAAGTATACTTCGGAAAAGTTGCCTCGCCACAGGAACCGTTGACCATGACGGTCCATTTCTCCTATTAAAATTTGGTGGAGTATCTCGGCTATGTCAGCGGAAACAGCAACTGCGAACTGCCGAGAACGGAACAATACTGCTGGTAGTGAAGCCAATTGATATGGCCCTTTCAGAAGCATATCTTTTAAAGATATTCCACGAGCCTTAGCTGCTGCATCCCATATTATCCTCATCTTATCGTTGTTGTTTTTTACAGGTTGAACACCACTACTAGCGGTAGATACCAAACCCGCTTAGTGTCGGCTTGTTCCAGATATCTCACAGTTGCTCGACGGATGTATCCCTTCGCCAAATAGTCGTCGATTTGTTTCGTTATTCTATCTTTCAACTGCGATTCCCGCTTCATGCGCCGTTCAAGGCATTCCAGACGCTTTACAGCCATTCCGTAACTGTTAGGCAGTTCAAAATCGTCAAATCGCCATTGCAAACCAGTTTCAAAACTATCTCCTACTCTTTTGATTGTTTGCTCTAGTAAATTCATTGCTCTTTTCTTCTCGTCTGACATTATCGCCTCCACTGGTCGTGATCCGACGTTCTCCGTTGCAAAAAAAAATCCTTCACCATGTCGTGCAGAGTCTGATCCGAAGGACAATCACAAGCGTGTACGTTAATAGACGATGTGGTAGGGTTTTTACCTCGACCTCCGTAGATGCACCAGCCTAAACGAGTTTTCACTGCTATAAGTTCGTTTGCTTTGCCTTCTTTGTTCTTCAGTGGAACTGTTAAAATTATGTTGTCGATTCCTAGCAGGCAGCAAGGGGCAGCTGCTTCGTAGCTTTGAACAGGAATGCCAGGGAGATGTCGATACTTGCTTGCCAACCGACCGATGTCCAGCTTTTGACTAGGAAGAGTGAGTGTCTGCACGTTTTGCAGCTCAAAAGGACGCTGGTTTCCGTGATACAGTGACACGCATATTGTACGGGATTCGTCTTCTACAGTGACATATTGCCTGTCCATTTCAAGCGCAACGGTTGTTTCACACCATCAACTCCTAACTGTCGCACTAACCGATCCTCGATTAACGCAATAGACGAACTATCGTCTAAGAAAGCGACCGTCGTAATGCTTCTTCCACCTCAATGTACCGTCACAGGGATAATCCTGAAGTAAAGCGATGGTTGGATATTTTGGTGAATGTGGTTCTCTGCTGCTGGCACGATACTCGCATCCGTTTACACCCTAAACTCCAGGACTGCGGCAGGAACGTCTGCCGTGCGCATTGAGACAATTGCAGCAGATTCCTTGCTGTTGTACAAAGCGACATCGCTCTTCGACGGAATAGGATTTAAAAGTCCTGCACTCTTTCAACCGGTGGCCTATCTGATGACACGCAGGACAAGTCTTGTCAGCTCCATCAACAATGCTGTTCTGCTGCGCGTCCGTGTGTTAATGAAGTACAGCTCTCTTCTGTCTCCAATTCTCCTCTCCTTTACTTGTTACTCCAGTGTACAGCGTAACACGGCTTGCCGAAATCACCTTTTCCGCATAAATTCACCAAACAAATTCACTTGCTGCTTTCCATAAACTTCACCCACTCCATCTTCACGTGAACTGTTAATTTGTCCACTAACTCACTCATTAATGACGGATTAGACATGTGGGCTTGTTGATTTGCAGCTTCAAGGTGGTCGCAGAGTGTTTGTACTGCCATCCCGAAGTCGATGAGAGATTCTAGCTTCTCTGCTTTCGGCGTGGGGACGGAGTGGCCCTTATCTATGAGCGCATGTATCAACAGCTTCGGACGACCATACAATTGGCGAAGAGTTTCTACTATATGAGGAACTCATTTGGGCAGAAGAAGGCGACTGTGAACTGCTTCCAGGGCAGGAACTTTCAGAGAACGTTGCAGTCTGATCAAATTGTAAGCTGGACTGTAGCCACACGCCAATGTGGTCCAGTAGCTACTTTAGGCGAACATGAGGTTTTCTATGGAAATTTGAGGTTTTAGAGCTTTGATTACTTCTGAGAACTTGTTGTACTACAATTTGTATGAAAGTATTTTTTTCTTGCATTAAACGCAAGAGTGTCGTATACGCTAACTTTTTTATGAGCAAATATCGTGTATTGGTATGTTCAGCAAAGTTGTAGTAATTTTTATTATTAAAACTTTGTTGAACATGTGTTTTTCTAGCTTCAAAGCCTACTGCGATAATCCCGAATTTTAGTAAAAAATCGTTTTTCGACTCAAAGTCATTCATTTTTAACTTTTACCAGCTTGCTATGTTCTACAAAGTTGTTTGTTTTGCTACAATTTCGCTGAAAACACCATAGTTGTATTTCTTCTTGTTTTCATTTTACAGTAAATTTTCAGTTAAATTTACGCCATACTATACTGCCGTTTTACGCATAACTGTCCCATGTTGCAAACGATGTCGGGGAGAAAAAACGATTTAAGTTTTGAATTATTATTGTTTATTGCTGACAATCTTCGTGGCAAACAACCAAATTTATAGGTGGCATTTGAAGATGCTTGTGATTTCCGATGGAATCTGTGATTTTACTAACATTAAGATTATTTTTGTATGTAAAATATTCAGTGGGACTGACATGCGTAGAATCTTACCATGCAACAGAAAATTCTAGGCAAATCAGTCCCACTGTGTCAAGCATAATTCTCACGTTATTACTAGCGAATTCTTTTATTCACCTAGGTTGGAACTAGTTAAAATGGCCGATACTTCCGGAATGCAGTTTAAAGGAAATGAAGAACAATTTAAGCGTTTTTATAACCAGTGTAATTCGGCAATTTCATTTCCTGGAAATTTTACGGAGTCAATTCAAGAAAATGTAAAAGATTCTGTGTCAACTTTATGAATCGCAAAAAAACTGAAAATGAAATTTTACGGTAAGATAATGCTAAGAGGCGCAGGTTAGCGCACGAAGCTATACTAAAAAACTGTAATTGCCGGAAAAATGCATCAACCTTTTGTCTCGAGGTGACAGAGTAAGCATCGACGAATCGTTTTGGAACCATAGTGAAGAAAATCGAAATAAATTTATGCAAAAGTACGCACATCCCGCTATTGCTACTAACTAACGCAGTCGTCGTACTCTCGCGAACGAATTGCGTAAGAAACAATCGTATAAATGCACTCTTCCTTCGGCAAATGAAGACGGGAGCACGCTCCTCGAAGATCGAAGATATTTGCCATCAGATCTATCGCAAAAAGCTATGCACTGTCATTATAACAACACTCATGCCAAACATGTAAGCTATCCGCTCCACTCGCGAGAACTCCACGATATGAACATATCATTTCTTAAGTTGGGTCACGAACACTGCGAAGTTTGTGTTAGCGTAGAGCACCACAAAAATGTGAACAATGTGGATGTACTGATAAATGTACCATATGTTTCAACTACAATCAGTATCTCGAACATGCAAAGCACGGATTGAATATCGTAATGGCTGGCCCACAATTGATCCGTTGCGGATGCGTTGACGTAAATTTGACAGAAAACCTATGGGAAAACTGTAAAATTCACGCAAACGCATCCGCAACGTATCAATTGTGGGCCAGCCATAAGAATGGAGATTCAATTACTGCAGGTCACTTGGTAGTGGCAGTTGATCTTCAAAAGGTAGTTACTAATATCAGCATTTTGCTTAAATCAAAGTTTAAATATTATGTACTTTGCAGGTTATTCAATTGCCTCGGTGGGAAGGGCTCAAAACCATAGTGTTTTCCCAGCGAGTTTTGGCTTTTAATCAAACTTTGGCACCGGTCGGAGCATACGCAAAAAAGTTTCCAATTGCGGCTTGCCTTTGGCCAGAATCAGTTAGCGGTCGTACTAGTTTTGACATTGCTAGTTGCTTCCATAAGATCATCCTAAAATATAGGCATATCAGGAGGATAACTTTTTGGCTCGATAACTGTTCAGCGCAGAATTAGAACTGGAACTTTTTCTTGCCTCTAATTCTTCTTATCAGCAAGATGGATGTTAATACGATGGAAATCGAACTCGAGTATTTCGAGTCTGGGCATAGCGAAAAAATAGGTCGATGTTGTGGACATGGAGGTTAAAGATTTTTTCAAGACGGAATTTACTGTAACTCAATATACGCTGAATCAAATACGCCCTCGACCATACATTGAGCACATTTGTATGATTAAGTTATCTAAAGGGCGAAACGAAATTGGTTTTCCTGACTCCGTGGATGGCACTCAGCTGACCTACTGCAACCTGTTATCTAACAAGCAAAGAAAAAACTGATAGATGGAGATAACTTTATATTGAACGATTACTTAAAGTGGCAGAGAGCTCCTAGAGGGATCCAGGAACAACGTAAGAAATCGTTGTTGTCCGCGATAATTCCTGTTGTTGATGAAATCAAGATGCGTTTCTTCACAAATCTGCCGACGATAAAAGAATGTGATCCATAAAAGCTTTGCATCATTTTTTATGTCGCACCATGATTCTGATTATTTTTTATCTCTATGCACACTTTTACAGAAATAAAAACAAAATGATAATAAGATCAATTTTGACTCTATAAAAATACTTCCCAAATGTTTAAAGCGTATAACAGAATCATTCGGCTCTGATCATTTATAAGGTTCCTTGCATTCTCAATGCAAATGGTGTATTATATGGAAAAGCTCAATATTAACGTTTGTAAATCAAGGTCATTGTATACGTTTGCAGCTAAACCCCTTATAATTGCTACGTGTCGATTTGTTCCTTCAAAGAATGTTGTAAACTTAAATCAATCATTTTTCGATGAATTAGTGGGACTGTTATGCCTAGAGTTTCAACATGGGACAATCCAACTTGGTATTTTTTTGTTAAGAACTCAGAACAAGTAATATATTTTTCTTTTTGTATACGATAGTTTATTTAAAAACTAAGCATAAACAGGCAAAACGGGAATCTGACCAAAAGCAACATGGGACAGTTATGCGTAGAGCGGCAGTATAGGCCTCACAACTTGAAATGGAGCACCTGAAAAAAAAAATATGGCTTACCATGACTTAATTAAACACACCTTAGAGCACGTTTAAGGAGAATTTGGGAGAGATGATATTTTTCTATCTTTTTCAAAGCTACTTTCTGTAACATACAGTTTTCAATAAAAATCTAGGGGTGAAACAGCTCTACTCTGAGTTGCTCTGTGGCACCGAGTAACTAGCTTTAAATTGAATCAATCTTCATCGGTTCTTACCGGTTGCCAGGGTTTCGAAAAGTTTGACTTCCAATTTGTTTGAAAACATTGTGGACATTCTGCTACTGGCTAAACGGTTGCCCTTTTCCACGACTATGAGAGTTCAGAGAATGTTAAATATGTGATACGTGATACGGACGGCTTTACTGAAGTGCAATGATGAGGCATGATAGCGATATGTATTCATTGGTAATATGCTATACATCGATTCTAAAAAGCTTAAAGCTTGGGTCGGAGTGCAGCGGGCTGAGCTCGTTTGTCTCTTCTCCTGCCCTTGTTCCAAAAGCACCAGTTCATAGTCTGGCCGTCTGGCGGAATGATGTTCTTCTTCTTCAGCATTTCAAGCTTATTGCTTTCACAATTAGCTTATTGCTTGCTCTCAACTTAGTGTTCTAGGAACTCGGTATGGCAACAGCTCAGAATGTCAATCGCAGTGGATATCGCTCAACCGGAAAACAAAATGAATATCTCGCACGAAGTCCAGAATTGGCGTCAGAGTCTGTCCGTGACATACCACACTCAGAAGAATATTCGCTTCTGACGTTCATACATTTGCTGCAGTCCCACGAGCGATTTTCCACCGATCCTGTCACCCCAGCGCATGGCATGTGCCACCAAGCACGGCACCGATCGCACTGAACCAAATTGTCGGCGTAATCCGGGCGATTTTAATTTATACATCAGCTTCCTCCTGTCAGCGGAGTTTCGTCGGGATCTATTTACTTTGCTGATAAATGAGGTAGACATTAATCAACATGAAAACACAACATATTGCCGAATTTACAGTTGTGGGGGTCCGGGGGGCATAAACTTGTAGGTTATTGTTTGGCTCTAAGTACAACCTATATCCATGCCGTACGAAAAATACGTGAATCTTATTTTAAGGCAGCCCCTAAAATTTAGGGACCCGAAACCGTCACACATATTTGGTCATATTGCAAAGTTTTGCATGGAAAGCAGAAATGAGAGAAAGCCGACGCGTTCTGTACGGTATTGTCTTCGATCGTCATTTCCGATAAAGAATGGTACCTGGAATCTGGGGCCACGAAGCATTTAACGAAGAACTTCGAGCTGCCGTAAGACATGAAACTAAATTAAATTTCTCCGGAATACACATGGACAGCCAGTGCGACAGGCAAACTGCAGAGAACGGATTTCGTCAATCTGGTATATATCCGCTAGATATCACAAAATTTAAGTCATTATAAAAAATCGAACGTGCCTCAAGGAATAGCAACCCGTACAACCAGCCCACTTCAACGAAGCAAATGGAAGTTACGCCGATGTCATCAGCAAGAACATCGAATAACTAACGTAGTGCATTAGATAAGCAGCTCACAACGGAACAATGGAGAGTTACATCGGCTTCATCGGTTTCGCCAACACTTGAAGGTGATGACCCAGACTACAAACTGATTGGATTCGAACGTTTAAAGTTGTGATTTTTAAACCAAGTTCCGAAAAATGACAAAGGCGTGGAAATTCTACCTCAAGGGAACGACCATCCCAGCAAATTGAACATACGACCAAGCGATATTATCCCTATGCCCCACAAAATGGTCGTTCGCGCCAGACACCTTCTAAATCCGGCTTGGCTACTGAAAATAGAACGATCAGAACCTTCCTCCATTGGTGGAGATCGTCACAAGCGCAAGACCCTAAAGATGCATATTATTTGTCGTAAGAAATAAAGTCTGAAGAAGAAGCCTGTGAAGAATAAGAAGGACTTTTTTTTTAAAATGAATTCGAAGTTATGCTTTCCAATAAGGAGCGTTTCAGAAAAGTTGATTCATTGAATTTGAAGATCTATTGCTCGATCAAGATAGTTTAGTTCAATAATTTTCTAAAAAAAATATGCGATTGATACTTTTAAAGCTTTGAAAAAGCATCATACTGTGCCTTGCTGTGTTTGTCCACACACCCTTAACAGCCTTTTTTTTTCCTCAAACTTGGTTTTAGCTCTCCGGATCATTTTTTATGAAACTCCTAGATGAAAGGATCTTCAAAGAATGTTTTGCCAAGTTATTTTAGACCACCCATCGGCATCGTTCCACGCAGGAAATGATTTGGAGTGATTGCAGCTTCAGGAGCACTTTGAGGGACGAACATCAGGGGACGACTATTTATCTTATCTTCTGCCTCGGAGAGTGTGGTTAGAAGAATCTCATCGGACAGTTTGCGCCCGTCATACAATGCTGCCATCGCCTGCTTTACAGTACGTACCATTCTTTCCCAAACCCCACCCATATGAGGTGCGGAAGGGGGGTTGAAGTGCCAGCATGTTCTAGATGTGGTGAACTCTTGTGCACATTCCTTATTCATTTCCGGAAGCTGTTGAAGGATTTCTTTGCTGGCTGCTTTCAAATTTGTGCCGTTATCGGAAAAGTACTCCGCTGCCGTACCTCGACGACATATGAAGCGACGAATAGCCATAATACACGATTGGCCAGTAACACTATGTGCCACTTCCAGGTGAATGGCACGAACCACCATGCAGGTAAACACTACTATCCACCGTTTCTCCGAGCGTTGCCCAACCGTAACTTCCACCGGACCAAGATAATCGATTCCGACATATGTAAACGGTCGCTGATATGGAGTCAACCGTTGAAACGGCAGTGCAGCCATTCGAGGAACACTTGATCGATTATTTTTTATCTTGCACCAGACACATCCTTTCTCCACTTTAGCGATCAGTGAACTAAGCTTCGGGATTAAGAATCGCTGCTTGATCTCGTTCTTCACAGTCTCACGGAAAGAATGGCCGAACCTCTCGTGGTAACTACGCACTAGTTTCTCCGTGATTGTGCTATCTCTTGATAATATTATCGGGAATCGTAAATCGAAGGGCAAGTGGTCGGCATTGGCACTTCGTCCTTCCAATCGAAGCACACCAGACGCATCGATAAGCGGTGTGTATTCGTAGAGCTTTCTTGACCTCTCTAGCGGGATCCAACATCTACGGTCCAGTTGCTGATTCTTCAGTAGTGTTTTGACTTCATCACTGTACGATTCTCCTTGCGCCATCTTGAACAACAACTCTTCTGCCTTTTGGAGATCTTGTTGCCTTAAAGCGACGCTTACAGAAGGAATATTGCTCATAATCCATTTTTCTTGAGACGCCGTGGGTTGTAAGGTTTCGATAGGTTGATCTTTAGTCGACAATTCGACACGAATCGAAAAAGACAGGCTACTGTTCGAACTAGTACATTCCATTTTGAAATGCTATTAGCGTTGATGAATGGTTTTACAAGAGCAATTTCATGGAACAAGAACATGGCTCTCATTTCTGTTTCCGTGTTTGGCGGAGGGAGCGCTTGCTGGGGCCATGTTTAAGGAGAGTGTACAAAAATTCTGGCCCCACTTCGAGAGGCAATCAGAAATCTTGACTTTGGAGGGTATCCAGTGCCAATCTAATAGATTGAACAGACTTAATATTTCACCGATTCGGAAGCCGACAAACTGCTTATATTTTCGCTGGTCTGAACGGATCCAGGAGAGTACAGTTTGCGAATCACTCCAGAAGAAAATTTGTTGAATCTCAAGGGAATGGTTTTGACGAATACTTCTCGACATTCGGGCTGCCAGCACCGCTGCTTACAATTCTAAGCGGGGAATGGAAAGCCGTTTCAGTGGGGCTAACTTGGATCGGGCCATCACCAAAGAACATCGTACTTCCCCACCAACACTAATCCGTAGAAATCCTGCACAACCGAATGCATTTTCACCTGCGTCACAAAATAGGTGTAGCTGGATCGGTTTTAAATTAGCCGAATGGATATTCCCAAAGTAAGACCTTGGGATCTTTACCTGTTTTATTTCCGGTAACATGCCCATCCACTGATTCCATTTGACCATCGATTGATCGTCGATAGCTTCATCCCATTCGCATGCCGTACGCCAGAGCTCTTGGATTAGCATTTTCCCTTGTACCGTAAAAGTTGACAATAGACCCAACGGGTCAAATAGAGACATTACCGTACTGAGAACTTCTCTTTTGGTTGGACGAACCACCCCACTACAACTCATTCCATTATTTGGTGGAACCGAGCAAGAGAGCACACCTTTTTGCGTGTCCCAAACTACTCCAAGCACGCGTTCTTGATCGACGGACTTGTCTTGATTAAGGTGAATCATTTTATTTGACCTTGACTCACCTAGATGTCGTAATACTTCCGCGGAGTTAGACGCCCAGTTCCGAATTTCGAATCCGGCCTTCGAGTGGATGAACCGAACCTCCTTTGCCCGCTGTATAGCTTCTTCTTCTGTATCTACGCTGTCATAATAATCGTCGACATAATGCCGCTCGACGATTGCCCTCGATGCTTCCGGAAACTGATCTGCAAACTCCAGGGCGTTGAGATTCTTTATATATTGTGCTGGACACGGGGAACACGTAGACCCGAACGTAGCGACGTCCATCACATATACATCGGGCGGCTGATTCGTATCGAAACGGAAAAGAAACCACTGTGCTGATCTATCCACCATTCTGATGAGCATTTGGTGGTACATTTCTCGCGCGTCACCACCAAAGCCTATCGACTTTTCACGGAACTTACACATAACAGCAGGGAGTGATGCTAACATGTCGGGACCCTTGAGCAAATAGGAGTTCAACGACACTCCATTAACTGTCGCTGCAGCATCCCATATCCCGTCGATCTTCGTCCGACTCCAAGATTGGTGCGGTTAACGTACAGGACTGCTCCTGTGCATATTGTGTACACAGCATTTCATGCAGCTCCTTATTGCTCACAGTTTCGATTCAATGGTGGTTGACAAAGGCCTTCGCTGGGGGTTTTTTGTTGATCTGAACCATACACAATCCAACCCAGAATGGAACGGACCGCAATCGGCTCGCCTGGTGCACCAACTCTAGACTCCAAAGGTGCAAAGAGGTGCACATTATCCAATCCTATCAACATCCCCGGTGTTTCTCCATGATAGTCTACAACTGGTAGATTCTGTAGGTGCTCATAACGTTCTGCGATCTCGTAGAATCGAATGCTTTGTTGAGGTAGTACCAGCTCTCTAACGGCACGCCCATGTGAAAGTAGATGCTTAGTAGAACTTCCTCGGGCGGATATCGATAGGTTCAATCGCATCGACTGATCTTCGTGCCGCTTCGTGTTCGCTGTCCATACTACCACCAACGGCTCCGGTACACCTTCCGCGTTGAGTTAGCCCACTAAACCGTTCTCCACCAGCGTAGCAGATGCACTCTCGTCCAAAAAGGCAATGGAATCAACTGCGTATATACCGTAGTATAGCGTGATAGGGATCATTCGAAAAATAACAGATCTTGTCCGAATGTGAGCGTTGCATTCGATATGAGCAACTTGAACAACTTCTTCGGCTCGATGAAGTAATGGATGGTGTACGCCTTTGCAGTTATCGATATTGCACCGGATATTGAACGTGCACCGCGATTTTCCGTGATCATTTAGGCATATTGTACAAAGATTGTGTTTCTCTACTAGCTTCATCCGATTTTGAAAACCAAGCTTGGCAAACTCATCGCAAAAACCTCACCTTGTGATCGGTTCTCTTGCAGGCCACACATGGCAGTCTCGCTTTGTGCATCATGAGTGTGCACATACTCCTTCTTCTTTGACTTACTTCTTGCAGGTTCAGTCGCAGTCTCAGCGCCGATGAAGTCAGTCACCTCTGAGACTTCTGATACGATTTCGTTGGTAAAGTCAGTGAATATTCTGAGTGGAGTTCCAATTTTTCCCCGCTTAAAGCGTACCCAATCTAATTTATACTCCGACGAAAGTTTGCTGACCAGCTCTTGTACCAGCATAGGGTTACATAAGTGATCTTGCAGTCCAGCTGCCTCGAGGTGGTCGCAAGAGTTGCTTAACGGCGATTCCGAAGTATAGGAAGGTTTCAAGTTTGTCTAGTCTCGGCGCTTGTGCCTTTCGAACTTTTGCTACAAGTGTCTTGAGTAGCTTTTCGGGATTGCCAAAGAGTTTACGTAGATCAGCGATGACTTCGGGTACCGAATCTGGCAGAAGTAAGCGACTTTGGACGGCTTCCTTAGCCAGACCCTGCAGACTGTCTTGGAGTCTTTTCAAATTATCGGTGTTGGTGAAGCCACATGCAGCTGTTGTGTACTCATAACAACTGATAAAAAGAGGACAAACTTCTGGTTCGCCCCTAAAAGTAGGCAAATGTTTCGACGCCGCTTGTCTTGCGGCCGACTGTTCTTGAGTTGGACCTCTTGCTCGAATGCGAGGTTCTCGTGGTGACCCCGACCTGTGTCGTCTTCGACGATTCAGCATATCACGGATAGCATCTAGCTCGTCTTCCGTCCATTCTTCCGGCAACGGTTGATTTTCTTCATCTTCGCATCTTTCTGACTCTGTTTCTTCTCGCCCGACAGCTGATCCTTTTCCGACTGCATACGTCGAAATTTGCTTCGCTTCTTGCTTCTTCATAAGAGCCTCATCCCGAGGCTCGTTCACTTTTGGACGGGCCCCTCTCGGATCCTTTATTGCAAAATCTATTCATTGACGTACTTTGTCCAATGCATCACCCGTCTCAGCTCCGCCGACAGCAGCGTCAACTTCAGGGGTCTCGTATTGACGAATCATGTCCAGTTTCAATTTCTGGAATTGATTTCTGACCGTCTGCTGCGATTCCAAAAATTCTCGATCCTCCTTCAAACGTTGCTTCAACAACATCTGTTCCTTTGCCAAAAGTTCTTACTGCTGGACTCGCTTTTTCTCCATTAAAGTGCGTTCCATTTCGAGACGCTTTTCGGCAAGCTTCCGTTGATTTTCCAGATCCTGTTCTCGAGCATCTCGTTCCTGTTCCAGTAATTGAAAGGCATCCAAATACGACGTCTGTCTAGCTTCTCCGCCTGCTTCCGATTCCGCATCGCTCTTAGCATCAGCACCTGGCTTTTTACTAGCCCCTTTCTTCGCAGGCCCCTTTTTGCCGGTTTTTGGTAGCGATAGCATATTGCTACACTTCGAACAGGTCCACATCTCATTTTGCACATCAGCCGTTACTCCGGCGCAGCGGTAATGTGCCCACAGAAGGCAGCTATCGCACTGGACCATATCATCAATAGAGTCGGCATCCTGACAGAACATACAGTTCTGATTGGTGTCTACTGCTAATGCCATTGCTTTAGCCATTTGAGGTTGCGTCCGATTAAAATTCAAGTTTGTTCGGATTTTATTCAGAAAAACTTCTTCACAGCAGCCTTTTACGAATAGCAGCTTGAAGCTGAAATTAAGTAACTTTAATTAGCAACATAGTATAGGTTACATTTAGGGATCTGACAATTTTAGTTTCTCCTCTTCCTCTTGCAGGCAATCGGCGCATTAAATAATAAGGCTTCCAATTAATTACTAAATATTATTTTAGATTAATACGTGTTTGGTTTTGTTAAGTTAATTCAGCACTAACCTAGCTTCAGTATTTCAATTAACCAATTTCAACGTGGTTGCCGTCTGTCGTGTCTAATATTAACCAATATGGACACTTCACTGTTTTTTTAAAACACTTTTGCGAGCGTATTAGTAGAACGATTTTAATTGAAAAACTAGGAAAATTTAAATTACCACTTCACTTGATCACTTTTAACGGAATTTGCTCGCGTTTACAAGTGATAGTTTAAAAAAGTGTTTCAGTTTTTTATTGTTTTAGAAAAAGTGATCAAGTGAAGTGTTAATTTAAATTTTCGTAGTTTTTCAATCAATATGGACAGTTTCCTAAATTAGCATTATTTTATTAAATTAGTGTCGTCCAAATATAAGCTTTCGGTACAAATATTGATTTACTCACTCCTGATAGTTTAGAAATAGTTCACTACTTTACTTTGCAAACTGTAATAACTAAAGATTTAAGAATAGTCGTAGAAATTAGTTTTAGAATTCAAGAGCAGAAAAACGAAATGTATCTTGCCACTCGTGACTTGCCTTTTTCTATTCACTTGCATGACGTTGTCAGCTTGACAGACATCACAACCTAAGGTTAAAAAGCCGGCGATCCTCCGTGGACGTCTGTATTGTTGCAGCTGCCCAGTGGTGTTGTACGCAACAGCTGTCCTTATCGATCGTGGACATTTGATAACTCCCTCCTCCGTAAATTGCCCACGAGAGCACTGTGTTACTGAGATTTAGTCATAATTTAGTAGAGTTTGACAAGGTGACCCAAGGTGACAAGGTGTTTTTTTTTTCAAAAATTCGTCAAACTGGGGATGACACTTGATTTTTTAATTTTATATCGTGAGTATAAGGAATATACATGAAATCAATAGAATCATTTGAAAAGTTGACAAAAACTTGCTTCAGATTCGAGTTATTGGAGATTCTTGCCCTACCTTACCCTATGATATGATGTTCGACCGCCAGCCACTTCGCCCGGAGTCCCGATAACTTGATTATAACTATGCCCATTATTGCGGTCATGAGCATGCCGTTTGACCACCAATGAACTCGCAATTGAAATCTCATATGTTTGAAGTGTCGAATGATGGGATTTGATTCAAATTGGAAACTGGGGTATCCGAAACATGTCAATTTGGTTCGGGACAAGTTATGCTGCCAAGTGACAGTAAAAGTTGTAATTATGCTTTTAATAACCGTTAAATCTATACTAGTGTTCGAATTCAAATGCGTTATTGACATATAGATAATTCGGAACACACTCTTGATGACTCTTTATACAGTCTTCTTGAGGTCGAAGCATTTTTTGTTGTGTTTTTTTTTAGCATTTCAAATGTTCACCCTTTTTCAACTATAACTTATAATGTCACGTAAGAAACAATTGCTAGAACAATTTTAAATCAATATTTTCAATTTTTTTAGAGGGTTCAACTCAAGACATGATTGGCAAAATCATTAGAGTAAAAATTTCCGACAAATTCCGTTATATTTCCCTTTTTTCCGTTGTAGGCTCAAATAAAGAGGTTTCCATTGAAAAACTACTGTCTAATCACAAACAATGTAATATTCGACATGAAATTTCCAATCAATGCTATTTCCCCGTTATTATTTTCAGATTCATCAACTAAATCGGATGCGTCCCAAATGTCACCGACAAAAGAAAATCCCGAAAGCAAGTCAGATCCGATGGAACCGGATCTGGTTAAACACAACAAAAGCAAGGATCGAGAACAGGAACGTAGCAAAAACAAGGACAAAACGAAGGTGAAACATCAAGATAAAGAGAAAGATAAGAAGGCGAAGCGTAAGAATCGAGACAGAGATCGTTCGAAGGAGCGCGGTAAACATAAGGAAAAAGTAAAGAATAGAAAAAGTGCTCTCAAGGATGGCGAGAAGCGCAAAGACGGCAAGGATCGAAGTACTTCAAAGGACAACCGCAAGAAACGCGCTGAATCCAAATCAAGAGCAGTACGTAGCAAAAGTGTCGCAGAAGGAAGTAAAAAGGGCGAGGAACGTTTGAAACGGGATAAGAACAGAAAGTCGCGGTCCAGGGAGCGTGACAAGAAAAAACGAGATGATAAAAGAGGGGGCTCTTCACCAACTGGGAAGACAAGAGATCTAAATCGTAAAAAAAGTATGTCCAGACAAATATCCGTTGAGCACAGCAAATTCATTTCACAGAAATCAAGAGCACGGTCACTTGGTGTGCGTTCTAAAGATAGGCCCTCGGGAGCATCTGTGGACCAATTTGGACGATCTGATACCCGTCGCAATTGTAGTATCTCTCCTGCAAAGAAGCGTACTGAAGTAATTCCTGGAGCTCTGTCTGCTATCAAGTATACATCTAGTCTTCCGGTGATCGGATGGCGGGAACGAATTGTTATCACTACTCCCCTTCGTCCCGCTCCCATAACGCCGGCTGTTGCAGCACTACAAGCCTATGACGATGATAGCAACTCGTCAGATACAGAAAACGAACACTCGGCGAAGAAGAAACCATCATCTGTTCCTGAGAAGTCCAAAAGGAAGAAAGATTCTTCTACAAAAGTCAAAAGTAAACGCAAGGGCAAAGATGTCGTGAAAAAATCGAAAAATGGTCCCACTAATAAAAAGAAATCCAAAGAAAAGCGTAAGGAGGTGAAAAAACGTAAGAAGTCCCCATTGGAAAAGAAGAAGAAAGAGAAGCCCAAAAAATTAGAAGAAGTTGCCACAGAACATAGTACAGATACGGAAATTGATGTCCCATTGCCAGAACAGGAACCGACCTTGGAAGAAGATGAAGAACAGATTATTAAACGGATAAAATTAGAAATGTTGGACGAAACGGATGACCTTCCGTTTCAGAAAATTGCAATCGACTACAGTATCGTTAAACAGGAACCTCTGACAGACGAAGAGAGGGAAAAACAGAATGAAATGGAGAAGGAAAAGGATAACGAAATGGAGAAGGAAAAAGAGGATGAAATGCCGAAGGAAGTCCCTCCGGCGACATTGAGCGAACCTGAAGTTGAAGTCCCAGCTGAAGTAGAGCCGGAAAATGTCACAGTTCCGGAAGCAGACAAAGTAGAGACCGGAGAACTTAAAGACCCATCGGTAGTAGTACGGCCCAAGTTCCACTGTTCATTTTTAGATGATTTAAGCAAGATATCCCTCATCACGACATCTGTTGATAGTTTAGAAAAGCCCGAACTAGAAGATGGCAACCGAGGTGAAACCAATTCTCCAGATACCGATGATTATGCTTCTAACTGGGAGAATGATGAATTTAGCCCACTGATAGTCAATTCAAAAACATCGATAGGAACACCGACAAAGGATTTAGGAATGACTTCCACTGCAGGTGAAGGAGGCAAACGTGCGAGATTGATTCCGAAGAGCAGCCATGAACAAATCATTCCCCTGGATGATTTATTGAATATGCAAAGTCAATTGCAGTCTATGAAATCGCAAATGGAGGAAGCAGAACAGTTGGAAAAAGCTGCTAAATTAGAAGAAAGGAAATTGCCCTCTATTACTGGAGACAATGTTCCAGAAAAACTTGCCAGTGAGTACGAAAACTTCATCCAGTTATTAGACCCATCCAAGAAAGTCAATCTAACTGGGGTCGAAAACGCAGAGGCAGTCGAGAAGAAAAAACCTGGTAAACGAAGATCTTCCTCCAGCACAACAACGAGCACCAGTAGTACGTCTGATAGTTCAAGTTCCAGCTCCGATTCCAGTTCATCAAGTTCGTCGTCAAGTTCTAGTTCCAGTTCGTCCGAATCTTCATCCGATAGTTCTGACGAAGAGAAAGTTGCAAATAAGAAGAAAATGAAGTTTGTTGTTGTCAAGAAAAGAAGGAAGAAGCTCATAAAACCGATTATACCACTTGAAGATATACAAACATTGGCCAATGAGTTGCTTCAGTCGGAAGTTGATAGCGATTCATGCCCGGAGCCGAATCCCGAACGAAAACCGGAATCAGTACCGGAACTTGTTCTTCCTCCAAAGCCCCAAACCCTTGTCATTCCGGATCACCTGCTACCCAAGGTGAAATCACTGACAATCCCACTAGGGGCACCTTCTAAGATCTACAACATTCGCGATGATTCTATGGTTGAACCAAACAGCAGCCAAGAATCAGTCACTACTGCTAATAAACCTTTAAATCTTGATCGTGATTCTCCATTTAAGCTGAAACTGCCGAATAAAAACAAAATGATTCCTGCTATTACAACATCTGCTTTGCTGGACCCTGAAGATGAAGAGGAAACTGTGCAAAATGAAAAAAATAAAGAAGATCATGTCAAATCACCGGAAGTAAACAAGGAGACACCTCGTACGAAAGAGGACCATAAAGACCGAAGAAGGTCTCGAGAGCGGATATCTAAAGAACTTAGTCCTAAGCGTGTTCCGCCTAAGAAGCGGCGTTCGAAAGAACGCCGAAGTCGAAGCAAATCCAAGGAACGCAGTCCTGGTAGAAAGCTAGTTGCCCAGGATAGAGATCGAGAACGAAGGAAAGATCGAGGTCATCAGTCGCGAAGTCCACCGCTGCGAAGAATTAGAAGTCCACCACCGCCATCGCGACGCCGACGAACACGCTCCAGGTCACGCAGCCTAAGTCCCGCGTTGTTGCGGAGACCTCCTAGCCCGCCCGCCGAACGAAGTCCTCGAAGGTATTCGGCCGATCGTGAGTGGAGGCGTTCTAGATCGCCCTACTATCAGCGACCTCCATCGCCAAAGGAAAAGCCACCGACAGAGAATCAAATCGATGTGGTCACCAGCTCCGGTGCCGGACCCTTTCCTTCTCCAGACGAACAGTCCCCAGTTACTGGCTACAAGAAAAGCTTGGCTGACTCAACCATTAGCGATGCTGAGTTGGAAAATCAGAAAAGAAAAACTCCTGTAATCAGCGAAAGTTCAGCCTACAACAATGTGTACTCCAAAACATACGGCTTCTACGACCCTCAAGACATGGTGCTAGAAGGACAGGAAGGTGGAGATTCTCCCAAACGAATACCGCTTGACGATCGTATCAACATTGTTTTAGGGATGAATGGTACTGAAGTACCCAAGCGAATTGAAACAACTTCCCAACCCCCTCCTGCTGAGACCTACGGTGACTATCAACCGATTCAAACAGTGCACCATGACATAAGACAATCGCCTCAGCAACATCAACTCTACCCAACTCAGTTCCTAGGAAATATCCCAATGGCACATCCTCCCCATCCACAACATTTCCCAAATAACTATCCTCAGGAATATCATCACGGAATTCCACCAGGGCCTCCAGGACCTCTCGGCCCTCCTGGCTACGGTTACAACCAAGGTCCACGCCCTCCATTTTTCCCAGGACCTCGTGGACCACCACAAAATTGGCAACGTGGTCCGCATCCTCCAATGCAACCGATTCCTTCGCACGTGAACATATATCAAAACAATATGTTCCATCATAATACAAACATCTCGACACCACCTCCACCACTTCCAGTAGAACAATCTACGAAAAGCCTAGTCAAACAGGTAGGCAACATGCTTGAGATTGTACCAAGCGCTGTTCCCACACAATCACAACCCGTCAAAATTACTCCCCCTGCAACTCCAGTGGAACCTTCTTCACATCCATCCTCTTCCTTCTCCGTCCAACCATCACCTTCAGCCACTCCCTTAACGCTACCATTACCGTCATCTCTCATCCTTGTCACTCCCAAGATCCTCACAGCCGAAGAACTGAAACTCCGTCATGAACGAAGACTCGAGCTGAAGAAGAAAATCCGTATCGAACGAGAGATGAAACGCATGGAGAAGAAAATGCGCAAAGAAAAGCTCAAAATGGAGGTCAAGCGACTGCTAGCGGACATTTCATCTGTCGCAAATGTTTCTTCTTCCGATGAGGAATTCGACGCCGTCAAACATCAAGAACTTATTTCTGCGCTAAATCGATCCTACGACAAGAGTATTCTACGAACCAAGACCGGAGCATGGTTAGTACATTCCATTAGCTAGAGAAAAAAAAACAGCGTTGATTTCATTTGCTTTATTGTTCTCACAGCGTCGCGAGGAAAAAGGTTCTGTTCGCAGATGGCGTAGCACCAGGGGACGAATCATCCTCTTCCGGTGCTGAAGCACTTCGGTCACCGGCGAAGATTGCCGCCTCGAAAACTCGGAAGAGACTGCGCCGGAAACGAACATTAAAAGCAACTGGCAAGAAACGTCTGATCGATCGGTTGAAGTTGCCTGTAAGTGGAAAACATGCATGCTAATCTAAACGGGTAACCATCACTAATCCATGATCAATTTATTTCTAGGACATCAATCTTGAGGAAAAAGAACAAGTCGATCCAGAGCTTGAAAGCATGCCACCCCCGCCGCCCCCACCCGGTTCACCACCACCTGATCGGCAACAACCTCGCTGCATCAATCCTCCCCCGGTACAAATGATTGACTTTCGCGACACTCCGCCGATGTTGCCATTTCGTTCTTCTAGTAACAGTTCTACACCTTCGGGTACGCCTACTTCTGGTGGCCCTAGCATGCCGCCTTCTGCGTATCCTCCAGCAACACCACCATCAAACGGTGGCAACAATTCTACTCTTAATCCGAATCACAATATGAACAGTCACGGTGGACCTCCTGCACCTGGTGGAGGTTCTGGCATGTATCGGCCGGTACCGATGTCTCCGAATATTCTGCCTCACATGCGATCGCATCATCACCACAGCCACCATTATCATCCCCACCATTCGTCGCCACTGCCACCGCAACAGCCCGGCATGCCCGGAATGTCCCCGGGTGGATTGATGAAGAAACTCCGTCGGGATGGGTATCGAAGTGGTCCACATCCACCGCTATCAGAGTCTGCTCATCCGATCGAAACAATCGGAACCGCTGGTCCCTCTTCTATGCGACACACCGTGTACGAAGCGTCGCATTGAAGATATTCACAAGAGGAAAAGCAGAACGTCTAAAGCCACGAAGAACTAGCAAACTCAACAGTAGTAATATATAATACAAGTTAGAAAATAGGGATATCCAAGGTTGTATCCAGCTGAGAAAGGAAAGCACCATAACATAGGAACGAATAATTATTGAAGAAGAAAAAAACTAAGCTAGAAGCCTGCATTGCAAATATTCAGAATTACTATTAGGCGCGTTATTCAAACTTCGCGTGTAAAGAATTCTTTTAATCATAAAAAATTGAAAATAATTATTGTCGTCTTGTGTTGATTATGATTTTAAGATAAAATTATTCTTCGGTGAAAGCATTGTAAGTATTCATGCCATTCGATGAACTTCGGATAATCTTGACAACAGCAGATCCCTTCTAAATTGAAATGGTCGATGAATGCGAGAGTCGAAGTGACTTGAAGTGACTCTTGAAGTAAGGAAAGTCACACCACAGTGACGCAACTCTTCTGTGAAAATCAAATGGAGAGTCACTGCGACGTGAATTTTCTGACTTCATCTAGTGACAAAGTCACCTCGACTCACGAAATAATCCGCACACGTCATGACTACCGGGGACCCAAGTTAGGTAAATATTTACACTGGTGGCACCAAAGAATTGAACCCCTCTAAAAAGTATGGAAATAAACTTAAACAAATGTTATCTTCTGTAGAACTCGAAGCAAAGATAGTTATTTTAAAAGAAAGCCCTTTTTAATTATTGGTAAGGAAATCCTGCTCGCTGTAGAATGAGTGACAAACGTTCAGAACGACTTTTACACGGTATCCCTCGTACTTAAAAAGAATCGGGAGTCGGAAAGCATTAAGCTGATAATCACCATCAATCGAATTCAGTAAAATAAAAATTCATGTGGTTATAACATACATACTATGGGCCTGTTCATAAACCACGTAGACTCATTTTTGAAAATCTCATACCCCCCCCCCCCCCCCCTCCCCCCTCGTAGACTTTTCTCCATACAATTTTTTGAAATTTTGTATAGATCGTAGACTTTGGTCAAGACTTTGGTGTGTTGATCCTAAACACTGGTGTGATAGGTTGCCATTAATCCTGCACCTTTCGATGAGCTGTTCGAGAGGATATCAATTGTTCAGTTGCCGAGATGGTTCACGGACAACAACTTCGAATACCGGGTTAATTTTACGACCGCTCTTCTGAGAATATTGACCGTACCGAGTTTGTGTAATCAATGCGAAATATCAAGCAGTTTGGACCCATCAGTGGTAGCAACCATACTCGAAGTCACGTTTTCAATCCTGACGATTTGAAAACCTGCAAACATGTTTTTGTTCCAGGGAGATGAACCAGCCCGAGGCTGAAAATCTCGATAATCAAGAAACAAAAAACATGTTTTTTTGTTCGAGTCGACTCTGTTAAGTGCCCACTGCAGTATACGTATGACGAACCATTTGAAGTCATGGACCGATGCTATAAATCTGTTGTGGTGTTTATTAGAGAAAAGAAGCAAAGAATTTCGTTGGACCGCATCAAGCCTGCGTATATCTATTATACAATTCGGATTTGGAAACTCACATCGAAGACTCAAGCAAAGTCACGCCATCCGGTCACAGGGTCCGGTTTATGATGTAACTGGAAGGCGACTCTGTGGCAACACTGCCGCGAGATGACAGAAACTTATCTAGTCAAGATGTTACAGTTAAAATCGATAATAGTAAACCAAGCACGTGAAAATCTTCCCATTCAATCAGCACGTTGAATTAAGCAAAAAAAAAAGATAAAAAATACACGCATTGTTTGTTTAGTCACTCTAAACGAATTGGGTTCTGAGGAATCATTGTGATATGAGGAAATTACACAATATGGATGTATAACTGTATAAAATGTTTTAGTATAATTTACAAATAATATATACGTTGTGTTTCTGTACCTACCGATTACATGCTGACCGATATTTGCTTCCTAACTGTAGCGTTGTTAACACTGTTTAAATTTACCTTAGCAATTCATACAATCACATATTTCAAGCCCTACTTCTCCTTATTCTTTATGCACAAACAATAGCCGATGTACCGAGAGAACAACGCAGACGAACAGCGAATAACACCTCGCTACGGAAAAAAAAACAAATCGAATAAGTCTATCTACCGTCATCCTAAATATTGGATTCGTTTTGCATATTTGAATATTGTATGGGTAATTCACATTGAACATATGCCTCTAGTTGCATGAAAAAGAGGAATAAGGGTACATATTCGAAACTCCTCGACACTGCTTTGTTGTAAAGTAGATGTACAATAATTCTTTCGTTTAACTATATAGGTACCTAATAAAATGTGTATATACAATGGAATCTCCAGCAGATCGATTCATTCACAAGAGTTGTCACTTGTAAAGCTTCTCTTACCCGGGACAGAACGAAAACATTTTTGCGATGATTCAAGGAGTAAAGGACGCTGTGATATTGATTAATAAGCTAACCCGAAAGCATGTTCCGACAGTCCCGTTCATGAAGAAAATTAGCGCATACTGTCATATTTGAAGATAACAGCAAATAATATAAAGCTGACTTCAAAACTGAGGATCTTTTACAAGACGGTAAAAACTTCAATTCTAACTCACAACTCTATACTGCATCTGGGAATTGCGAAAGTTTGACGTTAGTGGTATCGAGAGCATTTTCATTATCTTTTGGCTATTCAGCTACACCCGCAAATAATTCGAAAACAAGAAACGAAAATACTAGTCAACAACTGGGACGATTTGTTTGGTTATTTGCAAGGTTTTCCAACTATACAACACAGCGTCCGATCGTTCCTGATGTGTGTGTTTTAGGTTAATTATCATCGAATCCCTATGAGATATAATATCATTGCAACAAAAGTCTACCTTTGATCAATTAGGAAGAAAAAATTGTATACATGATCAAAAATGTATAACTTTTTTCCTACAATAAATACTTTTATTTGTGGCGCATCTTTAATTGTTAGAATCGTCTAACATTTTTAACATTTGGACGATGATTACCTACACTGTATTTGACCAATAAAAAGGGTAAAACACGTTTTTCTTTTTGAGTCACTAGGCCGATATCTTGTGCCTGCTAATCAATAATAATCTCAATGTTTTTCTTTCGTATCTAAAAATTTCGTCAGAAATATAAAAATTGCTATATATCACTCTGTTGGATTTAAACTGTTTAGATTTTCGACTTTTCTTCCCTAAAACAATTATCCGCAAAAAATATCGTTTCGCCAAACAATGGAAACCAATTCCAAAATTTGTTTGAAAATCGTTAAATTTTCAACAATGTTTGCTATCGTGTTTTACGCAATACTTCTCCTGTGATTAAAATTGGATATTGGGACAAATATTTTAAAAATCTTTTGAGCTATAATGATCGTATTATGCATTAACAATGGTTAGGGGAAACACCTCTATTTTAATTTCTTTATGCGTTAGCTATTTTCGATTTACTATGGATTTATGTTTGATTCGGCAATACCTATTTGATTATTCGTTAATTTCATTCCAACTTTAAGGAAAATTGTACGATTGTTTAGAACACTTGGACTTTTTTTTAATGTAATTTTGTTATAGCTTTACAAAGTTGGTACGTAATAAACACTCCCCGGAGTTGGATTTCTCTATTCGAACTGCTTTGGGAATAATCTATCGATAGACCTTTCCCAAATCTCGTCCAGAGGAGAATGATGACGTAGAATTTTCTCCTCACCGGTCTTATTAGTCGCTCTTCCGCACACGAGAAAGAGGAAAAATGAGTCCATTTGATTCGTTTCGATCTCTTGATTTCTAACGTATAATTAAATTGGTCGAGTTCCTAGATAAATTGCTCCGCGCTTATTCCACGGCAAATCCGCACGTTTCCTCAACGGCCTGCGTCAGTTTGTCGTACATCAATTGGTATGAATCGTACATCGGTAGATCAATCCGGTTAAAACAGGTGTGCGCTTTCGGAAGGTTTTGTATCGGTGCATCCGCCGTTAGATGAATCGTGAATAACCGAGGCCCAACCGCCCCCGTTGAGCCCTGCAAGGCACGGAAACCCTGCAGCGGCACCCGACACGAACCGGTCACAAACTGAAGCAATTGAGCGCGCAACTCCGGGAGTAGGATTCAACGATCTGCAAGAGAAACAAAAAAAGAGAAAATGGTGAATTGCACACAGAAGAACTCAATTTTAAGAAGATAGAACATGCTACGAAAGATAATCATCGAAAGATAATACATCGGATTCATTATCTTTTTCTTCTTCTTCGAGCTTATTGCGTTCACAATTAGCTTATTGCTTGCTCTCAACCACTAAACATTTAATGGGCGTTCGTTATTTGCTAACAGATCGTTTCTATAGAGCTATTTCGATAGGCATTGGCAGAAAGTCATTTGGCATACTATATGCGCAGACAGACGTTCATCCACTACATCTTACCTGTGTAAAAACATGGCCTTCCTCAAGATATCAAGTAGCAATAACCTAACAGATGGCACCACAGATTTGTTTTTATTGGTATAAGGGAAAAATGGGTTGCCAGTCAAACTGTCAGATCTTATGTAGCAATAAGTTGACTAGGCGGCGCTACTGTGCAAGATGATTCCAACGTGATAAGATTTGAAATTTTACACAACAAATTTGAATTGTTTTGTTCGAGCTTGAATGTCTGTCTGCGCTATATGTAGTCGTTTGGCCTGATGGCCTGATGGGCATTTAGCATAACATGCATACAGAAAAATATAATGGTTATTTGGAATAATGTACATTTGACATAATGGTAGAAAAGATCAAAAATTATAGACCAGTTTTCTTTAGCATGATAAAACATAACAAAAATCATGCTCAAAAGAAGGAAAAAGCATTCTATATCATAGTAGAATTAGTGTAATGTATGTGGAAGTGTACAGAGAGCCTGCTGTCTCCATACACTCGCTAGTGAAGGCAACTGCCCCCATACTCAGGCTACGTACACTTATGTAGTGATGTGAAAGAGTGCTGCCACCGACAAACCTCCGCGTCGTATTGTCATAACAATTCCGTTTGTATAAATTTTCTCTCACTTAGAGTTACGGTCAATCATGCTCATGCTAGAGTTACGAAATCGTGGAAAATAGAAATTATGCCAAATGGCCATTACACCTTATGACCATAACAAATGAGCATTATTTATTTTTTATGTTTGTAGTATGATAAATGGCTATACAACGTTACCAGCGGGTGGATAGTCATGAAGAAAACGAATTTTTTTTTTTTGGCTCAGGAAGTACTAGTACAACCGGTCTCAAGCTTAATGATTCGCCCCTAAAACCGTAACTCACACCAATACACTATCAAATATTTTGTCAAAATAACATAGCGAATCAAAACAAAAACAAAGATACTTGTACCAAAAGGTACTGAAAAGCGCAAGAATGCATGGCGAGGTGCAGACTGCAAGGTGTACTTCGGAACTAGGGGTTCTTCAACAGTGAACCAATTTCAAATCACTAGTTGCACATTGATTGTTGGCGTTACTGTGAATACAAACCGGTAACTCAATTTGATCTTGCTATTGAGTGGAGCTGCATACATGACAAGGTCTTAGAAGGGACCTTACAGACATACACACATTTATCGAGATGTGATGCGTTTCGAATATAGTTCAGTGGATTGTGAAATGCGACGTTTAACGGAAAATCTTCAAGAATACTTTCTCAGGGGCTGGATAGTCAAGAAGAGAATGGACAAGTTTTTGGGAGAAAAAGACACCAGAACGTGGGTCTCGTGTTTATTTGTTCCTCTTGGAGGGGGGTTATACACCATGTAGACACTTTTTTAAATTTCCGGCCCCCCCCCCCTTTTTTTTTTTTTTTTTTTTTTTTTTTTTGTGTTTTGGGGGGGGGGTATGTTGTTCCATAGCATAGCATAGCATAGAACATTTGCACAAAGCGTGGGGGAGTCACCGAGATAAGCCTATCCACTTCCACTCAACATTTCGCCAAAAATGTAAAGTGTCGTAGACCCGCTTCTCTCTGCGCACCTGGCCACGTCCTTACAACTGTTTGAAAAATTGATAATTGTCTTGACATCTATTGCCGAAAGTGCTGGGAACCCAAACAACCTTCATAGACGTTCAAGAGATAAAAAATTGGCGAATTTCAAAATTTTATTTGTAGAATGGTTATATGTATACAAATATTGTAAAAAAAATAATATGTTGAAATTATTAATAATGATAGGCATATGATAATAATATACCGCTTGGTGTCTCTTTAGAGCTCAAAGTCAATAGTAGAACATAATATGCGTATTTACAAAGTATATCTAGCGTCCACTGGATTGTTACTGAAAAAAAAATGAGATATTAGATTAGATAAGATGAGATTAGATTAGATTAGAGGATATTAATACTTTGGTCAAATCCTCCCAATCCGCCCAAAAAAAAGTCTACGTGGTTTATACATAGCCCCTAATAACGTAACTCACTACAGCGGAGGAAGGATGTGTGGACCATACCGTACCATACGCTCCGAGTTATCTCAAGTTAAATATAATAGAAATATAGGCGGTCAATATTAAATTATTAAATTCTTACGTTTATTTGCCTGAGTGTAGCCAAAACATAACGTTTGAACTGTCAAATGACCGTGGCACACATGGGCACCTATTGGCTCCACGATCGGAGTATCAGGGCTCATCGTAACGCTTAGAAGCACACTAAAAAAAATGGGCACAAGAGATATTGTGCTGAGCGATGCACCCCTTGGTTTGACCCTACTTATTTTGGAGAAGGATGTCGATGCGATTGCGATGAATTCAGTGCACTTAATTTTAGTTTCAAAATGGTTCAAGAAACAACGCTGTATTATACAAAACTTAGAAAACCCTACTGGCTTATTTAGGAAAGTAAGTCACCCATCACAATTTTGTGATATCAAACGGATGCACGATGAGCGAGAATCACTTTCAAGGTGCGGCCTTGATGCTCGATGAACAGCTTGTGGCTCCCTCATGTCAGCGCTGCTTGCATTAGAAAATCTAGAAAAGCTGCGTCTGAAGGCACACGCAATTTCACTGATTTCACTGATCAAAGACGTCGTTGCACACGTCAGTACATGTCACCACTGTGCAGCTGAAGTCAAAAGTCTATTCAAGTTCGTAACATTTTCGTGGCCATGATAGCGAGTGCATCGTATTTGAAGGGGGTCGAAATTAGTCATATCCATCACCGTCACTGCTATCGTCAGTCAGCATTCTCCAAATTCTGTGCACTAGTCTAAGCATGCCGGAAACACTGGTCAACGACATCGGACGACTGTTCGTTAGTACCAAGCGGCCAGTAAAGATAATTAGAAAGGGGAGAAAAGTCGTTCAGATTACCCGAAGAATACCACCTTCTAAATAACGTTAGGACGCAAAAATCGTATCACCCTAGACTTGCTGCGTTTTCCAATTGTTCCCGTTATGGAGCCCAGTTAAAAGCAAAGGACTAAACGACGATCTTTCTAGAATGGGGATACACGTCAAGGTTTACTTCAACAACCATTGGAGATGGGCTCCCGGTATTATGATTAAATCAATCAGAATATTTGTTATAGATAGGTATATTCTTTTATGTTTGGATGGAAGATGAGCGTACGTTTCGATTTCATCTTAATCAATTAGTAATGTCACTATGGGAACCGGTCATCGGCATCGTCCACGGCTAAGTCATTATTTTACTTCATATCAAAATCTGCACCATCATCTTTGTCAGAATTTACGCCTACGAAAACCCACACCAGTCCATGTACCTCCAATGAGTCCTACGGATCATAAGGACATGACCAGATATTGAGCAAAAAGAACGGTTATCATAATCCAAGCTTATCGTCCTATATGCTACTTTACTGACGCTTACAACGTTCCTAATACCGCCAATCCAGGACATTGTATGGTCGACCATGTTATACACAGCGTAGAAAGTCGCAGTTCCCCTAATTCAACCGCACCGGTTGCTGTCGACGTTCTTAATTCTCATCCAGATCAGAGTACGTCGGGTAAGTATAATTCAAACTGTTCTACGTTACCCGATTCATTACTTAATCGAAATGCAGCACTCTACGTATCTTCGATTCTCCAGAAAACTCATCAGTCAATTCGACACGATTATCTTTATGCTCATGGGACATTCAGGACACTGCATAGTAAATGCTACGAACAATTTCTACTGCCGTTAATAGCATGTTTGTAACATGTTTCTGCGATTCATGCGACTTACAGGGTGCGGCAGAAAATAATGCGAAAATGTTCAAACTTGAGTATTGGGTTAATTCGTGTTACACAGTAGCTGGTGACTAATTTCATTCGAAAGTGTATTTGTTTATGTTTACTTTCAAGTGCTGCATCTATACATTCTATTTGTTTTATTGCAAATTCGTCAAAATGTTCGCGAAAGAAGTGATCACCAGTTTGTTGCTCGTCCAGAAGAAACCGAAAGAGATTGCCAAGGTGGTAGGGTGCCATTTGGCAACAGTTTACCGCATAAAAAAGTACCTGCAGGATGGTCCTAAGCAGCGGAAGCCGGGAAGCGGACGTCCGCGCTTTGCACACACACCGAACGTGATCAAATCGGTCCGTGCATAAATTGCTCGCAACCCGGTGCGTTCCATAAGAAAACTTGCAAAGGAAGCCAATATTTCGGAGAAATCCATGCGGAGGATCATCAAAGAAGACCTGCATGCATCTTCCAGAGGTAGAGTGAAACGCCACTTGATTACGAACCGAATCAAGGAACTACGAGTGACTCGTTCCAAGAGATTGCTTTCCTTGTTGAAGAAGGAAAAAATGACAATCCTGTTCGCCGACGAAAAGATTTTCAGCATCGATGCTGTGGCCAACAGCCGCACGGACCGGTTCATTTCACCGCAGAAAATGGAGAACGTTCCGGAAAAAGTGAAATTCAAATTTCAAACCAAACATCCGGCTGGTGTCATGATGTTTGGCTTGGTGGCGTCCAGCGGTTTGAAAATGCCGCCTGTTTTCATTGATGCTGGAGTTAAAATCAATACCGAGTGTATGTCGGTATTTTAATGGACCAAGTGCTTCCCTGGGTGAAGGTCAACTTCTTCGAGGACCAAAACGTTGTCTTATAGCAGGATGGAGCGCCGTGTCACACGTCCAATCGAACCCAACAATGGTTGAACGATAACATGAAGTTTTGGCCGAAGGATTTGTGGCCCCCTAGCAGTCCAGATCTTAATCCGTTGGATTATTCGATTTGGGCATATGTTGAAGCACGAGCCTGCAAAACATCACACTCTAGTGTGAAAACACTGAAGTCAACCAGAACACGCACATGGCAATCAATGTCGGAGGACTACGTCCGAAAGGCATGCTCTGGCTTCCGGCATCGGCTCGAGAATGTTATTAATAAAAATGGAGGACACATTGAATACATTTGTTTAAAAGGACTTTATAAAGATAACTGCACTCGAAAATGTTGATATTATTGCCTGAATTAGTTGAAAATGGGATTTGAAAGAAATAGAACAAATTTTCGCATTATTTTCTGCCGCACCCTGTACAGCAATCTGTTTTTGTGGAAAAAGATACTAACCTGCCAGAACCAGATAATCTGCGACGTCTCCTGAGTGCACTGCTTCAATCGCGTATGTGTCTTCCAGTCGTTGACATCAATCTTACTAATACCGCCGATGACCAGTTCCAGCTCCCGTTCATCAAATGGCCGCAGAAGTTGACTCGGTATCAGCTCACCAAACCCTAGTGATTAAAAATCAAAAGATGCGTTAGGACAAACTACAAGAATTTAAAAATCGTTTAGGATCTCACCTTTCGATAAAGCTAAGAATTGCTGCTCGATCCCCCGCATGAATCGATAATTTACGTACAGCTTCACGTATTCCCTTTTGTTGTCCTCGGTAACCTGTATCGATGCCCCATTCGTTCTGAGCTCGTGTACTTTGAGCGCTCCAAAGCTATTGTTTTCAACACTGAATGTCGAGTCTATTACCCCATTTATATTGTTTTCACTGAAAACAGAATTTAGAATAAATTACTGTATTTTTACCATTTTAGCATTGAGGAAACTTACAGCATCCACGTCAAACTCCGATGTAGTTCCGGGTCGACATCCTCAATATCATTCAGTGTGATTGGTTTATTGAGCAGCTGCTTGTAGAACGGCAGCGTAAAGCCTCCATCTAGCACATGATTGTGAAAAACCGCAATTCCTAGAATCCGGCCCACAAAGTGGAAGTACGATAGGTGATCCGGATTGACTCCTGTGAGAAAAAAAAATACAATTACCTAAGATGAACGAAAAAGCTGCAACAGTAGCTTACCCGAATCAGGATTGATTTGCAACGAATACCTATCATCACCACTGTACTGGAATAAACCGTACTGCGGGTTCAACATTTCACGTGATAGCAAATGAAGCCACTCGCGTGCTACACCGCCATAATCCAAGCCCTCTTCGCCTCTAAATTTGACCATTAACCTCTTTCGCATGTCCCGTGGTCGCATTTTCATGATCAGTCTGAAAATTTGCATGATTTTGCTTAGATATGGTTCCAGTTGGAATTACGGTAGGTATAGCAAACCTGTAGCTCTCCTCGAAGATTTCTTGTCGAGACACCTCAAGTCGACAGTGCCCTGATTGGGGTTGTAATGCTTGCAGTTCAACGCGTAACGACCGTATCTTTCCGACCAGATCACGCCGGTACTTTGGCAGTGATTCGGCACCGTCCAGCAGTCCCTGCGGTAGATCGGGAATGTTACTTGTCGGCGTTCGGTGAGGTGTTGAGTCCTAGAAATGCAAGTCAAGAAAATTTATTAAATCATAGATAAATGAAATCATGCTACCCAACAAAAACACGTACCACAGGTAATCCATTACTGCCGGAAGCGGTTGCTTCCGGACCCATCATAAGCCGAGAGCTTGCAGGAACCATTGCTGGCGGTACTCCATTTGAAACTTGTGGGCCAGCACCGGACAGAGAGCTTAGGGCATTTGCCGAGACAGAGTTAGCTGAAGAACATCCACTACCGGCAGCTACACCAGGAGTGGTTTGTCCAACAGGAGGTTGTGCTTGCTTACGAATTATTTGCAGGATGTGTCCGTTGAGGCGAGGATCGGTAAATTGGGTAGTTCGGTTGTTATGATCAACAAAATACACTCGACCAGATGCGGTTTTCCTTTGTTCCCAACCATGCGGCAACGGGCCCAACGTTTCCGGTGTGATGTTTTGCGTATCGAAATCTCGTGGTATCCGTGGATCATGCCAAGTCGACATTTTGGTTGGTATGTGATAAAAGTACACCTGCCCTTGTTGGGTGGTTCGCATTTCTACTAAACAGAGGCAAATTTGTACACTAAGTAAGAATTAAGATCTTTCATCTTGCTTACCGTAACCAGGAGGTAGATCAACGGCTGGTCGTATCACCGGAGCACTCCCACGACACTGTGGTGGCATTATCAGTGGTGGTCGTGTCGTTCGAGATGACCGTCTACGGGAGGATGATTCGTCCATATTCCTTGAAGGACGGCGAGTTCTCTGTGACGATGATTCCCGACTTCCTTCGCTTGTGCTGTTGGGACCTGGCTGTTGAGGTTGAGGCTGAGACCTGCCCGGATGTGAATCCAACTGATGTCCCTCCCCTGATCTGCTGTTACCGTTCTGTTGATTTCCTGGTGCTGGTAAAAACGAAGGCACTTGTTGCTGCACCGAGGTGACATTACTAGTGCCATTTTTGTTATCTCTGTTAACACCATGGGTCGGTGTATTGTTGCCACCTGTACCGGAACTGTTGTTACTGGTGTTAGAATTGATTACCGTGCCATTCAGTACGCTAGTATTGTTAGTGTTGGAATTGTTCAACACTAGAAAGTTTCCCCCAACGCTAGCGGATACATTTGCTATATTGTTATTATTGCCACTAGTGTTGTTGCTATTACTGTTGGTAGATGTAGGTGTGCTGTGCGCATTTGGAATAATGCCGTTTGATTGAGGCGATCGCACAGCGGACGGATCAATTGAAAGTGAACATATTGCATTTGGCAGTCCTGACAGCAATTGTGGATCCCTGTAATAAACCAATGCTGTTGTGAACCATAAGTAAGAAAACAGAGTAGATTAAGAAGCATACCTTGTAACCCCAGAGTTTCTCGGTGAGGATAAATCTGTCGTTGCTTTCGGTGTTACTGGACTATTTATTTCACTCAGAGGGCTGGTACTAGAGCTAGGTGTTATTAGCATACTTTCGTCTCGTATCCTAGCAGGGCTTTTTGCATCATGCCGGCCACCACCAGCTCCTCCTGTCTCTACGCCGTTACCTGTTCCAATTACTCCACCGTTTGTTACGCCCGTACCACCATTGTCCATATCCTTAGACCTGTCTTTGCCTATATTACAATTTTCCTTGTTATTAGAGTTGTTGAGCATTATCTCCGTTGAGTGCCTTCGGCTGCTGGAGTCACTGGACTGAATACTATTGATACTATTGTTGGTAGCCGATTTCGATGGTCCCGGTGGTATCGAGTCGGCACTACTGTTGTTACTGCTACCATTGCTTAAAGCCGGTGGTAGCGAACCGGCCGGTTCCGTTGGTCGGTTCCATTGAGTCGTTTTGGTTACATGGTTTACGTAATACACCCGACCATTCGTGAGACGTTCCTCCCAACCAGCGGGTAGTTCATCGTTCAAAATTTCTTCGTCGTCGTCTGGTCCTCGGACGTCACCAGCTGGGCCGACGATTGCCAACGGAGTACCACCGGTGGTGCCGTCCCGGGACATCAGCGATACAATGATCTGTCCCTTGACCGGATCTGGATCATCCTGCGAGGCTTTGCACAGCTCTAGTCGTTGATCTGGAATTAGCCAAAACAAAACAAAAATAATATATAATGTAATTGCTTTTGAAAGTAACAATAAAAAAAAATCATATTTCCAATGGAAAACATCCATAAGAATTTCACATCATTGGGAATCGCACAAACAAATCTATATGAATCTTGTGTGTCTATTGATATTTAAATGATTAACAACATAAAACTGATATGCTCGGAAGCGTCTCGTGATCAAAAGTACAACCTGTTCAACGAGTAAGCCTTCAAAGAGGATGGGGTTTGTTAAGTAAATATAATAATTTGATTTTAAAATCGTTCAGTAAAAGTAGTTCTCACAGACATAGAGAACTCAAAAATGGGTTCTGAAGCGGCAAACAGCAGAAGGAATTTTGATTACAAAAACCCAATGCAATGTTGAAACGTACTCGTCCACAGCTGTAAGAAATAGAAGCAATTTTTTTCCTCAAGATTTTCAAAGCAAAAGGGAAGTATTCATGGAGTAAAACTCGGTGCGTCCATTCCAATTATGAAAAATATGTCCATTCAAAAAAAAAATATATTTATATATATAGGGAAGATGTACCTATATTAATCTCATCACTTTGCAATTCATGAAATTTACAGAAGAAGCCATTGTTTACGTTTGCGAAATTAGCCCTTATGAAAACTTCATGTCGATATACTTTTAGCCTTCAAATGGTCCAATAACCATATTGGACATTCCGGGACAATCTGGATACTCCTGGGAAGCCCTTCCGGAGAAGACAAATACGGGGTTTCGCCGAAACATGCCGTTGCTACTAAATTTCGACTATGCATGGTGATATTGACAAAGCAGCTATGGTCACTTATTCAACCTAAGAGTCATAGTCAAAGGAAACCATGTCAATTTCAACCTATTTTAACCTGGAGATACTCGTTACGCTGTCAAGGATTAGATGTCAGCATTTAAGCTCAGAGAATGAGTTATTGATTCTACACACAAATGAATAGGGTTGGAGAAAATGGGTCAAAAATGGAAACCATTTGAGGATACGGAATTCGATGCCTTTCTATGATTCTTAGTTTTGTCTGCAGAGGTCAAATCCCATAAAAAAAATCGTTGGATACATTGTGGCATAAGACGTATGTGCGTCCTGTTTTCGGCGCTACTATGTCTGCACAACGATACAAGACCATATTTCGAATGCTGAGGCCTGACGACCAGAGTGCTAGAACCTCAGAGAAAAGATTTGCTGTAAAGCAAATCTGGCAAACGTAGAATACTAGGCAAGTAGTACTGAATCCGGCAAAAGGGTTAACCGTCGACGAACAACTCCGGGGTCGAGTTTTCTGCAGGCAATATATGCCGAATAAACCTGCAAAAGATGGCATCAAGTTTTTTAACGCATGCTGCTCGGAAACCACTTTTGTCCTCAAGTCGCAGATATGCCTAGGGAAATCTGTCACTGGAGTAAGAGAAGTCAACCAAGGACAAAGGGTTACTGAAGATCTGGTGTTGGGTGCAGAATACGATAGCAGATGTGTGACATTAAAGGGTGTCCACGATGAAATTGCCACACACAAAATTGATTCGCAAAATTCGAGTTTTCATCCGATTGCCATCAAATTTTCAGGGATTGAGAAATAACTATTAAACTTCATTTTACCATTTTACTCGTATTTTATTTACAGTCAATACGCAAATGCCCGCACCTTGGCCTTAACTCCGGCCATAAGGTTCTGCACAACCTGTGAATCAACCGTTTTTTGCATGTAAACCCATACTTTCTTCAGTTCCTCGACTGTCTTCACTACCTTAGGTCGTTTAAGAAGGTGCTGCTTCATAATCGCCCAGTACTTCTCGATGGGGCGGAGCACCGGAGTGTTGGGAGGGTTGAACATTTTCGGCACGAAATTGACCTTATTGTCCGCATACCACTTCAGCACGTCCTTGGAGTAGTGGCATGAGGCCAAATCCGGCCAGAAGATTGTTGGGACGTTGTGGGCCTTCAGGAGAGGAAGCAGCCGCTTCTGGAGGCACTCTTTTATGTACACCTGTCCGTTCATCGTGTCCTGGGTCACGAAAGGTGCACTCCGCTTCCCGCACGTGCAGATGGCTTGCCAAACCAGGTTTTTTTTCGCAAATTTGGATATCTTCTGAGTGCGGACATGCTCCGGAACGCAGAACTTATCCTTGACCGTGAAAAACAGGTTGTCGGGGATCTGTTTGAAGTCGGCCTTCACATATGTTTCGTCGTCCATGATGCAGCATTCAACTTTCGTCAGCATGTTGAGGTACAACTTCCTGGCACGGGTTTTGGCGGACTTGTTCTGCTTCTCGTCGCGATTAGGGGCCTTTTGTACCTTGAACGTTCGAAGCCCAGCCTTAGTTTTGGCCTTCTGCTTAGGTGCAGCTTCTTAGCCACATCCCGAACGGAGGCGTTCGGATTTCGGTTGAAGGCCCCAACTACGCGGTTGTGATTTTTGGTGCTGTACGGAATACTTTTTCCTTCACTTCTGGGCTTCCGATCGGTGGTCAACCGTTCCGCGAACCGCTTAATCACTCGCGACACCGTGGAATTCGCGATTCCCAACGTTTTAGCGATGGAACGATGCGAGAGATCCTTGTTCTCGTGATGAATGCGCAAATTTATACAGAGCTGTTCTTTCGACTCCATTTCCGCGAGTTTTGATCACAGGACTTTAAAACTTGCAGGATGTAAATAATGCACTATGAACTAAATCCACCCAAATTTTCATTAAATTCTACCCAACGGTTAAAAAGTTAGAGCAATTTCATAGTGTGGCAATTTCATCGTGGATACCCTTTAGACAACTTCTTCACGTCATTCCACTTGGTTGTGTCACTTCTTCAGAACAATCTGACGATGGTGGGTACGTTAAGAATAAATAAGACGTGTATACCACCAGCCCTTCTTCAAACTAAGAACCGCGAAGTCATTATTATTTGCGAAGGGAAGAAGGGAAGAACGTAATATTGATTAGTACGAAGCATAAGGATTCAAAGATTAGTAACGGAACAGAGAAAAGGAGATAATACAACACTACAACTCTACATGCCTGTAACGTTATTGACTAGAGCATCAATAATTCTTTCGTACTATATGATTTGATCAAAGCTGAATGGTGCAACCAAACGCACAAAAAAAGGATTTTCATGGAAAATCTTGGTTCACAATTGATTTCCGCAGAAGTCAGACGCTGAAAACGACTGCCACAATCACCTGCTGCTGTTCAAGTTATTCGTAATCTTCGGTTTGATATTAGACAAACTACACCAACAACTTCGAGAGGTACGTTTGTAAACAAGAGAAGCAAGAGGAACCAACGGACAAACGAGCTCGTTGCTCGTATTGTGATTTACTGGAGTCCGAGTATTCGACTCAGTGCATGGAATGTAAAAAGTTTATATGCAAAGTTCATTCCGAAACACGGTGGATAAACTGCTCATCCAAGCAACTTTTATTCTGCTATTTTGAACTTGCTTTTGTTTAATTTTCTTAAATGAAATAAGAATTAAGTTTTGTTATTTTCTATTACGTTGGAATAAATATTGATTTTAATTATTCAACAATGACTCAAGATATTTTATTTTATATAAAAAAGAAAGCCAATACAGCTAATTTTAGAGCCGCAATTACTGGTTTTTCGAGCATCCGAATTTATTCACGTTTTTCCGGAGCATCATGGTTGCCGCAAAGTGGCCAATATGGTCATTCGTCCATTCAATGACTAGACATAGATTGTTTACGAAAAATCATGAAGTTTGAGCCGTCTAAATGCATTTTCCGGCGGCAATCTGTTTTGTCTCCTCGTAGAGGGGTCCCAGCATGGCCAATAAGGTCATTGGTATATTTCAAGGCTTTAAATGCCGTACTCATGAAAAATCATGAAGTTTTTAGCCGTCAAAAGGCATGTTTCGGCGAAAGTCCGTGTTTGTCCCCGCCTCAAGGGTTATTCCAGGGCATCCAGATTATCCCGGAATGGCCAATATGGTCATTGGTCCATCTTAAGGCTAGAAGTAGAATATTTATTTAAAAAAATTGCTACTCCGTTACTGACCAGAACTACTGTAATTACACAGAGAACCACAAAAATGGAGCTTGGGAGTAGTTTTACATTTTCAATGTAGAAGTTCACTAATTCATTCTATTTATAGATCAGTACCGGCGCCGGCCACTTCCTCACGGTCTTCGGGGGGGGGGGGGATGATTAGTTTGACAATCATTGTTAGAGACCGTGTTTACCTCTGCGTCTCCACAACTGTCAAGGGAAGGATAGTTTTGTATTAGTGAGGGAGGTTATTTTTAGATCATGGATGCATGTGATAAGCGATGTGATCAATGAAAGCGCAGTATTTTATTTTATTTTATTTTAAATCTAGTGGTGATAGAAAGAGGCAAGTGACAAATAGCAAGGAAAAGGAACGGGCCTGGGAGTGAACTCCCGACCATCTGCTCAGTAAGCAGAACAGGTACTCACTGAGCTTCCCAGCCACATCAAATCGGGCCAAAAACAGCAGTACTCACCAGAAACTGAAAATTGGGACTCCAACTACTGCAACAAGACTTTAAAATTTGGTCATATAAACTTTCCACAATGTGAGTTTGAAATCCGGGTCAATATGACCCGAATTACCTTACTCGTCACAAGATTTTAACACCCAAGGAAGCAGAATAAATGAATCACTCAGTCATGACCGATTCGGCCTAGTAATCTGTCACCTAGATTTTCTGAATTGTGTCCAGGGAAATGGATAAGTAACATTGAAAACATAATTAGGATTATTGTATAGAACATTCCAACTTGCTTTGGAATGGAACTCTGGTGATTTTTTTGAATTATTCGAATATGAAACGCCTTCATTTAAATTTTAGGTAAACCACGTTCCAAATTCAAAGAGAAATGTTAAGATTAGAATACTTTCCAGATTTTGCTTTCTCAAATCGGTTTGGGATGAACAATTTATTCACCGACCTTTGTTCGTATGCGTAATGGAGTACCAAACGCAGATAAATGATCCAGTAAAATTTGAAAGAAGTTTTAGACGCTACAGAAACGTTGTCCATAAATGTATTAGTTTTTATCAGTTGTAGTTTAATAGAAATCAACGCATCGTCTGCTTCCAAGGTGTAAAACTTTTTTTTTTATTTCGTCTACTTTTGCAATCTTTTTACTTAGTTTTGAGAAAAGCAATGATTGCAAATCTCCTTTACCAACTTCATAAGGCAAACGAATAAATTCTCGAAGTAAACTGGACGAACTTTCATGCATGTACAGACAGCTTTATTTATGTTTTTGGACAGGCGTGGTCGACGCCGAAGAAATCGGCGTTAATACGAGTGGCAACGATGTATATCACGCTCTTTAATATTTTCATGCTATTTTTTCTCTGAGGAATACTTTAGGTAGTTCTATAAGTGAAAATAATCAAACAATGCACAGTCACTTGTGAAACTCAAGGAACGCCACTGCGAAATCCCTTAGCAATTTTTGATTTTTTAGTATACTCATTCTACTAGCAAATTTTCTGAATCTCTATTTGAATATCTTGGAATTTATCTTAGAACATTTGAAGAATTCTTCCAGATCTTCTCAAAAACCTCCTCTTGATCATTGTTAGTTGCCTCAGGTGCCTCATAAAAATAGATCCTCCAAAGCTAGATCTTTTTGTGGGGTTTAATCCAAATCCCGATAGTTCTATTCACTTCGGTTCCGAATTGTTATAAGTATTCTTGTGAGCATCCTCTGTGAACAAACTTTACTGTGAACTTCAAAAAAACTTCATAAAAATTCTCTTGCAGGAGGTGAACAAGATTTTCATTTTTTCAATCAAAATGGCTATTGATATCAATTACAAGAAATGTTCTAAATGACAAGAGAGTGAAACTTATTATGATCTTTTCCAGCCCGAACATCAATTTGCGACAACGATATGCCTTTTGACTTCTCCTTACCAAATCTTTTAATATAAAGTTCAGTTCGAAAACTTGAACCGTTTCGTTTCAGAGAACTTGAATTCCATACTGCCCAACAAATATCAGTGTCAAAAAACCGCTTGTTCAAACAAATTTGGAGAAGTTATTCAGCTTTCTAGTTATTCAGCATTGATGTTTGTTGGGTGGTATTTACAAGATTACAACTTTTCTTCGTTCCAACATCGACGGAACAAATGAATTCCTGAAACTCTTACGTTGCCTTAGAGAAAACCAAAGTAATCAGGAACACGTCTAATGATAAGGAACAGGTATCGTTTGAGCAATCGCGCGAAAATCATATATTCATGACGAGCATCCTTTGTGTGACATTTGTATTCAAGCTATCATCTTATGAATGCCATGTGCCGATGTGAAACCACCCGCAACCGACGGCTGCTGTCAGTTCAAGTGTCTTAAGTTTTCTTACGGAAAAAAAATAGCAGTGCATACTGGCAATTCAAGGTCGTCTACGTGTGAATTTTGAAATCATTACTACCAGCGCGGTATTGCCATTCTAGCCCCCTTCTATCCACATTGCTAAGACCTGGTTCAAGTGCCCAGTGTAGCAGCGAAAACTTGCTCATCAACATTACTATCTATCTACATTTGTGTATTTATATACTCGGCGTCGTCGTTCGCCATCATCACCGTGTGCTACGTGCCGCCGTTTGTCAACAACTACTAGCGCCAGTGAGCGTCAGAGTTGAGACGGTCTCCCGACCGACGACGTAGCTTTAGCTAGAGCAGTTCGGTATATTGAGGAAGGTGGGATAATGTGCGTCCCTTGTGGAAATGATCGACTGTAGTTATGACGAGTTTTCGTTACATTTTAGAGCCGTAATGGATTTTACTTCAAGATGCTATTTGAAAATGATGAAATATAGTAAATTATAAGTAGATGTTTATTTTAATGGGATGTGATTTTTTTTTTGTATCATTTTTCTATAGCATAAAGCTTGAGTACATACTCAAGTAGCTGACCAAATGTCTATCATAATTATACGTACACTAACCCTGTCGGTGCGTTTTACTGCATATCACCCTTATGCAACAACAAAAAAAAACAATACTTACATCCCGTATCTTTGAGCCTCTGAATTGTGTTGGGAATGATTCGAACGCAACCCAGAAATCCGGAACCCTGCCGCTTCTGCACCTTGCGTTGGTTCCAGATCGATATCGTAATGCTGTCGCTCTTGCCCAGGTACAGGTCGTAGTGAGTGTTCCACCTCGGCTCCAACGATGCTTTGCATATTTCCGTCTTGTACTCTTGTGCGGTGCCATCAACGCGGATTTTCGCAAACGGATCCGGAAGTCCTGTTGAAAAATAGGATAGATAGAAAGAGATGGAATGTTAAGTATTTCCGAAGAATGATTTCGATCCAACAATTACATAAAGGTCAGAGGTTGCAACCGGATGGCTAACGACGCATGCACAGCAAGCGAGCGCTTACATTGTAATTATGTAGCAAAACAAAGCGCTGTATATGAATGGTCTCAGTGTTAGACAAAATAGAAAACAACCAAATTCATCATTGACAGGAAGTTTAACCGTATAAATGAGATGTTCCTCCTCGTGCATTATCTCGCTTGTGGTCGTGTAGTAGGTACGTACTCGATGTGGTGTTTTGAATGAATGAATTTGTAGACGGCTACCCCAACCAAATTTGGCTTAAATAGCGGCGGCACGATCGTATGTGTGTGGTATCATTTTTGTCTGTGCGGTCAACAAATTTAACCTAACGCTCATATTGGCGGTGGTAGCTTTCAAGTTAACCGTGACCGGTAGAAAATGGTATCTTCTACACATACAGTTCACGAGTTCCGTTATTAAACTTGAAATTGAAAGTAACATATAGTCAACTCTCCACAATTCGGTATTCCATAACTTAACAAATTCAGCGGGTTCTTTAACTACTCTTTTCAAAAATAAAAATTTCTGCAAGTTCTTGTTCAAGTCTATGATGATTGGCTTCTGAGATCAATGTTCTACATTCTGTGTTTTAGGCTACAATTCAAATGAATTAAATTGTGTCAATTGTATTGTTGTCTTACTAGAAGAGATTTTGCCTAAAAAACCTTAATCCCACACCCAAACCTCAATCCGTCTTCTCGCTTTTACAATGAGTAAGTGATTTTTGCACAAAAATGTTAGGTCATATGTATTAACACTTTGAGATTACTGAATAAACTAAAGTTTTTAGTCAGAGCAAAGATGACAGTTATTTACGTTTGTGAATCGCACCGGAATTTGAGTTATAAAAAAAATTATAGCACTTTATCTTTTGAACATTCTCGACTTCACTAGACTGGCTTGATTATCTCGCAATATTTTTTTTATCTTATCGAAAAAAGCCGGTGCGGTGATCACGAGATCTCCAGACCCAGTTCACGGATCGATCTCAAATTTTCAGGTGTTGTTCATTATTTGTCTAAAACAGATAGTTAGTGAACTAAATTAACAAAATAATAATTATTACTATTATAAAAAAATAATTATTGTTTGGACGACCGCATCAGTGACGTTGTATAACATAACGCTTTCAGTTGTTTTATTAATTTTATTATAAATGTAACTCTTTTGTAGTCATTTGGTGATAGCAAGTTATTTATTTCATTGTCGTTGCTCATAGTTGTGGCATAGTTGTTTGCTGAAGAAAGGACTAATTAATACGATCATACGCCTGATACAGGTCTAAAGATTAGTCGCTTCACAAATGTCAGATATTATGAACGGTCCATAGTTTGGTTGAGATTGTGCAGCTCCGCCAATTGACCTAAGAACTCTTCATTTTGAAGTGCGGTACGATATTCTCTGCCGATTGAGAAACGATTTAACTATTGCTAGTAAAATAAAATTGTACAAATCTATCATCTCTCCTCACATTGAATTTTGCCCTTCCATTTTGTTTTTAGCCAATCAAACACAAATATCGAGATTACAGCGTTTGCAAAATAAGATAATGCGTTTGATCTTGAGATGCAATAGGTTCACTTCCTCCTCTTTTTTGTTAGATGCCCTACAGTGGCTATTGGTGAAGCAGAGAGTTGTTTATTTGACAATGGTGTTCATTTTTAAAGTAATTAACGGTTTACTTCCTCGATATTTGTGTAATCGAATTGAAAGAGGAAGTGATATTAATAGATATAACACTAGAAACGCGGATGATGTTAGAACACCATATTTCTTGTACGGAGCTTCACAAAATTCTTTGTTTTTTAAAGGTATAAATGTTTTCAATTCGATGCCTACACAAATCAAACGTGCAGCAACACTAACAGACTTTAAGAGACAATGTATTTCACACATCAAAGCTGCCTTTTGAACAGCTACTCTGTTAACTTTTTACTATTGACTAATTTTGTATCTTGACGATGTTATCACAACGGATATTTTTGTATGGTTTATTGTTAAATGTTTTATATTTGTCATGGGGCACAAGCAAACTATACTTTTCGCCTCGATGATGATGATGGATTTAAAAAATTTATTTGTTATTGTAATATAAAGTAGTTTTTATTTTTTGTGTAGTCTACAAAAGTTTGAGCCTCGCGCGCGGTATACAGGTATAAAGGACTTCTTTTTGAAATTATAAAAAAAAAATATTGGCTTTTGATGCTTGAGAAGATGCCATGAAATAGTAGTGGGTTGTCTGGCTGATTGTCGGGGAATTCCTTGTCAATTCTGTCGTGGTTGAAAGTAAAAGTTTTACTAGGGTCGGTACAGGATTTGTTCGGTTTGGAAATTTTCTCGATTTCCCTGATGGGGGATATCAGTGGTCAGCCCAAAACTAAGAGGGCGGTTCCATTAGTGTTGGAAACTCATTGACTCTGTAGCGGGCAGGATCGAATATTGGCTTGTCTTTTGATAATGTCCTTATACGGGATTCTGTGATTTGAATTGTAATAGGATTTCCTGATCGCTGGGAATACATGCGAACATTTGTGGTTGACATCAATAGCTTTTCACAATTATATCACTGTAATGCAAATGAACAGTTTTGGAAGAAGTTTACATCTGTAGATGAAATCAGTTCGTTTTTTGTTTTGCATAACTGATTGAATGGTTTTTAAATAAATTATCTAAGAGATAAATCGTCTAGCTCAAACCTTTGTAGGGGTAAGTGACGGGACCATCATCATTATTCTTCTGACTCATTTTGAGTAACAAGTACGTTAAAACGTGGTTTAGCTGCAAGACTCTCAGGTTTTTTTCAGTTGCCTTTGCAGCACACCTCTTCAGTTATTGGTTGTGAGCAGAATTAGCGAATTTCATGGCCGTCAAGCAGCGATGGCACAAACAGGTCAGCTCCCTATCGTGAGATGAAAGCTGTCATGAGGATCATTCTTTCCGTTAATTTATAAATTTTTCGCTAATTCCACACAACAGTGCAACAATAACACAGCAATGGCGGGTATCGAAATTCAAGTGCCGATACAGAACAAATTCTCGATTTGCTTACGAGTAATATTCGTGAATTTCCCGTGTCGATTGAAAATAGTTGTAAGTTATGAAGAAAATCATTGAATAATCATTCACTTGAACAAAATATGCGTTGAATTCAAACATGTGAAGCTTTGGGAGAACCAGTTCAATTTCTATTCCAAAGAATTGGTCCATCCTCAAAAACCGGCCCCAAAATTGGCCTAGAACATAACATAGCATAGCATAGTATAGCATTGACATTTGCACACCTCATGGATGGCGCTACGATGAGGAATAATTTGTTGGAGATATTGCATGTCGCCTCAATCGCTCTTCTGACCACGTCCATGCAACCGTATAGGATAGGAAGAATTTAGTATCTGCCTTAAAAAGACAGAGCCTTCAGTAGATATCAAAGGTGAAGTAAAATTGGATAGTAAGAGGAAATAGTTGAATAGAATGCTCTGTTCGGTGTACAGAACAACATTTTATAACTTGAGTCGTTTCCCAACAAACATCAGTGTTATAACTGATTGTTCAAACAAATTTGGAGAAGTTGCTCAGCTTTTTCTTCTAGAAAGCTGAATAACTTTTTCAAATTCTTTGGAACAAGCGGTTATCCAACACTGATGTTAACATCTAGACGCAAAGAACGGATCTATTTCGGAACCATGTTAATTTTCATTTTCATTTTGCAGCGTTTGATGGGAAAATAAGAGCGCACGTCAGTCCAAAGCCGATGATGAAGGAAGGGTAATTGCGAACTACTCCAATGAGACCACATGAACTCCATGGGAAGGAACAAGGATAGGTTATGGTGGGTGGTTAGACGTTTTGGACCGGTAAAAAATACTGCAAAAAGAAGACCCTAAAATCGGTTAATCACAATTCTGCACTACAATGAAATATGGTATATCCGGAAAAGAGAGAGTAAAATCGTGAATTCTCAAAGCATACATTATATAAAGTCATTATTTTGATCTTTCTGCAATAATACAAGAAACTAATAAAACAGAAATGGTTCAAAAGAGATGTTTGAATCTTACAGACACGTTATATTTTACTGTCGCGATTGTTTTAGTTGTGAGTCTGGGTTATTATTTTTATGATTTAATTCAAGAGACTATTAAAGCACAACTAACCGATATAGAGAAGAATTATTTTATGGTCTCACTCACCTCTTAAAGTAGACCCTCCGCGTCCTACCCTTTTCATAAAACCTTAGCCTTTAATTCTTTGTCAGCGTCTGTCTTAAGAAAACACTTTTCGATGACCTTTCTTCAATTCGAAAGGTCTGATCCCTAGCTAAAGAATATGTTGTTAGAGTTAGTGCTTTGATCACGGCTGTCGTATAGAATGCACATTTAAATTATAATATATATTTGAAATTTCTGCACCTGAAACATCAGGACATATTATTAGTTGCTCACAATCATGATCAAAACACCACCCTTCTCGATAATGAAGCGAACAATAAGATTATAAATGATACCAACTGTATAGGTATATTTGATAATTCTGGATCAACAATAGAAAAGGGCCTATCAACATTTGTAAACAAACACTTCTAAGCCCCTTTTCTCGCAAGCCGTTGGCTACACATGCAAACATACAGAATCTTCGTGTAGAGGAAACTTTCCCCTACATGATGATGGTATTGGTTTGCGTGGGTGGCCTACGCTTTGCGAGGAAATAAGCTCAGACGGTTAAGACATAGGTAAAAAGCAACAACATGACGGAGGCACCTGGATTCGATTCTTGATTCTAGGAATTTTTCGTATGGGAAAATTTCACGACTTCCTGGGTATAGGGTATGATTATGCTCGTCATCGGTGCCTTGGATTTTCATAAAATAGGGTATGTGTCCCTTGACTCAGCCTATTATGCAACGATCGATTACATTTTTGTTATAACCCCTAAAGTTTTGAAGTTGTAAGCGAGATTCAACTAGTTATACACTTGCTAAGATAAGTTTGATAAGACATTTGGTAGTATTTTTCACGAAAAGTTACACAACTCTTTTTATGAAGTCAGAAACTTTCGAGGGGTAGGGATTTAATGTCGGTCTATAAGCACCAAATTGGGTCTGTTCACGGATGCAACTTCGTCCCATTCGATGGATTTATTCCTAAATGCAGTCTTTGTGCGGTTTTTTTTTTCTAACTTTATGAATTAAACCATTGCCAGGTGTATTCGCTTTACTTTACACAAAATTTCACAAAACAAATAAAACTGATGTGATGTGATGTGATAGGAAGCCACCACCAGTGCAGGACTTGCCATGGCGTACAGTTCCTCCTAATGGCAAGATCAAACTGTACATACCTTTAATCCTCACTATTCCGTTGTATGAAGGGCCAAAAACGGGGTTGTGGACCCTTTAGCAGAAGCACTTACACGAAACCCACGGAAAGGATAGAGAATCTCCTTCCAACGAAATGCGCTTATTATAGGAAATGAACAGTAAGCAATACACATTAGGATTTCCGTCTGGTGGTTTATTAAAAATAGGGTTAGCAAACTCACTGTAGACTGTCGGTAGATAATTAGACCTTCGCTGATCTTGATCTGATGATTTCCATCAAAGAAGGCATAATTGTCATCCATGAATTGGGCCAGATAACCACGAATCCCTCATCCAGCCTACACTTCGTCTGGCACCCTTTATTCCCCCTTACCCTTTGTTAATGATTGTATGTATGTAATGTGCGTACATAATATAATATAATATAATATAATATATGTATTTACAAAATATAACTGACAGCCACTAGATTGTTACTGCAAAATAAAAATTGGATATGTATTAATATCTAATAGCCCTGGAAAACCTGAAAAGCAGAGTAGATCAATCCTTTCAACAATTTCAATGAAAAGATATTTGATTCAATACGAGAACATAATATGCGTATGTACAAAATATATCTGACATCCACTGGATTGGTACTGAAAAAAACATAAAAATTAGATAGTATCAATATCCTCCTAGTCCTGGAAAAGCTGGAAACAGAATAGATCCATTCAAATATCAATGATAAAATTTCAATAAGAGATATTATTTTATAAGACATGTTTTTTTTTGACATTTTTTTCTGTATACTGTTTTAGTTACATTTCAAAGATATCAATTGGAACCTGAAATTCTGAAATTATTAATTAAATGACTATGGATAATACTATGATATGAATTACAGATATGGATATACATTTTGATTGATAGGTACACGATCTTGAGTCTAACCCCCTTACTTCGCTATTGTCAAAATGACAACATTGCCCAGGCTACGCCAACCAGCGTCTCCATGTTTCAGCTGACAGTCTTTTGTGATCATATGACTCGTGGAGGCGTGAGGTAGGAACTTGTGAGGAACAGAAGTCGGTCGCACCCTCCTTCAAAGTTGTCAACTCGCCATTTGAAGCCCAAAAACAAACTAAAATAAAACTGCTTCGAAACACTTAAGTGATGTTCATATATGATTTATCACCCATTCAATAATGAAAACATTATAATTCACTATACAATGATTTTATTCCTTCGGTTTGTATTTAGATGAGCGACTTGAATATAAACAACCTCAAACTCATGCATTTCCACTTAAAATTTTACCAATAACAACCTTTTTACTACGTTATTGATACAACAGGCCATAGTTGGGAACATACAAAAAAATATGTCCCCAACATTGGGTCTACGATTTTCTTGTAAAGTCATTGTTATTTTAGCTATGTGAAGAGTTAGTTTGTAACGTGTAACTATTTTCTCTACATCCAGACTGCATTACTAGCTTTATCGATTCAATTAAGCCATGTTCAGATCACTTGAAGATCGTGTAGATCATCTGTTCAGCTTAACCAGTAAAATTATGATGCCCCAAAAGTTCAGGAAATCGAAAATTACGCGGAAGTGAACAACTATAAGTTGATTAATATTGTCTCAATTGCTTTGGATTGCATCGGTCATCCTAATAGCAACATGATTTTGTTGATTATCGCTAAATTAATAACATATTTGGTACATAGGCCGAATGAAGGTGAAAGGCTAACATTACATCCCGTTACCCTATCCATGAGAAGTGAAAATAATTCTATCCTAGGGTGATGATGTTTACTTTCCCGGTTTTCATGGTTACCTCTGTCACTTCTATGCCAACTGAATTTTGTTTGCTGCAATGAATAAAGTCGGCTCTAGGTGCGGGTTAAAAATCTGCTGTCACTGCTGGTTTGATTACTAACAGGTAAAGCATCCATTTCAGCATCCAAATCTGAATATCATCTCTTGTGATGTTTTTTTTATTATTAAGTGATTTTGAATCCTAATACGAACATGGAACAACCAGGGCCGTCATCATCGTTTCATAAGAATAGATGCTAGCAATATTGAGCAAGAATACCCTGGACTGGGCTGCCCTTGCAAATCTTCCGATCCCAACGGGTAATTAATATTCTGTATGGTTTATTGAATTTCATTTTTGAAATTTCGAAATTCATATTTAAAATGAATTAATTCATGAGAAATGTCCGATAATAAGTCGAAAAATTAAGTTGCTTTATAACTGTGGACGTCCATTCAGAACACTAAGTTGAAAAGCAATAAACTGGAAATCCCAAGGAAGAAGAAGTCATATACTTTATTATAAAAAAAAATCGAGTACTGTTTGCACTGTAGGGGTTATTCCGAGAGTCTAATTGACGTTTTTCACTTGGCAGTGACGGGACTCTTCTGGGTAAATTTTTTTTTAAATACTTGGTTCTATGTCATGAATGTATGTGTGGAATAATAACACAAAGTTGAGTTAAGAAGATAAAGTGTACTGAAAGGTATTTAAAATATTCCGCCGAAACGCTTGTACAATTAAGACAAAATAGCTTAACTATTTTATGCGTTATTATACACATATAATGAAAGTCTCAAAAAACTATTTCAAGTACAGTAGATAGGGAAACTGCCCCCATATTAATCTCATTGTTCCTATATTCATCCTACGATGAAGCAAACAATTGGGCAGTTGAAGGATCGGTTTCGTTTTCTAATAATGTTTGCTTACGTTAAATAACTACAACAAACATTACTAACTAATCCTGTCACGTGTATATCGTTTTATTTCAAGTAGGATGAATATAGGAACAATGAGATCAATATAGGTTCATCTTCCCTATGTTTAAATTTTAGGAAACGTAGTATTGAAATTATAACTAAAATTAACAAAAATCGTACAAGTTTCAGAACACCAAGAGCAAACTCTAAGGTGTTGGCAACAACGCTCAGATGAGACTAAATAGTACCTCTCATATGTTCCTTGCCCAATCCGTTCCCAAAGTATGTCACCCCATCTAACCTCGGGTAAGCTGCGAGTAATCGGTTCATTACTCTGGATGTAGTATTAGGTCATTCTTTTTATGAAAAAAAAAATGGAAAATCGGCTCCATAGAGCTAACGTAATTAAGCCTCCCATTTTGTTGAACTGGTTTTAAAAAAAACTTTTCAAATTTTTCGGAAGTTCAGTGCGGTTATTGACAAACACAAATCACAAATCAATGGACATCGGTCTTCCTATTATTCACCTGAATCCTCGTAGTTACAAAAACTAGAACATCCGTGAAAATCTAGTTGTGCAAACAAATATTTTAATGGGAGTGCCAATAATTTCCATACCTTGACATTCGAATCTTAATTAACAACCAACCTCTTTTGAAAACTCATCCAAGAACTGCTTATTATGACTGTTTGTGAACAGGCAAAGGTGAAAAACATTCAGCCTTATGAATCACAACAAATTCAAAATCAAACTGACATTATCTATTAGATAACTAACACAAGAGCTCCATTTTTTTTTCGAAACAATCTCAATTCGAGTCACTAATCAATAAGTCTGCAGAAACATATTAGATATTTTCGAAACAAAAATAACCAACCGATCTCTGCATTTGGCAAGAGCCCCATTCAGTTCAATCTTCAGCCATAAAATCCCAACCAATTGTGAGAAGATGTACGAGTAGGTCCATAGCGTAATCCCAATCTCACTTCGTTACCAACACCAGCCAGCAGCGGAGCATCATCGTCGGTCGTCGTTATCCTCATCATCTCATTCGCTGTCATGCTGCTTCTGCTGGCCGTGTCCAGCCGAGTCCAATCGAGGGGCCAATCAGTGCCAAATCGACACACAGACACGCTTTCGCCCCCAGGGGCGGACCTGAGAGAATTTTATGCGTGTTTCGGTCATTGCGATGCGTTGCGGGTTGCGGCTCAAAATAAATAGCCATTCATTTCCTCCACTGCTTATTACTATAACCGCGTTGCTTGCTGCTACTAAACAGCCATGATTTGATGATGCGATGCGATTTGGGTTTACTGTGTCGGTGTGTTGTATGCGGAGCATCGTACAGCGCGCCCTTTTAAAGCCACAGAGTTAGTCAGGGAAAAAGATGGTACGGATGGATGGACGGAGGGACGATGGGTCTGTAGCTAGCTAAACAGTACTCAATTGGATTGATGAGCAACAACAATGGCTATTATGGCGCACATAACATACACAAACAGTGTCCGGCTTAATATTTTACGCGCGTGGTTGTTGGATGTTATTGTTATCACGTCATATGAAGGAAAATTGTGGCGAATAACGTTTTATTCGTCGGTGCGCAGGTATTATGGTCCAAAATGAAAAAAAAAACTGGAACTAGTTTCGTAGAATTTAAGCTTTAAGCCACATGGTGTCGGTAGAAGATATGTAAAAATTGATGACTTATACAAGGCAATACCGCATCCGATTGGTAAGTAACGAATCGTTAGAAATATGCAGTTGAGTCTAAGCATAAAAGAACCTTAAGTATAGAAGTAACCTTGAATCGTAAGTATAAGGCTTCCATACACTCCAAGAGTAAGTGGCCCAGTTGATAGATAAAAGACAAAAAAGAAATAGTGAGCACATCTGCTGGGTAGTAGCTATAACGTATGCATTTAAAAAAATGGACTTTTTTCGGATTGTGATAAAAAAAAAGTTAAGACATATAATTGCTTTTGATAAATTTCCCATGGAAGGTAATTATTTAAGCTTACTTGCAAAACAATTCTACGCCCTTGCGAGCGGCCTTCCGGCAGTTAACCGGAACATTCTTCATGGCGGACGAAAACATGCGTGTAGGCATATTTTTGAGTTCTTTCTTCGTTTTATTTATCAATTCCTCCTCAGTTTTCGCGACAAAATTGTTGGAGTAGATCTTACGCTTCAGGTTGGCCCAGAAATTCTCGATGGGACGCAGCTGGGGGACGTTGGGCGAGTTCGACGACTTAGGTACCACATCGATATTCAGCCGCTCCATCTCCTCCAACGATCGCTTCGAGTAGCGGGCCGACGCCAGATTCGGCCAGAACACCGCGTCTTCGCCCTTATGGTATTTCTTGACGAACGACGCAACTTCCGGCAGGCATTTCGTACTATAAATTTTCCCGTTCACGGCCAGTCCGAAGCGAAAGAAGAGCGGCTTTGACATTCTCGCTGATTGTAAGCCACAGCAGCACCTTCTTGGGGAACTTGGTGTGTGGAGTGAACTTCACCTCGGAGCTCACTTCCTTCGTGGGGGAAGTAAAATACGAAGTGCCCTGCCAGTCGTTGCCATCCAGGGTGAGATAGGTCTCGTCGTCCATCGCGATTCGCCGGGAAAATCGAGTTGACCATCTTATTCAGCCGCTGCCGCTGCGTCATTGCCTGCAGCTCCGAAACCAGTGGACGCGATTTTCGCTTCCTGACATGTATGTTCATATTCGCCAGGTTCTTTTTCACTGTTTGGCCGGTTGAACCGACCTCGCAGCGATGTAGCCACTTTTCCCTCGGTTTTCCTCTTCAGCATCCTTTGGGGCTTCTTGTCGCTCAGGGTCGTCGGCCATCCGGAACCGGGCTTTCTTTCGATGCTCTGATTGTTGTCTAATAGTGCCAAGATGTTGTAGATGCCGAAACGGGTGTATCCGGCGTCCACAAAGTGCCGCCATGTCCATTTTCGACGCGGCGGGGTGCCGTTCATGGAACGCGCACACTTCTGAACGGAGTTGCTTCACTATTTTTGCCATCACGGTTAGAGTTCGACTGATAGAGCTATCAAATTTTGTCTGCTGACTCATGGGTTACTATGATTGATGCTGCATGGGTAGTTTCGTCAGTGCGGGTGAAGATAAACCCAGAAAAAATCGGCGATTTTTGTCCATTTTTTTTAAATACAAACGTTAGATCAAAACAAATTATCCTTTTTTGCGCTTCTATTCTCGAAATTTGATTGTGACTTGAAATTTATGGTACCGGCAGCTATACGGTAAATGAAAGAAAAAACCAAATAAAACGCTCTTCCGCCTCTCCATTTTGCAATTGCTGCATTTTTTTACTATACAAATTAGGTCTAAATTTCTACCATCCTTAAACAACCAAACGGTTCATCTTCTAAATGTTAGCCCAAGATTTAACATCAATAACTTTTGCATGGCAACTATATAGAATGTTGTTTAAAGAAACTCTAGGAGGAAACCTCAGGTGCATGGCGAAAATTCTGCCAAAGTGATTTGATGCCGCTTTTGGGACTTTGGTGCAGTCACCACGGGAGTACTAATCGGCCACTATCACACTTTGTAAGTGGTCTCAACGACATCTTTGCTGTTGATTTGAATCGATTCAATCGCCTTTTAGGCATAAAGCCTGTCCACGTTAAATTTCGGACACCAAAATAATAGCAGCAAAAAATATTACAAAAAATTCAACAAAATCGATTGACAAGAACATAACTCTAATTCACAAAGTATCTCATTAAACAAAATATCTTTTTCATCCTAGCCAACAAGGCAAGAACGTCTAATGAATTATCGATAAAGACAATTATTTATACATCTTGTTTTCAGGTTCCCGTATTTATCCAGAGATTATTTGGTCAGCCTACTACTTTTTTGTTATTATCTCAAAGCCTATTTTTTACATATCAGACTGACTGGCGGGTCAGTATTGGGGTAAAGTGGCCATTTTTTATAATGATATTGAATCCATCAACCTGGATCAATGGCTTTCTTCCAGAAGATGTGATCAGAGATTTTCCGTCTCCGAAAATCCCAACGCTGGAATTGAACCCTTTGGGGTGAGAGTTAACCACCAAACTACCAGCGTCATCAAACACAGTGGTGAAAATTTAGAAAGATTGCTACCTACCGCAGAATGATATTCACTACACACCCCTCAGATTTTATTATAGAAGGCAACAGAAACCATAACATACTATGATAGTTTCCAGAATTGAGATTCATACAACATGAAAATAACAACAAAATAACAAAACTAAACAAAACTATAGATGCTCGCTAGACACGAAAATTTGTACCCAACTGCATATTGATGTCATCCCTTATGGCACGTTCATTTCACTAACAAAACCGACTGTGGCTTGCAAAAACTTAACTTCAAGTTATGTCATTCAAAAAAAACCGCAACCATAAGTGCATATTACGAACAATATGGCATCCATTTTAATTTTAGTTCTGATTATCGTCTAGTCGAGTTTACCGTGTGTGCAAAGCGAATCATTGCATTCATAGCTAGTATGAAATACATTATTAATTTGGCATATATCTACGCGGTTGTTTTTTTTTTATCACAAATGCCCACACACACGCGCGCCATATGTGGGTGGGTAGTGAATATCATTCTGCGGTAGGTAGTCACACTTATGCCAACCAAGCAGTTTGGCGGACTCTACCATCCGCCGTCGACCGGTTGCTCGCAAAGCACAACACACATAATGGCTTTTATTGGGTGACACTTTCTGCCATAATTATTTGATGTGCATTATAAATATTACGTGTCAGTGTGTGACCAGAACATGCTAAATTTGTCACGGTAGGAAATTTCTGTCACCTCTTTCCTAGTTTACTGCCATCAACCGAGGTTGCATTACGTTCCGAGGTATCAAGCATCAGAGCAAAGCGATCTATTAGATAACCCGAACCGAACGAGTTGTCACCGCATACACATGTTGTCACGACAAGATGAGGAGGTCGCTCGATGGGTGGTTCCCATCAGGCACCGGTATTGAATAAACGAGTGATAGTGGTAACTTGCGTTGCGTGTCTCGTGTTTGATTTGGATGAGGTTGAAAATCGAGATGCATCTGTAAATAATTAGATTGGCCATGCACGAGAGGCTGCTAGGTTTGAAAATGGTTACAGAAAATCTGAATTAATCAAAAGAGCAATATTTACACTTCAGTTTGTAAGAAACAATGACAAATCTTCGTAAACATTATGGTATATGAAAACTATGGTTCCAAAAACATGACTACTTTGTATGTTTTAGTTATTGCCTTGGTTGCATAACTAAGATGGAAGTTACGATTCACAAACCAAATGTTTTTATTTAAATGAAGCCCATGCATTTTCTGACCAACAATCAGTAAACTTATAAAGTTTTTTTTTATTTTTATATTCGTTTATTTCCCGTCTGTCTATTTCCTCACAACGTGGTGACAACCACCGACGCCAGGACGACGACTCCACCACCTCCCTACATATCGCACTCAGCAACACATGAGCCGGGATCACAACTGCTTTATAAAGATATACTAAAGGGCGAACACGAAATTATTGCGACACCGAAAATGTCATGCCAATTTTCTTATAATGTTTAGAATCAAACCAAAATTTTAGGGTAGTTTTATACATATATTTACTTCAAAAATCAAAAGAAAAGTTAATCGATGGAGCCTTGAGTGTAAAATTGAACGCATTTTCGCTTGATGCCCTCCATAAAAGTCTTTACAGTGTCATCCGGTACCAGTTTCTCAGTTTTTTTTTCCATTTTCTTAACATGTCCTTCTCGTCTTTGACTGTCTTCTTGCTCTTCGGAAGTTCCCGCTTCATCATTGCCCAGTACTGCTCCACCGGGCGCAGCTCCGGACAGTTTGGCGGATTCATGTCCTTTGGAACAAAATGGACAGAATTGGCCTCATACCACTCCAGGACACTTTTAGAATAGTGGCATGATGCCAAATCTGGCCAAAATAGCGGAGCTTCGTCGTGCTGCTGCAAGAACGGCAAAAGGCGCTTCTCGTGGCACTCAGAATCTCGCCATTTACTGTGCCCTTTGTCACGAAAGGCTCACTCCTCAGTCCGCAAGAGCAGATGGCCTGCCAAATGAGATGTTTGGAGGCGAACTTCGACATTTTCTTCTTCTTAAATTTGTCGTCCACATAGAACTTGCTCTTGCCGGTGAAAAACTCCAACACCGGAATTTGCTTAAAATCAGCTTTTATATACGTTTCGTCGTCCATCACACAGCAGCCATATTTTGTCAGCATCTTCTCGTAGAGCTTCCGTGCCCGAGTTTTAGCCGTCGATTGTTGCCGCTCATCGCGGTTTGGGAAGTTCTGTACCTTGTATGTATGTAGTCCAGCTCTCTTCTTTGCATTCTGGACGTAGCTCTGCGACATGCCGATCTTTTTAGCCAAATTGGGATTTGCTTTAATCATCCGCTTCACCTTTCCCTCCGTCTTTTTGTTCTCCGGTCCCGGTTTTCTTCCACTCCTTTGCCGTGGTCCAACGTCAACCGCTCCTGGAACCGCTTCAACACTCTGGAGACGGTTGAATTGTGAATGTTCAACATTTTTCCCAACTGCCTGTGCGATAGGTCAGGAAATTCCAGGTGTTTGGAAAGAATTTGTTCTCTCGACTCGCGTTGGTTCACCTCCATTTTCGTTGAATCGAAAAACACGACTTCGAGTTTAACAGCATGTAAACAATACACATCAATGAGAAAGTGTGCAAAATTTGGTTGATTTTTACCCAATGGTAAAAAAGTTATGCCCTGTTGAATGTGTCGCAATAATTTCGTGTTCGCCCTTTAGACAGATATAAACTTATAAACTTTATATTAGACAGATATAAAGTAGTAAGTCATTAGGTGGGATCATCTTTGTATGGGCAACAAAAACTGAACTAGATTAAGGGAGAATTCAATAAGTGCTTTTTTAAACAAGCTATCAAATACAGCCACACGCGATTTCTGGACTGTCGGCAAAAATAGGACGATATTTTTCTCTTTCTGTTTTCAATCCTTCGTGTACACCTGAACTGTTCTTAAGACTGTTAGTGGTGTGCGGGCACAATATTACGCAGATGGCGATTGTTTTGCGAAAAATGCACATCACTGGCCAGAATGTCTCTGGATCTCTGAAAAAAATATAGATATGCAAATATTGATGAATGCGGAAATATCTACAAAACTTGATATCAAATCGAATGCTTTGTTAATATTTTTTCAGAACATACCCAACGGTTATAGAAAGAAACTCTAAAGTCATTGCATTTTAGAATCTGTCTTCTAGTCTTGGAAAGACTATCGAAATGTTTATCTATATTTATAGAGTAAATCCTAAGTTTGCTCAACGGCGCCTGTGGTAGAATGATAAGCGTAGGTGCCTCTGACCCCAGGTGGTCTGGTATCAATCCAGTCGACGCCGTTGGAATTTCCTTAGACGTCGAGACGTTGGTCCCGACCCATGTGTTGATGGATTCAATATGTAGCGTCCAAGTAGTCTCCCTGGCGTGACGGACCAGCCTCAAGCTTAAAATCAGGATACAACGAAACAACAACAACTTATGTTTCCTGGACGAAATTTTCAAAGAAGTTTTCGACAGAACTTCTTGAGTAAACTCAGTAACACTTGTGAGTGGCCCCAACAGCATCGTTACTGATTTCTCATAGAAGTGCAGTGGACTCCGCGGCTTCCTTCAAAGCAAGTACCACGTCAACACATTCCTACCCATTTCATACTTGACCCGCGTTCGGACGTGGCCAGCGCCGGTATTGCCTATTATAACATTGAGATCACCTGTTCTTATTCATCGAAGATGCATGTAAGTTCTAAACATCAACTGTTGGTTCTCTGTTACAGCTGATCTGGCAATAACAAAGTAGAAGCTATAGGGCGGTCAGTTATGCTGTTGCTTAGGCTCATGTTCAAATTCATGAGTAAACTCTGTATGTTTTCGTGTAGAAGAATCAACAGAAATCCTTTTTCTTAAAGTCTATTTATTAATCAGGTCTATACTTCTGAAAAACTAAATACATTTGACTTCAAAATTCCATTGAAATTCTCAATCTTAAGATTATTAATTTTTAATTTTCGGCATAAAAGATAATCCTAATGGAAAATAAATGAAGAACACTAATGAAATATCTCGAATAAAATGTTGACAATGACCTACGATAGTAAAAGAGGTGTTAAAATACTATCATTTCCATCCTAATGGAAAATAAGTGAGCCACCCTAATGAAATATCACACATTAAATTAAGACAATGGTTTACGATTAAATAAGAGATGTTTCAATTCTGTTATCTTCAATAATCCATTCAAATTCAACTTTTTTGTGATATATATATATATTTTTTATTCAAAGGATAGTAAGGCGAAATAAATGAACCACCCTAATGAAATATCACATATAATATGCTAGCAGTTCCCAACAATGATATAGGATATGTTTCAATACTATTTCCATGAATATCTCAGCACCGACGCAAAAATTGTCCCAGTCCCAGAAGGTCGATTTTTTCCAAAAAAAAAAAAAAATATTTCGAGATAACACCAGAAATCGAAGTTTTATGCATTTTTTAGATATTTGGCATAAAAAAATAGATTTCGGTTATTTCATGTTGATTTGATTTTGAGAAGAAGAAAGTTGAAAGTTGCGGGCCAGCAGAAAATTGTATATAAGACTTGTTTATTTAAAAAAAAAATAAGGAACCTTTTCGGGATATATTAATATAAGGTTACAGCGCTCAATTACTTCATTCTGGCAGGTTATTTTTAATCCCACGAGACGGAATAAGCAAAAATCTCTAGTTTCCGGCATGGATTTCAAATATCACATTCAAATTCTAATTTGTATATATATATATATTTAACATATATATATATATTATTATTATTATTATTTTAAGGGAACGTAAAATTCCACCAAATGAAGTGACTTTAATGAGCGCTATGAGTAGTTTACAGATTAAAGGCATTGGATGTGCCTGCGAGTGCAAGTAACTTTTGTCACTAGTGAAGTGAGAAAATCGAATGGAGCCACTTCGATTCACGAAATAACCTCCATGGTTTAAAAAGCATCATACAAAGCCAAACCCTTGGTATGGTTGCTAACTTCTTCAGATTTCTTCTCATAAAGTCTCCAAACTCCAACACTAAACGTAAGTTAGATTTTAGCTGAAGGGTGTAGGATTCAAATTGCATCACAAGAGAAGACTCCGCAAAACTCACCCATTCAACCGATCGTATTCAAGCTTTCAAAGAATAAAACTACACATATTATTTAACTTTCCCTATGTTCGTTTTATTCAATTCCATTGCCGTACCCAAATCCAAGAACCTTGCTTTTAACACTACTCTGAGGATCTTGTACAACGATTGGACTAATTGTGTCGAAATCCATTTTCTTCTTCATATCTTCGTCCGATTTCACTTCCTTATGATGATTCCGAAATGCCTGCTTCATGAAGGCCCAGTATTTCTCAATTGGCCGCAGTACCGGTGCGTTTGAGGATTGAGATGCTTCGGCACGAAATTGACCTTAGCCTTGTACCACTCCAGAACATCTTTCGAGTGAGGCTAAATCTGACCATCGTGTGACCTCAGAAGTGGAAGTGGACGCTTTTGGAGGCGTTCCATTAGGCCATTGACCGTCCCGGCTGTCACGGATGGAGTGCTCCGCTTCCACACGGGCAAATTGCCAAATCATGTATTCTTTTTGGCAAACTTTGACATCTTCGGCTTCCTAACGTCCTCATGAACATCGAGCTTATGATGAACAATTCCGGAAGTTGCCGGAAGTCTGCTTCTACATAAGTCTCGTCATCCATAACGAGACAGTGCGGTTTGGTCAACAGCTGGGCGTAGAGCTCCCGTGCACATGATTTCTCGGTTCATCGCGATTCGGAGCTAGTTTGCTTTAATGCAGTTTTTTCGCCACATCTCGAACTGAACTGTTTGGATTTCTTTTGAAAGCTTTCACTACCCGCTTGAGATCCTCTACACTATACGGAGATCCATTTTGGCCGCATTTTTTCTTTCGATCTATGGTCAAACGTTCTTTGTACCGATATAAAACACGAGTCATCGTAGATTGTACCATTCCCAGCTTCCTGGTAATGGCACGATGAGACAGATCAGGATTTCAAGGTACGTGCGCATTTTTTTTTTTTTTGCATCGCTGTTGTTCTTCTGACTCCATCTTTGCAACGATTGCACAGCTACTAGTAACAACGAAGTGTAAACAACACACATTTAAATTCACGGCCATAATTTCAATAGAAAATATTCAATAGGTAAAAAGTTACAGTCATTTGAAAATGATGCAATTTGATTCTGTACACCCTTTAAGTGTATCAAATTCGCGATAGGCCCAAATTCTGATGCAGAACCGCGCCAAATCTGCGAAAGTCGCGAAATACGCGATGTCGTCTTTGCTGTTTCTCTAAACGAATCATACCTCGCATTGTATTCTCATCAACTCGTCAACGATAAATTGCTTCGGCAGCAGGCACTGCTATCGTTATGCACGGATACTTATACCCGTCGAACCCCTTTTTTCGTCTTTTGTATCTACTCCTTCTTCATCACTCACTAGGTGCTCACTTCTGCTCGAATATTCGATTGAAGTATTCGAAAGCGACTCGTTTCGCAGACGATAAGTACTCACCCAACGAATGCTTTGCGGCGAATACGTTAGAGTGATGAGCAGAGGAATAACAGATAAAAAATGCTCCCCTGGGGACAGATTAGCTTTTCATGTGTATCTTCAAAGTTGTTAAAGGGTGTCCACAGTTAAATTGCATCACTTTAAACTCGTCCTCAAAAACAAGTCTCTCAACCGATGGTCATGAAACATTCAGGGAAAAAATACAATGTATAATTTTGGTTTAGGTATTTTTATTTCACTGTATTTCTTTAGCGAATCCAAAAGCACGAACTTTCTTCTTAATACCACGCATAAGATTTTGTACAACGCTTAGACCGAGATTTGTTTTCCGCTTTCAACCATGACCTCAACATTTCCTGTTCTGTAGTGACAACTTTAGGATGCTTACGAAGTTCGTGCTTCATTATAGCCCAATATTTTTCAATTGGCCGCAACTCTGGAGTTTGGGGGATTCATATCCTTCGGCACGAAATTTACACCATTCATCTTGTACCACTCCAGAACATCCTATAGAAACTCCAGAATTATAGGAACGTTGTGTGTTTTGAGAAACGGAAGCTGTCGTTTTTTCAGGCATTCATTCATGTATACTTGAACATTTACAGTTGAAGTTGTCACGAAAGGCTTGCTCCGTTTACCGCACGAACAAATCCTCTGCCAAATCATGATTTTTTTGGGGAACTTTGACACTTGCTGTTTCCTGAGAGACTCTGGAACATCGACCTTGTCTTTCGCAGTCACATACTGGTTGCCGGGAATTTGTTTAAAGTCCGCTTTTATATGTGTTTCATCGTCCATGATGCAGCAGTGTGGTTTCGTCAACATTTGTGTGTACAGCTTACGCGCACGTGTTTTAGCTGTCCTATTCTGTTTTTCATTGCGGTTTGGAGCTTTCTGAGCTTTGAATGAATGGAGCCCGACTCGTTTCTTGGCTTTCTGCACGAAAATTTTGGTCAAGTGCAGCTTTTTCGCGACATCCCGAACGGAACAGTTGGGTTTGCGTTTAAAGGCAGCAACCACTCGCTTGTGATCCTTCACACAGTACGGAACACTTTTTCTACCACTCACCACTTCTTCCGATCGACAGTTAAACGTTCCCCGACACTTTTTATGACACGAGACACTGTAGACTGGTGAATTTTGGGTTGTCAAGGTGCGTGTGCAAAATGTTCTCGCGCACCTGCTGTTCCTTCGACTCCATTTTCAAACCTACGACACATTTCACAATGAAACTCACGCAGTGTAAACAATACACGCTGAGGTCATTTCACCTAAAATTTCGGTGAAATCAACCCAAAATCAATGTGAAAGTGATGCAATTTAACTGTGGACACCCTTTACGAACCGTTTTGTTAAGTTTATTTGTAAGAGATCATCCATTCCATTCACGACAAATGGTTCTTGGTGAAGCATAACTCGCATTCGATCGCGTCATTTGAAACGCGATTGTGAATGGAACGAAGCTGAGAGGAAGATAGCTTCATAAGTATTTGTTACTTTATGACCCGAATGAGTGCTCCAATTGATTATTCAGGAAAAACTGGAACCAACCCTGAAGACATCAAATTTTCTTGAATTTTTTTTTGTCACCGTTTCTTGAAGATTGTATCCTATGAGGATCTTGGTTTAGAAATTTAGAAATAAGTGGGATTATTGTGTAACAATAAATAAATAATTTAAAAAATATCAACGGCATTGAAAAGTTTCCAATATAACAGTTTGTTCATGATTGAAAAAAAAATGAGTTTATTTTGAAAGTAAATATAACATAGGAAAAGAAAGTTGGATATATAAATGTAAAATATTAAAAAAGAGAGATTAAAATTATTTAGATTAATTACAATAAATTTTCGTTTTCTTGATATTGAAGGAACCAACAAGTTATAGAATAACAAATCCTGTTAGTAAACATCGATTAGTGCAAAACTCGTAGCTATATTGGTAGCAGAATAGTCTAAAAATTGATTTAGGTGGATGGCAGGCGAAACCTGACAGTATAGTGAAATAAATTTATTATTTGTCGTATGAGGACCAATTCTTCAGCCCCCCATGATGAATGAATATAAAACGCTAGCTGGGATATTTTTCACAATCTGTTATAACCTAGAATAATCTTTGGATTCTGATTATGATTTTAAGATTGATCTTCCACTAGAGGCTCAGCGAAAGCAGCAATCATCCTTTTAGGGATACTTTGTGAACTTAAAAATCCCTGAGCAATTAACGTCCTCATTATCAAAGAACGTTGTTCAGAATCGTTAGATAGCTGGATAGATTATTCGGTCTATGTGATAAGAATTACGAATCATTCTGATCGTTAAAGCATTTCTTTTCTTACATTATTTAATTGCTAAGCATAAAACAAGAGTAGAGACCAAGAATAGGTACTGTAATCCTACTAGCGTGCCACGTTAGTTTTTTCTTTTTTGCTTTCTCGCGGTGTGTTTGAGATCGTTAAATTAATCTATTGCTTAGCGCCACTTGGCGCACCCTATCGCTATCTCCCTCTTTCTCGTATGCGCGAGTGCGCGCTTTCGCATTCCACAGATGAGGTTTGCTATATTTCTGTTTTTAATCCGGCGCTTACTTGAGCTTCTTGGCCTGTGTATTTTTTTATGAGAGCCGTTCGCCCGCAACCACCACCGCGGCGGCGTCGAAGAATTTGCCCATCCAATACTTATTGCTTGTTTATTATTGGCTTTTGGCAACCAAAAAAAGACTTTAGCACGTTGCAAATGCCAACACCAGAGAGGCACCGTGGGAAAATATAGATCACCGATTGTTACGGTGAAATCAGGCAAATCTGCCAAATTTCTTTCACAGTGTCACTTTGTGTGAGAGACCGAGAATGATCGAATATCGCTCTTTGGCACGAACGAGTTGCCACAAATCAAATAGCTCACAAACAGAGCTCCGGCCGTTAGCGCCATCATACGAGACGGGAACATACGGGTTCACAAGTTCGAAGCAAGAAAGTGCTCCGGTTCGAGTGCTGTTGGCAGCTGCCTTGTTGTGTGACGATCAACGATCTTGGGGTTTGCTGTAGCTATCTATCAACGATTGAGCAATCGGTTATAGAAAGCGAGGAATCCTTTTGGTTTCGGAAATAGTACCCAGCCATATGCGGCATTATTGAACGGATCTGATTGATGATAGGGGTTCTTTGATCGCTCTATTTGTGAGCTGAGTGTTACCACCTTGCATATGAGTGTGGATCAAATCGAACTTGATGAAAATTTTACTGATGCTAATGTATATGAAATTTATTGATTATTTTACACGTGTTTTAGAATTCGAGGTCACGATTTAGCGTTTCATATAGCTTAGAAAGTAAAGTTGGAAAGACAAGAAAATTTGCAATTATATTTGCACGAACAATCGCCAGAAAATAACGTATAACAAAATAACAGCTATGGATATCCTATCCTGTAATTTGATATGGGAAATTTGTCCAGCTTTCGAAGTGACTTATTTTAATTTCGTTACTCCACAACCAATTATTCTGTTTCTAGTTCTTATTTCTTCACCCCTTCTGTCTGTTCAATATTCAGCGTGCTAGTATTTGAACAACTATTAGGGGTTTCCCATAAGCACATTCCATATTTGGACATAATACCGTTCTAAACGATGGCCAGCTGTAGTAGACAATTCATACCACACACACAAAATTTATAATGGAACGGTTTTATGCCGGTAGCCAAACATGTTGGATGATGTTTTTCCAACAAGAATATAGACATACAAACACGCATTTTATTGCATGTTTAATAGTGTGTTTGGCCAGACACACAGTCAGTCAATGCGCCAGTAGGCAGTGAACAATATGGAAAGTGCACATCTACAGCTACCGTCTATGGCCAGCAAGCACCGGAAGTGCAACGAAGCGAAGAGCGAAAATAAAGAGGCAAAACACTAACCAACTGCTGTTCGAAAAGTAGGGGTGAAGGATAAGAAGAACGAAGAGCTAAAAGTCAAAGTGAAGTCTGAAAATACTAGTCGTTTCAATGGGAGCTTCTCTAAAAATGAAACAGGCAACATCGAATTTTATCAAACAAAACTTTTTGAGGTGTTTTCTCGAGTAGTTCTTTAAGCATTATAACAATACATTAGAAAGCATTCTTTTTTTTTTAAATCGTCTCCAACAGATGGCACCAGGGATGGTTTCATCCATTCATTAATTTTTATATCCATTTGCGTCGAATGTAATTTTAAATTCATTTCATCAAATTTTAAATTCATTTCATCATTTCATCATTTTTTTCCTAATTTAAAAAAAACAGCTACAACATCTAAGCAAAATTGTCTATGAACAAGTCAAATCTCTATCTTTAAATGAAAACGAACTAGAGCAAACAAAATCTATTAAAGGTGTTACTAAGCATCACTGTAATTATAGCCGTTTTCTTTCGTTATGCATTAGCGATATAGATTTTAATTCACTTTTCACTTCACTTTTCTTCTTCCTTTTAATTCCACTAAGTTTGTACTACTTTCACTTCTAAAGATAGGAATTTCGTCTGCGTGTTTTGTTTTGATCTAAATACAATAGTACAAAACAAAGCACCGAAGAAGTCTGCAAGTAGCAGATGAAACACGTATCTGTAGAAGTGAAAATTATACAAACATAGTGGAATTAAAATGGAGTTGAATGAAACATGTGCAGTGAAAAGTGATTAGAATATTCCTAAGCCACTAAAACAGTTGAAAAATAGATTTCCATTTTTCACAGAAGTTGCAGTTTAGATTTGTTTGTTTATCTGTACGGCATTGTGATCAATTTGTATTGTTCTTGTTTTATCAGCCCGGTCGCTTTTGTCGCAGCAGCAATGTGCGAGTTTAAAAAAACGGTGCGATGTACCTTCGGCAATCGAACCAGCCTTAGGTGAAGTTGAAAAAAGGTAAAAGTACACATGTCGCATGCGTAGAATCACAGCTGCTATGTTCGAATATACGATCTCTCACCAGAGGTTCCCGATCAGAAGATCGTGACGGTGTTGGCCAAATATGGATGCGTGAAACGCTTCGTGCGGGAGAAGTTTCCGGCAGAGCTGGAAATTTCCGCCAACACTGGTCTGCGTGGCGCGTACATGTACGTGAAGCAGGGAATCCCGTCATCGTTGCACTTCGCCAACCGGAACGCTTCATCTGCAAGGATAGAGACACCTGATGACTTCTTGTCCCAAGCGGAATGCTTGGAGTCAGCCGAAAGTGCATCGGCAAGAAAAAGAGCTGAGACTGAAGGAAACTCACGGATGTGCTGTAACCGGAGGCACAGCCACCGTAGGGTCAGAAGCTGAAGGTGAGGTGGGATTGTAAACGCTAGAGGTTCTAATAATGCCGGTGGACACCCAAATTCGCCAGATCAGTAGACAAAAAGAGTCTGCTAGAATTGCGAAGTAACAAGAAGAAGTTAACCTAAAATCGCCTCCACGCAAGAAGTATGCATACAAAATTGTTTTTCTTTGTGTAATCCACAAACATTTCCTATGGTCCCGTAAAGCAAAAACGATTGAGCCTTATAGATAAATAAACTGGCTAAAAAAATTGTTTCAATACGAAATTTCCAATGAAGTTTATATTTTAAGAGATTGCGCTTGAATATTTTATTTAAAAATCGTACAGTAAACCCCAAGAATGGCCACAAATTCAGTAAGAACCCGAAAAGCCGTAATAATGTCCATACAGCCGTTTTTTTTTTTTTTTTAATTCAAAAATATTTTTTCATTTCGCATTTTGAGGCGTTAGATTAACGGAGCCAGTATTTCATTGTTTGTGATTTAACCACATTAAATAAATGCTAGAAGTAGACCAATTAACCGAGATTTACTAGAGGTAAGAAAGGGTAGCATTACTTAAAAGAAATGGCGAACGGAGAAGCTTGGTTTACATGCCCCATCAAATTTTGAAATATAGCTCCAAATTTTTGTATTTCGGCTGTGTTTATTGCAGCTCCAGGTATTAAAAACTCTTTAGAGGATGTGTAGCCGAAGAAACATTGGAGTGCGTGCGGAGTATAAATAGTAAAATTTTGGGAGACCATTACAAATATGTAAAACATGTTTAAGTTCATTTCGCCCCATCACTTCTAGAAAATACAAGGAGATGGTAATTGTTTGATCAGGGCAGTTCTAGACCAGCTAGGGAGAGTGACAGGTAAATATCTCATGTCGGATCACAATGTGCACAAGCTTCGAAAGTTTATCGCAGATTACATCCTCCAGAATAGAGAGCAGTATGAAGACTATTTAATAGACTACAGGGAGAATAACGATGACTTTGAAACAACGGTAAATAGAATGAGAAAAAACGGTTTATGGCTAGGACATGAGGCTTTAGTGGCAATTTCTGAAATGTTTAACCCTTAAATGCGCACGATACTAAAGGATTATCACAAAAAATAAATTTCTTTTTTAACACGTTCACTGCTGTTAACCTAACAAAAGCTTCGATACAGTGCTCCCAGTTCACACGACTGCTTCATCGAAGTCTATATGACAATTTCACTGGATTATTTCCCCAAAAAAAATAGAATTAATTTATTTTTAAGCGTTTTCCGGTATGTTGTTTTAAAGCAACATTGCGTATTTAAGGGTTAAAATAGCTATCAGAGTACACGGACAGAATGGAAGTTTAATCAACATAAATGAGTCTTATTCGCAAAATGGCACTCTTCTTATGTTTTACACAGGAGGAGAAGTACTAAATCATTACGACAGTGTAGTAGAAGAATCTGAAAATGCCGTAGATAACGTACTTCAGGTTACAAACAAAGGCCCAAAAGCATGCACAGGAATAGTGACAGGAGTAACTGCAGTTGAAGAACAGAAAACAAGGACCGAAGCAGGCAAAACATCAGTGAGAGAGAAAAAACAGAAGGACAATAGAAAGAATAGAAACACTACAGATGATCAACCAGTACACACAAATCTAGAAGACAGGAATGAAGATGATACTATCTCAAATGATGCACCAGAACCAAATGAAAAACTAATCAAGTTAGCTAGTTGGAACGTTAAAGGTTGTAGAAACTTAGAAAAAAGAGAAGAAATTGATGGCATTCTCGACATCCATAATATTGACATAGCTGGATTACAAGAGGTTAACTCACTTGGAGATGAAATTTTAACTAAAAACTATACATGGCACGTTCTGGACAATCATGTCAACAAGAAACTCGGAAATTAGGATTATTAGTTTGAAACTAGTAACAAAAGGTATGATCTGGATTAAAGTGAAAGTTAGAAATAATATTCTGATTATAGTTAATGTTCATGCTCCTAATGTGATGATGATGATGTGATGATGATGATGTGATGATGATGATGTGATGATGATGATGTGATGATGATGATGTGAACTACCATCTAGTGTAGCAAGGCAACTGCATATAGCACTGGACAATTTTATTTAAACGATTTGATCTAGGTTATACTGTGGTAGATGTTTCAACATGTTCCTGTATGAAGGGCCAAAAACGTATTGTGGGCCCGTAAGCAGATACACTTACGCGTAACCCAAAGCTACAGGGGTCTAAAGAGAATCTCCTTCCAGAAACAAGTTCACAGAAACCACACCAAAACCGAGCCCTCGCCAAGTTAATGTTCATGCTCCTAATGTTAACCAAAACTCTTTTTTAAGCAAACTTAGCGAAGTAACATCACCAATCAAAGACAGGAAACATATTTTAGTAATCGGGGATTTTAACGCACAACTTGGGACAAAGGACAGGCTACAAGAGGATGAAAAATGGATAGGGAATTTGTTAGGACATGAAAAGTGTAATGAGAATGGAGAAATCTTCAAAATGTTTTTGCACACAGCACGACCGAAAAATGTATCGTCAAAAATAGGAAAAGACACATTAACTACTTGGAGAAGTGGTAATAGACAAAGCCAGATAGATCATATACTAACACCAACATTAACAGACTTTAAAATTAAGTTCATAAAAGGCTACTGGACTCACGCCAACTCAGATCATAAGCTTTTAGTAGTCGGTTTAAAACTTAAAAATCTCGTTCGTAATAAGGTGTCAGAAAAGGAACCATCAAAAATCAACATTGAACATCTGAAAATACCTAAGATTAAGAAAAAAATCCAAGAACAGATGAACCTAGTGCAGATTAAGACTGATACGGAAACAAATATGATTGAAAACTGTTACACTGAGCTAGTTAAAAGAATTAAAAGAGCAGCAAATAAGACTATTAGAATAGCTCTTCACTTAAAAGAAAAAAGGCTTTTGATCGCTTAAAAATAGCAATGAAAATAGTTAAAAAACATCCTGACATGCAAAAATACAAATATGAATTAAGAAACAGGAGACAGGAATTCAACCAAGCTATCAAGGAGCACAAAGAAAAAGAGATCAAACATTTTTTCCACAACTTGAACGATTTTGAAATAGGTCAACGCATAAGAAAGACGCATGTCTACTTAAAAGGATTCATTAAGAGCAAAAATAGGATAAAAACTAACATTAGTTCACGAGTTTGGGAACAAATACTCCAAGACAGTGAGGGACAACAGCTAGAATTTTGTGAAAAAATAGATTTTTTTTCCTCTACCAAACCCCCCAGAAGCAGATGAAATATTAAATATTATAAGAAACTCATGTAACGGCAAGTCAGCACGACCAGACGGCATATTCATGGAGTACCTGAAAAATACAGATGGCGAGACATTAGATGCTCTTATTAAAATTATTCAGAAAGGTTACATTGACAATATACTCCCAAGTGACTGGCTAAAAACAACTCAGATTCCAATACAAAAAAAAAAACAAATGCTTCAGAAGCAGATCATTTTAGGCGTATTTCTATGTGCAGTGTGGTGTACAAAATTTATGCAAAATGGATAGCCAGACAAATTACGAAATACACAGGAGAACCAGATTTGTACCAAGCAGCATTTACAAAAAATAGATCTACGGATGATCATATTTTTGTAACCAAAAGAATATTAGAAGAATATTGGAATGCTGGAAAAGATGTTTATGTATTAGCGTTAGATATGAAAAAAGCCTTTGATACGGTTAAGGTCCAGAACCTCAAGGACATCTTATTAGATCTTAATGTTCCATCGAGACTAGTGGATAGGGTTATAGCTTGCATGAAGGATGAAATAACTAGAATTCTATGGAATAATCAACTGTCACGTGAAGTTAAAAGAGGTAAAGGTATTAAACAGGGATGCCCTTTGTCGCCGATGTTATTAAATTTAATTATGCAAGATGTAATACGTAAAGTCGCAGGTAAAATTACAAAACTTGAGCTGATGGACCTAGGTTGCCTTAAATTACCACTGTTACTAGCTTTTGCAGATGATTTATTAATTATTACGACATCTAAGGAGGAGATGGAATGTATTCTTAAGGAAGTGATAGAACAATTAGCAGATGTTGGCTTAGAATTAAATTATGACAAATGTCAAGTACTATTAAGATATCCAAATAATAAAGCACAGCATCCCACAGAACTTGTCTTAAACGGAAAATGTTTCAAGGTTCATAATAGTATAAAATATCTTGGAGTTTGTATTACCTCAACATTAGATAGAAAATCTACAAACAGGTTAAGATGCAGAAATACATTTAAGACAAGTAGAACAGTGGTTAGTTTTTGTAAACAATTTAAACCTTCGTGGCCACTAGGAAAACTTATCTACAAAACAGTGCTAGCACCTGCCATTTTATATGGAACAAAAGTAGGTGTACTTACCAAAAAAAGCAGAGTGTCAATGGCAAATTAGGAGAAACTAATTTAAAAAACCATTTTTTTTTTTTCAATGTAAGAAACCTGAAAGTTTAAAATTTAATACTAGAAAATTACTAGAAGGAAAAACTATAAATAGAAGAGCTAGAGTAGGAAGAATTAGCTATTACGGCCATATTCTAAGAAGAGAAAATAGGCATCCTATAAAGTTGGCATACAAACTTAATTTTAAGAAAAAGAAGGAGGGTAGACCTAGTATGACATGGAAGGACTCATTGCGTCAAGATCTCAATAGATATAATCAAATGAATGAGGAAAATTGGAAGCAGTTAGCTAGAGATAAAAATAAACTTACATTAAAAGCCGAAGAATTATATAGAGAAGAATGGAGCGAAATTTCTGATGGGGAGTCTTCTGAAGATAACAGTAAAGCTACGAAAAAATTCAAATTTGGGAAATATAAACACCAAGTAAGGATTAAAAAGAAACCACGGGGGACTTGCTTAAAAGAAAACTCAATTCGACAAAGACCACTTAAATTTTATTTGAAAAAAAAAAAAAATTAAAAAAATATAAGAATGAATTAATGAAGCATGAACATTACGATAGTTTATTGAAGCATGTTTATAGAAATAGATTGACAGCACTGAAATTGTATGTTCCTCTTATGTCACGGGCGAGCGTGGTAGTGTGGAATTATTAAGGATATTCCATATGCTTTATAACAAATGTAAGTAGTACCATAATCTTTAGCGTCAGGGTAAGATGATTTCTAAATCAAGGTAAGCAAATCATATTTATTTCTTTGCTATTTGACATATATTATACAACACTATATGTTGGGATAAAGGGAGGGACCATCAGAGCACCCGATTGAAGCGAATTGGATAGGAAGAGTGGGACTGCCAACTTCCTGTTGTTAACATTTCGTGAAAAGAGGGCGGGCTCTTCTCCCCATCTAGTGGGACATTTTACTTGGCGAGGGCTCGGTTTTGGTGTGGTTTCTGCGAACTTGTTTCTGGAAGGAGATTCTCTTTAGACCCCTGTAGCTTTGGGTTACGCGTAAGTGTATCTGCTTACGGGCCCACAATATGTTTTTGGCCCTTCATGTTGAAACATCTACCACAGTATAACCTTGATCAAATCGTTTAAATAAAATTGTCCAGTGCTATAGGCAGTTGCCTTGCTACACTAGATGGTAGTTCACATCATCATTTCGTACCATCACTTCTTTAATGTCATTACCAGTTTTCGATTTCTTTCTCTCTACTTGACTGTAATTTGTTCGACAATGAAAAAAAACCGGCAAAAAAAATAGTTTTTTAGGTTTTCTTTTGGGGAAAAAAATAGGGGGGATGGGGGGGGGGGGATTTTTTTTTTTTTTTTAAAAATGTGGGAAGATTTTTTTTTTTTTTGTTGGGTGGGGGGGGTGGGGTGAGGTAAAGTTTTCTTTTTTTGTTTGGTGTGTTGTTAGTGGAGTTTTTTTTTTTTTCCGTGGGGGGGGGGGGGGGTGATTTTTTTTTTGGTTAGAAAGTGGTTCGCAGAAAACAATCGCGAATTCGGTCGGGGTGACGCAACAAACGGTGTCATCAGCAATTTTCTACAAACCAAACCGTTTCAGAGGAAGCCAACCAAGCAATCGAAAAAGGGGACCCACGCAACAAACCAGATGAGAAACAAGTGGTGAAAGGATGCAAGAGGAAGCCCAACATGTCGGTCAGAGATGTTGCCAAAAAGTGGATGTAGCTAAGTTAACTGTACAGGACATTAAAGTGAGATGTAGACTGAGGTCATGCAAAGCCCAGAAGAAACCTCGCTGAGATGATAAAGATCTTGAAAAAGCGAAAAGCCGGGCTCGAAAGCTATATGATTCGTTGTTAGTCAAATATACAGGTTGCATCGTACAGGACGATGAAACATACGAGAAGGCTGACTTTTCACAAGTCTAAGTTTAAAGAACAGAAGATAGAAAAATTTGCGAAAAAATATCTCGTTTGGCAAACGACGTATTTTATTATATATCTTATCTTATATCTTATATCTTATATATCTTATATATTAACTACGAAAAGGTTATAACCTGCACAACACTACATATGGTAGCAAAAAAAGTGAAATAAGTAAGGTCTCCATGTAAAAGTTACGGCATTTTTAGAGGATATATTTTTTAAGTAGATAATGCAGATTCATTTAGAATTGATTCTCAAAACACCACTCAAAGCTGTTTCGACTTTGCTCCACAGCTTGGCATCTATCTATCACCGAGAAACCAACAGGAGCTCCGACGAATAGTCTTATCAACAGAGTTTTGACAGCTATCATAAGATAGCAGATAAGTTAGAGATTAGTACAAGAATTCTTGATTAATTAAAAGAATTTTGAGGAATGTTCTGCGAACTACGCGAAGCCATACAGCGAATTTTTTAAAAAAAATTTCAATGTCATTTAATTTAAAAGCATTATAATGTTGCATAGAAAATTACACCTTCCCTTGTCGCTTTTTTTACTCTGAATGTTAGCTGTAAGCTAGCTTGCGACTTGTTTACGTAATCGTATTCGAACCTGAAAGAAACGGGGTCGGCGCCGTTATTGCCTTAGTTTAGGATCACAATTTATTACACATTGAGGATGTATGTTAGTCCCAAGCATCAGCTGTTGCTTCACTGTGTAATTACAGTTGAGCTGGCAATAACGGAGTAGCAACCTCGGGCGGTCACTCATGCTCATGCTCTATTAATCCCTATCCTATTAATCAATATCTCATAATATTTATACAAAAAGAATATCACTGGCCGAAAATGTATGTGTCACTTTACTTGAAACCATTATTGCGTAATTGCTAATAGTACAGATGGAAATCATCTTCACTCTTAAGAGTTCTACTTTAAATGCTCCATCAGCCATGTTGGTCATTTATTATTAACTGATCTACACCAAATTCTAATGAACACCGAAATGGCTGATCTCTTTCCAATGGTTCCGGAACTTCAATCGTGTATGTTACACAGCGAACACCACTTAATCTTTGCTAATTTGCAATTAATCACCGTGATGTGCAATCCATTTAGCGTAATAAATAACATGCCGTTTTCTGTGCCAAACACTGTCATTTGCTGTCGATTGATAATCGCTTGTTTTACACAGACCTTTTGTGATGGTCCATAGTTTGTGTTTTATTTTGTCGTCATCACACCACCCAAGTGGCTGCATTTGTTCGTGTTATTAGCACGCCACGGTCTACGATTACTATCCACAGTAGGTAAGTATAGTTGTATACTGGGGCTCAAAGTCTTGTTAGTACTATCGAAGGGTTAGTAAACCCGAAATTGATTTCCTGTATGGGTGAACAAAATCGTCGAATTAAACACTCTCTCGACTTTCCTGCCTTAATAGTATCATATCGCTTGAAGTGCATATAGAACACTGGAAGTAAATAGTTAGTAGAACATTCGCTGCAGGAGTGTAAAAAGAAGAAGAGAACAAGAAAATCGGTGAGACGGCGACAGTAACTACGATGGCGCCAGACATCATAAAAAGAAATTTTTAACATGTTGTCTTGTCACCGACCGTGCCACCACTGCCGAAATCAATCATCAAAGAGCGGGGTAGCGAAGTGACCATACACGTAATTGTCGTGCGGCGGAACTCTGGAACGAAATATGTCGATGCGATTGTACCGAAGCGAGACGAGTTGTTAATAATCAATAATTAGTAAGAGGTTAATAGGCTGTAAAGCGATGTAATTGAGGCTGCTTTACCTCCAATCACCATCGGAGAAGCTTTGCGTATGCATTAAGATACAGATACTGTATCCAATAAGATGATTTCGGGTTTGTGGTTGGGATGTACAATAAAAAGCAGCAAAGTTGGCTTCAAGACAGCCAATCAGGCTGTGTGGACGTGTAATAGGAGATCTAACTGTATATGCACTCTATCATGAATATACGACCCTTCATCCGCTTCATTTGAAGAGATACTGCTATTAACGAACGCACATCCTTATAGTGTGTCTATGAAACACCTTCCAATCGAGCGCACATCAAGTCCACCCGGTGGCGGTGGCGTCAAAAGATCGAAGGGGTTGTTTTTATACGCAAGCTATTCGAGCATGATGATAGTATTACTGCGAACACTTACCGTCGCCATCAGTTGGTCGAGCGTAAGAGACGAAGAGTCTACTGGCGAGACGAAATATAACAAAACGATATGGCGACGACGATGACGACAACGACGACGACGACGACGGCGACGACGATGCCAAATGCGAAAAAAGAACAATAACAAGACTATGCATCAATTGGGGAGAAATGCCAGTCTGATAGCAAACCACTCGCGGGGATAATAATGGAATGGGACCCATGGGGACACTGTGGCGCGCTAAGAAAACGACGACGACGATGGTCGCCGTCAGGCGAAAGAATGAGGCGACGACTCGGCGGGATCACGATCTCGATCCCTAAATCGAAGATGATGGTTTGGGTCGTCGCCGTCGTTCCGCCTAAGTTCATGTACAACATATGTAATCGCATTCTGTGACAAATCAGTCATCGATGGATAGATAAATAGCAAATTTGATGGCGCTAAAATAAGACAAGTGCCCTGGCGAATTCCGCCCGGCCGACGCCTGCAAATTGTACACAAACACGAATGCGCCAACAGAAGCCGAACACAAATTAAATCCGCGCACGGTACGGAAGTTTTACTATTCTAGCAATGAAGGGTATCTATATCCGCTTGATCGAGCGATTTTCCAACAGTGGCCCAGAATGTGTGAGTGAAATATACCTACTCCATAGGAATTTGTATCCAAATTTTTCACAACCGTAGTTAACAACCGTCAAGGGAAAGTCTAATTTAGCCTGGGCTGGGTTTCATAAGCCATAGAGTAGGTTTTGTTTTGTAAATTAAATTGAATATCGACCATACAGTGATGGATCATCCATAGTTATGTATTACATACATTTGGTTTACATGCCAGATTAAATTTTAGTTCAAATTTGAAAATGACTGACACTCTTGAACCACACGGAACATCTTCTGTTGCGTCGAATGTAGTCCATGATATTTAATATAGCCACCATTGATCTGCTTTTAAAATTTGCTCTGAAGTGTTACATGATAGGTTCAACTCAATCTAGGCCAACTATGAACTAATGTATAAACCGTCAACTCCAAAACATGTTCGGTCTACCCCTTTTATTGTATTTTGATTTCAGAACTGTTTGTTATATAAAGAGGACACAGATGTTTTATTTATTAGTTATCAAATTCAAAAAACGGTTCCATGTGTAATAATCAGTGTTGTCTCTGTATTACGGAAAAATATAATTTTCATCAAAATGCTGAATGCACTTTTTGACGAATACCCTTCATAAGCCTTTCCACAGTTCTCTGCGATACCTTACGGCTAGCAGATGACCACATTTTTTTCTGAACTCATTGACAGATTGTGCCTCTCTGCCATCCTATCGGAGGTGCCGCTTGATTATTGCCCAGTAGCGCTGAATCGGACGCAATTTGGACAATATGATGGATTATTCTTTTTTTTTCCACAAAATTGAAAATATACCGTCATCCATCAAAATGCAACGATTGGGATGCTTTGGACCAGTACTTGTGAATAATCAAAACTCTAGTGTCCTTTTTCTCGATTTTTCTAAACTTAAACTGTTTTGACTCAGATAAAACATGACAGTCTGTCAGTGTATTGAATTACACGATGAAGCAAATTCCATCAAAATTGAGTAAAGCTTCTGCTTTTTATCGCTTTGTAAAAGTGTCTTCTTTATAAAATGAACAGTCCTCACAGCAATCCGTCATTATAGAAGTACATAGTCCAAACATTAACCACAAATCGGGAATGAAACAGACAAAAATGATTAGAATACCACACACAACCAAAATGGTATCAATGTAACAACAACGAAAGCTTGTCACGCAAGTAGAAGGTGCAGTGATAGGAACATTATGAAATGTTTAATGTTCAATCCACATTTCAAACCGTAGTTGTCCTATTCGTAAGAGCGATTTGAGGTGAAACCCGCCAGTATCACACCCAACATCAATTCCTTTACATAAATGTATTGCGACATGGCTGTTGAAGAAAGGTGTAACAGATGTGACACAATTATTACGAGCTAAGTCGTTAGTTGTCTCATGCAAAAGTTCATCAGAGAGGGTAGCTCAAACGATCCCCATTGCCTCTTCATGTTGCACAAGCAGGCGACATTAATTAGCAATTTCGATTAAGAAACCAACGCTCCATTATGACGCATGAGATTAGGCCGACCCATCAACGCCAAGGTTTAATAACTTGAAAATAGGAGGGATTTTTTCACTGCAAATAATCTTTTGTCGAAGAAATTTCTTTATACACTTCGAAGACTAATTGTAGCCCCGAAATTCGCAACCAAATGACGACATAGTTCGAAAGCATGTTCGGGACCGGATTTGAAATCGATTGACTGATATGGAGCTTAATTTATTGTCCGTTCAGGCACATTTATCAGTATGACTGGGATCGAGCCTAATTTATTGTCCGCCCAGGCACATTTATCAGTAGGACAACAATTCTGATTAGTGTTTTGTAGACATACTTCTTGATTTTCGTACATTCAATAAAATATCCTAAATCGTGCTTGCCTACAATACTTTGATTTACTTATTTGACAATTGTTGTTATTTATCTTTATTGGCGATAAGCCATGCAGACATGACATGATCGATAAACGCCATGTCATCCTGAAAGAAACCCCACAAGACAGCGGCTCCTGGACGCCAGAGCTGATAAATTTCACGGCCATCATGTGACAATGAAAAAACGGACCACCTCACTGTCACGAGAAAACACGAACTATCATGAGATTTCTTGTCAATCTCACACCATCATGCAGTCATGAGATTTTTTCTCATACGATTTTGTCTCACAAATTTCTAGTTAGTCTTTTTAAAATTAGCCAAGCAATAATACGTAATCGACAGAGTGGACATTTTATTACAAGTTTAGTGATGAAACTTACAATTAAATTAATAAATGTGCTTGTAATAGCGATGACCAAAACACTGTCACGTGCTATGATGACGAAAAAATCGATGAGATTTAGATGAAAATCTCCATCATCGTTTTCTCGCCCGATGAGATTTTCAGACGTATTTCGGTAAAAATCGTAGGTCATTTTTCATTGAAAGTGACATTTGCCAGTCCTGCTGGACGGACGACAAAAATAAAGATAAAGAAAATTTTCTATTTTTATGTAACTCAAATCATTCCCAGTCACAGAAATACAACCCAAGGTCTAAACGCAACACGATTTCAGAAATTTCATGACAAGCATAAGTCACACAGTCTGCAACATAATCGACAATTTTTGACTGTTTAAAATTTGCCATACAATGTGATATCTGAACTTCATAGTGAAATGTGACTAATGATAGGCAATACTTTGGTAAAGGGGCTATTCATAAACCACGTAGACTTTCCTGGGAGGAGGGGGTGGTGGATGTCTTACCAAAGTCACGCTCCATACAAGATTTCAAAAAAAAAAATGTATGAAAAGTCTGAGGGTGGGGGTCTGAGATGAGTCTACGTGGTTTATGAACAGGCCCAAACTATTATACAAGTTTGAAAAACTTTAAAGGCATGTCTGTGCGGTGATTACACTTCACAAAAAAAAAATGTATGATACAATTCATCATGCTAAATGTTAATGCAGAGGTACTGGTCAGAATAATCGGGGCTTAGTCTTGTTGAGAGTTATCGTAAATCTATTTGCGTAACGCATGCAGAAGAAGATTGAGCTTGACGCGGAATCTAGTTTAGGAATTTTCCGAACAGGAATATTTCCAATTCCCTATGTTTAGAATATTTGTTTTTGCCACAAAATATATTATTAGAAGTAGATTTAAAACATTAAACTTAATATGTCAAAAAAATGTTTGTCTGTAATGTAATGTGATCGGTTAGCTTTTATCTACCGGCGGTCAAAAATCTGTGCCTATCAACATGTATGCAGTGAAAGTGTGCAGATCTTATCTGTGGCAGAATAATCAGTGTCTGGTGATAAGGATTTTTCGACGGTACTGATAAACGTTCACTACGCAACCTTGTAATGTTCAAATGATGACGCATAGAAATCTTGCAAAAAAATGGGGAAACCACTGGTTCTTCTTTCTTTCTTGGCATGTCAAGCTTATTACTTATCACAATCAGCTAAGCTTATTGACTGCTCTTATCTTAAGTGTTCTAAAGGAAATTGCACAGTTCTAAATTGAGAATTCTTTATGCCTGTACTATTTTCAGATTGTCTGTAAAAACAATCATATCCGAGGAAAACGGTAAATTTTAATTTTCGAAAAATTCCTAGACCAGACCGAAAATCGGACCCAGCCACCTTCAGCAACTTTCGCGACTTTTTAAACCAAAATGTTATTTTTTATGGGTATAACGCATAAACAGTACGATGACATATAACATGAAACATGATATACAAATTTAGCTGAAAATGAGCTGAAGACGAAAATCCAGGAACTTCTCATCGCTGCTAACAAACTTTTAACTAATAATACACTGAGTCTCGTTTCATTAGAACCTTCAAGGAGCGTCTGACTGCTGAAATCGCGAAAGAGGGTTATCGTGAAAGTGGTCGCGCTCCCTGAAACACATTCTGGTAAAATAAATGGTAGTATATACGCGAAAGAGTGCCCCTTTAAAAGAAATCGCCACGGTTAAAACCTGTTTTAGCTTGATATACTGTTCTGCCACTACTGTCCAATAATGTGAATTTTATGTCAAAACTGATAAACACACCAAATTCATAGAAGCTCAAATTATTTTTCATGAAATAATTCAAAGCATCCTAAAATTATTAAAATTCTATTATTCGAGGATGTTTGAAAGTCAGTCCAACTTTATGGCTTCGCTGACGACAATTATATCGTAACACGAAAAATAGGAACGACGGCGGAACGTACATCAGACATAAGGTCGAAGCAAGCAGGATTGGGCTTAGCATTAATGCGTCAAAAACAAAATACATAAATTTTTTTTGGTGGGTCGTAGAGCCGTCCACTGAGTTGACCTTTTATGGTATATCCCTGTTTAATATTTGTATCTTATAGGTAGATCACCATTTGTCAAGTGGACAGCTTAAGACACGTCTTTTGCCAGCCAGGCAAAATTGAGCTTATAAAACTCCCCACCTTTCCAGGATTCGCAGTACAAATTTCTTGCATATGGCCTCTGTTCAGAAATTTTAATCTCCGATTGTACAAAGCATCACAACTACAGAGCAGATGTTCCGAGGCTTCAAGTCCCATGTTACAGAAACGACAGATATCATTCTCAACCAGGCCAATATTCTTCAAATGATATCTAATCGGGCAGTGTCCGGTTTCTAGGCCAGTATAGGTACAAAGAACTCTCTTATTGAGCTCCAAGAGCTTTTCACTGATTGTGACATTTTGAAATTATAAACCTTTTCAATCGAACACACTTTGTGGTAACCAGCACCAGCAGTAATGGCACAGTATGATATACTACAGAATGGTTCTAGGTCAATAAACTGTGTATTTGAACCTTGTTTAACAAGCTCGTCTGCCCTTTCATTACCTTCAATACCACAGTGTCTCGGAACCCAGTATAAATTCACTGAATTCTCTTGGCACACCTTTCGCAGTGAAATAATACATTCCCAGACAACTTTGAATGCGCATTTATAATTACTCAACGCTTTGAGTGCCGCTTCGCATTTTATTATAGAAAAAATCTCCGCTTGGAACACCGTTGGATAGTTTTCCATCGCCACTGAGATTTCTACTGAGGATTCCTGCTCCCGTTTTTGTTCGAATTTTTGAACCATATTTACCAACAAAGAAATTTATGGAACCATGACGAACTGTGGAACCCCCGACTTCCCAATCTATACGTGACGTCTCACATATGTTGTAAGGAATGTCATAGTTTTCCACAGGTTTCATCCAGTCTCTATTCATATAGATCACCTCTACGGCCATGAAACATGGACTATGCTCGCGGAGGACCAACGCGCGTGTGGTGTTATTAAACTTATAGCGCTGCGTACGATCCACGGTGGAGCGCAGATGGATGAACCTCCCATTGTCCACATCGCAAAAATCGGTCGGCTATGATGGGTTGGGCGCGTCGTAAGGATGTTGGACGACAGCCTGCTGAGAATGGTTCTCGAGAATGGACCGACTGGTAAAAGGAGAATAGGCGCGCAACAGGCAAGGTGGAACAATCAAGTGGCATACTTGCCTCTACGGGTTCTTCTTCGCAGATTGCGAGACTGGTGAAGTGAAGCCATGAATTGTGCGAATTGGTGACGACTTCTGTATACAGCAGAGGACATTCAAACATCGGGCTGACTGATATAACAATACTAATGATTGAGAATGAGTTTTTGATGTCCAAGACGGATTGAAAAATGACTTCTTCGCTTTTGGTAATATAAAAATCAACGTCGGTTTTATTCTCAAACGGTGACTACATTTGTGTTGATATTCGTTATGTTTCGATACGATATCGAAGTATGTGTTGGTGATCTGCTGTTTGACCATCTTAATATACTCAATTATAATTGGAAAACTTGGAAAATTTATATTTACATTTCAATTGATCACTTTTAAAAAAAATAAAAAATAAAAAACTGAAACACTTTCGAACTATCACTAGTAAACGAGAGCCGTTAAATTCCACTATAAATATATTATCCTTTGACATATAGGCCTATTTCAAAGAATAAGTTTCCGATAGTGGAATTAAACGGAATTTGCTCGCGTTTACTAGTGATAGTATGAAAAAGTGTTTCAGTTTTTTATTTTTTATTTTTTAAAAGATCAAGTGAAGTGTTACTTTAAATTTTCCCAGATTTCCAATTACTACCGTTTTACTGATACGCTAGTGAAATTGTTTTTTTAGAGTATTAAAAAAGGTGAAATACTCGATTAGTCGTGAGTAGCTTGTAGTTGGTTGATTTTGATCACTTTTCAATGATTTACTGTATTGAGTGATTAACAATTATGAATCGAATATTCACAAATTCGTGGATACATCCTCTGTCGAACAATATATTTCGACATGATTGACAGCATGTAAAGGAATTTAGTGTTCTCTTCTTCATTCTTGTTTCTTGGCATTTCAATATTATTACAATTAACGTATTGGCTGCTCATATTGGCTCCTGTTGGTATTGGCTGCTCTTAACTTATATTATTCTATGCCCATTTTGTAGTGTTTTCTAGAGTTATAACAAAACGCGCATGTAGAATCAATTACTAGCGAATATGACAGTAATGTTGGCTTACGTTCGAATACGTCGCATTTCTAGCAATCACCAAAAGAAATAATGCACATGGCTGCATCTTTTCAAAAATATGATCTAAAAGTCTTAAAATTTGGGTGAAATTATATCAAAGTGTATTGTTTACATCTATCCAGTTTCAGAGCATACAATAAAAATCCAGGAACTTTTTATCGCTGGATTGCTTAGAAGCTATTAATCGCTAATACTACTTTGTCCTTCGTAAAATGACCCACCAGAAAAGTTTCAACAGGACCAGGATTTAGCCACATTATGAGTATTGGGCCTAGTGTTTTCATTTTCGTGGATTATTCTCCAAAATTTTTCGGCATAGGAGTCATGGCATAAACTTTGAAAGCATTCTTGTGCACATAACAAACCTCAAAAATTGAATTTCTTCAAAAATCTTTTTTCTAAATAAAAATAAACTGGTGTACGTGTGCATCGATTTAACTCAGCAGCTGGTTGACGGATTTCCAAGATTCACTATTAAATAATAATAATAATAGGGAAATTGATAATAAAATGCAAGGAAAGCTGGATCGGGGGGAATCGAAAGCCGGAGGCCACAGCTACGACAAAAAGAGTTGCTCCGCCCGAGCTGTCGCAAAGAAGCTGGGAGCGGCGCCTTCAACCGTGGATAGAGCTAAAAAAAGAGCTGGACTGTCGACTTATAAGAAAGTGGTGACTCCAAATCGCGGCAATAAACAAAACACGTCGGCCAAAGCACGATCGCGAAAGTTGTACACGACGATGCTGACGAAGTTTGATTGCGTGGTACAGGACGATGAAACTTACGTCAAGGCAGACTTTAAACAGCTTCCTGGACAGGAATTTTACACGGCAACCGGACGGGGAAAGGTGGCAGATATTTTCAAACCTCGCGAAGAAATATCTGGTGTGGCATGCCATCTGTACCCGTGGCTTGAAGAGCAACGTTTACATTGCGACCGGAACCGTCAACCAGGAAATTTATCTGAGCGAGTGCCTACAAAAACGTCTACTGCCTTTCCTGAAGCGACACAATTGTTCCGTTCTATTTCGGCCGGATTTGGCATCTTGCCATTACGGAAAAAAGGCCAAGGAGTGGTATGCTCCCAACAACGTTCAAGTGAGACTGTACAAAATCTTATGGCAGGTGTTAAACGAAAGACCCGGCAATTCGCATTCGGTAAAAAGGAAACTTAGCTGAACATTTCTCCTGTATTCTGTATTAACTGAACTAGAAAAAGAATTTGACTTATTAATAAAAACTTTGATCGACTCACACACATTACAATTTGACCAAATTTTGATCGGAACACCCTTTACTACTAAGAGTATCTATACAATATGCGTTTAAAATGCATAAAAAAAATCTCATAATAAACTAGATTCGCCAGAATGCAAAGTTAAAATCAATTGAAATAAATTCAATTCGAATAAAATCGAATACACCTTCAGCATCCTGACAAAGTTTCGCTCGCCAGAAAGTGAAATCAAGAAACATTGTCTTATAATCCTCACTCCGAATTTTCAGTTACGGTGAGCAAAACATCTGACAACAAACAATAATATTCAATGTACAGAATGACAGAAACGCCCAGAATCCTGAAAAAGACACATACAGAATCCCAAGCCGAACTTGTTCAATGGGGGGCGACCCTGGCGTAGTGGTTAACATCCAAACAAAACAAAATTTGCATGATACAATCGGAATCCCGAGTAGGATTTCTTCATTTTTAACATCAAACAACGCTCTTACCAACAAAATCCTCAGTATGATTCACAACATAATACGAGCATGAAAAAATCATAATTTCAAGTAGGATTTGTTTAGAATCATTGTGTATACATTTGCAAAGCAAGATAATTTCATTTCAGAACAAGATACGCACAGAATTTTGAATTTTGATTCACAAAAATCTTAACATGAAACTATAGTTATTCCGAATAAAGTAAGTTTAGAACCCTAAGAAAGATTCGCTTAGAATAGTGTACAAACTTCGGGTATAAATTATACTCAGTTGCAATTCTAAGCAAGACAATATCAAAAATCTAAACAGGAATCTCAGACTCTTTGGCTGCTATCTATATGTCTGTATCATAGACACATCATTCCATGAGTCATTTTTGACAAATAATTCGTCCACCAGCATAACGCAACATGTTTACGTTGCCACTGAATCAATAATCAGTGATTAAGTCTGCACCGCGTAACTACATATAATAACTGCCCACAGAATAATCACCCAATAAAACTCGTTCGGTTCACTCTTGGTGAGAAAACCTTGCATGAATGATTCAAGATCCGTGCTCAAGAAAGCGTCAAACTCAAATTAACACATCCATTTGAGCTAAAAATCGAGAAGGTCACCGAGCACCGGTTCGTAACCACACCAATTTGCTTTTTTTATTCTGCAATTTCCTCGACCAGATTTCTCTCCGACATCAGCAAATGAGCTTTCGTCCAAAACCAAAACACAGCAAATTCCACCGTTTCAGTTACTTTGCTACGATAGCCTCTCATTTCCAGAGGAAGAAATTATTCACGCTTGGCCAATCAGCCTGGTCGGTCGGTAGCACACAGTCGGAGGATTGCTTAAACTGTTTTACCAAACCCAAGAAGATTCAATTGAACGAACAATCAGCCATAATGCCAGTGCTACCACTCCCAGACGGCTCGACCCGGCTCTCAGCTGGTGAGCTGCCCTACAAGCCATTATTGTCCGTGTCTTCGTGGTCGTAAGCGATTCTCACTTTTTATTACCCCATTCTTTCCATCCCTGCCAGTTGCACTGCTGCATTTTAATGCTCCATCGTCTAGTATTGGTCCCCATGCCAGACTTGATATGAACTATGAAAACAGTTTACGTGTGCTGCAAGCAAATCGTGCACTTGCAGATTCCCAAAGTAGAGCCACACTTGAGTTGGTACGAAGTGAAAATGAGTCATCATTTTGCTTCTAACTTCTAGCAGTAAATTCTCCAATGTGCTATTAAGGTATAATATGAGTTGAAGTTTTCGAACTTTTTGGTAGCAAGGTTATGGTATTCCATAACCTGCATTTTTACTACTGCTTCGCTCCTCATGCGTTTTACTATCTATCTGCAACAAGAACAGTTGAACTTTTTGTTATGCAGTCGAGGTCGAAGGAATCTATGACCTTGTTCACTTTTGTCTGTTGGCCTCTGATTCCCATCTCCAGCGCTTCGGATGACAGATTCGATGGTCTGGCTGGTTCAGAAATGCTCTATGTACCACATCTCTGCCATCGTTGTCTTTAGTGCTTCGGTCTTTGTACTTAGCTCCTGCTCAGTTAAAAATCGTTTTAGTTGAAAACTGGAATAACCGACTAACGGCAATCGATTTTAGCTAGTGCGAATTACAATGTAGATTTCAGTTATTTCTGTTTCCAACTCTACTGACAATAACTTCTATTAAACGTACGATTGCATCCCGTGGCAAGCACTCCCAGCAATATGGTATCACTGTTCCCTCCGCATCGCTTGAGACAATAGAAATAAAAACGGAAAGCGAGAGAAGGTGGCAGAAAGTGTAGCGATGTCATTGGAATGCGCTCCCATGGCACGGTATTCCATTTTTTTAACGGTACCAAGGCAAACTGGGCTCTGAATGCAATGTTATATAGGTCGTAGAGCACTCGGGACTTTATCGAGCGCAAAACCGTATAGAAGAAAGCCATCATTTCGCACGATTCGGTTGGAATGGGAATTGAGTAGTTACGCTCCCAAAATTGATTGTCCCGAATGATAAACCGATTTAAAATGCCTCCCCGTGCAGTCGTTTCGCATGCAAAATATGAGTTTCGATGAGTAATGCAATTATCCAAAATATATCAACTCAAGTGGTACTTACGGAAGAGATCCTTTCGGGCCAGATTGCGAGCGCAAAGAACTGCAAAAAGTAAAATGGAAAAAATTTCTGTTAGTTATCTCGGTTAATGCAGCAAACACTAGAATGAGTCATATTTTACGGTAGTTGATATGGTATGATAACGCAAATAGCAGGAAATGAACGATCAGGTGAATTGAAATTCAATAATTACGCAAGCAATAGAAGTAGTAATTTACTAACGTTTTTCCACTAAATCGGAGAGAGGAGAGGAGGTCTGAGAAATATTTTACGTAAGCATGTACTTTTTTATTCAAAGTATCGATTCAGTTACACCCTACTCGATCCGTAACAAATCACGTTCTGATAATTCTCTCAACACTTGAGCTCCTTTAGTTGCATCTAAAGCCCTACGTTTTAAATAAGAATTACTATGTAAACAGATAAGCTTTTGTCCTCATCCTTTGCACACTTCGGCATAATGACATTTTCGACAATGGCATAATTTTTTTTTTTTTTTTTAGGGTATCTAGCTGGAGCTGCGTGACAGCTTGGTTGTCAAGACTAGACCCTTTCCCAATGTCACCTCTACTACGACCAATACCTTAGAAGCAATAGCCTATGTTGGCCGCTTGAGCACTAGTTGAAGTAATTAGTATTGGACCGTAGTATTTTTCAAAATTTCAGTTTCAATTTTCCCACGATGTTGTTTTGTTATGCAGTCGTAAAATGGAAGCTCCAATTAATACCCTATCCTAGATGTCACGAGCTTTGTTCCGGGGCAAAGTGCCGTCAAAGTTAATAGCCTCAAGTCCTGCAGTCATCACAGTAGTAACTAGATTTCAAAAAGACATGTAAATTGCCAAACAATAATTCTTAGGGACGACATTCAGGCCATTGATGTAGTCTATGTTGACAACTAGTAGTACTGAAGTCAACCCCAAGAAGTATTGCAACAAGAGTATGCATAATATTTATTATTCATACAGCTAATGATATTTCTAGACAACCCTCAATTTAATGGTGAGCCTATGTTAGCTATCTACAGCACTGCAATATCTTCTAATAATAACCCTAAAAATTTGAATTTGTATGTAATGAACTTCCATTTTAAAGTGTGTTATAAGGGTCAGTCAGTCAGGTTGTCTAATGCTAATGGCGTTCATTTTACAGCCCCGAGCTATTTAGTTTGGAATAGAACCGAAACGGAATCGAAATGGAATTGAAATGGAGCTACCGTGATTAAAACACCCCCCCCCCCCCTTCTAAAGTAAGTCAAATACTAAACCCTCACTGAGCGGACCCTCAGTACTGTTGCTGGAATAAACTACTTGGAAAGGTTTAATCTACTGCTCGTGCTTCCTAAGCGGGCCCTCCGCGTCCTATCTCTAATATACATGCTTGTCATCGTCAGTCTAAAGTAACACTTTTCGGTGGCTATGTGCTCCATTTCGAACCGTCAGATATTTACCATAATCAAAACATTCACCCTTTTCGAAAATTTGCAATTACTTTCACTTATTATACCATGAGCAAACCAGGTATTTTGGTTATTCATTCCATAAAACAAATGGATAAACAACAACATAAGTTGTCACGAAAATGAAAAGTGTACTTTTAGTCGTTTCCCTTTGATTGAAAGTAAGAAGTCTAAGAGTGAATTGCGCCAGTATCACACCTGATGTTAGTGCCTTTATATAAACGCTCTACGACGTGGCAGTGAAATAAATGTGCAGAATATGTGATACTTTCACTACTGGTCAAATTCTTGGTCTCACATGCATGTTTATAGCATGAGATAAGCCCTCTCACCGTCGACAAGGTAAAAATTTGACCCGCGAGAGGGGACAATGGCATAATTAGATATTATTTATTTAGGAAAATGATGCTCCAACAACTGCTCAGCTGGCAATGTTTGCGTTCTCGGTGCGAAGAACTCAGACTACTGCGTCTTACTGTACGAAAGCTGCAGATCATTTATATCGAAAAGTTAAGAAAAAAATTATAGTTTATTAATGTTCAATCGAAAAAAAAATATTTTCGACAGTTGTTGCTGGGAGAATTCCCCAAATGAACAATTTATAAATATTTGCGTAGGTACAATAATGTCTTGCCCTAATGTATGTACACATGGTGCACTGCACGACCTATTGCTACATGAACAAATATAATAATTAATGTTGTTTTTTCTGTCATTGATTCCCAAAAAACAGTCCTTCGACACAAAACCTAGTGTACGCTGTAAGACCAGCCTTGTTTTCCGGGAATTTAAGAGCTGAAAAAACTTGAAAATAAGAAGAATGATTAGTAATTTCCATTTAATTCCAACTACCTTTATTGCTTATCTTGACAAGATAAGCAATAAAGGTAGTTGGAATTAAATGGAAATTACTAATCATTCTTCTTATTTTCTAGTTACAGGTATTCCACTAAACAGCTCACACTCTCCATAATTGAAAAAACTTGTTTCAACCAGTACAAACTCATCAAACCAACCAACACAAGTTTACAGGATTTTTGACTCAAGCAGCCGAGAGTAGTTTTTACAGCATCTGATGGTGCTAACCATCAATGAATAGTCTGTTTTCTTCTCTCAGGTCAAGGTTCCCTTGTAGACCATGTTAATTTCGATTTTAAGTTTTAATTTTTTAATGTGTTCTTAAACAAAAATTCACACAAATACAATGAAACAAATCTTGTACAGTGCGGGAAATAAATATAACGAAAAAATGACTTCAATGGTTTCATTCTCTCAGTGAGAGTAACTTGAGCAACACGCATATCAATGAATATGTATTGAAAGCACAAATGTTCATGACCGGTTCATTCACTTACAGCATGTGTGTGTTTGTGACAAGATTCAATTGTTGATCTCGTCTTCAAAGGAAATAAATATAAAGACGCAATTCATCGCCAGACAGTCTTTCCCCGTGCCCGTGGACGTGTTGTTGTTACGTAAGACTTCAAATTTTTGTTTGCTTTCGTCGAAATTGGTACTGTTAGAAATACAGGGGCTATTTATATCAGATAAATATTGTTCATTATGTTTTTTGTTGTTGGATTTGCATGAAAAATGCCGAAAAACAAGCGATTGACTAACTTTGAGCGAGGACAATTAACTATCCTCCATGAACAAGGTCTGACTCTTCGGGAAATTGGCAGAAGAATAGGAAGAAGTAAGGATGTCGTGCATAATTACCTACGGTTGGGTAAGAAATATGCCACTAAGAAGCGACCCGGGCGTCCGTCTATTCTGACACCGAGGATGAAGAGGGAAATCAAACGACTTGCATTCCATCAAAGGCTGTGTCCGAGTGTCATCAAAGCCGAAATGAATCTTCCTGTGTCCAAACGTCGGATTTGTCAGATTTTGTGTGAAGATCCCAATATTTCCTTTAGGAAAACAGCACCTGCACCAAAACTTCTTGATAAAAAGGCCCGTTTTGCCTTTGCTGAAAAATAACATTTTTGGGAGGATGAGTGGTCTAATGTGGTGTTCAGTGATGAAAAGAAGTTCAAACTAGATGAGCCGGATGGTTTCAGCAGTCGCTGGTGTGACGAAAGGCAAAACAGGCCAACTAAAGAAAAAAGGAATTTTGGTGGAGTTACCGTTATGATTTGGGCAGGATTCAGCGTATCTGCAAAGACACCCGTTTGTTTCATTTCAACACGGATGAACTCGGAAATGTATTGCTAGCTTCTGGAGCAAGCTCTTATTCAATTAGCTGACAATGAGATGTATGAGAACATGATCTTTCAACAGGATAACGCTTCTTGTCATGCATCGGCAGCAACAAAAAACTTCTTGGACTTCCATAACATCCCTGTGCTGGAATGGCCGGCATGCAGTCCCGATTCAAATCCCATCGAGAACGTTTGGGGCTTGCTTTCTCGCAAAGTTTATGGTCAAGGTAGAAAGTATGACACGGTGAAAGAATTAAAGCGATTCAAGATGAATGGTCTAAACTTTATCCGAATGAATTGAAATCGTTCATAACTTCTATGCCAAGACGTCTGCAAGAGGTTATTTCTAAAAAGGGAAACGCTACAAATTACTAATTTGTTATTTTCTTAAATTGAAATTCGATAAATAAATGATACTGTTGAAATATTTGATCTTGTCTTTATATTTATTTCCCATGAGAAAAAATAAACTTTTGGATTGTTTTGAAATGACTCGTCTCAAAGGGAGAACTACTGATGATGAACTTTTAACTTGCTGCTGAGTATGTATTGGAAAGCATTTGGTCTACACAGAATAGAATGTAATATAATTTTTTTCCAGAAAGTAGTTTGTCTTTATACTTATTTCACGCACTGTAGAAAAAACTACCATTTTACCCGACTATGCCTATTTTCAAAACTATCATGAAATTTCAGTCAAATTTACTACGTTTATGGTACAACCTTCAACATTTGTGGTATATTTGATAGACCTCATATTGATATCAACCGCACCATGGTTGATCTAATCGCAGGCATGGTAAAATCAAACGCATTTATAGTCAGGTGAAAATTGTTGGTGTTTGCGCTTAATTTAACCCTCGAAATGGTAGTTTCTACTGCGGTTTTTTTTTGCGTGCAGCGATAGAATCAAACAGAAATGTCATCAAAGTATCAATTATCTAAGATCAATTTCCGGGACACGGTGGGGTGCTCACCCGGAAGACCTCATTAAACTCTATAAAACAACTATTCTTTCACTTCTCGAATATGGCTCTTTTTGCTTCCTCTCGGCAAGAAACTGTGTTAAAAACAAAAATAACTGTATTAAAAACAACAATAACGCATTCAATATCGTTGTTTACGTATTGGCCTTGGCCTGGAGGTTCTGGCAGGAGTGAAACCCTTACAAAACCGCTTCTGGGAGCTCTCATCCAGAATACTGATCAAGTGTGGAATCAGTAACAACCTTGTGATTGAAAACTTCGAAGAAATGCTCGAATTCAGTACCCAGTCTAGAATCTTGCGAATCGATATTAACTATATGTCATCCGATATTAGTCTTCCTTGCTATAATTCTCCTGGTGTACGCTTCACTTATCACAGTTCCTCCATTGATTATGATCTCTCCATGAAACAGGCTATTCAAGGAGTTCCAAATCAACTTCGACCTTTAATTCCCCATATTTTTATTGAAAAGTACCAACATGTCAATTGCAATAGAAGAATTTTCACTGATGGGTCGCGCATTGATGGATCCACTGGATTCGGTGTCTACTATGAATACTCATCTGCCTTTCGGAAACTTCAGGAACCTTGTTCCGTATATGTTGCTGATCTGGAAGCAATCAATTTCGCATTAGGGATAATTTACGACATAGACTTCTCGCAGCACGATGTCACTAATACTGGCGTGCTGCTTTACACGTATAGGATCGATTTGTTTATTGTTTTCAACCACGAGATCAGCTGTCAAAGTGTTCAGGTTGACAGCGGTTTGTTTTTTTATTTTCAACCAGCAAAACGATTGTATTAGTGAAACTGCTTACTAATACTAACGGCGGCAGAGAAGTCTATGCCCATAGACCATTATTTCATCTTCTCGGATAGTCTCAGTTCTATTGAGGCCCTCCAATCGATGAAAACAGTGATGCACGCTTCTTTCTTTTTTTAAAAAAGGGGGGGGGGGGGGGGGGGGGGGGGAAAAATATTTTTTATTTTTTTTTTTGGGGGGGCCCCCTTATATTGCTATTGGGGGAAAGAAGGGGGCCCTTGGGGGGGGGGGGGGGGGAGGAGGGGGGGGTGTTGGAGGAAAAAATTATTTTATTTTTTTTTTTTTTTTATAGGGTCGTCGTTTTCTTCTTTAATGTAAAAAAAATTGGACAAGTAATTCTCTTGGGCGGTGGTTACATTCCATTATTCCAAATGTTTCGTCGAGATCGTGGTTCAAAGGTCTGGATGTAAGTCGCGGTTTCATTCGTGTGATGTCAAGACTTATGTCCAACCATTACTCGCTAGATTCACATCTCTACAGAATTAACCTCGGCGATAGCAACATATGTAGGTGCGGAACCGGTTATGATGACATCGATCACGTAGTTTGGTATTGTTCGGATAAGGATGCCTCCAGAGCACGACTATTGGATACCCTAGTGGCCCGAGGTAGACAACCCTCCCGGGAGATAAGAGATGTTTTGGGAATGCGTGATCTCCCCTACATGCAAGCGAGCTACGAATTCCTTTGTTTGTCTGATCTAAGAGTGTAACGTCAGCATCCCCCTTCCTTCCACTCTAGTAAATTCCCTGCCATATAATCCGGGCCCTCCCTTAGCTCAGTCGGTAAAGGCGCAGCTGCAAAGCAACACCATGCTGGAGGTGGCTGGGTTCGATTCCAGGTCTGGTCTAGGAATTTTTCGTAAAGGAAAATTTCTCGACTCCCTGGGCATAGCGTATGGATTGTACTTGCCATAAAATCATACTAATGCAAAAATGGTACTTGGCATCGAAAGCTTTCAATTAATAACTGTGGAAGTGCATTTAGAACACCAAGTTGAGAGCAAGCAATAAGCTAATTGTGAAAGCAATAAGCCTTAAATACTAAAGAAAGAAGAAGAAGAAATCCTATGTGAATATGTTGTATTCAACAATAAAAATTATTAGCCGGGGAATGATCATATTTATTGTTGTTTTTAATACAAAATATTATTGATATTAAAAAACTTTTCGCTGCGTGTTTCAATACGCCCATACTTGTTGCGAGTGCGAAAAGTTGGAGTGCCAAGAAATATTTTTAGTTTTTGAACGTCCTAACTCAATCATTTCACGATCAATTACCAAAAATTTTAACCCAATCGATCGGGACATTGACCAAGCGTCGATATTAAATTGTCCAATATTAAAAACTATTGGTTCTAAACATTAAACTATTGAACATAACGCAAATATAAGGTGATAGTTTTGTTTGGCAGAGTTAATTTACTAAATGCACAATATTTTCCTATCACAGATTTCAATTGTAAGTAAAGGGGATCTCATATGCAGCAGTGAACAATATATAACGGGTACACCTTCGCGTAATGCTTCATTGGAGAACAACTGGAGGAACTTAAGGATTAATGTTAAGGAAGCGGGCGACGGCAACCGACAACGGACAAACTAATCACCAACTTAATTTCTTAAATATTTGAATATGAAAATGGCAAATTTCGCTAGCTGAGCGTATCCTTAAGTTTACCCTCCCTAGTAACACAATTCCACCTTTCATGTGACACTTACGAGGGGTCGTGGAGTTCTCCGCATCAATCTTAAGTAAGTGTCGGACTAACATTCCTTTCTTATCACCACCAGTTGCAAGGACGTGTCCAGGACAGGTCTCGTCTTGGTAGGGGACACATCCTGTATCTTGTTCACAAATCACTATCTAACAGCACCCGATAAAGGCACGTCTCCATCTTAACAACAGTTCAGAGCTTGTACCACCTACGTTATTGTGCAACCTGGTTTATGCTATGCTATGCTACACCTTCGCGTAATGCTTCATTCGTTCGGCGGTCTTGAAGATGTTTGGAGAAGCAATGAGCCGGTATTGAATTGGCAGCTGGCGGTGGCAAGTACCCTGAAAAATGCACTGGCGCGCAACCGTTTGCCAGGTAGCTAATGGCTCAGCTGGCTAGGCAACCGTTGCTAGGTGGTCGGTTGGCCAAGCCATTGGAGAATTTATAACCAGCCGGTTGGCGCAACCATGAGGGGCAAAATATGTGTGGTTCAATTGGCAGCCATCTTTAGGTATGACGCAACTTTGAGTGGAACATCGCTAATGTGTGTTGAAAATGCATTAACTAGCAACATTTGCATGATTCCTTTCCAGTCATTAACAGATAATCAATTTCAATTATCTGCCAATAAGTTGCTAGCGTGACTAATGGGCCATACGACAATTCCAAAGAAGACCGAACAAACATGGACCATTCAAAATCCGTCCTTATTAGGACGACCAATGCGATTTTACCAGCTAAAGAGTTTGTTTGATTAGATTTTATCTAACATAACGTTCCATATTCTAGTCGATTGGCAGCCAGTGGTGGCTAAAATGGTTTAAGGATTTCTGTCGTCACATTCAATTTCAAACACACGAAATATTGAAACAAATGAAACGTTAACTCCATTAATCCTCGGTAGGTAATTTCCGGTAGTCAGCGGATGTGCTCTTACGATGCATTGATCACAGGAAGGTACCGCAGGTCGTATACAGCAATTAGTGCAAGTTTGCCTCTCCAGAGTATCGTTTCTTGATGACCTATGTCCCTATAGGGTGTCCCAGTAAGTCTAAGCACGATTTGTAAATAATAATATGAGCTCGGTTTTAAAGTAAATTTAGTTTTTATTGCACTTTTATGTTCTCTACAATATTCTTCGTTGAACTGTAACGTGACATTTCCGAGATCCATTTAATCTTAAGCCAAAAAGCGAAATTTTGATCTAACACTGCTCATTAGCATCAGCACAGACTGTTTGCCAATGATTTTTGTTACTTTTTTCCTGTGTCTTTCAAAAGTTTTGATGGAATCCGCTGCCTTGACATGTTTGCGCAAATATGCCTTTGTCAGAGACCAAAAAGTTTCAATCGGTCTTGCCTGGGGACAGTTTGGTGGATTCATTTCATGGATACGAATTCGACTCTGTTGGGTTTGTACCACGCTACCGTGTCCTTCGCGTAATGCACTGATGCCAAATCCGGCCAAAACAGTACTGGATTATTATGTTTCTGGATCATGGGGAGCAGAAGCCGCTCCAAGCATTCCTGAACGTAAACATCAGCAGTCATCGTATCGGTTGTTACAAAGAGATTCGAATGCATTCCACACTCACAAATTGCTTGCCAAACCATTGCTTTTTTACCAAATTTTTCGGTAAAAATTGACATATCAGCATCGTGAAAAGTTTGATCAGCACAGTTCTATACGGTCCACTGGTCACCCGGAAGCGTCTTGTAATCACATTTTACGTAGGATAATTACGCATGCCTATTTGCCACCCAGCAGTTTATCTATAATTTACGGACCCTTGGTTTGACAGATGCTGCTTGTTTTTCACTTCGTTTTGGCTTCTTCTGCTTTTTGAAAGTCTTTAGTCCATTTCGTGTCTTTGCTCGGTCGACGTTACTCTTCGAAGTTCCCTGCTTTTTGGCTACATCTCTAACGGAAGTACCCTTTTTAAGGGCGAAAGCTTGCGTATTTTCGGGTTCAGGTTTTGGTCCAACAGGGCCCGGTTTACATCCAGATTTTGTCTTGTCCTGAAAAGAAGACTCCTCACCATACTTCCGAATCGCGTTACGAATTGCTCCGATGCTCACATCTTACATTTTTGCCAACTGACTCAGCGAAACGTTAGGAAAAGTGCAAGTTAAGATTTTCGAAAATTTTCTATCGTTGTTACTTGCTTTTTGCACTGGGAGATCTCGACCAGATCTCTCACGAGAGCCCAATATCCCTCGATGGAACGTAACGCAGTTAGGTAGATTCGCCTTCTTCAGTACAACAAGAACCCTATTCGCTTCATACCATTCTAAAAAATCCGTGGCGTAATGACAGCACGGCAAAGGCCAGAACAGCGAGAGTGCATCGTGGATGCGTAGAAATGGTAACAATCGTTTCTGCAGGCATTCTCCACGGTAGATTTCCTTATTTACTGGTTTTTTTCTTGCTCACAGCTGCATATGTATTTGCCAAACTAAATATGTTTTGGGAAACTTGGCTTTTACAACGTCCTGAAATACTTGCAACGTCGTTCCATTGCATGGCAGTGTAAAAAGGCAGCGCCGAAAAATGTTGTCAGATATTCGCGATACAACTTACGAGCACGTGTTTTGGCAGTCACATTCTGCTTATCATTGCGGTTCGACACAGTCTTTACCTTGAATGATTGTCATGCTACGATGTTTTAAATTTAAAAAGCAGCAGTATGTATCGAAAGACCTGGCTTCCTCCGTAATATTTGTCTTCATCGTTCATCGTTAATTTTTCACCATGGCATCCTTCTGGTGGTTCCTCATACCCGTTGTTGCCCCCTTCCCATCTTCCTAGTTTTCCTGGCGTCACGTTCCTAGTTTAAAAAAAACTTCTACTCAGTGAAACCAACTGTCGATTCCCTACGAATGTCAATAATCTTTAACCATCAACATATACCTAAGGTGTGGCCCATTTAGTATTGGAACAAACATTTTTGATTCTTTCAGCGACCCTAGTGGTCGGATTTTCAAACTATGACATCTTATGTGTTCCCTATAACAATAACAACATCAGAAGTTTTTTTTCGCGGTGCAGTTCGAACGTGTTTCAGAGAAATACAAAATGGAAGAAGAAAGAAGAAAAATAACTGTGCGCAAGCATTTGGAAAACCCTTCGTAGTATGGGCCAAAACTTGCTAAAGTGTTGGGTTTTCCCCGAAATACCGTGTGGCGTGTTTTGAAAAAGTACAGAGAAACTTTGTCGACGGATCGCAAGCCTCAAAGCAAGCGTCGGGCGGGTACTGTCAACCGTCAATTGCGGAACAAAGTCATCAAGAACATTAAGGCTAACCCCAACATCTCAGACCGCGATTTGGCCAAAAAGTTTCACGCCGCACGCAGTACCGTGCAACGGATTCGTCTCCGGGAAGGCTTCAAGTCATACCGTGCCTGTAGACAACCAAATAGGGATCAAAAGCAGAACAATGTGGCCAGAATCCGTGCCAGAAAACTGTATGATCAGGTGTTGACAAAATTCAATGGCTGTCTCCTCATGGATGATGAAACCTATGTAAAGGCCGATTTCAAACAGCTACCGGGACAAACATTTTACTTGGCTACGGCTCGGGGAGATGTTCCTGCCAAATCAAGTTTGTGTTTGCAGATAAATTTGCACTTAAATACATGATTTGACAAGGCAACTGTAGCTGCGGTAGGAAGACCAAGGTTTTCATCACTCATAAGACATTTAATTCAGAGCAGTACAGAACGGAATGTCTCCAAAACCGAATATTACCATTCATCAGATCCCACAATGAACCTGGCATATTTTGTCCAGATCTTGCAAGGTGTCTTTACAGTCGCTCTAAAGTTCACATAAAGTCGAACATTTTAGTTAAAACAGAATACTATTTTGTGGATGTATATCCGAAATATGCGCAATAGTCTATGTTACAATTCTAACTGGGCCACACCTTATCTAGCTAGATTTATATTTAAGCGTGCTACGGCTCATCATGTCAGGGACCGCATAAGAAAGGTGTTGCAACCAAGAGGAAATCCCACCAGATTGCACCAGCATTCAAGGCTCCCAGACAGGATGTCCGTTGGATCACATCTGTAAAATCAGTGCATCAATGCCAGATATGTGACGCGGCATTAAAATAATCATAATCTGATACCACCACGTCAGGATATGTCATTGGTTGCCATCTCAGTGTTGATGGCGTAGGCCCACCCATCGTGACCAGATCACATATCCGAGAGGAGAGTTTAATGTTCTATCATCGTTTGTCCTATTTTTTTCCATCCGAACAATTCTTCCGAGATAATATAAATGGCAAAATAGAGAAGACATTTGGATATGTAGAAGTAATTTTTTTAATGCCTATTTTGGATGCAATAGAGCTAACTTAAATTTGAAATGACATTTCATTTTGTTTTTAAGGATGATACACAGTTTAAGATAAAGGTTGACGTCATGTTGCAAATGCAAAAAATAGTGAAGGCTTAAAAAGCTTTAAATGAAAGCTCATTGCAAGAGCATATATAGCAAGTTAAGTGCCGGCGTAAATTGTTGAAATGAAAGAGATATGAGTTTGACTCGCGTACTTCAGGGAAACGTATTAATTGTTTCTACAGAAGACATATGACTATCGTGAATCGCATACCAGTCAAATCTTTGCTTGATTTTCAAACCACATTGAACTGATATGCGATCCACGGCAATATTGTTCCTGTGATATATGTATTCAAAATTACTAAATCCTATCTTCCTTTCAGAAAGAGAAAAGGTTTATGTTGTCAATAAATCTTTGGTTCATCTGTTTATGCAAACACAAGAGATTTCGATTTATGGATAACAATCGATTGATGATACGAGGATTGAAAACTTCATCGTTTAAACTTAACATCCTATACTGCAGTACACATGAAACAATCAATAGTAATAACTACTCACTTGTGATTCGTATCTTCTGAGTGCCATTCCGTCGTGAATATTCTAATTTATTCATCTTTTCCTACAGCAGTTCCAGCAACGCGGCGGCGAAAATCTGCCTCCTGCCTTCAATCACACTTTGCATTTATTCACCGCTATCAACTAATATGTGCGCGGTGCCTGGCCGCCTTCCGTTCGTTTATTTTTTTCTTCCTCCGGATTTCACCTCTCCCGTTTATTTTTTTTTTTTTTTGTTTCGTCGTTCACTTACACCAAAAAATATTTTCGCAGACTGATAGTAGTGCAGATATATTAATCCATACTGACATGAATTTACAGTAGTACCAAACTCATTCACGTGCACTTTTAACACTTGCTTACATACAATTTCCCCTAATTTTTTTCCTTCACTAGATTCCTAGTAACCACTTTTTTGCTATTATTTATTTTACCAAGGCTTTATTAACTAAGCATCTTTCGCAATTACCATGATATAAAACTATTTTTTCAACAACACTTTCTTCGTAGAAATAGTAACTAATTTCCGATCCCATCAACGAAATCTGAAAGGCCTTTCCACTGTTACAACTTCCAATGCATAAACTTTTTTCTTGGTTTTTCGTTTCGGGCACCTCTGTATACATGTAACTTATTTTTCTCTTTCTTCTTTCGATTGATGACTTAAACACAGACACTCACGCAATGGAATAATAATGAAAAACAACACACGGCTAAGCCCAATGCGCGACTGTGGGGTACTATCTCCGTCTTCGTTTCGTTTTAGAAGGAATAAAACTGCACACCACCCTTGCGGGCGGATGGTTCGATTGTACTGTCGCTAGCGCTGGCGAATGTTGATGCTGCTGCTGCTGACTGACGATACTACTACAACCATACCGATGATGGCCGATGGGAACACTGCCTCTATATAACTCTTGTTTTCCTGTCGTCTGTGACAATTTCAGGCCACAAACAGAATATAACAACAACCACAGCCAAGGCAGCGTGTAGCTTATTTTGTTGGGTGGCTGCTGCACGTTGCTCTTCGGCTACTGCCAGTTGCTGGTTGATGAGTGTGATAGGTCAAGTGACTCAGTGGTAGGGATGAGCAGAGCTGAAAATGAAACATTAAAACGATAACATTAGTGTGATGCTTCAATAGGTATTATAGATTTTGAGATATAGGCACAGAACTTATAGCAGATATGAACATCAACTTTTTCGGTAATATTGACCACAATAATGATGCAAACAAGAAATTTTCATAATATGAAATTTTCATGTATGGATCTATATGGTTCATTACGTTAATTCCAAAGAAATTTCAGAATAAAATAGCAAAATTAATAAATTGTTGACACGACTATCTACGTTTTGAACATTTATTGGAGAATCGTGACCGTTTTCACATCATCACCGCATAATTTTCCCATATTACCTCAAGACGATTTTCATTTTACCTAATTTTTCAGAAAACATCTTGAAAAATTGTTGCTTGATTAAACATTCTTTTGAAATGCCAGGTCTATTTGTATCATTGTTGAATTATGGCGCATAACTGTCCCATTTTACATCATTGTGACGAAGAGTATTGTACAAAAATAAATAGATCGAGAAGTAAGGGGGCGCTTTCATTCAAAAAGAGAGGGTGTGATTTTTAACACCGGAAACGCAATAATAGATTCAAAACTATGGGTTCCTTTTAATTGATTTTCACAGTGAACAGATGGTGATTATGGGATTAATGTAAAATTAAAAAATAAATTTATCAAAGTATATCAAAGAAAACGCAAATTTTATACAATTCCTAATAAACAAAGATCAAAAAACATAAGAAGAAGATCTAATAGTTAATAATCAGTGACACCTTTTTGTGGGGGGGTTTTTTAAAAATTTTATTTTTTTTGTTGGTAAAAAGCCTGCGGGTTTTTGTTTTATTGTTCTCCCGCATCTTTGTTATTATTTGGAGAAGATTTTGGCAATTAAAAAAAAAAAATTTTTTTTGTTTTTTTTTTTTTTTGTTTTTTTTTGTTTTTTTTTTTTTTTTTATTGTTTGTGGAAGGGGGGGGCAAAAAGATCCCTACTAATATTATTTGCAAGTATATCAAAGAAAACGCAAATTTTATATAATTCCTAATAAAAAAGAAAAGAAATAAGAAGAAGATAATAGTAATAATAGGATTTTTTGTAGGAAAGTTTAAAAAATTAATTTTTTTTTGGAAAAAAAAGTGTTTTTAAAAAAAAATTTTGTGGTTATTTTTTTTTTTTTTTTTTTTTTTTTTTTTTTTTTTTTTTATTTTGTAGGAAAAAAAATATAGTAGCTTCACGTCAAAGCCGGGCGTATTGTAGAGCTCCATCTTCGTTGGTCTTAAGCGATACTTTTCCAGTTTCCCCGAACTTTTAGGGTTCCCAGATCCTTCTCCACTGCATGTAGCCAGCGTATTCGTGGCCTTCCACGAAGTCTCCGACCTCTACCTGGTTCGCTGCTGAGTATTATTTTCGCAATTCTTCCTTAAAACATTCGCACTAAGTGTCCAGCCAACTGAAGTCTGCGTATTTTATACGCTAAATAATATTCGCTTCATTATACACTCTCTATACAACTCGTGATTCATGCGTCTGCGCCACACACCATTGTCTAATTTCCCGCCGAGTATTGTCTGCAGCACTTTTCGCTCATAAACATCAATGGCTTTCCGGTCTCCCTTTTTTAGTGCCCTAGCTTCGTGCCCGTAGAGAGCCACCGGAAGAATCAGATATTTTTTACAGTTTTTTACAGAATTTGGTTTCGGGACCCCCGCTGGTTACGTAGTCGGTAAAAGGCCCTTTTCGCAGCCACAACACGCCTTGTGACTTCACGGAAAACGTCGTTGTCACATGTTACAAGTGCTCCAAGGTAAACAAATTCTTCAACAACTTCAAACACATCCTTATCAAACACTACCTCAGCACCTACACCATTAGGCCTCCCTCTATCTCTATCAGCAACCATGTACTTCGTTTTCATAGAACTGATGGTCAAGCATATCCTCGCTGTCTCCCTCTTCAGAGGCAGGAAGGCCTGCCCTGCCACTGCCCTGCGATCGATTCCAATGAGGTCAATATCGTCCGCAAACCAAGGAGTATATGCGACCGTGTGATGATAGTGCCGTTTCTGCAAGTCTGCAAGTTATACTCCCGGAATTTATCTAACATCATTCGCAAGGTGAACATCTGATCCGTTGTGTATCGGCCTTCTCGAAACCCAACCTGGTATTCGCCAACGAAGAACTCCTCAAGCGATCTCAGTATGTTAAACAGAATGCGCGACGGTATTTTGTACGCCGGATTCAGAAGGGTAATCCCTCTATAATTAGCGAGCTCCAGTATGTGCCCTTTCTTGAAGATTGGGCGTATGAGGCCATCCAACCAACCGGTTGGCGTTTCTTCGTCCTTCCATACCTGCAGAAATACTGGATCAATTGGTGAAGCTGCTCACTTCAATGCATGAGAAGCTCGACCGAGATCTCGTCCTTCCCCGCAGCCTTGTAGTTTTTCAACTCTCTTATAGCCTTTTTAATCTCTCCTATGGTCGGTGAGTCCACAGCTTGTCCATCATCATCTACGTTCATCCTGTTTCTCGCTACATTCCCATTTTCACCGTTCAACAAGCTGTTGACATCGTCAGAATCATTGATTCTCCCCAACTGCTCGTCTAGCTGCTGGCGATTACTGTGTAGCTACTCCATCCGTTGACAAGCGTTGGATGTTGAATCGTATCGTTCAGTTATTTCTGGAACTCGTGACGCTGGATAACCGCGCCTGATTCTTAGTAACAACAAGATAAAGATCCAAGTCGATATTAGGGCCTCGGAAGGTCCTTCAATGATATCTGAGAAATGTCGCACAGCAACCAGCACGTGGTCTATTTGGGAGCAGGCAGCGCCACTTGAGTGTCACCAGGTGTGTTTGCGGATATTATTAAGTACGAAGTAAGTACTGCTGATTGCCATCAACTCTAGCAGCAGCGCCGTTATCATTGGTGGCGGAATGAAGGCTTTCCGGTCCAATGACGGGTCGAAAGAAGTTTTCTTTCCCGATCTACGCATTAGCGTCTCCGATTACTATCCTGACATCCTGTTTTGAGCACTTTCTGTAGACCTTATCAAGGCTCTCATAGAACTCGTCCTTCATGTCATCGGGCTTATTGTTCGTTCGCGTATATATGCTAAACAGACTGTAGTTGAAGAGCTTGCCCTTCATTCTCAACACATATAGCGAATTCGTTTTTGATCCAGTTCCAAACTGGATCGGGTATCAAAATTGGGTCGGCTTGTTGTGTGCTAAACGTCAGTGTGTATGTTTTCTTTTGTGAATCGTATCGGATTGAGGTTTGCACTAACAATATGTTCGGGTATCGCAGGTTGGAACTAGTTCCAACCTAGGTTCAAAAACTAATTCGATAATAGATACGGTCGCTTATCGGTTTCCACCGAATAACTCATCTCTTGATTCATCTGCTTCCCGATCACTATAAAGCCAACTCCAGGTTCTGCTCTGTCACTGCAAAGGTTTTGTGGAATATAGAAACTTTGAAATGGGTAGTGGAATAGGAATAGGAAATTACGCCTTAGGTATTTGCACTTTGTCTACATGGTTAACCGCTTGATTTAATTTCCAACCTTGAGTTGAAGACCCTTTTCTAACTCATCCAGTAATTGGCAACGCATTACCTATGGCCGCTTTCAGTTTCGCCGAAATAATAAGGCATTGTACTAATTCTCACTTTCACACTGATTCTCAAAACACATTCCTTTTAGAAGTAAAACGCTATCAAATGCGAATCGTTAATACAACAGACAACTGTTCATAGCAGTACTAATTGGAATGACCAGACAATGTTAATTCAGAATATCATGTTCGAAAACCAAAATGTTGTCCGCGATAGGGAATTTCTTGATACTTGCCGGAACTCAACATCCTCCAAAACCGACTGAAGAATTTATACACAATTAATGGCCTTAATGGCCTCCATGCTTCAATGCCAACTGAAAGCGCTTTGGCATGCTTTTACCAAGTTTTTAAGGTACTGAGGATTCAAATCATCTCAAGCCTTTTTCAGCGCAGCGAAATATATTTATTTGTTGGTAACGCCGATATTCTTCACCGAGTTCTCGAGGATGGCCTGAAGATTTTCAATAAAGTTCAAATCGGGGCACTGGAGTTCAATAGGTTTTATGCGGCAGGATCGAAAGAAAGCAAGTGTTTTTTTTTCTGTGTGTTCAGGATTGTTCTGCTGATGAAAAGTGTTGCGAAGATGTACCTATATTAATCTCATCACTTTGCAATTCATCCTACTAGAAATAAAACGATCTAAACGTGACAGGATTAGTTAATAATATTTGTTGTAGTTATTTAACATAAACAAACATTATTAAAAAACAAAACCCCTCCCCCAACTGCCCAATTGTTTGATTCATCGTAGGATGAATATAGGAACAATTAGATTAATATGGGGGCAGTTACCCTAGTTGTTTTCGAGTCCAATTTCAGCAACAACTCTTCCAAAATTTTACACAGAATATCGGTAATATGATTCCTAACGAAATGGTAGCTTCCGACTTAAATGGCTCTTCAAACCATATTCAGCAATGCGTCGTCGAATACTTCGATCCGAAATTGACAGACCCAACCTTCCTTTCACTGCTCGGATGGTGACCTTTATTGATGTCATGAAATATCCTGGTGTCTGCTCGTGCATTACTTTTGCGTTTTGGTCCTCTTCTAGATCGATCAGCAACACTTCCATGCAATTTATACTTCAAATAAATCTGCACCATGGCTAATCCCATACTATTAGGTTATTTTTTTTTTGGTTCGTATCTTTGACAGACACCACTCACGAGGAGACTTCGGACTTGCAGAGGAATTTTCATTCCACCCATTGTTGCTGCTTCTAAAACACTTCTGTTGAGCGCAACAGGTTAAGTTCAGAGTTTACCGTAGAATTTTGTGACGGATATAAACAATGAAATGTCAAAACCGTGAAATGCGAGGGGTGTCTCAATATTATTTAGATGATGAATATTTTTTTCACTGGATCTTTTTTCTTGTCTAACCGGCATCTGAGCATCCTTATCGTTTGTTGTGGACTGAAATTGATATATTTGACAATTAAGTCTTATGAAATCTAATAAATTATGGTAGATTTTGTATTGTGCCACTGTTTCAAATAAATAAGGGGCTATTCATAAACCACGTAACTTTTCTGGGGGAATGCGAAGGGGGTCTAAGCACCATTCCAAATTTCAAAAAAAAATTTATGGAGAAAAATCTACGAGGGGGAGCGGGGGGATCTGAGATTTTCAAAAATGAGTCTACGTGGTGTAAAGGAATGGAAAATATCAGGATAATTCCACATGCGAGGCAATATCGTTTATAATCCTCGCCGTTAAAGGAATAAGAATATCTTCAGGTGCGGAGGCCAAATTCCGGGTTCAAGGGCATCTGTTACTTTTTGTAATTGTAATTTTAATCTCATATCATCGAAGGGAGATGAGATCACCAATATATAACCTGGAAGAACGATCGGCAATGTTATCGCGTCCCCGCACATATTCCACCTCGAAGTTGTATGGGCTGAGTCTTAGAGCTCAACCGTTTGCTCGATTCGGGGCACGCTTTGAGTCTTCACGTGACCTGTTCAGGATGAATGTGAATCTCTGTGCATCCGTACGAAGTGTGAATGGTCGTCCCAGTAAAAATAAGCGAAATGCTCCACCGCACATACTGCTCCTAAGGCCTCACGCTTTTGTCAAACTCACATTTGCCGGAATGTATGGTCAGATTGTTTTCTCTCAAAATCTCAAAAACTTGAGCTACGGTCTTATGAAGGTCCTCTAAAGTTTTCCCAAAAATCAATATGTCATCTATACATACTACTGTTGTCTACTTCTTCTAGGATCCGCGACATTTCCCTTTGAAAAATCTTCGGGGCTCAATTCACTCGAAACATCAAACAAGTGATCCTAAACATGCCGTGTTCAGACAGAAAGGTGGTCAAGTCACATGATTTTTCATGAAGCTCTAGATGGTAGAAGGCGTTCATCAAATCAAGCTTTGAAAAAGAACGTTGTCTCATAAAGTTTGATCCTAATTTTATCCAACAGCAGCATAATATTCACGCTTGATTGCCCGATTCGGTTGTCGCATGCTGACAAGTAGGCGGAAATCGCCATTGCCCTTGGCAACCGCGGACATACCGCTAATCCAGTTAGAGGCGAGTTTCTCGCGTTCAATGATTCCTCTAGCTTCCATATTCTGAAGTTTTGTTGACGGACACACAAAAAAAACCAAAACGGCTCTCCAGTCGGATACAGAACCAAATTTTGGTTATCTTGAGTCGCTTGCAGAACATAATCGTGGTCACCCATGCCAGAACCAAGAACCAATCACGGTCATCCCGAGCCGCTTATGAAACAAAATTGCGGTCATCCCGAGCCGCATTCCTCAGGACAAATAAGATAATTTAATATTTTCCAGTTTTCTACTGAAAATTCAGCAGCCTGGCAGGATCGCCAATGTGAATATCCCGGAACTGAGGAATCACCCAACGTACTGCACTATATTCTAGGACGATCTTACCTCGTTCATTGTCAGACACGAAAAGGGAAGGATGCTTGGTCATGAATCTATGACTACTGCGATAGTGATGTGCAAAGGGTATGCGTACAAGGTAGATTATATTTAAAGGACGTAACGGACGTTACTGGCAGTGTTGGCTATCTATCTTCGTTGTACCACACAGAAAACATAGCAGTTTACAATCCTAGGACTTGGAATCAGGGTTGCGGCTTTTACTTTGATTCACTTATATTCGTTTGCCGATAGTTTATTTCAAAAGCTGCAATATTCGCGAGTATTCTCTCACGCTGAAGATATTGAGGCATCCAGGTAACGCAGGTAACTTTCATGCCTGTTGTTCAACATTGCGATGGAAGGTGTAATGCGAAGAGTCGGGCTCAACAACCATGGTACGATTTTCACACGTTCCAGTCAGTTTGTTTGTTTCGTGATTGATATGAATGATGTCGGCAGACACTTTGGAACGGTGGCAGATCTGTACACCCGCCTGAAACGCGAAACAACAAAAGTCGAACTGGCGGTGAATGTGTCAAACAGAGTACATGCTAGAAGGAGGGACAAAGTGCGACAGGGCCCGCCGCCTAGGAAGTACCGTTACGATAGACGGGGATACCGTCGAAGTAGTGGAGGAATGCGTCTACCTCGGATTCTTGCTAACGACAAAGTTCTACAATAGCCGTGAAATCCGAAGGTACATAATCAGTGCAAATCAAGCCTACTATGGGTTCCAGAAGAGCTTGCATAACGATGTTTGCGATGTACATAACGCTGATAAGACGGTTGGTTCTCTACGGACATCAGACATGAACAATGCTCGAGGAGGACCTGCAAGTACATGGTGTCTTCGAACGTCCAACTCTACGGCGAACCCGGCATCCAGAAAGTGGCGAAAGCTGGAAGGATACACTGTGCAGAGAACCCTGCAAAGATGGTGTTCATCTTTAATCCGGCTGGTACAAGAAGACGTGGAGCGCTGGGAGCAAGGTGAGCGGATCAGGTTCAGCAAAACCTAGAGTATGGGTCGTCAACAAGCAACCAGGAGCCGAGTACATTCGCGAATGTACGGAATGGCGCTCGGTAAACAGGGTAAGCAATACGACGGCAAGCAATATTTCATTTCGGAACATCTCACTTACTTAACGGTCGTCTACCTGGTGTAGTCGGATGATGAAGCACTGATGTATCTGAAGACGTACGAAGCAATGACAACAGCACTTTTTCAAACAACGAAGCGCTTGCGGGGCACGACAGCATATGCGGCATCGTACCGAAACTGTAGTCCGAAAGTTGCTTCGAATGTAAATTACATTGTTTACGAAGCCTGGTATAGAAGAGGGCCAAGTGTGAAGAACCTTTGATATTATGAAGGAAGGTCTGAAAAAGCTACGTACCGAACGGGTACCGTATTTGGAACAGAAAGAAGGGGGTTTTGTTACTCTAGACAATGTTCAACAAATACAAGACCAGCGAAACTCAATCGGACGATAGCAAAAGCGATGAAGATGAAAAGCTAATTGTGGTCCAAGATCTTGCTTGTTGTCTGGCTGGCTGTCAAATCTTCGGTGAGAAAGGAAATGAAAAATTGCCAGAGAACATCGATGAGCCTGAAGCTATCGTCGATGATGAACTGGAACTATGATGAATATGTTGATTAATCAATCTACTGGTGATGATCCTGATGAAAGCAAAGGTATGTACCAAGGTATCTTGGTCCTATTCTTGAATGTCGAGGAGTACGTGATGGAATTCGGGAACAAATTTGGCTGTCGAAAGCCGTTATCAATCAAGCAGTACTTTGTAATGGGACGATTTTGATTCTGCTATGTTCACGGAGTATTATGAAAATTATTTAGAATTATTCTCATAATACATAATGAACTTATATGAAAAATTAAACACTAACAACACTAACAAAAATAAACACTAACGTAAAAGAGAAAACAAAATTATTAATTCTTTTTTTTTTTTTGCAGTGTCATGCGTTAGGATGTTTTAACGTAAAAAATAGCAATTTTATTTGCGATTTAATTAGTAGTAATTAAGAACTAGTAATTTAGCTTAATAAAAACTATAAAGAAAAAAACCGAATACTTATTAGATAAAATGAAAAAAAAAATGCAAAGAAGTTGTCAAAACAAAAATAACGATTGTAACTACAGAAAGATGTTATTAAATTTTCCAATAAAGCTTCGCCCAAATTTCGAAACGTATTAATCTAAAATGCGAATTATTTTTCGTCTAGAGCTCAAATCAATTGGAATGAAGCCTGATGTTTTGTGAAAATAAATAGGTCATTATTTTTTTATAAACTAATTGATAATCTTGTTACACGTTTTGTTCTCCATAAATCAACATTAAAGTTCCTCCGAAAGTATTAAGAATAACAATTGGGAAGTATCCACAAACGAAGCTGCGGGTTACTAAACGCGATGCCATTCCAAATCTACAACCTGCCAAGTTGTGCAACTTGTGCAAACTTTGACCTAAGTTTCTCGATATTTCTTCCAAAAGCAAGCATTTCCTACATTTTGTCAGTATTTTAGACTAACAGAAAAAAAAATTTAACCATTTTTCTGAAATACCAACACAGAATACGGACACCTCTTCATCCGAAGAGGAAACCTGAGAAACGGAATGAAAATAAGGCATACATAGGTATATACCATGCAAGACGACGTCGTCGACGGCGACGACCGCCGAACCACAATCATAATGGAGACCGAGCCACGGCAGACAAAAAGTAATAAAGAAACAGAATCTCCCTACTCACTCTGGCCACCCGTCGTTGTACGGTTCGGATTCCTCGCTGTGTGCGTGTGCAGGTTTCGAAGTTGCTTTCTCCCACTTGCACCACTGCTTCTTGCCTTTACTGGCCGTCCTCTATAGATCCACTTCTACTGATCAATTAACATTTTCTGATTCCTCCTGCGTTCTGGGGCTGCTGCCCAATGTAGGCCACTTTATCCACCGCAGGAACACGAAACTGCACTACGAATAATCACAACGAACATATTGGACACTACTTTCGCTGCGGAATACAATCCCGGAGGCAACCAGAAAACGCAACAACCGAGCACACGAAACGGGGAACAATTTTTTCACGACTGCAAAGAATGATGGACACTTTACTTTTGAGACGACGACGGATTTACTGAAAGTGTTTGCGTGTGAACGAAACGATGAATGAAACTGCACTGACACTGACGGAACAGGGCGACAGCAGCTTTGTTTGCTGATCATTAGGTGGCAGCTTGGTATTTCAAGAGAAACTGGAGTATGTTCACAGATTTAACTTTAAGAGCAAATATACACGCTTGAAAAAAAGTACCCAGTGAAGCAGTTAAGTGCGGAAAGGCAACGTTGAACGCTGGTTACACTGATCAGCTTTAACATGTTATAAGTCTACCTTGATGACATTTCTCTTGTTGATTATTATTATAACACGTTACAACTCTGTATTCTGAACAAGACATTGGTTTTGCCAGCGCTTGTGGTGTAGTAGTAAGCGTGACTGCTACATGGCACTCCAGTGGGTCTGGGTTCAATCCCAGTCGAGGTCGATGGTTTTGCTGAGGCGAAAAAATCTGGTCACGTCTTCCTTCAGAAGCGAGGTAAAGCCGTTGGTCCCCAATGACGTTTACTTAAGGTCCGGCCCATCAGGCAGTTTACTTGTGTTGGAAGCAAAATTATAGTAAACATCACTAGGCAAGCGAGCCCCGACGTCAAACTACCATAACATTCCATACTGTGAACTAATAGTTTGACATCACCATAAACAGCTGTGCCGTGTAAATAGATATACATTTTGAGGAAACACAAATGCCACTATACATTTACACATCTCACGAATACCGTTAAGCCTGGTGGCCCGGACCTTGTATAAACGTCATTGGTTGGTCCCGGCTCATGTATTGTTGAGTGCGATATGTAGGGTCCAGTTGCTGGAGTCGTCTTCCTGGCGTCGGTGATTGTCACCACGTTGTTAGGAAATAGGCCGACGGAAATTAAATGAATAAAAAAAAAGACCTTGGGTATAATTATGTTTACCCCGGCGTCGGTGATGTAGTGGTAAGCGTGACTGCTACTTGGCACCCCAGTGGGTCTGGGTTCAATCCCAGTCGACGTCGGTGGTTTTTCTGAGGCGAAAAAATCTGGTCACGTCTTCCTTCGGAAGGGAAGTAAAGCCGTTGGTCCCGGCTCATATTCATGAGTCGTTAGGTAGGGTCCAGGTGGTGGAGTCGTCTTCCTGACGTCGGTGATTGTCACCATGTATGTGAGGAAATAGGCCGACGATAAATAAAGAAAAAAAAATTATGTTTACCTACCGTTGGGTACAAATAACTTACTTTTGGGTAGAATTTTAGCAAAATCTAACACTCAGGCAAACAATTTTAAGAATTTCTTAAGGTTCAACTTATGAACGATTTGGAATTTCATAAGCCTGACTTATGAAAAGATGTTATTTTACACGACGTTGTACGCCTTTAAGCTTTCCTGTTTACAAGTGCTGTCACAAGTGAATCAGAATCCGCTATCCGGGTAGTAACTAGGATAGGGTTGCCGGGTCCCTGGTTTCTCCCGTTTCATTTTACTCAATTTTTGAGTACAGTTGTATACTTCACGGCGGAACACTTTAACTCAATTTTGAATCGTTATTGATTCACTTGCGTCAAAAGTGACTGGGATTGACAAGTCGACATATCTAAGACACCGACTTAAATCAGATCGATGTTCTAGATACGTCGACCTGTCAATCCCGGTCAAATTTACTCAAATATGAGTGACTCCACTTTTGAAGAAAATGAGTCTAAACCGATTCAAAATTGAGTTAAATTGTCCCGCCGTGTATGTCTTTTTCTCTCACGGAAATGTTACCGCCCAAACACAATGAAAAGGGAAAACGAACGGAAAAAGCAAGTTTGGGAGGTGTTGGAAATGACATTTATATGTTCTATTAGAATTAGGTGGGTCAGGCCTGTTTTTTTTCTGCGAGCAAAGTTTTTCTGTGGGGCTTTGCGTTGTTCGGTTGCGGTTTTCTTTGTGTTTAGGTCTTTTTTCATTTTTGGTAAAAGTTGAATTTATTATTAAATTTTTTTTTTTTATTTTTTAAAGAAAATTAGTATATGTGCGAGAGAGAAAAAGAATAAATATATTATTAAAAAAAAAAAAAAAAAAAAAAAAAAGGGACACTGAAACCGGCCAGTACCCATTAATGCGTAAAATATCACCCATTTCGAACTTAAGTGGGTTAACTCCTTTAATGGGTAAAACGTTTTTACCCATTAATGGGTAAAGAGCCTGTACGTCAGACTATCGAGTATTTTTTACCCATTTTTCGAAATGTTTGTCATTTGGGAAATGGGTATGAAATACCCATTTTTCAAAATGTTCGTAATTTGAGAGATGGGTATGAAATACCCATTTTTCGTGATTTGTTTTTAATTGTGATATTGAATAATGAGCATTAGCACAAACATAAAAGATCTCAATTACTGTATTTGTATTTGTATTTGTGAATTTATTCGTAACGACAATTTTTCATCAATCTCCAGCGCAGTATCCGGTATTCGGTATCCTACAAATGTAAAAGTCAATTAATTAAAAAAAAAAATATCAAGTAAATCTTAAATATATGTTAACCTCGATCCATTGAATTATTGGAGCCACCAAATCCTGCTCTATGTCAAGAAACTTCTCCTTAGAAGCTTTTCTAATCTCTCATCTAGTGAGATGTACAAGTAATTTACATGGAAAGTAATTTTTAAGATTAGTTACTTTTATGTTATTATATTAAATTATTAACGTACCTCTCAGTTTCTGGAAGCTTTCGCTATCGAATTCAGCCTTCAGTTCTTCCATATACTACACGTTTTCGTAGACTGAATTCCGACGGAAAGTTTATTTTTTATTATTCGAACAGCGCACTTTCTACTACTGTATACAAAGCGAGCCAGGAGAATGCTAACATATTTTTTTTCCCATTAATGGGTAGAAAAATACCCATCTTTTGGTCTTCCATTCAGAATAAAATATGGGTAATTAGTATGCATTATTTTAATTTTAAAAGAACTCATTTTTTGACAGCTTCATATACTATCAAAAAATGGGTACATTTTTACCCATTAATGGGTACTGGCCGGTTACAGTGTAGGTGTCATGCGTTGCAACGACTGCTAAAGTGAGCATGTGTGGGTGATTTGTTTTCAGGGAAAATTTGTGAAAAAAAGTGTGGGGGGGTGGTGTCGGGGGGGGGGGGGGTAAATAAGAAACAAAAATCACTGAAGAATAGCGCGGGATTGTAGAAATTGTCTCTGTTGTGCCTGTTATTTCAAACCATCTGTGTGGCCTCAGTCTGGCGTAATATCGAGCTAGGAAATGGCTATCAATTTAAAACTAAAGCAGACCGATGTCGACATTAGTTTGCAAGACCCGGCTAAAATACATTACGTTCCGGCAACTATTCGTGGTGATGGACCAGCCAAGGTGGAACAGTACTTCGATTCCTATACGGATGAACTGATGGATAAGAGTATGTATTATTCACATTAAGTTTTATTGTACCTATTTTTAATTGTTTCCTTTTCCAGCGTTAGTAAATGCCTTTCGAGGGTTTCCTTTGCGCGGAAAACATTTTACACTGCCAGTGGGTTTCAAAGGTGTGATATTCCAGGAAACAAAGAAACCACTATCGGCGGACGAGGACCGTGATTTTAGCTTCGCCGGGGCTTTCAAAGAATTCACTTATTGGAACTACGACAAAATTCCCACCAAGAATGATGCATTCGAAAAGGCGCTTGACTGGATGGAGCTTTCCCAAGTTTTACATGAACCGCTGGCCGTGAATGATGAGACAAAAAAGGCGATAAAAGATGAGAAATAAATTATTGCTTGATTTTGTTTGTAATAATTGCTTTATTACTTTTTGTTGATGTCACATTAGAGTGGTGTATTTGTATAAACTCTGTTAATGTAGTAGTTCTAAAGTAAGAAAATGCTCCCCGATCTGGGAAATATAATCTACTGAAACGTAAATATTTAAAGTAAATCCTAAAACTAAACCTTCATGCTTACGCACTTTTCGGGGCTGCTCTGTAAACCCCAACAACAACTGCATGATCTCGTTCGTACGGTTCCAATGTAATTTGCTCTTGAGGTTTCAGTTTTTCTGATTGTAGTTTCTTGACCTCTGCCGCAAATACTGCCTCAGGAACGGCTGTCGAGTCGATACAGGAGGCTTTGATAGATATAACGAAATGTCCACCATTTTTAAGGAATTGATGTGCATTTAGTGCAACGATACGAGCCTGATCGGGCTGGGCGACATCGGCGAAGATAGTGTCTACCAAGCCGACTAGCATTCGGTACTTGTGTGGATGGCGAGCGTCTTCGATAATAGGAATAATGTTGGTCCGTTTCTTAGCTACGTTTATCAGATCCCGTCCAGATCGATGTGAGAACTCGACAGCATAAACCAGTCCCTCTGGACCCACGACATCTGAAACGTGAGAAACAGTTGTTCCCGACGCTGCACCAAGGTATAAAACTTTCGAGCCTGGTGGCATGTGAATCTTGTCGACTCCACCCAGTACGGCAGCGGCCAGCTTCGACCGGAAAGGATTCCATACTCTGTACTCGTTTTTCTCGCCATCGGTCTGAAAAAAATAATATTTCAATGAGTTAGCATTGCTCGAAATACTCTACAGTTTGAAACAAAGAGATCACTTCAAGTCAGATAGCAAGTTATACAATGGAATGTCTCAGAAGTAGTGTGCCTCAGGCTCCTGCTCCCGTGATAAACATTCCATCGTTGGCCACATTCTTGCCAATTCAATACCCCTGTGCAACGTCATCATTGGAAATGATCAAAGTAAAATCTAAACAGTCTAAAACAAAATTCTCACCTCAACAGAAATACGCTTCTCTCCATAAACCTCCGATCCGGGAACCAGATTCAAAGTAACCAGAGCGTCTTCTTTTCCTCTGGCAATGAAAATACCTTCGTGACGATGCGGCTCAATGACAACGGTTTTGCCACCCTTGAAGCCTCCTCCTTTGGCTCCTCCTCCGCGGCCACCTCCTCGAGGACCTCCGCGTCCACGACCACCACCGGCTCCACGACCACCACCAGCTCCGCGACTACCAAAACCACCACGACCGCCTCCACCACCGCGGCCACCGACGCCACCACCACGAGTGCCGAAACCTCCACGACCGCCACCGCCGCCTCGGCCGCCAAATCCTCCACGGCCACCGCCGCCGCCACCACCGCCTCCTCTAGGCGAGAATCCTAATCAAAACGTAAACAGTATCAGTAATTGAGGTTATGGTTGTAGAAATAATGCGGTGATTCAAAAACTTAGTAATCTAGGTATTTTAGAAATGTAATGATAGGTATTCTAAGAATAAACAATGATGATTTGTAGGCTGCATTAAGGGATAATCGACGAAAATGGCCAATTATTAAGCCAGCTGGATGCATTCCATTTGATGCACTAGCTTTATGCTCCTAACTCACCTGGCTTACCCATAATTGTTGTTTAACTAGACGTCTTCGAATTGGTACACTCAACTTAAAACCTTAAGAACAGTTTTCTTAGAAATAAAACGGAAAAATACCGTATTTTTTGGGCAATTTTCAACACACGAGCACGCTCCGCCTTTTACGCTTACGATCAAAACACGTGCGATCCACAGAATGCGGCTGGTTGGTTGATATTTTCGGTGATGGCCGACATCGTGTTCGTTTTTATCGTTTTGCTGTCTGTTGAGGTGCCAGTTCGCTGCTCGTGTCGCTTGTTTTTTCCCCTTCAGAAATGTTTCACTATGTCAACATTTTAAGAAATGACTGTCAGTGAAATTATGACCTGTGCTGTTCACTCACGTGTCTTTTTGTGCTTGAATAATTCTTTCAGTTTTTCTTTCTCATTCGCGCTAGTGTAACTGAAGCTGTCGTCCTTTCGTCATATGGGTCATATGAAAGAAAATTTGTTTCGTTGACGGTTATTTGAATGGGCTGACTATCTTTACTCCAACAGTAGTCCATATGTATCGTTTAGAAAAATCGAAAAACAAACTTCCATCCTTTACTTTTGACGTACGTTTTATACATGTTTATCATAACAACACACAGGAGCGTAGTTTCTTGGAAATTTAGCAGGAAGGCATTTCAGAAAGTTCTTGAGTATTTCAGTAGCAAATAATGACTACGCTCAAGAAAATAGATCAGAAAGAATACCTGAAACGTTACCTCTCCAATGATAAAGACAAGAAAAAGAAGAAAAAGAAAAAGGACAAGTCCGCGGGAAGGTCCAAGTAAGTTAATCCACCGAAACAAATTTTCAAACATCTGGGTTAAAAACCACCTTCTCGTTTCAGCGTGAAAATAATTGATGCCGATGATTTTAGTTCGCAAGCACTGCACGACATTCAAGATGAATCGGATTTATTCGGTTTGGGTGAAGAGGCACCCCAGATAGTAGGTATCATCGATGAGCGACCTCCAGAACTGAAAGCCAAGGAGGATTTCAGCAGTAGTAAATGGAAGAAGTTAGCTAATGACAGCCGCAATGAGGAATGGGGTGTTGTTGCTACGAGTTCGAAAAGCCTAACGAACACTACTTCTGCGGAAGAATGGGGACGAAGGAAAGATCGAAGCCCTCAGCGAATTCAAAATCCCCCGCGTAAAGATTCGAATGGATCGGAATCGGATCAGAGTCCGCCAAGAAAGATTCCTGTCAGTAAGAAGTATCAAGACCAAAGTCCTCCCAGGAGGCAACGACGACGGGACTCGGATGAAAGTCCTCCTAGGACGAAAGAAAAAAGAAGAGCGGGAGCCAATTGTTCTCCCACAAGAAGGAAGCGATATGATTATGATGAAAGTCCACCCAGAAGAAAAGCGGATAACAGATCACGGAGGGATTCGGACGAAAGTCCACCTCGACGTTCTCACAAAGAACGTAAGCGACGGGATTCCAATGAGAGTTTGGCAATGCAAAGTAGACGGTCAGATTCTGATCAAAGTCCTCCCCGAAAGAAACGAGATGAAGCTTCACGATACGATAGAAATCGTCAAGATTCGAGATTGGATATGAGTCCACCAAGGAGTACAAAAAAATCTGATCGCGATCGGGTAAGAGTACAAAAAGATCATAGCCCATCTCCCGGAAATAGTCGAGCTGCTGAGTTCAGCTTACGGCGTATAAAACAGGAACCATCAGATTCCGATCAAAGTCCGCCTCGTCGCGGGACGCGCGAACGTCACAGTCCTGCTGTGAAAATAAAAAGAGAACCTAGAAGTGAATCGCCACAGGCTGGTCCATCCTCATCCCGCAAGATGACTACCACACTGGATGGGAAGAGGGCAGGCTTGCAGGATGCCCGTTCACTGAAGATAGAAACCGATAAGTTTCGACAGCGAGAGAATGAATTGTTTGACAAAATGTCTGCCGATGCATCCGGGCGGTTTGCGAAAACAGTGGTCCGTGAGAGGGCCGGAAAACGTCGGGACGTCGAAGAAGAGCTTCGAAAAGAATTTGAAAAGCGGAAGCGAGACGACAAAAAGAAGGAAATCTACACTCGTTGGGGCAAAGGGTAAGATCTTAAAGGTAATCATTTAAACTTAAAACTCTATCAATTTGAACATTTCCAGCGTGAAACAAGTGGAAGACCATAAAGCTCAACTGAAGGAAGCTGCTCATGAGATGAGCAAGCCATTGGCCAGATATGAAGACGATAAAGATCTGGACGAATATTTGAAACAGCAAGAACGCATCGGTGATCCTATGTTGGAGTACCTTCGTAGCAAGAAGAACGAAAAGGATCGACAGGAAGGCCGCCCCCGAAAACCGGTATACAAGGGAGCCTTTCCGGATAACCGTTTCGGAATCCGCCCTGGTTATCGCTGGGATGGCGTCGATCGATCCAACGGGTTTGAAAAGAAATGGTTCGAAATGATGAGCAAGAAGAAGGCCGTCGAAGAAGAGGCCTACAAGTACAGCGTGGAAGACATGTAAAGTGCGAAATTTCTTCCTGATTATATTTTACACTTTATCAATCTATATTTAATTCGGTTTCTTCAGTATCACCACTGCCCTTGCGTTGCTTTCTTCTCGATTTCTTCCCCGATTGTTGGCTCTTTGTTGACTCGACCTGCGTGCTCGGTGGTTTTCTATACTTTGGGCGAAGATTTTCACAGGGTTGTCCTTCCTCTCGGGAGGACCATACGGGCATCCATGGCTTTGCCTGGACGCTGACGACCCCTCCTCGATTGGGAAGCTGAAAATGCATTCGATAAAAACAACTCACACAAATAGTGAGAAAAAATTACCTGTAAATTTCCTTGGAATACGTTTTTCCGACTACCTTTGAATCGCGTGGACGCAACTTTCTCAAGTCGCAACAAATCCCGGTTGGTTACTAGTAAATCTGAAATATCCCGCTTGCTCAGAACATCCGCCAAGGCACTGATGGTGCGTCTCTTCTGTCGACACAATCTCGCTACTTCTAGTGATGTTTTTCCCTTCCACTGGAAGCTGGCCATTGTTAGATCCAACCTTGTGGTCATCATCATCCGCCGTAAGTTATATTCTTCCTGCAAATCTGCATGACACCGATCTAATCGATCCCACTGATCATCGGTAAGATCTGTTTCTGGACAGAACAACAGATCGTTTTGGTTGTGGCCATCAAAAAGCTCGTTAAGCCGATTATGGATTAAGTTAAATATTCCATCTATACTTGATGACATATCATGCACGTCAAGATTTAAATGATCGTATATTTGTCGCAATTCATTCGATGGCGTGGAAATCTGATTCTGAAGATCTAACTCCTGCTGTTCCTCATCGCGTTTTTGATTGCCTATCAATCCCGCAATGCATTCCCCAACCAAATAATCCACCAACAAAAGGGCATCACTCTCCGAGCGAAATCTGGCACTCATAGGTCCCTCCAGTAAACTGCGATAAGGGCATGCTAATTCCTTTAGGAATGATGAAATTTCCAAAGCAAAACAGGGCAAATCATCCACCGACGATACGGTTTCGTCGACTTCGGTGTGCTTCTTTATCTGATCTGTTAGCCATAGCACTATCTCACGATATTCAGTGTCTGATAAGCCGATGCGTAGTATTTCCTTCAAGGATGACGAATCGCCACCTTCTGTAGGCGTGTATCTTAATAATTAAATGATAATTTTTAAAGTTTATTGGCATTTTACTATTCAATTAGGCACAATGCTTACCCTAGTTGCAGTAGAAACACGGATGTATCCATTTTTCGATGTGTTCACTTTAAGGCATACTCGTTTCAAATGCTGTTTGGTGTAAATATGAAATCAGTTTGTGTTGCTTCTCTAATGCCAGAGGCATGCGTAGCAAGGGGCGAGTTAACTGTATACAATGTTCAGAACTTATTACTGTAATAATTGACTTGCTTACTAGCCTTTGTTATTTTCAATGATTCTTGTATTTTTTATCTAACTTTCTTACAAGAGAAATGAAAGTCAGCTAAAATAGGTAAACATGGTAATTGGCGCATTCAATTTAAATTTATATTATAATTTATTTATGACATCCTTTCCTTAAAAACATACGAAATCCATCGAACGAGAGAAAATGTCACAGAAAAGTTATTTTGATTTGATACATCCAAAAAAATTAAACCAATAGTGTACCCTTAGATTAACTAGAAAATATGACGAAAGGTCATTTTTTTACAAATGTTCTCCATTCTAGAAATTTTCGTAACCATACCACCATACCCCCTATTTATTGAACCTCGCACATGGCATTGACGAACAGTATATTGTATATTGTTGCGTTACATTATCATACAATTTCATCATGATTGATATTGGATCGAACCGTCGAAGAAAAATGACTCATTGCGCCCGGCATTTCAGCCATGCACGAAATGCCAGCCGAGCTTGCCTTCAGTAGAGACATTCTTTATACTAGAGAGAAAGTCTTCCAAACTGGCACCCCAGGCACTATTAGATATTTTGTAAAATGTTTTTGGCTCTTTTCGTTTAACTATGTTGGTTTTACTTCGAATGACTTTCACTTTTTGAGTGAAACTTTTATTGTATTTATAACAATACCCCCTTCTTTGGTACCCCGATCGGCAGTTTAGTGACATAGAGTTATTAAATTTAATTTAATTAAAATTAAAATTATTTTCTTGTTTCACACTCTGCGTGCCTCTCTATAAAATCAACTTCTCCGGTCTTCAGGACTACCCAGCCCAGATAGGATTCGTTCACTTTCACGACTTAAAAATTGATCAACTGTATTCATTTGCTGTTTGTTGTTTTCTTATTTAAATTGTTGTTTTAATTTAAATGTATAGTTTTTTTTTCAATCGGTTCAGCGTTTGACGCAACCGCACTCAATGACATCTCACGAAATGAGCGCAAAAGCCAATTCCGGTGTCGCTCGCGGGATTCCGGTTCTCGATCCGAACGAAATGATAAAAGAACCCCGCGAAGTGGATGTCTTATGTATTTGTACGTCTTATTTTTCAACGAATAATCCGAGGTCCGTTTGAAGTTAACAGTCCTAAGAAGCCTGCGATCCTACTTCAAAGGCGGTTCAAAAGTCCAAAAAGATGACTCTGCCGTAGTAGAACGGTATAGTCAAGATTTCTTTATATAGCGCGCTTAACACGGATACAAATATCGTCCATTTAAATTAAAAATATCGATGTTCAACTTGAAACATCAATATTATTCAGGGGGAAAGTCACTCTGCCACTTTGTGTTTGCGTTGACCGTGTTTCGGAGAGTTGGAACGTTGGAAGGTGGCAGAAGGTGTTTCTGTACTTCAACATATCTGTCAAAACTACACCCGAAAAGGTATGCTTATTGGCAAACATAGTTGTTTTGCACGTTTAATCCACGCACACATATGCATCATCTGAATCACATCAGTGCAAGCAAAAGGGAAACAAAACAGTGTGAAAACAAACATTCGATTCATGACAGGTTTCCCAGAAATGATTTTATTCTTTCATGTTGCGGAGAGGTGCTTGAAGTGTGGCGGATTGTGTCGGATTGTGTTTTTGAGGGTTTCAACACACGGTGGCCGAGTGACTTGCACCCTATTACTTAAAGTAAATAGAAAGCATGTTTCGAACGAAAATAACAATTTTTGAATCAAATTCAAAGCATGTTAATTTCAACAATACATTCATCGGGTAGGCGAATTTGAACGTGTACTCTTCTCTCTTCTCTCCAGAAAGAGAGGTCGAGGCAAGCTTTCGGTGTGCGCAATATGCGAAAAGATGGTATAAAAAAAATGTGAGAAAAATTTTTTTTTTTGCAAAAGGGGGTGGAAAAAATTTTGGGGGGGGGAAGGAAAAAATGGAAAAGAGGGGGGGGGGGGGGGGGGGGGGGGTGTGTTGTATTTGGCGAAATTTTTTAACTTTTGGTTAAAATTTGACAGTTCGTTGGTTGTTTCCCCTTAAATAGATAAAATTTAACTATGAATACGACCCATTTGAAATTTTGACAGATGCATAGTTATTTGGAATTCGACATGGAGTTTTCATAAGGGCCAATGTCGCAAACCTGAACAATGGTTTCTTCCACAAATTTCTTGCTCACTCGAGTAAACTACCACTTCTATTGTAAAGGGGAAAGGGTCACCCACAATAGATACGTTTGCGTTCCGTTGACGTAAATTTGACAGAAAACCTATGGGAAAACTGTCAAATTCACGCAAACGCATCCGCAACGTATCAATTGTGGGCCAGCCAGAACTCCTCTTCTGTATCATCATCGTGATACTACACGCAGAGAAAATTGACTTCTTTGATTTAAAAAATAAAATTATTGAACTGTTTTGTAACTTCAAATATTTTTATTTTTAAATTCAATACTTTATTTTTGTTGCTTCAACAATTCTGATTGTTGTTTCAAAACCAAATGCTAAGAAAAAAAAATTAGTTTCAACAAGCTATATTTTTGTGCTCAAAAATAATTTCAATCAATTAAAAAAAAATTGCAGATTTAAAAACCAACAACTCCCTAACAGTTACTGTTTTACAGTTGTCAATGTATGAGTAGGTTTTCAATATTTCCGAATGCCCCAGTTTCGTAGCCTCAATTTCTACGCTTCAATTAAAAAAGCAAAGCGGACTCGCCGGAAGAAATATTATTTGAAGAGGTCGAGGAAGTTAACGTCGCGCTTGTCGGTTTATGGCTTGGTTTTGGACTTTCTTAGCAATCTGTGAGTTGCTTTCCTGGTAAGAAATTGAAAATTTGTAATGAAATGCGAATTTTAATGTCTATTTTCTATTTGCAGAAAATCAGTACACCATTTAAATATTTAAGGTTGTCGAACGGAACGAAAAAGAAATGCCTTTCTTCGCCGAATATATGAAAAAGGCCATTGTGCCAAATGTTGTTAACAAGCCCAGATTATATGTGATTTAAATTTGAATTACCTTATTCTATTAGCACACCTCATGAAATGTGATTGAACCCAGGTTAAAATCCATTGCATGTAAATAAATTTATTCACAATTGTAAAAACATCTGATGTTTTCATCTTTACATTTTTGCACACACGTCCTTTTAACATGTTCGACTAGAAATAGAGCTCGCTGTCAAATCACTTTGGGATCTACAAATAACTATCGAGCTGTCAAAATTAACCATGCTCCAGAGCTGGGTTATTTTAAACCGGAGGGGAAATTACTATCGAACTGTCAAATTTTAACCAAAAGTTAAAAAATTTCGCCAAATGGTTCACAGCCTTACTTGAGCATTTACTCACGTCGATATGAATAAAACAAAAATTTGTGTTTTTTTTTTTTGCAAATAAAAAAATATATAAAAAAAAAAAAAAATGTGTGTAAATGCTCACAATTTTTTGTGTGTCTTGTGTAGAATATATTTTTTAAATAAAATAAAAAAAGCGTGGGGTGTGGGGGGGGAAGAACAAAATATATATGGGGGGGGTTTTTTTATTTTTTTTTTTTCTAGTGGTTGTGGTGGAAAATGTTTTTTGTGGATGTTTTGTTGGTGTGGGGGAATTTTTTAAAAAAAGAGGGGGAGGAGAAAAAAAAAATTCAATCAAACTTATCGGTTGTTTTTTTGGAAAAATGTGTGTGGGAAAAATGTAGAGGGGGGGTGATAACAAGGAAGAAAAATATATATTATTGGTGATCCTGAAATCCAAGTAACAAATAAATATTTTTGTGGAAACGATGTATTTACATTGTTTGATTTACACCACAATAATCACCAAATTGTTTAAATTCTCATCACAACAGAAAATCCAATTTGAAAAATATTCCTACAACTTACTAAGTTCCTAGCGATTCTACTAACACAACGCCTCCCATCAACTGGAAAAACATTCTTTCCAATTCGTTCAGAACAATTTTTCGGTTTTCAGTCTGCTTCTGGTCCGACTTTACTTTGACTTTTTGCCTCATGTTGTTTATTTTCTTCGTCACTTGCTGAACGGACATGTCTTTTTCTGCTTCGCTGACGGCGTTTGAGATTTTCCCAGCAGAGCGTTTCCAAAGGATGCCAGAATATCCACAAACTTCGCACCATCGGCAGTTTTTTTTGCCGGTAGTTTTGCTGCCTTTTGGATTCTGATTTCCATTTTCCCTATCCTCACATGAAAAGAAAGAAAATAAGATATAATTAGCCCATTTGTAATATTGGTAACTAGAATAGACTTACTGTGATTCAGTTCATCCTCCAAATACTCCTCGTTGAAGGAATCGTCAGACATCTTCCCGTATTGATATTTCAGACATTTTTTTGTGTGTACCAACAATGCTTTTTTCTACTCTGAGAAAAATTTCATCGTTGTACCGACAATTAAATCATGGTCAGGATGACTATCGCATATAATGGTTACAATAACCATGAAAATGGTCGAATTCATCACGTTCATGGCATTTTTGACTACGATCATTATGGCAAATGTTGGATCAACTATTTTTAATGGTCGTTTTGACCATGATCACCCAAGTAACCACAAGCATTATATTATTGCTCTTATTCAACACAAAATCAACATCATTAATGCGGGATCGCATCTATTCAACAGTTGTCAAGTAATGAAGCGTTAGATTAGCTTTAAGAATGTAATTACTGCATTATCAATGCAGTGATGCATTACCAATGCAATAATGCTACTTTAGTAATGTCTTATGGCATTACAAAAGATATAGCATTAGTTCGATCTTAGTGGGGCCCTTTTCAGCTTTAATCAAACTTCCAATGATGCACTAGACGTAATGCATATGCCCTATATATGCAAGCTATTATAGCCTCGTGGTTACTTGGGTAAGTTTGAAATTCGAACTTACTCCGAGTAAAGTACAACTTTATTCATACGAATTTGAGCAAATGCTCAAACAGTTTACTTTACTCAAACTGGTTAGCTTGTTACTCGTTTTTATTCATATGGCCATACTGGTTACTCGTTTTTATTCATATGGCCTATTAATCGGTAGGTTATTTGTTAGATTCTTGGAACCTGTTAGCATTCAAGCCAAAACCAGAATCAAAATAACCCAGATTCATAGAATAGATGAAATAAATTTAGAACGCAACCAGTAGAATCAAAATATTATTTGAAAACAATAGTAATTTATTCTTGTTTCAAAAATGTAAGAATAATTATTCTTATCATAATATGATTAAAATAAACATACATGAATTTCATTACAAACATCGATGTCACTTGGTTTTAAACATAGAATATGTTTGAAATAAAACAAGTATGTTTGCGGCCAGAATAAACTAAGTTTATGTTTGGATTTACCTATGGAAGATGTTTGTTTTTACATTATTTTTCTTGCGTGAAGGTGAATTGCTGCTCAATGTATTTTTTTCCAATTTTCTATCTCTCTCTCGCAAACTTATCTCGCTATTTCAAATTTATATATCTCGATTGTTAGTTAAAGAACATCGAATCGAACTCCATCAGATTGCTCACAGCAAGTAAGCATACAAACTGATGTGATGAAATATTCAATATGTAGTACAGATTTCGAGTTACATACATTCTAAATTTTGAGGTAATGGCTGCTGTCGAGAATGCTTCAGCGTAAGCCCTTAAGGGGCAATGCTATGAGCATTGTTTTGATTCCAAACGAAAAATCGTTTGACGATCGCGATTCTTTGGTCATGGTTGCTTGCCTCCTAATTGGGACCTCCGTTTTAAGCTTAACTGTCCCATGTTTTAAGTAATCCGGCCAAAAGCTGTATATGATGTTTTCAAATGCTTATAGGCACTGTGGAATTGAAGCAGAAAATATGGGTACACACTTAAATCCATAAGTTCAGTTCGGTATTATTTTTTGCTGATTTTATTCTGTAAAAATTAATTTATACTGAGAGAACGGATTTTTGTACAACATATGCTGATTTCTGTAATTATTATTACCGATTTTGCTCTAAGATTTAATACAATACAGAAGTCGGTAATACATATAACAGAATGACCTCGGTTTCAGAAAAAACTCGGTACATTTCGTAAACTCAGTAATTCTCGAGTACTTTTTCAAACAGACGTATCTGATTTTGTAAACAAAGAGGGGAAGTAAGATTCAAACGTAAATTTTTCAAAACTCTCAGCACCCTCACGGTAAGTAGCATCACCATCATGTTAGGGAAATGTTATTCCTTGTGTTGGTGGCCCTAGTCGGCATGAAAGTGCTAAGGGTTTCAAGAATTTAATGTTTGAAAAATATAAAAAATATATTGCTGATTGCAGTTAAAAATGGACTCCGACAAAAACAGCAAAAGTGTGATAAAAGCATAGACTAACTCTAAGACCAGTAGGTCCCGAACAAATACGATTTTTTTCTTGGCTCAGTCAGTACTAGCACATCGGTCCCAAGCTCGGTCCCAAGCTTAATAATACGCCCCTAATAATGAACTCACACGAACACACTCTCAAATATTCTGTCAAAATAACACAGCAAATCAAAACAAAGACGCAAATATGTGTAGTTAGGTGCTGGCTTCAAGGTGCACTTCGGACCAAGGGGTTCTACAACAGTGAACCAATTTCAAATCGCTAGTTGCATATTGATTGTTGATAAAAGTGCACGTTTACGTCATATCGTTTCCTGTCTTCAGTGAACTTATACCTTTCAGCATAAAGGATAAGTGCACCGAAGACAACAAAACGATTTGACGTAAACGTGCACTTTTATCACACTTTAAAATGCGCAAAAAGCACTTCTAGAGTCCAATCACAACTGCAACCAGCAATACTAAAACATAAAGCAAATAGCTAACAGGACACCTAGATATCTGTTTGTACTAATCTTATTTAAAGTTTTGGTCGTATGCTTCAACGTTAAAAACAACCGGCATTCTGCGCTGATACGCTTTCTAATCGAGAATTTTTCCAAATGCGGCTGCAACGTCTCCAGCAACACGGAAAATACTTCCGGCGTCATCCGTACCGACTGGAAAAAATATTTCGGGTCCTTCTGCCTCATTAAGTCGAAAGCAGTTTCGTAATAACCTTCAAGAAAAAAACAGATATCTAACTATATAAAAATGAATTTCTGTCTGTCTGACCCTTGTAGACTCGGAGACTACCGAACCGATAGGGGCGTGAAATTTTGCATGGAGGGGTTTTTGGGGCCGGGAAAGGTTCTTATGATGGTTTAAGACCCCTCCCTTCCCTGAAAAGGGGGGCTCCCATACAAATGAAACACAAATTTCTGCATAACTCGAGAGCTAATCAAGCAAATGGAACAGGGGGTAAGTCACTCGGCCACCTTGTGTTACCACCCTAAAAAACACAATCAGCCACACTTCAAACACACTCGCCACCACATGAAAGATAAATTCATATCTGGCACCACTTGGACGAATCGGTTGTTTGTTTTCTCACTGTTTTGTTTCCCCCCCGCTGGCCCTCATGGGTTATAAAAGAGGGAAAAAGGGGGGGGAAACAAACCCCAAAAAAGGCCGCGGGGTGGAAAAAAAAAAAAATTTCGGGAGGGGGGAGAGAGAGGAAAAGAAACTGGGGGTGCGACACATCTAAATCCAGATTCAAGATGATCAAAAAATCCCACGCTAGCGAATCAATCTTTGAAAAATCTTGTTTCAGCTTGTGAATCTTAATCCATCAACTTGCATCGTGCTGCATCTTTTTGCAGTAAATCTTTAAAATCTTCATCAAAATCTTTGAAATCTTCTTTCTATCTACTAAGCGTGCGCACATCGCACAAAAGCAAAACAAAAAAAATCCTGCATCGGAGATAGAGTCCTGGTTGAAACACAAAAACACTGAAACACAAACAAAGGGGTATTTAGGGCCGGGAAAGGTTCTTATGATAGTTCGAGAGCCCTTCCGCCTCTAGAAGGGGGGCTCCCATGCAAATGTAAAACAAATTTCTGCATAAAGGCCAGTATCGACTTAAAAAGTATAGAGGTTACGGAATTTTGTTCAATATTACCAAGCGGAATTTTGACAATTGAACTACATGGAACGAAATGTCACCTTCACTTACGGAATAATCGAGCGGAATATTTTTCCGAAAGTAAAAGTGACAACTCCCATTAGTTTGCATGGAAACCTTACAAATTCAAATTTAATTTTTCATTCTTTTCAGGTGGATACTGCTGCAAAAATTTCTTTTCGATTTTTTACTTTACGATACCGACCTTAACTCGGTAACTAATCAAGCAAATGGAACCAAATTTGGCATGGGCAAGTTTTTGAAGGGAAAAATGTTTTTATGGTGATTTGAGACTCCTCCTCCCTCTGGAAAGGGGGGTTCCCATACAAGAGAAACACAAATTTCAAACAAACATGAGAATTTTCCCTACTGCTACGAAAATTTGTATGCAGGGGTTTTTGGGACCAGAGAAGGTTCTTACGATAGTTTTAGACCCCTTCCGCTTCTCAAGGGGGGGGGGGGGGCTCCCATACAAATGAAAAACAAATTTCTGCATAACTCGATTATTAATAAAGCAAATAGAATTCGGCATGGGCAATTTTTCGAAAGCAAGCAATTTTTTTTATTGTGGTTTGAGACCCCTCTTTCCTTTGAAAAGGGGGGCTCTTATACAAATGAAACACAAATTTCTGCATAACTCGAGAGCTAATCAAGCAAATGGAACCAAATTTGGCATGTGGGGTTTTTTGGAGGCATGATTTTTTTTCTATGGTGGTTTGAGACCCCTCCCTTCTCTGGAAGAGAGGGGGGGGGGCTTTCAAACAAATGAAACAAAAATTTCAGACAAACATGAGAACTATGCAGGCAACTAACACACTAAATGTGTATTTCCCGGGTAAAAATTCTGATAGAAGTTTGATCCCCTTTTTAGTCAAGAATGGGGGATGCTTGAGTTACTCCCAGTGCTACATTATGCACAAGAAGTAAATCTAAGGTTATGCTAGAGAAAATTACGTTCAAACTGACAGGATACGGCGTAGTTTGAAGATAAATTTTTTTGTCTATGAAATACTTCTACACAGAAAGAGAAACCGGTAGAAACTGCCGATCTGAAGGTTAAATCAAAAACACGCACCTGCTTTTTTTGGCAGAAATTACACACATTAACAAACGAAATATTTTAATAGAACTCATTCCGAAAAACAAAAACATAAACGCGCCAGTTCTATAAAATTTTTGTTCATTTAGGCTGTGTACCAATTTGCGAATAAATTTTAATTTTCACTTAAACGCTGGCCAGACTGAGCAGTTATAACATGTTATATTGCTGATTGCAGTTAAAATTGGACTCCGACAAAAACAGAAAAAGTGTGATAAAAGTGCACGTTTACGTCAAATCGTTTCCTGTCTTCAGTGAACTTATACCTTTCAGCATAAATGATAAGTGCGCCGAAGACAACAAAACGATTTGACGTAAACGTGCACTTTTATCACACTTTTTAATTCGCAAAAATCACTTTTAGAGTCCAATCACAACTGCAACCAGCAATAAGCCAACCGTAATAACATATTATACAGGGTGCGGCAGAAAATAATGCGAAAATTTGTTCTATTTCTTTCAAATCCCATTTTCAACTAATTCAAGCAATAATATCAACATTTTCGAGTGCAGTTATCTTTATAAAGTCCTTTTAAACAAATCTATTCAATGTGTCCTCCATTTTTATTAATAATATCCTCGAGCCGACGCCGGAAGCCAGAGCATGCCTTTCGGACGTAGTCCTCCGACATTGACTGCCATGTGCGTGTTATGGTTGACTTCAGGGTTTTCACACTAGGGTGTGATGTTTTGCTGGCTCGTGCTTCAACATATGCCAAATTGAATAATCCAACGGATTAAGATCTGGACTGCTAGGGGGCCACAAATCCTTCGGCCAAAACTCCATGCTATCGTTCAACCATTGTTGGGTTCGATTGGACGTGTGACACGGCGCTCCATCTTGCTGTAGGACAACGTTTTGGTCCTCGGAGAAGTTGGCCTTCACCCAGGGAAGCACTTGGTCCCTTAAAATACCGATATACACTTCGGTATTGATTTTAACTCCAGCATCAATGAAAACAGGCGGCATTTTCAAACCGTTGGACGCCACCAAGCCAAACATCATGACACCAGCCGGATGTTTGGTTTGAAATTTGAATTTCACTTTTTCCGGAACGTTCTCCATTTTCTGCAGTGAAATGAACCGGTCCGTACGGCTGTTACCACAGCATCGATGCTGAAAAGCTTTTCGTCGGAGAACAGGATTATCATTTTTTCCTTCTTCAACAAGGAAAGCAATCTCTTGGAACGAGTCACTCGTAGTTCCTTGACCCGGTCCGTAATCAAGTGGCGTTTCACGCTGGCTCTGGAAGATGCATGCAGGTCTTCTTTGATGATTCTCCGCATGGATTTCTCCGAAATATTGGCTTCCTTTGCAAGTTTTCTTATGGAATGCACCGGGTTGCGAGCAATTTTTGCACGGACCGATTTGATCACGTTCGGCGTGCGTGCAAAGCGCGGACGTCCACTTCCCGGCTTCCGCTGCTTAGGACCATCCTGCAGGGACTTTTTCATGCGGTAAACTGTAGCCAAATGGCACCCTACCAGCTTGGCAATCTCATTCGGCTTCTTCTGGACGAACATTTTGACGAATTGGCAATAAAACAAATAGAATGTTTGGATGCAGCACTTAAAAGTAAACATAATCAAATACACTTACGACAGAAATTAGTCACTAGCTACACGAATTAACCCAATACTCAAGTTTGAACATTTTCGCATAATTTTCTGCCGCACCCTGTAACTCTGTAGTCTGAACAAGGCATTGAACTTGACAGATGGAAAATAATCGATTAAGTCTGCTACTCGAGCTGACTTATTTCGAACGGACGGCAAATCAATTTTGACAGACACCTTATCGAAAGTTTGTCAATCTATAACAAAGGGATTTTAATCGATTAATCGACTATTTTCCACCTGCCAAGTTTAAGTAAAATTAAAATTAATTCGCAAATTGGTACACAGCCTTATGCCTTGTTCATACTACAGCGTTGTAACATAATACCAGGCTATCTTGATGACATTTTCCTTGTAGATAGTTTTCAAAACACCCTTGTATTATGTTACAAGTCTTTAGTCTGAACAAAGCATTAGTTGCAAACTTAGCAAGGCTCGTACGGGGTTCAGCTAGTAGTTTATAAAAAAAATGTGATAAATTGAAAATTACCTTCAGTATCACGATTTTGATTAGACGGCCACACCCACTATCGCCGTCCTGGTGTAGCAAGCTCCCACTGCAGTTGCCCCAACTCCTCCACGGCTTGCACAATTCGCAGTAAATTGCAGACTTCTTCCATTGTATCAACTGAAAAAACACTAACTGAGCAACAGCAGCAAACAAAAACAAACTCATGTGAGGCGATCACATTGTGGGTTAGAGAACGGCAAAACGGCTACGGCTACATTGCGAATTGGTCGTTGTTACCGTTTTGCCGTTCTACCGTTCTCATTGTATTTGACCCATACCCTCAATGTGAAAGATCTTCACACCCCCTCACTTCGCTATTGTCAGATTGACAACATTGCTCAGGCAACCACGCCATAATGATAATAACACGTTAAAGATCTTTGACAATTTATTTAATATTATGATTCGACAATTGATCATATGTGGCATATATTCCTTTTTATTTTTTTACAATCATGGCATATCTTTCTGCCTCCTGTAGATAATTTCTGAGATTACATATTTTATAATCAAAATAATTTACGCAAATACGGGCAGACTTATAAATGCCTATCTGTGAAACATTTTCTTAAATATATACCATGTCGCTTAACGACGTCCCCCTCGGTTGTAATTTGAGCGACCGCCTCCACTTCCGCCTCGTCCACCGCCACCACCGCGGTTGTGATCATTGTCATATCCGCCACTTCCACCGCTTCTGCTGTGTTGGTCTCCAAAGCCGCCACCTCCGCCACCCCGGTAGCTAGATCCGCCGGAACTGTTACTATATTGGTCACTATTCGAATAGCCGCGACCCGATCCGGAACTGTAACCGCTAGTACTAGTATTGCTGCTGTAGCTTTGATTGTAATCTAAAATTGGCGATATTCAATGACATAGACAAATCGTATTTTGAATAAAAATGCATACCTTTTTGAGGTTGAGCCCATCCTCCTTGAACGCGACTAGAACCGCCACCTCCACGATTCTGCTGATAATTACCACCGGCACCGCCTCCCAGATTCAAACCGCCCTGATTTCCTTGACTGTATCCTCCTCCGCCTCCCCCTTGATTATAACCACCCTGGCCATATCCACCTTGTTGGTAGCCTCCTCCACCACCTCCGCGGTTCTGGTGACCACCCTAAAACAATATGATTTCGTATAACTTCTTTATGTTGCGCTTTTGACCTAAGAAAGTAACTCCCTAGACTTACAGAAGCATCCTACAAAAGTATAGCGCAGCATTGCAATAATAGTTCATTAGGAAAAATCAATGTTTTGCCAGAACATTTGACATTACAATTATAGCAAATTAAATCACTTACCCTTCCTCCACCGAAACCTCCGCGCTGCCCACCACCTCCGGGCCCACCGGTGCTACGTTGGGTTTGCCAGGATGGCATTTCCAGCGGTGGAGGATTATGCTCATAAGCTCGCCCACCTCGATCCGGAACCCGCCCTATGATGTGCCGCTGGATCTTGCTTTTGGTGTTCCTCCGAACGCTGGCACTACTCGTTTTTTCGATTATAGCCATCGTTTCCCGAGCACCCAGTAGCGCAGCCAAATCGGTGTCCTTACCACCGGTTTGCAAAGAATCCAGTACCTTTCGCTTTTCCGCATAGCGTTCGTTCATCTGACCGTCCTTTCCCTTTACTCGGGTAGACCACTTGAAACTCTGAATCGTAACGTCTAATCGAGTGAGCAACATCTTTCTTCTAAGATCATACTCCGTGTCTAGATCTTTGTGAAGCTTGTCCAATTTATTCCATTGCTCCATCGTCAGTTTCTTACTCGGTGAAAACAGTGGACAGCTAAGCCGTTTCTCGCCTGCCATTTTTATGGTTTCATCCAAACGTACGTTGATTTTCTCAAACAAGACCTTGGCCGGAATGTTGTTCGGTGGTTTTCCTAAACCCAGCGTTATGGAGATATCCTTCAGTGCAGAAGCCGTTGGTGATTCGAACAGAGTAATAACGTTCGTTTTCTCTTTTGGCTTGAATGATTCTATCATTTTGAATGCCATCAGCTCGTTCATAAGATACTCTAGAAGAATTACTTTCGAGTCGTATGTTTGCAATCGGTCGGATACATGACCCGAAGTGAGATTCGCGTAAGGACAAGTCAGTTCTTTTAAGAATCCTGACAGCTCCAGTACGAACGCACTGGCGTCCTCACTTTTCGAGATTTTTTCATCTAGCTTTCCGAGTACTCTGATTTCATCGGTAAGCCAGATCACTAGGTCTTGGAATTCGCCACTCTGCGCACCTGCGGCCATTGCCGTTGAGGCGTAATTTGGATCCAGGAAGGGACCGTCATAGCTAGAATCACGGCAAATTAAATTTTATAAATCATTTATTTGGAGGATATTTCCGACTTACCCGACGTTTTTCAGCTCACCCAAAAGTTGTTCCTCCATCCTATCCAAAATAGCTTGCAGCAGTGGCAGATGCGTACGCCGGTGAACTATATATCGTTGTTTGGTTGGCCGGTTTTTCAATGCAACGCTTAGTATTTTTTTCTGGTAACACAAGTATTTGATAATGATAACTACCATTTGATTATTAATAATAAGTTTTGGGAAAAACATACCTAAAATTGCACAGAAAATCAGTAATATTTTTGGTATCCCCGTGAAGACACACGAAAACAGCTATAAAATGTCAACGTCAATAATTCTCGCATATCATTTGAAAAGGGCCTGTCCTCCTTGCTCGATTCTTTAGATTCTTTTCAATCATCATACCATTTTAAATCATCATACTTTTAAGAGCATCATTAAGGGCACCTCCAATCCTGATGGATATTTTGATCTAAAATTTATTCGTTTCAAAGATTTAGATCTTCTTATTTTAGATCAAAATAAGGAATGTTGCACCGCTGATCTATTTACTTTACTCTACTCTGAGAAAAATTTCATCGTTGTACCGACAATTAAATCATGGTCAGGATGACTATCGCATATAATGGTTTCAATAACCATGAAAATGGTCGAATTCACCACGTTCATGGCATTTTTGACTATGATCATGGTAACAAGGACTATTCCAACATTATGGGAAATGTTGCATCAACTATTTTTAATGGTAGTTTTGACCATGATCATAGTCGGTTCAAAATCACTATACTGCAATAGTCATCCTAACCCCCAATAATGGTAAAATTGACCATCAAATTCCTCTCTGTGTATATGCAAAAAAGTAAATAGCAACCCGGTCAAACGAAACGTTATCGTTTGAGGTTTTTGTTTTAACCTGAACAAAAAGCAAATTCTGTTGTATAACTAAATAAAGTGAGTTTTTAATTAAATTTATTTGAAGCATCTTTGAAATTTTTATGATTATCATTAATCATTATCATTAATGAATGAATCATTAATCATTAATCTGCGGCGCTGATTTGATGGGTACACAGGATTTCTTTTTTCGCTATTTTTAATATGTTGAATTTGGCTTGATTTAATCGATAGACGGTGTGATTTTGTTTAGAGAATTTTCGGTGCATTTCGATCGTTAATCGTTCGATTGCGTTTCAACGTTGCACCACGCTCGAGCTGATCAATTAACGCTTCTTGATATATCCGAGAAACAGACAGTGCATACTATTGATGAGATTCCTAACAGAAAAGGCCTTACCGGAAATTCTTTGCGTGGCGTTTAGGTTTCCAAAAAAACTGCACATGTTTTTGCTAGGAAACAACGGTTGGTGTTTGCATTGTGACTACGTTCGCTCTTTGACTAACTGGGTGCTGTTGATGGTAAAAGTGTGACTGTTGGTGAGCTTGATGGGACGAATCGATTCCATGGGATGGTTGCAGCTGTTGTTGATTGCTAGTGCTATATGATGACCGTTGATCCGACGGACTATTTCTTTGATATGTCGATTGACTTGATGGTGCTGTTGTGGACGTTAAGGACTGTTGCTATTGGTAGTGATGTGGTGATGCTGGTGGTTGTTGTTTATTTGGTGCGATTCTTGAGTTTAATTGTTCCAGAAATCCAGTGCTATGCTTTTGCGATACAGAAGCTCGACATAATAGTTAGTTGTTTCGGTAGTGCGTATATGCCTTGTTGATGGGGCGATGATCGCGAATGTCGGTTCGATGACGAAGGAGAAGGTTGTTTGTTTGGCAGGATTTGTTGAGCGCGCCGAAGAACACTGGGACTTGCCGGTTTGTGCCTGATTTCTTTCAGTGCTTACGCGCTACGTTTCCTGGTGAAGCTGCTGCAAGCTTAGGACTAGGTGTCTCGCTAGAACTTCACGGTATTTATGGATGATTAATCCGATTTGGTGATTGCTGGCTGTTGTTTTCTTATGGATGCTGATAGCAAAAGAATGCTGTGGTGAAGCCATCGTCGGAGTTGTCGCATTAGACTGTGGCACCGACTGCATCGGGGTTGGTGAATGAGACACTGCAAATAAAGATAGCACTGAAAACGCAGATCTTGATTTTAACTTGAACGAACTTACCCGTTGCTGGCTATCTACACTTGCGGTAATATCCATTCGGTTTGGGTCGGATTTGGCAACATCCTTAAATGTCAAAACAAGTACTTCGCGCATATTTTGGCTGTAATAATTCAGTTTTTATCCCGATGCTTTTTCTACGAACGAAGACGAGCACCAAGCGGTTCACCGGAATTTCTCGTTCCGTTGAGATCACGTATAGATCAAACCAGACATCCGCATATAGGAACAATTGCGTTTATGTATTTCTGGAAGTGACCTTCAATTAATTTTAAATGAACCTCCAATAAATTAATGATTAATAAACTTATTCTTTGTAAAACAGAAAAATATCCGTGAGCAGCTTAAATGTTTTCCCGGACAGACAACTTGACAGATAAGCCAGATTCTTTTTTTTTACTGTAATAATGTTGCCAGCACTTATAAAGAAAATAGATCAAGCCAAAAAAAGTGATCCAAAACATGCATCATTTGGATCAGTTTTCTTGGAAGATGCAAAAATTTAAAACAGATTGTGGTATAAAACGCAATATAGAACATCGCGGTGCAAGAATTTAGATCCCTTCAGATCTAAATTTTTAGATCTATACCAGTTTCCCATCAGGATTGGAGGTGCCCTAACGGTGGGGTATAGAAGCCCGTTTAGCAGCGCTCTATCATCACTCATCACCGTACCGGTCGCTGCTAAACGCGCTTCCAAACTAGCAGCGAGGCTTTCGGGAAGAGTCGGGTGCTCAAATTTAGCAGCCCGATAGCAGCGCGTGAAGCGGTTGGTACATAGACTAACTCTAAGATCAGTAGGTCCCTAACAAATACGATTTTTTTCTTGGCTCAGTCAGTACTAGCACATCGGTCCCAAACTCGGTCCCAAGCTCAATAATACGCCCCTAATAATGAACTCACACGAACACACTCTCAAATATTCTGTCAAAATAACACAGCAAATCAAAACAAAGGCGCAAATATGTATAGTTAGGCGGTGGCTTCAAGGTGTACTTCAGACCAAGGGGCTCTACAACAGTGAACCAATTTCAAATCGCTAGTTGCATATTGATTGTTGGTTGGTATTTGGTAAAGACACACAGAGAGGAATTTGATAGTCAATTTTACCATTATTGGGGGTTATGATGACTATTGCAGTATATGACCATGATTTAATTGTCGGTACAACGATGAAATTTTTCTCAGAGCAGTCATCGTCCACCAGTTTGTTGTGTTTTTTTATCGTGCGTTTTATTTCGTGCGACGTGAACAATAACAATGGCAGTACTCTTTTTTTTATTTTCGGGGGTTTACACACTTAAATTCGATTTTGCTGTTCGGTAAAAAAATTGACGAAACATTTCGGTAAACATAACATCTTACCGATTTTTCGGTAAACATAAAAAATGTTACCGTAATTTTGTAACACTTTACCGAACGATCTGTAATGTTGAATTTTATTTACCGTATACGGTAGAAAAAAATACAATCCATACGGGAAAAACAAACAATTACTGAATACGGTAAGAACTTTACCGAACAAAACGTAAAACGAACTCTGAATCACCGAAGCCCGGTAAAGTATTATTATCTGTCAAACTGTCAGCCATTTTCTATGAAGCCTCGTGGTTCCAGTGATCGGTTGTCCAGAAGGTGGTTTGGATATTGATTAATTTTAATTATTCCATGTATGTATGTAGAAAATAAACCAGCGTTAATTAGAGCTTTCTTCCGGCTAGCTATAAATATTTCAAATGTGCTGATTACACGCTAAACAATCAATAGGTTCGATGTAAAAAGGGATTATTATTCTAAATGATACACATGCAAAATATATTTGCTGCATTGTATCCATCTAGAGGTAGAACACAACTTCACTGACCAGCATCCGATGCAGCCGACTCTCATCGTTCGTAGTATTTTGTTGACTGCGCCATATGCTGGAAAGACCCCACAGTCCCGGTCGGAATAACAACAAATATAGTTTTGTTTAATATAATCAATTAACCAATAACATCCGAATATTTTGGTGTTTAACGATAAAAACAAAAACAAAATACCGAAATGGTTCGGTACCAGACTACACAAATTACCGAACTGTACGGTAATTTTTGACAGATCATCAAATCTTCCATTACCGAACTGTACGGTAGTTTTTGACAGTTCATCAAAAAATTTGAGTACCGAACGTTCGGTAATTGATTTAATTACCGAACAGATTACCGAACGTTCAGCTGTTGAAAGTTCGGTAAAAAATTACCGAATACTGTAAAATTTTCTAAGTGTGTTCATTCAACATCAGAGATCAGAAGTTTTTTATTCAGAGATCGCAGATTTTTCACACACATTTTGCCATTGATTGGTTTGACCAAATAATTTTTTAATGCCAGTAGTGCGTCGTTAGCTGACGACAAGGAATACTTGTTCTTTCGTTTGGCTGAAGGTGAGTGTGTGAATGCATGCATTTCATTAAAACGATATTAGATAATGCTGATTTGTAGTTAGGCAGCGTATAAACAAGAGTGGAGACGGAGAGGGTCACGTCCTGGATGACGCCCCAACGTCGACAGTGATTTCCGTTCCGGTCATCAGAAGCTGTTCCAGGACTACTTTAGCGACACGCAATCCTACAACGAGAAGCACTTTCTGCGTTTCCGCGTTCATAGAGAGGTGTTCGTGGACATTATGCGCCAGCTAGTCAACTAGAGGCTTCTCCAAAATGTACCTGTATGAGCTATTTGCAAGTGCTTATCATGACCAATGTATCAATAAACCGATTGTTTACTTTGAAGACTTCATTACTTTTCATTTCAGAGCAATCGAAATACTATTCACAATCTCGGAACCTCCGCATTTTGATCTAGTCAGCATTTTCCGGAAAATGCAGTGGCTGTAAAAAAAACTAAGACAAGCATTCATTATTTAGGAATGGAACGAAAAGGTAATTCACTAGCACCGGGAGCAACTTGAGGTAATTATCAGCATCCGAGGCGAGCAACACAACTTTTTGTCCGCCGCCAGCATCACACGCAGCAAACACGGTTACTTTTCGGCTCACAAATATACCTCAGAATATACTCAATAAAATTGAGTTATTGTTTAGTAAAAGCTGAAATTTTACACATTAATTGGTATTATCAAGTAACGTGTAGTGTTTTGGAACGGTTTTTCTTGTTCCAAATTGCTGCAAGAATAGATCAAAACACTAACCAGTTTTAAAATAATGCAAAATAGATCCAGTATAAAACAAAATTTACAACGCCGGTGCAGCGATGTTTTTGCGTTTGGTCTAAAAAAAAAAATCAAATCCAATGTTGGGGGCCGCGGTAGAAGCTCCCAAACGTTACAAAAAATTTAAAGGGGAGAAAAAGGGGGGGGAAATTACTTTATGGTGTTATTATTCTTTTATGTTTTTTTAGGTGTTTAAAAATTTTAACAAAAAAATAATTATCATAAAAAGGGTATTATAATGTTTTATATGTCTGGGGGGGGGGGGTGGGGGGGGGTGGTAAAAAAATTTTTGGGGGGGTTGGGGGGGGGGGGGGTGGGGGGGGGGGGGGGGGGGGGGGGCCCCCCTACGGGGGGGTACACGGAGAAAAACAAATATACTAAAAAGCATAAATTTTATGCTAAAACCATATTCGATCCATCCAGTCATTGGAATGAATAAACCAGGTTTATAAGAATAAATCAAATATATGCATACCAATGCATTTATCAAATTTAAGCATTCCAATGCATACTTTAAATATATGCACTCCAAAGCATAAATCAAATGCATGCATTGCAATGCATATTTATATCAATATATGCATTCCAATGCATAAATCAAATTTATTTATTTATCAAATTTGTAGATTACCACGCAAGCTAAATAATTGTCAAAATACATAATACGTAAATTTAAACTTAATAAGGAATGTTTATTGCCCCACGTCATTTGTTTTGAAGATTACAAAACTCCCATTTCCATTATTTTGAAACTGGCATGCACCTTCGAAGCCAAATTCCTTCGATTTACGCAGCAGCCGATAATCCCGGTAACATTTGACCGCCTTGTTTGCCCCGGCAAACACATACTCGTCCATGTCCAGCACGATTCCGTAATTTATACAATCTGCTTCCGACGAACTGATCTCAACCCTGCAGGCTTCGACAATTTTGACTCCCTCAAAGCAATACCGCACGGTGTTGTTGTGCAGTTGAACCTTGCTACTGCGTTTGGCACAGACGCCGAGGGAAAAATTCTCCACCCTGCAATGCTCAAGTCGGATGGTTCCGTTTCCTAAAAATAACAGATTTGATTTCATTAATCATTTTCTTTGATCTAGCAACCAAACGCTTACCGCATATAACGATTACATTGTTGGCTATGTCCCTCGAATCACCGATCAAGCAACAGTTTTTCAGTGTTATTCTTCCACGCTTAACCAGAATACCGGTTTGGACGTTGAAACAATGGAGAGTAATATTAATTTGCGGAATTATTCTCGTAGGATCTGTCCCATCTTCCTCTTCAATTTCAAAGGCAAACCATTGACATTTCTTGTGCAGATGATTGGCTTCATCCAGCAGATTCAGTACATGGCAAGTCAATCGACTGGGCATGGTCCTGTTCTTGAGGTCACAGTAGAATTTAATTCTGCTCTCTAGATGTTTGATCTTCATCGTCGTCGTAGTCCCAAGGTATCCAGACATGCTTGTAGATGAAGCTCAACTGATCGATGCAATCTGCCGTGCGATCGATATTGAAATACTCGTTCCTTTGATATTTTAGTGGCTGCAGATCACAAAATTGAATGAAATTCGTCATTCTCGACTGCTTCCACTACGAGGATTGCTTTTTTGGTCGTCTAATAGAAGCTAAAAATATTGCTGTATATTTGAAAATTGAATTTTTAACTTGATCGTCGAATCAGGTGGTCTACTCACCTTCTCTACAGTCCGCATTACGACTGGCACACGGTGCGAGGAATCCACCATAGTGCCTTCCATCCCGTCGGTTCCATAGCAATTTTCAGAAAGAGCGCCCACTCCTTTTGAACCGTTGATGCTGCTATGGGATCATCTCGAACACTCAGAACCTGGAATGCTTCTTGCTGTCGAACTAGTAGAGATTTTTGGAACTCGAATATTTCCATTTGAAAGCAGAATCAATAAAAATATATTCGAAAGGGAAACAAATGTAACCGTTGTGATGATCAGTGCCGATCTGCTGCGTATCCTCTGAGGTTTTAATAATTTGAACATTCAAAATTTGAATCAACTTCACTTGACGGAATGTCATAGAAAACCAATCTGATTTATACAAGGTGTGGAACTGGTGGACTGAATGTCTTGAAACATATAACGCCGGTAACGCAATATGCACGAAAAATAATAATTATCTAAAATGTATTGGAATGCATAAAATATATTGATGCAATGCATACTTTTTATGCATTGCAGTGATTTAAAAGGAATAAAGCGTGGAAAGGAATATAAAATATGCTTTTTAGCATTTTCGATATTCTCCGTGTAGGGTTTTTTTTTTGTTGGTGTTTTTTTTTTTGGGGAGGGTCGTTTTAGGTTGGGAAAAAAAAAAAAAAAAACCTAGAATTGTCACCTTGTGTGAGGTGACTCTCCATTTGATTTACACGGAGGAAATGATGTCAAAATAAGCATCTGTGTTTGTTTTTCGGCTGTTTTATTTCAATCGCAATAAATTTAGAGCACAAAATCTCAATCCGGCCTTATCAAAAATATTCTACATCCGCGTAAACAAGCTCCCTGAACTGTCAAAACTGCATAGAGATTGCTGACAGCTCGCTTACCACCACAAACATAGCCGACGGCCGGTTTGTGATCATTCCAAAACTAAAAAATCAAAACAACAACAACAAAAAAATCAAACAAAACTGATGCCTATTAACATTGAAACAATAATAATAACGAACACAAACCGAGTAAACAAAATCCGCCGTAGCTTTTGTGATCATTCTGAAAAGTGACAGGCCGATCAGAAATAATATGGCAACCTCTATAGATCATTGCACGATGGCGTCATCAATGCAGTTTTGACAGTTCAGGGAGCTTGTTTACGCGGAATTAGAAAAATTTCGGTAAGATCGGTTTGAGTTTTTGTGCTCTAAATTAATAACGATGCTAGTAAAACAGCCGGAAAACAGACACCAGTGCTTATTTTTAAATTATTTCCAGAATCTAACCGTACATAATCCGGAAAAAGCCAATGGAAAATTTCGTTTGAGCGGTTCGAATTCTAACACCTTATAAACAAGCTCCCTGAACTGTTAAACAAGTGAGGTTAATACATTCCGTGCAATGATCTATTGATGACGCCATCGTGCAATGATCATACAAACGATTCCGATTTTTGATTACTTTTCTCTCATTTTTGGTCCAAGTTCCCAGAGAACGCACGTCTTAACCCTCTGACTCACGTTATATTTGTATGGCGACGATTGATGACATGGGTGTCTTTCACGCTCAATTTGAGTAACTTTGCTGTTTGAACAAAAGGACAGCACAGAGCTCATTGAGCCTGTGTACGCTATAAAATTATTGACTTTTACTGTGAGCCATGTTTTCAAGCGTCCTGTGAGAGTGAGTGAGACAACACAAAAACACGGCTCACAGTGAAAGTCAACAATACAAAAGATATATAGCAGCGTGCACAGGAAAGAGAGGCTGTTTTGAGCGTATACTGTAACCGGCCAGTACCCATTAATGGGTAAAAATGAACCCATTTTTTGATAGTATATGAAGCTGTCAAAAAATGGATACTTTTAAAATTAAAATAATGCATACTAATTACCCATATTTTATTCTGAATGGAAGACCAAAACATGGGTATTTTTCTACCCGTTAATGGGAAAAAAATATGTTAACATTCTCCGGGCTCGCTTTGTATACAGTAGTAGAAAGTGCGCTGTTCGAAAAATAAAAAAATAAACTTTGCGTCGGAATTCAGTCTACGAAAACGTGTAGTATATAGAAGAACTGAAGGCTGAATGGGATAGCGAAAGCTTCCAGAAACTGAGAGGTACGTTAATAATTTAATATAATAACATAATAGTAACTAATCTTAAAAATTAATTTCCATGTAAATTACTTGTACATCTCACTAGATGAGCGATTCGAAAAGCTTCTAAGGAGAAGTTTCTTGGCATAGAGCAGGATTTGGTGGCTCCAATAATTCAATGGATCGAGGTTAACATATATTTAAGATTTACTTGATATTTTTTTTAAAATTAATTGACTTTTACATTTGTAGGATACCGAATACCGGATACTGCGCTGGAGATTGATGAAAAATTGTCGTATGAATAAATTCACAAATACAAATACAAATACAGTAATTAAGATCTTTTATGTTATGGCCTAAACACAATGATAGCGGCAACGGAAAACGGCAAAGCCCGATCAGAGTAAGCCTGCTTGTCGGAAAGAAACCAGGCTAAATCCAAGCTGATTCTAATTGGACATATCGAAGTCATTTGCAACAACTGTCAAACTTGCGTTTTTCCGTTCCGTTTCCGTTATCATTGTGTTTGGGCGGTTAGAATCTAAACCGAAGAAGCAAAATTTTACATCTTCTTTTTCCGGATTGTATACGATTCGTTTCAGAACATGGTTTTAAAATTTGCACTGGTGAATGTGTTCCGGCTGTTTTACTTCAATGGTTAAAATATTAGAGCACAACAACTCAAACCGATCTTACCGATTTTCTTCTAAGTCTACGCAAACAAGCTCCCTGAACTGTCAGACATGCACATGCATTGATGACGAATTCGTGCAATGATCTATATGAGCCTATGCACGCTATAAAGAAAAATGACTTTTACTGTGAGCCATGTTTTCAAGCGTCCTGTGAATTTGAGTGAGACAACAGTGAGAGTGAGTGAGACCAAAACATGGCTCACAGTAAAAGTCAAAAAGACAAAACACTTATAGCAGCGTACACAGGCTCATGAGAATTTCAGCCATGTTTAAACACATACTAATACGATCCATATCAAGTAAAATCAGGTCTGGCATACTGAAGCTGAGGGTTTCAACACTGAGAGTTTCGACACATGGTGGCCGAGTGACACGACACAATCCGCCATGCTTCAAGCACCTGCCGCAACATGAAAGAATAAAATCATTTCTTACACCTCTGTCACGAATCGAATGTTTGTTTTCACTCTGATTTGTTTCCCTCTCGCTTGATGTGATTCAGATGATGCATATCGACAAAGATTTTTCATTAGGGCCTAACTGACAAACGTAAAAAATGGCTTTTTCCGCGAATTTCTCGTCATTGAAAACTCTTCTAATCAATCCACTGCGCTCGTTTCAAAGAGGAAGAGTTCATCTATCCGATAAAATTGGAGGCTTACATGAGTAGCTTTTGTGCCACGAGAAATTTACGTAAGAAGCCATTGTTTAAGTTTGTCTGTTGGGCCCTAATGAAAAAGTTTTGTCGATATGTGTGCGTTGATTAAACGTCCAAAACAACTATGGTTGGCAATAAGCATAAATTTTCGATTGCAGTTTTGACAGATATGTTGAAGCACAGAAACACCTTCTGCCACCTTCCAACTTCCCAAAACACGGTCAAAACAAACACAACGAGGCAGAGTGACTTTCCACCTTGTCACACCCCCTCATTTTGCTATTGTCAAAATGAAAACATTGCCCAGGCTACGCCAACCAGCGTCTCCATGTTTCAGCTGGCAGTCTTTTGTGATCATACACTGATGAAAAAAAATCTTAAGAAGTTCATTAAAAAACCTTATGAAATTTAGCTACCAGGATCGGTTTGAATTTCATACTTATACCACAGAGAACAGACATCCGGGCTCGAACATTTTTTGTTCAATTTACTGTGTAAATTTTTAAAAGCAAACCGTTGGAAAAACAGCGCTGCCTAGTCTAGGTTTCACCAAACTAAAAATGACAGACAGTCAAATCTAGAGGCGCGCAGACGGCGCTATCAAAATACGATTCGTCAAAACTAACAAAAACAAGCTGTAATTTTAAAATAACAGTTACAGAAATTTACACACGAAGGGCACTCCAGCTTGGATGTCTGTTCTCTGTGTTTATACTATAGAGAACAGACATCAAAGCTAGAGTGCCCTCTGTGTGTAAATGTCTGTAATTGACATTTTAAACACAGCTCGTTTCCGTTAGTTTTGGTGAATCGTATGTTAATGGCGCCACCTGCGTGCCTCGAGATTTAATGGTTATTGTCAATTTTAGTTTGGTGAAACCTTGACACGGCGACGCTGATGTTCCAACGGTTTGCTTTTAAAAATTTACACAGTAAATTGAGTAAAGAATGTTTAAGCCTGGATGTCTGTTTACTGTGCTTATACCTTATGAACGCGAATGCGATGTTTGCTGTCTCGTCGAATAAATTACCGAGATTTAACTAAAGGTTAGTATCGTGTTCAAACAAAATTTATTTTTCTATTTCAATATCATGTTAAATTGCGTTTACTGAAATGGAAAAGTAAAGAATCGAAAAGAAATTTCTGCTGCAGTATCTACCTGAAAAGAACGAAAAATAAAATTTGAATTTGTAAGGTTTCCACACAAACCATCAGGAGATGTCACTTTTACGTTCGGAAAAATATTCCGCTCGATTATTCCGTAAGTGAAGGTGATATTTTATTCCATGCAGATCAATTGTCAAAATTCCACTTGGTAAAGGTCGGTATCGAGTTCGAAAGAAATCTCTTTTTCTATCTCAATCCCATGTTAAATTCCGTTTAATGAAACCGAAAAGTAAAGAATCGAAAAGAAATTTCTGCAGCAGTATCCATCTGAAAAGAACAAAAAATAAAATTGGAATTTGTAAGGTTTCCACGCAAACTAATGGGTGTTTCGGGGTACTTTCGGAAAAATATTCCGCTCGATTATTCCGTAAGTGAAGGTGACATTTTGTTCCATGCACAATGAACACAATTCCGTAACCTCTCTACTTTTTAAGTCGTTACTGGCCTTAATATTGTACAACATTCCGTAACCTCACTACTTTTTAAGTCGATGCTGACTTTGCCAAATAGCTGATTTTTAACTAAAACTCAAACTAAAATTTGACAGAAATATCGGCAAGTGACTGCCAGAGGGAAAGTCCGTTGTGTTTGTGTTGACCGTGTTTCGGGAAGTTGGAAGGTGGCAGAAGGTGTTTCTGTCAGGGACCTGGCAACCCTATCTTATTTACTAGCGTTTGACAGGATACAACATATCACATGAATAAGGCCCGTCTGACGTTTGTTACTACCGGTAGGAAAGCCAGCATTGTTTACAAACAATGCATCTTTTGACGTTTGGTTGTTAGAGATGTTGGCTACAGGATAATCGCTGTCCGCCAGGTTCCTGGTTTCTGTGCTTCAACATATCTGTCAAAACTACACTCGAAAATGTATGCTTATTGGCAACCATAGTTGTTTTGGACGTCCACGCACACATTTGCATCATCTGAATCACATCAGTTCAAGCGAGAGGGAAACAAAACAGTGTGAAAACAAACATTCGATTCATGGCAGAGGTGCCAGAAATGATTTTATTCTTTCATGTTGCGGCGAGGTGCTTTAAGTGTGGCGGATTGTGTCGGATTGTGTTTTTGAGGGTTTCAACACACGGTGGCCGAGTGACTTGCCCCCTGGTAGCTGCCGAGTTGATCGGCTGTTGAAAATTTTGCCGAAGTAACTAGAGTGTATAATAGCAATTGAAAATTTAATAAAAAAAAAACATTTGTAAGTTTTCCTGATCAAATGGTGTATATATGAAGTCATTCTGTTCAGTCAAACGAGAGTTATTAGTGTTCAAAAACCTTTCACTTTTGCGTAACGTTATCATTTTTTCAAAATTTTGAAATGATAGCCGGTATAGGAAAGAGAAACGTAGTCCTACACTGAACCAAGAAATAATATTAAAATTAATAAAAACATCACATAGCTTTACACAGACAATATTCCCATTCATATTATGTGTATCCATTGAATGTCATGTGAAAACCACATAAATAGCATTATGACACCCCAATACTATTCATTAGATAAAACGATAAATTGTATGTGAACGAAGGTTATGATGTTGTCAGATGAATTTTATGTGATTTGCACATATGAAAAAAAATAGTGGTTTTCCTGGCAGTATTTTCAAGATGGCGAATTAATGTGGTCAACTGTAGGCGGATTTAGGCTTTTCGGAGGAATCACTGGAAGTTTTACAGCCTATGTTTCTTAAAATAATATAAGATAATGAGAAAACTTAATATCTTTATTATTTCAGGGTGGGGGCGACCCCGGCGTATTGGTTAACATCCATACCTCTCACGCCAAAGTCACGAGTTTGAATCTCACCCCCGGACCAGTTACGAAAATACCCAAATTCAGCCCAGGGCTGAAAAACTCGATAAACAGGAAGTAAAAAAAATATATATATATTTCATAGTGTGGAATTTACTTTTACAAGCTATTAACGTATTCAGCAGACGATTTCGCATCCAGCTGGGAAAACTTAATGTATGTTTTCTGGTGCTCAATGTTAAAAGTAAACCATTTATCTTCAATCTTAATTTATGTAATTTAAATCTTACTTTATGTCTCTGAAGTCTACTATTCTTCAAACGCTAGAACCCAACTTGTGCGTTGAGGAGGAATCAACTGCTAGCCAGCGCTTAGACATCCTCGACATCTGCGCTGTTGATGAAGGAACAACGTCCAATCTGAATCAAAACCCCAAGCAGAAGGGCCACATTTTAACGAATACTTTTTTGTAGTTAAAATATAGAGATCAGGATCATTTGACAACCATTACATGGCTTTCACAGCAATTGAAGTGCTTCCACAGGTTGAAAAAATTCATATTGATACTTTTAGTAGCCCACCAATTATGGTACATAGAATAAAAGAATTCTTTTACTTTCGTTTCAAACCTAGTTTTAGTACATTACATATAATACGTGACATGTATTATAAAACCTAAAAATAAATTCATTTAAAAATTATTTAAATATCACATGAAATTTATTATAGATGTAAATAATTCTTATTAGAATTTCACATGAATTTTATTAGGAAATACTAATAACTCTCATTGGCCTTTCACATAAAATGTATGTGACTGTTCCAATGAATATAATATGAACTATCTCTCGACTGTTTATGTGTTTTTCACATAGGAATCATGTGAAAACCTACATGGAAAATAACTATATGTGTTTTCAGATACATTTGACATGATTTCTCGGTTCAGTGTAAGTTAAAAAATATAAGCATATGGAGAGAAAAAAAAAAAATGGGAAAAAAAAAAAATTTTTTTTTTTTTTTTTTGTTGGGGGGGGGTGGGGGGGAAAATTTTACCCCCTAAAAAAAATTTTATTAATTACTCAATAAAAAATATTTTGTTTTATTTATTTAGAATGTAAGATATATTATCACATTTTATGTTATTGTTATCCAATAGTTTAATCTCGCTTTCACCATACAACCTCTACATTAACACATATTGTTAATGTTTGCCATATTGTCATTGAAAGGTTTCTTATTGTCTGCACGTGGTCTGGATTATATACCAACTTTTTGGCATAGAGTACAGCAAAAATTTTGTTCGTGAAAATAGCCTATTTTATATGGTAACCTAACTTAACCGCCTATTCAGCATATAGTTATTTGGCCTTTTACCATCTGAAATATTGTTAAAACTATATAGGTTATTGTTAGTTTATAGTTGTCAATTATAAGGGTAAATGTCGTAACAATAACGTAAATGGTCGTCAACAATTAGAAATAAGGTCCAGGAATGGTTTGTGAATATGCGGGTTAACAATTGAATGTATTGTAACCATAAAATAGAATCTATAGTATGTTCAATTTAGAGTATTATTCACAACTATAAGATGGCAATGGGGGTTATTGTAACCACAATAGAATCTATTGTAATGTGGGATCGCGCCCAGAGAAGGGGGGGTTTTTTTTCTTTTTAATATTAAAAAAATTTTTTTTTTTCCGAAAAAATTTGGATTAATTTTTTTTTTTTTTTTTTTTTTCTAATTTTGTAAAATCTTATATGGAGTGAATTGTAGATCTATTGTAATGACAATATGCATTTTCCCTTTATCTGATTCATGAACAATAAGATTCATGGTCGGAAATAGATTTTAACGTTATTTTATATTATTGTATTGTAATTGTATGGTTATTTTTATCCGGGCAGATTCCCACCGTGCAACAGTTTCTAGTGCTCTCATCAAATACGAGTGAGAATCAACGGCCTTGTTCGCTGACAGATTTTTTTCCGAGCTCACAGTGTGAGATGTGAGAAGAGAAATGAGAAACTCGGAAAAAGTACCAAGAGAGCTATAAAGTGTGAGAAAGAATTCTTGTATGAGTTGAGAGCGAGAGAGGGAGCATTAACGAAGGCAAGTCGAGAGCAAACATCAGCAGACGTAGACGTAAGTGTTTCTTCATTGTGAAAGATTGCATATTATAGTGTCCCGTCGCCGTCGTCGTCGAAATTCCAGTGAAAATCAAACATCAAAACGGTGCAAAATTGCCGATAAAAGCGTCCGCTTCTACTTTCCGAAGAGGTAAATCTGATTTTTATTAGAAGTGAAGTATTTTCCGTATGGATTTGGCCTGTTTTGGTGCACGATGTTTACATTTTCTGGCCTCGAATGTGTGCAATCTCGCCATCATCGGCCAGGTTATGCGAAGAAGGAGCGCCTGTTTCATCGATGGATGATATTGGTCTGAAGCCATCAGCGACGATTGATCTTGTCGCTAGGGGCAGAAAGAAGCTCGAATCCATCTACTGAAAGTGATTTTCGCCGTGTGGTTCCACCGCCATTCGCTGATTTGATTATAAATTTGTCATTATTGGTGCACGGTGATAGAAAGCCCCGAGGTAGATGCGGACGATGGCAACCACAAACGGGGCTTTTTCAAGGAAAATGGAGAATGTTCCCGTTTTGTGCGAACGATTTGGAAATAACCCGGGACTGGATAAATTTGCTTTAGCAAGTATACACATTCTTTGCAGTGATGCAATTGAAACAGGCTCATGCCATGGTTCTATGAAATGAAGGAGATTGTATTCGAAGATACCTTGACCATTTGCATGAAATTTTTATGGAAAGTACAGAAGGACCTTGGATTTGGATTTCATCACACCATTGACTGTTGTTGTTTTTAGAGGTGCTTTTGCTGGCTGTTGTTCGCATTTGAACCAGAGTTGCCAGGTCAAAAGTTGGTCATAATTTACTCATTGAGAGTTTCGAAGATTGCTTATTGAAACTAGAAAAACGAATCGAAGTAATCGTATTGTGACCAAAGGCATCAACAATTTGTTATATTATCAATCACCCACAAAGCTCGGTCTACATTCATGTTCAATATTTTGGTTTTCACACTTTTAAGCTGTAACATGAGAACACGAATCAATCATAGGTAGAAATCAGGATGTTGTGCACCTTACACCTGAAATCGATACTTTGATTAGTCACCGCGGTTATTATCATGGCGAATAAACATCGGAACAAGCGTCACATGAGTGAATAAATAATTTGGCATCTCTGCGATGGGTACCGAAGCCAGTGAAAAATGCATTACACAATATGTATTTCGCTTCGTCCATCACAAACAAAAATTCGAGAGAGCCTATCTGGTCGGGTAATAAAGAGAAGCAATAAAAAAAACTGAAGGTAAAAAGATATGCATTGGAATAAGAGTCAGCATGCTACAACTAATTTGATAGTAGTTGGGAGAACGATGATTGTTGTTGGCCTAGTACGACCAATAATACAATGCGAAGTTGAAGGAAAAGCAGCTTTGAGCATTTTGAGAGCATCGCACTAAAATGTGCTAGGAAAATAGAGAAAGAGAGCCTTTATGGCGAAGCAACTATACTTATACTGTAAAAAACTTGAAAGGCTCTCATCGCCGATAGATGTGTATCTTCTTCCATCAAAAATCGGATTTGCGGGTCGCTGGTTGCAGGCGTACTGTTGTTCTTTTTCTCTGCGCTGACTTTCTAAGTGGCTGGCATCCGATGAATGGGTTATACCTTCAAAAAGTTGGCTCTCGGTGTTGGTGTAAGACGAATCGCCTTGTGTAGTTCTTCACCCGAATGTATGGGCGGTTTGGTGAAAATTAGAAAAGAGTTACTCGTCTTTGTCAATAATTAGAATTTTTTAAGGTGTTTTTTTTTTAAATTTCATTGCGGATTTTCGATTGAATTCAATTGAAAACATATTCATTGCATACACGTAGAACAAATGCATCGTGATGCAATCTTCTCTTATTCCTCAGCGCATCTCACCAAATATCTCTCTCGTTGCAGGTTTTCTTTTATTTTTGGTTTTCCTTTGGTTTCCTTTCCTGGTCCTTCCAGCAGTTAGTGGAAGCCGGTTGCTGATCCTTCTTCTCGCCAATATCCAACTAGAAAAATTCACGCGCACCGTCAGGCGACGAAGCGAATTAGAACTTCCCAACACACGACAACCGCTTCGGAATACAATGGCCGATCAGCAGCAGTACTTCCTCAAGTGGAATGATTTTCAAACTAATATGGTGACCTCGTTCCGGCACCTCCGCAACGAGAAAAGCTTTACAGATGTGAGTTTGGGAAAAAGGTGCTGGTTTTGTTGGCAGAATTATAAATTTACGCCTTCCGTTTTTTAGGTAACACTGGCATGCGAAGGGCAGACGTGCAAAGCGCACAAGATGGTGCTATCCGCTTGTAGTCCTTACTTCAAATCGCTGCTGGAGGTGAGTGGAAATCACATGTTATTGATTTATTTGCAGGATATAGGTCATAGTCGATCGGTGAACCCATAACCTCTGCCATCCTAGTCTGCATCAATAATAAGTGTTCTTTGCTAAATGGTCCAGCAGTGCGGTTGAGATAAGTGATTACGACACTCTTTGGACACAAGATTAGGTGGCGAAGTTATCTTTCCATATTGGTGGTTCGAATGAACATTTATTGCTCGTTGTTATAGCAAATCGTCAATTATGCTACTTAAAATGGAAAATTAACCTGTTTATATGTGACAAAATTGTTAAACATTGTTTCTTGAGTAAGGCATCAGTTGGTGTGGAGGAGTACATTGGCCTAATCGGTTCTATTTCATTTCCCGGAATGACCGGAAAACGGCTTTTTGGGAAATGTCAGATCTCTGCCGCCTAATCGCCAATTCTCGACAATACTCGAAAACTTATTCAAAACGACGTATCTAATTTTGTAAACAAAGAGGGGAAGAAAGATTCAAACGTAAAATTCTTGAAACGCTTAGCACTTTCACGCCAACTACGACCACCAGAATAATATTTCCCTAACATGATGGCAATGTTAGTTTCCGTGGGGTGCTATGATTTTTGAGAAATTTACGCTTGTTTTGAAAAATCTATTACATCTAATATGTTTTCTAGGGTTTCTAATACGAAGCTAAAGATTTTCGCAAGTTGACATTGTGCCTTGATCTTTAATTTAGATTCCTGAGGTTTAGGTAACCAAAGTCTTCTGGTTCATATTAAGCTAGACTAGGTTTCTGTGTTATGATTTCTCTTCATTGAAAACGGCATATTTTCGGATTCGGATTCGGAGTGATGTTTCGGAGCAATAGTAGTTCCCCGTGCTTTAGTTTTTTGTGGATCACTATGTACCATGCCGCCCGCTGATGAGATTTATTTATTTATTCAGTCAACACCAACAGGCTTAATAGAGCCCCAATGGTGGTATTAAAAATATGACGAGTAAAATAAACTTAAACTTAAATATCAAACCACAAAATTCTTGTTCATAAAGGTATACATCTCAGAAAAATATGACGTGAAGCGTCTGCGCAGAGTTTGCCGAGGGACGTGGTAGTCGAACATGGCCGAGACTCTATTAAAAACACGCTACAGTCCTTCGGCGCCGTTCATGCTATAATTGTTTCGGCGAATTGGCATTCTCAGCATTATGCCATTGCGCAATGCCTTTGGTTGAACGTTAATATTAATCTGCTCCAGGATGGCGCTGCAATCGATTCGGCCTCGTAAAATGTCTGCAACAAAGAGAACCCTGGAAGTGTCACGACAAAACCGAAGCGGTGCAAGATCGATCAATCGACAATGACTCTCGTAACTCGGCATACGAAACGGGTCTCGGCAAGGCAACCTTCTCAAAGTGAAGCGTAAAAACCTGCGTTGAACAGATTCGACTCTATTCCCGCCATTAATATAGCTCGGATTCCAGACGGCAGAGCAATACTCCAGTATCGATCGCACCAAGGAGCAATAAAGGGACTTCAAGCAGTAAATATCAGAGAAGTCTTGAGCCATCCGAAAAATAAAGCCCAGAGCTCTTGACGCCTTGTCCACGATGGACGAGATGTGAAACTTGTAGGTCAACTGAGAATCTAGAATAAATCCTAGATCTTTTCGTAAGTCGCACGTTTGATTACCGTGCCTTGAAGCTTATAGTCGAAGAGAATCGGCTCCTTTTTTTTTTTTTTTTTTTTCTAGAGAAAGTGATCACTGAACACTTCTCCGGATGAACCACCATGCGGTTGAGGCTGCACCAGTGAGCAAAGATTTGTAGCTGCTGTTGTAGGAGGTGACAATGGTTGATAGACTGATTCGTAAAAAGATCTTCAGGTCATCGGCATACGAAAGAAGATCAGCGGCCCTAAATGACTCCTTTGAGGTATTCCTGAAGTGGCTGGAAAAACGTCGGACATACAATCACCAACAGCAACTGTCAGCAGATGATCAGTGAGGTAGGAGCGAAACCATTGTAAGAGACTTCCATTTACTCCAAGCTTATGTAGTTTTGCGATAGCGAAGTCGTGGTTGAGCTTGTCAAAAGCTGCTGAAAGGTCTGTATAGATGACGTCCGTTTGCGCCCTTTTAGCCATATTTTCCGTAATAAACGAAGTGAGACACAACAGATTAGTGGTGGTGGAACGGCCGACCACGAACCCGTGTTGATCTTCACTTAAGTATTGCTTGCAGTGGGAGAGTAGAGGGTCTATCATAACGAGCTCAAATAGTTTCGATACCGCCCTCAAAGACGAAAGGCCTCGGTTATTATCCACAACTCGTTTGGTTCCCTTCTTGTGAACTGGAAACAAGTGAGCAACCTTCCAACACGAGGAAAATATGCCACTTGATGTGCAAATCCGGAACAGACCATGCAAGGGGGGCAGCAGAATGGAAATGTGTTTCTTTAGAAATACTGACGGAACTCCATCTGGGCCAGGATTGAAGGATGACTTGAGCTGCGATGCGGCGTTGGAGATCATCTCAATACTGATATCGGTTGCACCAAATGAGTGACCATGCAGAGGAACGTTGTTCGTTGCCGCAGTTATCTAATCGTAATCTACATTTTCGTCAGTGAATATGCTGGCAAACTTGATCGAAAACAAGCGGCAAATATCCAGAGGAATGGAAGCGGTTTCACCGTTGAAGACCATGGACGATGGTAGTCCAGACTCCCTGCGCTGCTGATTAAAATATCTCGAAAAATATTTCGGACGTGATTTCAGCTTTCTTTGGACATTTCGTTGGTAACCAAAGTAGCATAGACGACTAACCCGCTTGAACTCGTAATTGAGCCTCACGTAGAAATGTTCCAAGGGAAGCGTGCGATATTTAGTGTATCTTCTTGGTGCTGCTCTCTTGGTTGATTTACGTTTTTTTAGTTCCTTCGTCTGCCACGGATGAAGAGAGTCTTTCTGGCGAATAGTTTTCGGCACATGCCTGTCAATGACGTATGCCAAGACATGAGAAAATGTGAGAGCGGCATTGTTAACATCGTCAGCGTCCAGAATTGTATCCCAGTCTATGTTGGGCAGCACCTCGGTTATGCTACGACGGTCGGCTTTCCGGAATTCATACGACACAGGCGAGTCGTTGTCCAGACTTTCAGGAATTGAAACGACTAGAGGTGGATGATGTGGGACATGCTTAACCAAAGGGGCGGAGATAGGTAGAGATGAACGGAGCGGTGTCTCGAGCACTTACAAAACAGAGGTCCAAGCTGCGGTGATTTTCGTTCACAACGTGGTTAATTTGGGAGAGTGTTGCCACGCTATAGCAATCGACAAGGTGTAAAGCTTCTGAACGAAGCACGGATCTTTCGCAGTCAGGATGGAGATGATTTCCATGAAATACCGGCCAAATTGAAGTCACCTAGCACCGTAAACTCATCCGTTGAAGCGAAGTTTTCAACAATAAAAAAAACTGAGCGGCAATGCGCCTCAATGAATTCGATATCACATGTTCGATCAGGTGGAATATACACAGCACACAGAAACAGTGTTCAATAGTCTAACAGTGAGCCAGATCTGCTCCAAACACTCCCATTCGCTATTTTCGATAGGTTTCGCCTTCAATCCGCAACGAACCGCTATATAGAACACCACCTCCAGTAGATTTCCTGCTGTTGTTGGGATTTATATCGCATCGGAAAACCTCATAATCGGGACCAAATACTTGGTTGGAAAGTGTGCGACCATCGAGCCCAGTTTCGATCAGGACGATAACATCATAGCAGCAAGCAGCGGTAGTCAAGGACATTAGAATTAATTCCACCGACGTTCTGGTAGAACATTATGAGGTCCTGTGTACGGCAGACGGACGAATAGGGCTGAACGGATTTTCTCCTTGCTAACTTCTGGAGCGAGGCAGCTTCAACACAATCGGTGACAGGTTCGGAACCATCAGGGATAGCAGACGGCGGAACTATAGTAGCGTATGAGGTAACAGAGGCGATTCCGGCATGTCAACTTGCAGATGAGGGCGAGGAATTGGAGGCACTGGAATTGTACTTGGTACTTGGAATTAAAACAGATTTCCAGTCTCTCGGCTGAGCGGATACAACACCGGGATCCGGGAGAGACTAACGGATGCTGATATATTCCTCGAGTTGATAAAGCATTTTGCAAATGATCTGGTAGCTGTTCTATCTCATTAATCAGCATCGAAATGTGAGGACACATTGAAGGTATTGGGCAGTTACGATTTACCAGAAGGCTCCGAGGGAAAGGAAGTTGTTCAAACAAGAAATTAGTCGATTTATGAGGAGTGCTTTCGATTTTTGTTCAATGCAGTGCAAATTGAGCCCTCCTTGGTTTTTTAGGAGAATAAGACTGGAAAAAGCAGTCCTTTGAATTGGTTGTCCGTGCCAAATGAACTTCTAAACTGCAACGAGAACCCCGACAATTGTGTGTCCCGCTTGCAAACTTTGATCAAGGCTGGCTAGGAGATGAACTGAAAACGATGAACAAATCAGCCAACGAAATGTTCGAAACCACAACGTACTTACCCGTAGTTCGGAACGGCTGTTGGTCGCTGGCAGTAGGGGCTCGACTGCAATGAGAGGGGTAGGGACTTCCTTTAGACATGTGGCAAGTATGCATCCCGATGTAGAGCAGCGTCAGTGGAAGCTTATTCCATTAATATAACCACTTCGGTTAATAGGCTCAGCGTATCATTGAATTTCGGAAATTTCATGATGGGATTTGCTGCGTGTGGCAGCATTGTCAAAATTGCTGCAGAAAGGCTCTAAACAGCCAGAGGCAGTGCTGGAAGACAGAAGCTGATCAGGCAAAGAATTGTTACCAACAGCAGCATACTTGCCTGAATGAGGAGGTTGAAAACCCGCTACCAATCCCACCGCAGGGCCAGAACAACTTTGAAGGCAGGAAACAAACCTCATTTTGATTACAGCAACACCAAAATACAACAGGTAGTGTGTTCTGGTTTACGAAGTTCCAAGCAACAACTCTGCATCAGACTTGGAATCAACAGGCTGGAAAGAGCCCGAAATGATGGTCGTCGTATCCGAACGAAGTAACAACATGTTTCATGAACCATTATTGTCGCTGATACCCCTCGTTGCGGTGGAATGACGGTGAACTAACTGTCCGAACTCTCGCGAGCGAAACATCACTGGCAGCCGAAGCGAAGAATCAAATCAAACACAAAAGGCCAGCAGCGAGTGAAGGTAGAATTATCGTCATCATATCGAAGAAAAAGTTCGCGCTTTAACGAATTATCAAGTTTCGGTGAGATACTCGACCCAGGATTATCGGAAAGTTTGCATAGTGCGTGATTGCGGTAAACTCTTAGTGCGGTTTATTTGAGCTATTATTGCCTATTATTAGTAAGTGTAGAAACACAATGAAGTGCAAGGTAGGCGGAAATCAATAGTTATATAATCACCTAAATTGGACCACAACCTAAAATAAGATTGATTGTAGACTAATAAATTATACTGAAATCATCCATCCGTGGCGAAACGGGACCCTGCAAAGAGCGGAAAACACTGATAATGTAAAATTATGAGTATACTTACATTTATACTGACGCTAATTCCATCCCTAATAAATTACAGCTTTGTAGCTGCTTGGATAGCAACTTACAAAACGGTGTTTGTTCTGACGATCGGGAGCATTCTACAAAGATTTTCATCCTAAGTTGGATGATTGTTGCCCGTCGGAGATTCCTGCTACGGTTGCCTATCCGGAAGTCAAAATTCGAGACTACAGATTTTCGAAGAGGACTATGCCGAGCCACATCGAGTTGGATTTAAAGTGCAGCATAGAGCGCGAACTGGAGTGCAGAAATAAAAGTTGGTGCCTAGAGTTAAGTCTGTCACCGTTGAAGATCGCGTGCTTCGCTACAGCAGGTCCAGCAGTCGGCTGCACTTGCATCAGATGGATCGAACGATGGTCCCGAATTCCACTTGGTGGCTCACTCCGTTACGCTGTGCTTCGAATGTATATTGTGCCATCCACACTGGTAAGCGAGAGTATTTCGCCAACCCGGAAGGATACGAACTCATTATATCGGCGGCTGTCCGAGCGAAGGCATGCTAGAACCGTAGCTCAGTCCGTCTACAACAAGGGTTTTCGAATTTTAAGAGGGATTGAGAGCGTCCGAAGCACCTCCCTTTGTGTTGCTACTAATGAGTAGCTGGTCCAGTCGAACGACATTCTCAAATAGCACCTTGCCTTCATCGATTGTCGCGTACAGATCGATCCATCTGCTCCGTAGATCGTGTAGTTCTTCTGCTATGGATTCGTCCCAGTTCGTGTCCGTTCGCCAGATCTCTTGCATCAATATTTTGCCCTGCACCACAAAATGCCCCACGAATCTCAGCGGATCATACAATTTTATCACGGTTTGCAGAACTTGTCTTTTCTTTGGAACCGCTCCGTGGCTCCGCAAAACTTCTTCCAGCCCGGTTTGATCGAAAGTGAAGTGATCCGCTGATGGGACCCACACCACTCCTAAAACGCGCTCGCAAACCGTATCCTTGGTTAGGTTAAGAGCTTTGCTGGTTGAAGATGCAGTCCCTCCTAAATGGCCGAGCACCTCCTGCGAGTTGGACAAAATTTTCCCGAATTCGAAGCCTGCTGATCCACGCAGCTGCATTTGTTATGACGATCGGGAATTATCTTCAAATTCACGGAACAAAATCCCTTTTGGCCATGTATCCGAATTCAAAGCAATTTCGCGTAGTTTAGGAACCATTCCGACTTTGAACGATATGAAGCTCAAACGGCTCGGGTCGAATCCTTTCTTCACAAGCGGAACAACCTTAATTGAATCCAGTACTTAATTTGTGTCTTTTCTTATTGTGTACTAGCTGTGTAAATATTACATAAAGTAGAATAGTTACGCGTGAGCTATGAAACAGATTTTTTGACGTAGGACTACGTATGTGTTTTCAATACTGGGGTACACGTTCGAATTGCAAAAAATTGGAGCGTCACGAAAAATATATAGGTTTCGGACGTTAATAACTAAGTCAATCCACGATTGATTTCCAAAATGTTTGCACCAATCGATCGGAACATTTTCTACGCTTGACCAAATCCAATATTATCCAATCCAATATTTAAATCTATTGATTTTTAACATTCTACTATTTATTGAAATTAACGCAAATATAAGGTGATGTCTTATAATGCCGATTTTTAAGAGTAAATTCACCAAATACACACTACTTTCCTAGCACAGACTTCATATTTAAGTAAGGAACGTCTCCTATGCATCAGGAAAAGATATTTAAGGGGGACACGTTGGAATTTTCCTTCAGTCTTTCAGCGATCTCGAAGATGTTGAGTTAGCGTTCTGCTACGCTTCCCTCAAGTCGACCATCGACCGACTCTATTGCCAAGTAACATGTCTGGCCGTGACAAATTTGCGGTCGGATTGCAGCTCCCAATCGGTCGCATTTATGTCTGCTCTGGAAAAGCATTACACCGAGTGCGTTGGTGCCGGAGCCTCCGTCTACTTCGCTGCGGTGATGGAATACCTGGCCGGTGAAGTGCTCGAGATGGCAGGAAATGCCAACCAGCGACAACAAGTAGACTAAAATCATACCACGTCACATGCAGCTGGCCATCCGCAACGACGCAGAGCTGATGAAACTTCTCCGGTGTGAACATTTCTTAGAGTGTTGTCCTTTTTGGGTCGTCCTGCTGCACAAGAAGACCGAGTGAAAAGCCTAAGTTCAATTGGATGAAAACGATACCGGCATGGCGAGCAGCTATCAGTGATACATATCAGCTCTCTCTGCAGCACACTCTACAACCTAGCAGCAGGAGTGTGAAAATAAGAAGACCACAATCATCCCACGTCACCAGCAGCTAGCCATCCGCAACGACGAGAAGCTGAACAAACTTTTATCGGGTGTGACTTTCACATAAAGACTGTATTCGATGAAATTTGGAAACACGCAATTGTTCGTAACTTTTTAGCGTGTGGGTAAAAAATATTGAAATTTTAACTGAATGTATTTCATTGTGTGGTGTCAATTGTGTAATGAGTTTCGTGAAAATCGGTCGAGTGATTTCAGTGATGGCTTCAAATGAAGAAATAGTGCGCCAACAAATTTTGGGCACTCACTACGAAAACCCAAACGCTTCTCATCGATGGATCGGAAAACAGCTCTGAATCGCACATTCAACCGTATCTCATATGATCAAAACGTTCAAGGACCGTAAGACAACCAAGCGGAAAAATGGTAGTGGCAAAAAACGTGGCACATCAAATCCGGAGAAGGCCAGGATGGTATTGAACCAATTTAAGCGTTATCCCAACATTTCGATCAGGGATGTTGCGAAAAAGGCGAAAGTTTCAGTTTGTTTTGTGCAGAAAACAGTGAAACGTTCTGGATTAAATGTGTACAAGGTCCAGAAGGCACCGAACCGGAGCGATAAACAGAACTCGGTGGCCAAAACTCGTGCAAGAAAACTGTACAGGGAATGGCTCACAAAACCGTTCTGCATTGTGATGGACGATGAGACCTACATTAAAGCCGACACCAAACAAATGCCAGGACAGGAACACTACGTCGCCACCTCTAAGTTGGCCGTTCCGGAGAGTGTACGGAAGAAGAAACTGTCGAAATTCGCCAAAAAATTCCTTGTCTGGCAAGCGATCTGCGGATGTGGCAAAATGAGTTAGCCCTTCATCACCTCTGGGACCGTCAACGGACAAATCTACAAGGACGAATGCTTCCAAAAACGACTTCTGCCCTTCTTGAGATCTCACGATGGCCCGTCTTAGACTGGTACAAAGATAATAATGTAGTTTTTGTACTCTGTATAGATGACGTCCGTTTGCGCCCTTTTAGCCATATTTTCCGTAATATACGAAGTGAGACACAACAGATTAGTGGTGGTGGAACGGCCGACCACGAACCCGTGTTGATCTTCACTTAAGTATTACTTGCAGTGGGAGAGTAGAGGGTCTATCATAACGAGCTCAAATAGTTTCGATACCGCCCTCAAAGACGAAAGGCCTCGGTTATTATCCACAACTCGTTTGGTTCCCTTCTTGTGAACTGGAAACAAGTGAGCAACCTTCCAACACGAGGAAAATATGCCACTTGATGTGCAAATCCGGAACAGACCATGCAAGGGGGGCAGCAGAATGGAAATGTGTTTCTTTAGAAATACTGACGGAACTCCATCTGGGCCAGGATTGAAGGATGACTTGAGCTGCGATGCGGCGTTGGAGATCATCTCAATACTGATATCGGTTGCACCAAATGAGTGACCATGCAGAGGAACGTTGTTCGTTGCCGCAGTTATCTAATCGTAATCTACATTTTCGTCAGTGAATATGCTGGCAAACTTGATCGAAAACAAGCGGCAAATATCCAGAGGAATGGAAGCGGTTTCACCGTTGAAGACCATGGACGATGGTAGTCCAGACTCCCTGCGCTGCTGATTAAAATATCTCGAAAAATATTTCGGACGTGATTTCAGCTTTCTTTGGACATTTCGTTGGTAACCAAAGTAGCATAGACGACTAACCCGCTTGAACTCGTAATTGAGCCTCACGTAGAAATGTTCCAAGGGAAGCGTGCGATATTTAGTGTATCTTCTTGGTGCTGCTCTCTTGGTTGATTTACGTTTTTTTAGTTCCTTCGTCTGCCACGGATGAAGAGAGTCTTTCTGGCGAATAGTTTTCGGCACATGCCTGTCAATGACGTATGCCAAGACATGAGAAAATGTGAGAGCGGCATTGTTAACATCGTCAGCGTCCAGAATTGTATCCCAGTCTATGTTGGGCAGCACCTCGGTTATGCTACGACGGTCGGCTTTCCGGAATTCATACGACACAGGCGAGTCGTTGTCCAGACTTTCAGGAATTGAAACGACTAGAGGTGGATGATGTGGGACATGCTTAACCAAAGGGGCGGAGATAGGTAGAGATGAACGGAGCGGTGTCTCGAGCACTTACAAAACAGAGGTCCAAGCTGCGGTGATTTTCGTTCACAACGTGGTTAATTTGGGAGAGTGTTGCCACGCTATAGCAATCGACAAGGTGTAAAGCTTCTGAACCAAGCACGGATCTTTCGCAGTCAGGATGGAGAAAGGCAGTACGAGACGATTTCCATGAAATACCGGCCAAATTGAAGTCACCTAGCACCGTAAACTCATCCGTTGAAGCGAAGTTTTCAACTATAAAAAAAACTGAGCGGCAATGCGCCTCAATGAATTCGGTATCACATGTTTGATCAGGTGGAATATACACAGCACATAGAAACAGTGTTCAATAGTCTAACAGTGAGCCAGATCTGCTCCAAACACTCCCATTCGCTATTTTCGATAGGTTTCGCCTTCAATCCGCAACGAACCGCTATATAGAACACCACCTCCAGTAGATTTCCTGCTGTTGTTGGGATTTATATCGCATCGGAAAACCTCATAATCGGGACCAAATACTTGGTTGGAAAGTGTGCGACCATCGAGCCCAGTTTCGATCAGGACGATAACATCATAGCAGCAAGCAGCGGTAGCCAAACGGTAGTCAAGGACATTAGAATTAATTCCACCGACGTTCTGGTAGAACATTATGAGGTCCTGTGTACGGCAGACGGACGAATAGGGCTGAACGGATTTTCTCCTTGCTAACTTCTGGAGCGAGGCAGCTTCAACACAATCGGTGACAGGTTCGGAACCATCAGGGATAGCAGACGGCGGAACTATAGTAGCGTATGAGGTAACAGAGGCGATTCCGGCATGTCAACTTGCAGATGAGGGCGAGGAATTGGAGGCACTGGAATTGTACTTGGTACTTGGAATTAAAACAGATTTCCAGTCTCTCGGCTGAGCGGATACAACACCGGGATCCGGGAGAGACTAACGGATGCTGATATATTCCTCGAGTTGATAAAGCATTTTGCAAATGATCTGGTAGCTGTTCTATCTCATTAATCAGCATCGAAATGTGAGGACACATTGAAGGTATTGGGCAGTTACGATTTACCAGAAGGCTCCGAGGGAAAGGAAGTTGTTCAAACAAGAAATTAGTCGATTTATGAGGAGTGCTTTCGATTTTTGTTCAATGCAGTGCAAATTGAGCCCTCCTTGGTTTTTTAGGAGAATAAGACTGGAAAAAGCAGTCCTTTGAATTGGTTGTCCGTGCCAAATGAACTTCTAAACTGCAACGAGAACCCCGACAATTGTGTGTCCCGGTATCCCGCTTGCAAACTTTGATCAAGGCTGGCTAGGAGATGAACTGAAAACGATGAACAAATCAGCCAACGAAATGTTCGAAACCACAACGTACTTACCCGTAGTAGAAGTTCGGAAGATCCCATCCTCAACTCAAACGCTGGGCCGGGACGGCTGTTGGTCGCTGGCAGTAGGGGCTCGACTGCAATGAGAGGGGTAGGGACTTCCTTTAGACATGTGGCAAGTATGCATCCTGATGTAGAGCAGCGTCAGTGGAAGCTTATTCCATTAATATAACCACTTCGGTTAATAGGCTCAGCGTATCATTGAATTTCGGAAATTTCATGATGGGATTTGCTGCGTGTGGCAGCATTGTCAAAATTGCTGCAGAAAGGCTCTAAACAGCCAGAGGCAGTGCTGGAAGACAGCAGCTGATCAGGCAAAGAATTGTTACCAACAGCAGCATACTTGCCTGAATGAGGAGGTTGAAAACCCGCTACCAATCCCACCGCAGGGCCAGAACAACTTTGAAGGCAGGAAACAAACCTCATTTTGATTACAGCAACACCAAAATACAACAGGTAGTGTGTTCTGGTTTACGAAGTTCCAAGCAACAACTCTGCATCAGACTTGGAATCAACAGGCTGGAAAGAGCCCGAAATGATGGTCGTCGTATCCGAACGAGGTAACATGTTTCATGAACCATTATTGTCGCTGACACCCCTCGTTGCGGTGGAATGACGGTGAACTAACTGTCCGAACTCTCGCGAGCGAAACATCACTGGCAGCCGAAGCGAAGAATCAAATCAAACACAAAAGGCCAGCAGCGAGTGAAGGTAGAATTATCGTCATCATATCGAAGAAAAAGTTCGCGCTTTAACGAATTATCAAGTTTCGGTGAGATACTCGACCCAGGATTATTGGAAAGTTTGCATAGTGCGTGATTGCGGTAAACTCTTAGTGCGTTTTATTTGAGCTATTATTGCCTATTATTAGTAAGTGTAGAAACACAATTAAGTGCAAGGTAGGCGGAAATCAATAGTTATATAATCACCTAAATTTGACTACAACCTAAAATGAGATTGATTGTAGACTAATAAATTTTACTGAAATCATCCTTCCGTGGAAACGGGACCCTGTAAAGAGCGGAAAACACTGATAATGTAAAATTATGAGTATACTTACATTTATATTGACACTAATTCCATCCCTAATAAATTACAGCTTTGTAGCTGCTTAGATAGCAACTTACAAAACGGTGTTTGTTCTGACGGGAGCATTCTACAAAGATTTTCATCCTAAGTTGGATGATTGTTGCCCGTCGGAGATTCCTGCTACGGTTGCCTATCCGGAAGTCAAAATTCGAGACTACAGATTTTCGAAGAGGACTATGCCGAGCCACATCGAGTTGGATTTAGAGTGCAGCATAGAGCGCGAACTGGAGTGCAGAAATAAAAGTTGGTGCCTAGAGTTAAGTCTGTCACCGTTGAAGATCGCGTGCTTCGCTATAGCAGGTCCAGCAGTCGGCTGCACTTGCATCAGATGGATCGAACGATGGTCCCGAATTCCACTTGGTGGCTCACTCCGTTACGCTGTGCTTCGAATGTATATTGTGCCATCCACACTGGTAAGCGAGAGTATTTCGCCAACCCGGAAGGAAACGAACTCATTATATCGGCGGCTGTCCGAGCGAAGGCATGCTAGAACCGTAGCTCAGTCCGTCTACAACAAGGGTTTTCGAATTTTAAGAGGGATTGAGAGCGTCCGAAGCACCTCCCTTTGTGTTGCTACTAATGAGTAGCTGGTCCAGTCGAACGACATTCTCAAATAGCACCTTGCCTTCATCGATTGTCGCGTACAGATCGATCCATCTGCTCCGTAGATCGTGTAGTTCTTCTGCTATGGATTCGTCCCAGTTCGTGTCCGTTCGCCAGATCTCTTGCATCAATATTTTGCCCTGCACCACAAAATGCCCCACGAATCTCAATTTTATCACGGTTTGCAGAACTTGTCTTTTCTTTGGAACCGCTCCGTGGCTCCGCAAAACTTCTTCCAGCCCGGTTTGATCGAAAGTGAAGTGATCCGCTGATGGGACCCACACCACTCCTAAAACGCGCTCGCAAACCGTATCCTTGGCTAGGTTAAGAGCTTTGCTGGTTGAAGATGCAGTCCCTCCTAAATGGCCGAGCACCTCCTGCGAGTTGGACAAAATTTTCCCGAATTCGAAGCCTGCTGATCCACGCAGCTGCATTTGTTATGACGATCGGGAATTATCTTCAAATTCACGGAACAAAATCCCTTTTGGCCATGTATCCGAATTCAAAGCAATTTCGCGTAGTTTAGGAACCATTCCGACTTTGAACGATATGAAGCTCAAACGGCTCGGGTCGAATCCTTTCTTCACAAGCGGAACAACCTTAATTGAATCCAGTACTTAATTTGTGTCTTTTCTTATTGTGTACTAGCTGTGTAAATATTACATAAAGTAGAATAGTTACGCGTGAGCTATGAAACAGATTTTTTGACGTAGGACTACGTATGTGTTTTCAATACTGGGGTACACGTTCGAATTGCAAAAAATTGGAGCGTCACGAAAAATATATAGGTTTCGGACGTTAATAACTAAGTCAATCCACGATTGATTTCCAAAATGTTTGCACCAATCGATCGGAACATTTTCTACGCTTCGATTCCAATATTTAAATCTATTGATTTTTAACATTCTACTATTTATTGAAATTAACGCAAATATAAGGTGATGTCTTATAATGCCGATTTTTAAGAGTAAATTCACCAAATACACACTACTTTCCTAGCACAGACTTCATATTTAAGTAAGGAACGTCTCCTATGCATCAGGAAAAGATATTTAAGGGGGACACGTTGGAATTTTCCTTCAGTCTTTCAGCGATCTCGAAGATGTTGAGTTAGCGTTCTGCTACGCTTCCCTCAAGTCGACCATCGACCGACTCTATTGCCAAGTAACATGTCTGGCCGTGACAAATTTGCGGTCGGATTGCAGCTCCCAATCGGTCGCATTTATGTCTGCTCTGGAAAAGCATTACACCGAGTGCGTTGGTGCCGGAGCCTCCGTCTACTTCGCTGCGGTGATGGAATACCTGGCCGGTGAAGTGCTCGAGATGGCAGGAAATGCCAACCAGCGACAACAAGTAGACTAAAATCATACCACGTCACATGCAGCTGGCCATCCGCAACGACGCAGAGCTGATGAAACTTCTCCGGTGTGAACATTTCTTAGAGTGTTGTCCTTTTTGGGTCGTCCTGCTGCACAAGAAGACCGAGTGAAAAGCCTAAGTTCAATTGGATGAAAACGATACCGGCATGGCGAGCAGCTATCAGTGATACATATCAGCTCTCTCTGCAGCACACTCTACAACCTAGCAGCAGGAGTGTGAAAATAAGAAGACCACAATCATCCCACGTCACCAGCAGCTAGCCATCCGCAACGACGAGAAGCTGAACAAACTTTTATCGGGTGTGACTTTCACATAAAGACTGTATTCGATGAAATTTGGAAACACGCAATTGTTCGTAACTTTTTAGCGTGTGGGTAAAAAATATTGAAATTTTAACTGAATGTATTTCATTGTGTGGTGTCAATTGTGTAATGAGTTTCGTGAAAATCGGTCGAGTGATTTCAGTGATGGCTTCAAATGAAGAAATAGTGCGCCAACAAATTTTGGGCACTCACTACGAAAACCCAAACGCTTCTCATCGATGGATCGGAAAACAGCTCGGAATCGCACATTCAACCGTATCTCATATGATCAAAACGTTCAAGGACCGTAAGACAACCAAGCGGAAAAATGGTAGTGGCAAAAAACGTGGCACATCAAATCCGGAGAAGGCCAGGATGGTATTGAACCAATTTAAGCGTTATCCCAACATTTCGATCAGGGATGTTGCGAAAAAGGCGAAAGTTTCAGTTTGTTTTGTGCAGAAAACAGTGAAACGTTCTGGATTACATGTGTACAAGGTCCAGAAGGCACCGAACCGGAGCGATAAACAGAACTCGGTGGCCAAAACTCGTGCAAGAAAACTGTACAGGGAATGGCTCACAAAACCGTTCTGCATTGTGATGGACGATGAGACCTACATTAAAGCCGACACCAAACAAATGCCAGGACAGGAACACTACGTCGCCACCTCTAAGTTGGCCGTTCCGGAGAGTGTACGGAAGAAGAAACTGTCGAAATTCGCCAAAAAATTCCTTGTCTGGCAAGCGATCTGCGGATGTGGCAAAATGAGTTAGCCCTTCATCACCTCTGGGACCGTCAACGGACAAATCTACAAGGACGAATGCTTCCAAAAACGACTTCTGCCCTTCTTGAGATCTCACGATGGCCCGTCTTAGACTGGTACAAAGATAATAATGTAGTTTTTGTACCAAAAGACGTCAACCCTCCAAACACTCCGGAACTTCGCCCAATTGAAAAATTTTGGGCAATCATGAAGGCAAAGCTCGTTAAAACTCCAAAACTGATAGAAAATGAACTTGAACTAAAGAAAGTGTGGTTAAAAGTAAGTAAGCAAGTCGGTCCTATCATTGACCAAAATTTGATGAAAGGGGTCAAGGCAAAGGTGCGGGCATTTGGGTTGGGAGAAGAGGTTCAATAAACCAATAATGTCAAAACTTAACCATTTAGTAGTACTTTATTTCCAGAAAGTTTGAAAAGAATCGGGCTCAAGGAAAATTTTTGGTGACCTATTTTGTGTGTCCAAATTTCATCGAATATAGTCTTTAGTGGTGTCCTGCCATACGTCCTGCAGCCCAAGAAGACTGAGAAGAATTGCGAACCATGTTCCCTCCGTAAACAACTAAAATCCGTCCTTTTCAGGAAGATCAAATCGATTTACCGACTAAAGAGTATGTTGCTTAAAAAGCCGCGTCGAGGAGAAAATTGCCTAATCAATCACCCACTTCATCTTCGTGGTCAAGTGGTTAGCGGCGTCAACTGTCGTTCAAGCGATGGCGATGAAGTGAGGGTTCGATTCCCGTTCCAGCCAGTGGAATTTTTTCGCAAAACGAAAATGTCCATACTTGTCCACTGGGTGTTTGGTTAAGTTGTTCTTTGTAATTCGCTCTATGTTCAATGTAAATTCAAACACAGGATCCACTTAACACTTACAAGCACATTGGACATTCAACAAACAAAATATTATTAACAGTTAATTCGACCCGAACTGCAGTTTCGTGGAGAACCATAGATTCTATAGATTTTCGTGGAGAACGAATAGTAAAGCCTCACACTAATAGCATAGGGTTTCATGGTTCTTTAGACTGAATAAAATATAGTAGAAATTTATTAATTCAATGACATCAATTTGTTCACATCAACAAGCGGTCCTACGTCAACTTTGCAGTTATGTCACAGACATAACTCAACCTTTCGTTTTTTCATAAGGCTAGAGTCATTTGATACTTGGACGCACACGCTCAAAACAGCCTCACTTTCATTTGTAATATTGTCCCTTTTCTTCTCACAGAAAGGTTACTCAATTTTCGTAAAAAGTGGAACAACTCATAAATTGAGTTGTTCCACTTTCTAACCTAATCTAAACTCACACTAACGCAGCCAATTCTTGAAAGCATCCTGGAAAATAACGGTTTATTGAATTCATCATTTTTCTTGTCACCGGCCAGACCAACTGTGTAGCATGTGTCGCAGAGAGAATTCCAAGAAATAGAGCGATTCCAGAAAAAGTATCTAAAATCGCTCTACTACTTCGAATCAAGAGAAGGAAGAAAGCGTGGACCTCCCGTACCGAACGCTCCCATATAGAACTAAACAATGTTATAATTCGTGCTTTATCGTTGGGAGGATAGATGCTAGAAAGATTAGTTTACGCTCCTTTTGCCTGTGGGTGGACTTTTAGCATCTGAACCAAAAGCCTGGCAATAATTGTCAAGGTTATAGCAACAATCAATATGAAACTAGCGTTTTGAAATTGGGTCACTGTTGTAGAACCGCTAGGTCCGAAGTACATCTTGCAGTCTGCACCTTGCCATACACTCTTGCACTTTTCGGTACCTTTCGGTACTAGTATCTTTGTTTTTGTTTTGATTCGCTACGTTATTTTGACAGAATATTTGAGAGTGTGTTGGTGTGAGTTACCTTATTAGGGGCGAATCATTAAGCTTGGGACCGGTGTGCTAGTACTTCCTGAGCCAAAAAAATATATTCATTTTCTTCATGACCCGCTGGTTATAGCGCCTTATCTCGCTCACTGTACACTTAGTTTGGGTTTGAGAATTGAGTTGTTCCGCTTTTTACGAAAATTGAGTAACTTTTCCGTGAGAAAAAAGGGACAGTAATACAAATGAAAAATAGGCTGTTTTAGCGTTTTCTTTTTTACTGGTGGTGGTCAGATCTGGAATACTCTAACAGCAGTTTGTTTTGAAATGTTTCCTCTTTCAGTGCTGAAAAGCTAGTCACGAAAGTGGTCAGGTTAAAAAATTTCGAAGTCGTTGAAATTGGCTAAATCGACCGTGTGCAGCATTCTCAAACATTGCAGTTGCATTTGAAAGTGTTGAGAACAATTAAAGGTTGTAGGGAATCAAATTGCACAACTTTTAAATGGCTGTAACTTTTTACCTTAGGTATTTTCTATTGAAATTTTGGGTGGAATTGGTTCAATGTGTATTTGTTTACGTTGTGTAAGTTTCACTAGCAGATGTGCAATCGTTGCGAAGATGGAGTCGGAAGAACAGCAGCGGCGCAAAGAAATTTTGCGCACGTACCTCGAAAATCCGGATCTTTTTCATCGTGCCATCAGCAGGAAGCTGCGAATGGTACATTCTACGGTGTCTCGTGTTTTAAATCGGTACCACGAACGTTTGACCATCGATCGGAAAGAAAAAAGTGGCAAAAATGGATCTCCGTATAGTGTTAAGGATCACAAGCGAGTAGTCCAAGCTTTCAAGAGGAATCCCAACAGTTCAGTTCGAGATGTGGCGAAGAAACTGAATCTAACCAAAACTTTCGTGCAAGATGCAAAAAAACGTGAAGGACTACACACGTACAAAGTCCAAAAGGCGCCTAATCGCGATGAACGGCAAAATACGGTAGGTAAAACACGTACACGGAAGCTCTACACCAAGATGTTGACGAAACCACATTGCCTCGTTATGGATGATGAGACGTATGTAAAAGCAGACTTCCGGCAGCTTCCGGGGCTCTAGTTTTTCACTACTCATCATAAATTCGATGTCCCTGAGGACGTTAGAAAGCAGAAGATGTCAAAGTTTGCCAAAAAATATATGATTTGGCAAACAATTTGCTCGTGTGGAAAGCGGAGCACCCCATTCGTGACAACTGGAACGGTCAATGGGCAGGTGTACCTAAAAAAATGCCTCCAAAAGCGTCTACTTCCTCTTCTGAGGTCACATGATGGTCCTACGATTTTCTGGCCGGATTTATCCTCGTGCCATTACTCGAAAGAGGTTTTGGAGTGGTACAAGGCTAAGGAGGTCAATTTCGTGCCGAAGCATCTCAACCCCCCGAACGCACCGGAACTACGGCCAACTGAAAAGTACTGGGCCATCATGAAGCAGGCACTTCGGAAGCATCCTAAGGAAGTGAAATCGGAGGAAGATATAAAGAAAAAATAGATTGCCACGCAAAAAAAAAAAGTTGGTCCAAATGTTGTGCAGGACCTTATGAGTAGTGTAAAGAAGAAGGTTCGTGCATTTGGATATGGAATTGAAATTGAATAAAACAAACATGGGAAAATATTCATAACAAGTTTTATTTTACTCCCTGAAAGTTTGAAGATGATTGGTTGAACGGGCAAATTTTGCCGAATATTTGTGTGTGTCGCAATTTGATTCCGTACACCCTTTAGGGCATACTCAGGGCTGTCGGATTATGATATCGCCAAGAAATTCAATGCCAGCCAAAGCACCTTCAGAAGGATTCGCCTACAAATAGGACACTGAAGCAAAATCTAGTGGCCAAAGGACGAGCTCGGAAGTTGTAAAATGAGGTTCTTCCGAAGTACGAAGGAAGCTTCCTCATGGACGACGAAACGTACGTGAAGATGGATTATTGGCAGCCTTTCGAACAAAAGTTCTATAGAGCAAATTTAGATTCGGTTTTGCCGATAAATTCGCAAGAAAGCTTATGATCTGGCATGGTATTTGCTGCTGCGGGCAAAAACCCAGGTTTGCGCTACAATCAAGACTATGGATTTCAAAATGTACAAGCAGGAGTGCCTGAAAAAACGTATTCTTTCGTTTTCTTGGCCTGATTTGCAAGCAGAACTATAGCGAAGAAGTTCTCAATTTCGCCCAATTGAGAAATATTGGGCAATTGAAGAAGTGTGGAAAGGTGACTCGGGGTGCAACAGAAGAAGGAATTCGAAGAAAATTTCGAGATTTCATCAAAACCAAATCGGAATAATTTTTCCGCTATTTTACCATCAAATTGCAATAAATGACCTCCATGTTGAGTACTCAACCAAGACCAAGACCAAGAACATGATCAGCAGTGATAGTATCACACTCTGCTTTCTTTAAATTGCCACGTCGTAGTACGTTTATTTGCAGACTTTGAAAGAGGTGTGATACTGGCGGGTTTAGCCGCAATTCACTCTTAGACGAAGCTAGGAACAATCTACAAATACCTGATATCAAATAATTTAGGGAAACGGCAAGTTCTTTCATTGTTGTCTATTCTCTAACTAGCTGAACCCGGTGCGTGCGCTGCTACGCTTGCAACTAAATGAAGGAAAATTAAATATAACTGATACGTTTATGGTTTTTTTTTTCAAAAGGAGTTTTTTTTTCTTGAATAAGCAGGGGTTCAAACTTCTATACTTCTTAAGTAACCTGGATAATTCTCATTGTTGGTAGAAATTTGTGTTTCATTTGTATGGGAGCCCTCCGTTCCAGAGGGGGGTGGTTTCTCAAACCACCATACAATCATTGCCTTCAAAACCCCCCACATGCCAAATTTGGTTTCATTTGCTTGATTTGTTCTCGAGTTATGCAGAATTTCGTGTTTCCTTTGTATGAGAGACCCCTCTTTCAGTGAGCGGAGGAGTCTCAAATCACAATAGAAATATTTCTTGCCTTCGAAAACCTCCACATGCTAAATTTGGTTCCATTAACTTGATAAGTTCTCGAGTTATTCAGAAATGTGTGTTGCATTTGTATGGAAACCCCCCTCCCTCCCCCTTTCAGAAGGCGGAGGAGTCTCAAACTTCCATAGAAACATTTCTCTCCTCCAAAAACCTCCACTTGCCAAATTCGGTTCCATATGCTTGATTAATTCTCGAGTTATGCACAAATTTCATTAAAGGGTGTCCACGATGAAATTGCCACACACAAAATTGATTCGCAAAATTCGAGTTTTCATCCGATTGCCATCAAATTTTCAGGGATTGAGAAATAACTATTAAACTTCATTTTACCATTTTACTCGTATTTTATTTACAGTCCATACGTAAATGCCCGCACCTTGGCGTTAACCCCGGCCATAAGATTCTGCACAACCTGTGAATCAACCGTTTTTTTGCATGTAAACCCATACTTTCTTCAGTTCCTCGACTGTCTTCACTACCTTAGGTCGTTTAAGAAGGTGCTGCTTCATAATCGCCCAGTACTTCTCGATGGGGCGGAGCTCCGGAGTGTTGGGAGGGTTGAACATTTTCGGCACGAAATTGACCTTATTGTCCGCATACCACTTCAGCACGTCCTTGGAGTAGTGGCATGAGGCCAAATCCGGCCAGAAGATTGTTGGGACGTTGTGGGCCTTCAGGAGAGGAAGCAGCCGCTTCTGGAGGCACTCTTTTATGTACACCTATCCGTTCATCGTGTCCTGGGTCACGAAAGGTGCACTCCGCTTCCCGCACGTGCAGATGGCTTGCCAAACCAGGAATTTCTTCGCAAATTTGGACATATTCTGAGTGCGGACATGCTCCGGAACGCTGAACTTATCCTTGGCCGTGAAAAACAGGTTGCCGGGGATCTGTTTGAAGTCGGCCTTCACATATGTTTCGTCGTCCATGATGCAGCATTCAACTTTCGTCAGCATGTTGAGGTACAACTTCCTGGCACGGGTTTTGGCGGACTTGTTCTGCTTCGCGTCGCGATTAGGGGCCTTTTGTACCTTGAACGTTCGAAGCCCAGCCTTAGTTTTGGCCTTCTGGACAAAACTTCGGCTTAGGTGCAGCTTCTTAGCCCCATCCCGAACGGAGGCGTTCGGATTTCGGTTGAAGGCCCCAACTACGCGGTTGTGATTTTTGGTGTTGTACGGAATACTTTTTCCTTCACTTCTCGGCTTCCGATCGGTGGTCAACCGTTCCTCGAACCGCTTAATCACTCGCGACACCGTGGAATTCGCGATTCCCAACGTTTTAGCGATGGAACGATGCGAGAGATCCTTGTTCTCGTGATGAATGCGCAAGATTTTATCACGCACGAGCTGTTCTTTCGACTCCATTTCCGCGAGTTTTGATCACAGGACTTTAAAACTTGCAGGATGTAAATAATGCACTATGAACTAAATCCACCCAAATTTTCATTAAATTCTACCCAACGGTTAAAAAGTTAGAGCAATTTCATAGTGTGGCAATTTCATCGTGGACACCCTTTAGTATGAGAGCCCCCCTCTAACTCGAGGGGTCTCGAGTTACCTTAGAAACATTTATTGCCTTCAAAAACCTCTACATGTCAAATTTGGTTCCATTTACTTGATTAGTTCTAGAGTTCTGCAGAAACTTGTGTTTCATTTGTATGGGAGCCCCCCTTTTCAGAGGAGGGAGGGGCCCAAAAAACCCTGCATACAAATTTTCACGCCGATCGGCTCAGCAGTCTCCGAGTTAAATCGTGACATTCGAAACCCCAACTCATTTTTATTTATATAGAAGATTGTCATTGATTGTGCGTTCTAGTACTTTTCTAACAGCTGGCAACATTTTCGTGATAATCGAACTGATTTTACATTATGGGACACCAACATTAGAAGGTCGGTATGTGTATATAGACCTGAGGCTAGATCACCATAGCGCAATAGCATGGTAAATACAGTGAACAATTACTGCTATAAAAAAAATACTAACCAAATTTCACAAAAATACTTTCGCAATAAGACCCGAGGTGTTTGAACTAATTTGCCTTTGTAATTATCATTCGTCCCTTCAATCAACAGGAAAACCCCTCCAAGCATCCGATCATCATTCTGAAGGACGTGTCTTACAGCCATCTGCAGGCGATCCTAGAGTTTATGTACGCCGGTGAGGTGAACGTGTCCCAGGAACAACTGCCGACGTTTTTGAAAACCGCCGATAGACTGAAAGTCAAGGGTCTCGCAGAGACCCCAACGAATATCAAGCGAGAAGGTTAGACGGAGAGGACTGGTGTGTTGTTGCGTTATGCCGTGTTCTTTCGTCTCCGAATGCGCCCGTTCATCCAGAGCCTCCCGCATCAAAGACACTGATAGGTACACATATAATTCTGAAATATAAGCCTCAAATTAGGCTGATGGTAACTATCAATTGGCTAGGATTTCTAAAAGGGAGGTGCAAGCGATTCAAAAAATATTAAGGTAAATTTGCTGATGAACAATATACCTATTCTTACACACATACATACACTTACACTCAAACGCATGAGCTAGACGAAAGAAAGTGGAGCAAGCAACCTTGCGTATACTAAGAATATTAAAATTAAACTCTAATTATACAACAAAAAGTTGCGAAACAGGGCGGCAGACAACCGAACTTCATCGCATATTTTTTAGTTTTTAATGCCGGTAGTAACGGTTAATTCCAAAACAACAATAATTATTGAAGACAAGAGCAATTATCTTCCTACAGATATGTTCAGTTGTTTGACCGTAAGAAGATGCACTTTTCCCACTTTAATTTGCATACAAATTAAACGACAGAAGCATAACACAATTTTAGATTGGCAAAGTACAGTAAAGTCAGGGACTGTACGGAATAGAAGATGAAAAGCGGCCGCAAAAAGAGTTCGGGCAGTGCTGCTTTTTTTTAAAGAGGGGACTGAATTCATTCGACAATTGGCATACCGAATTTGGTTTGGTCTGAAATGCGCGTTTTCGGTGAAATGTGTAAATATGAGAGAAACGATAATGGGGGAAAGGATATGACAGCGGGATTAAATCTGATAAACTTATGGAAGAGAACCCGCGCAGAATATATACTAAAGAATGGATCAATTTTAATGTAGGAAATATATATCACTTGCAAAAGAATGATGATTATCTTCCCGGTTATATTTTAATAAATTCTTTTTCTTTTTTTTCTTGTGAAATCGTCTAAATTGCATAAACAGAAGAAATTAAAAAAAAAACGGAATCAAAATATAAGTTTCTTTACCCTCTATTTCTGCGTCGTCTATCTCACGCTATTTGGTTAAGACGTGTACTGCTATTATTATATATTTTTTGTTAGCACAATTGTATTTCACGAGACAGTAAAATTTTGTAGGAATTACATTACAAATGTCTGCATAATTTTGTTGCCAGATCCGAAAGCCCTTAAACAGGTTCCTCAAGTACCTTTGGAAGAGGCCAGGTTCTCACTTACATTATTTTACTGGGATCAGTCTCGTAGCAAAAAGAAGCCACAAAACGGCGAGCGATGTTGGTTGCCGTCATCATGCAAGCTTGCGGTTCCAAACGACCACGATACAAGGATGCCGATGTCGGCCCGTTGGACGTCAATGCCAAGTTACTGGCAAACAACACATTCGACGTGTTGTCAGTATAAGTGCCGAGAAAAGTGGGATTCTCCCCGCTGGCTGTTCACGAAATCGTTGCTCTAATAAAGGAACTGGCTGCGATTCAAATATATCCATTCTTCAAGCCGTGCAGTGCGGATACAAAGATCAAGTCATCCGCCAAGGAAGTTGGTAAGTATTTAGAAGATCAACATCCATAACTCTTCCGGCAGCAGGCTGCTGATGTGGTTAGTCGAGGTGTTCCTAAATACATCATGGACAAAAATGTTGCTGAGTTGAAACGGTTAACTTGATGCTGAACAAAATGTCTCCTTTTGGGCGTAAGGAACCAGATACTATCGAGGTAAGCTCGACTTGGTCCACTTGGCGAAGGGCTTCATCGTCCTGGACGACCTCCAAAACACCAAAGCGGTCTTCAACATCGTTATGGAATGGGGGCGTTATCTGCCGCTGAAGGATGACGTCAAGTAGTGTGAAAAGGGTTTTTTTTGGGGGGGGGTGGCAGGGTGTGGGGGACAAGTTTTGGGGTGGTTGCCGAAGCCGCCCTGTGTGGAAAAGGTGGGGTGTGTGGGGGGGGGGGTGTTCTTGTTTTTTGTTCTTTCCTGCCAAGGGTGTACGGAATCAAATTGCAACACACACAAATATTCGGCAAAATTCGCCCTTTCATCCAATCATCTTCAAACTTTCAGGGAGTAAAATAAAACATGTTATGAATATTTTCCCATGTTTGTTTTATTCAATTTCAATTCCATATCCAAATGCACGAACCTTCTTCTTTACACTACTCATAAGGTCCTGTACAACATTTGGAACAACTTTTTTTTGCGTGGCAATCCATTTTTTCTTCATATCTTCCTCCGATTTCACTTCCTTAGGATGCTTCTGAAGTGCCTGCTTCATGATGGCCCAGTACTTTTCAATTGGCCGCAGTTCCGGTGTGCTCAGGGGGGTTGAGATGCTTCGGCACGAAATTGACCTCCTTAGCCTTGTACCACTCCAAAACCTCTTTCGAGTAATGGCACGAGGATAAATCCGGCCAGACAATCGTAGGACCATCGTGTGACCTCAGAAGAGAAAGTAGACGCTTTTGGTACACCTGCCCATTGACTGTTCCAGTGGTCACCAATGGGGTGCTCCGCTTTCCACACGAGCAAATTGTTTGCCAAATCATATATTTTTTTTGGAAAACTTTGACATCTTCTGCATTCTAACGTCCTCAGGGACATCGAATTTATGATGAGCAGTGAAAAACTAGAGCCCCGGAAGCTGCCGAAAGTCTGCTTTTACATACGTCTCATCATCCATAACGAGGCAATGTGGTTTCGTCAACATCTAGGTGTAGAGCTTCCGTGTACGTGTTTTACCTACCGTATTCTGCCGTTCATCGCGATTAGGCGCCTTTTGGACTTTGTACGTGTGTAGTCTTTCATGTTTTTTCGCATCTTGCACGAAAGTTTTGGTTAGATTCAGTTTCTTCGCCACATCTCGAACTGAACTGTTGGGATTCCTTTTGAAAGCTTGAATTACCCGCTTGTGATCCTTAACACTATACGGAGATCCATTTTTGCCACTGTTTTCTTTCCGATCGATGGTCAAACGTTCGTGGTACCGATTTAAAACACGAGACACCGTAGAATGTACCATTCCCAGCTTCCTGCTGATGGCACGATGAGAAAGATCCGGATTTTCGAGGTACGTGCGCAAAATTTCTTTGCGCCGCTGCTGTTCTTCCGACTCCTCGCAACGATTGCACATCTGCTAGTGAAACTTACACAGCGTAAACAAAAACACATTGAACTAATTCCACCCAAAATTTCAATAGAAAATACCCAACGGGTAAAAAGTTACAGCCATTTAAAAGTGGTGCAATTTGATTCCGTACAACCTTTACTGGTACAATGGGCCAAAGCTGCCATCTATCCGTTGAACAACGTTTTGTAGAAGTATTTGTGGGGCTCGCGCAGAGAGAATAGAGAAAAAAAAAGGGGGAAAAAAAGGGAATGTGGTGGGTGGGGGGGGGGTGGGGGGTTTGTCCGGGTCTTTTTTGTGGTGTTTTTTTTTTTTTTGGGGGGGGGGGGGGAGAAAAAAAAAGGAAAGGAAAAAAAGGGGGGGGGAGAGAGATGTTGTTTTTAAATTATTTTGGGGGAGGTTTTTTTTGTCGATCAATTGTCTCATCATCAATTTTAACAGAGACGTCTTCGATAACTCGATTCCGATAAATTACCATGAATTTAGTTTTACTTATGTTCAATTTCATCTGTTTGTACTTTAACCATCTACTTAGAGAGCGTAAATCTGCATTCAAATGTGAAACGGCCTCCTCAAGGCTTTTAGCTGCAATGAACAACACGGTATCATCAGCAAAAAGATTAATATCACAAAATCGCAAGACTCGTCGCATGTCATTCATATATAAAATGAATAAAATGGGCCCTAATACCAATAATCAATATGCAACTAGCGATTTGAAATTGGTTCACTGTTGTAGAACCCCTTGGTCCGAAGTACACCTTGAATCCAGCACCTAACTATACATATTTGCGCCTTTGTTTTGATTTGCTGTGTTATTTTGACAGAATATTTGAGAGTGTGTTCGTGTGAGTTCATTATTAGGGGCGTATTATTAAGCGTGGGACCGAGCTTGGGACCGATGTGCTAGTACTGACTGAGCCAAGAAAAAAATCGTTTTTGTTAGGGACCTACTGGTCTTAGAGTTAGTCTATGCTAATACACTCCCTTGTGGTACGCCAAGGCTGTTCTCCACAGGGCTCGAAACAGAATCATTAAAAGCCGTCCGTTGAGTTCTGTCAGACAAATAGCTTTCGAACCATCTGTATGCAGAACCCGAAAATCCAAAGCGCTTGATTGTTTCTAACAACAAGGGCCGAGAAATCGTTTCAAAAGCGCGTTTCAGATCCAAAAAAACAGCAACAATCGTATCTTTACGCTCTACATTTTCTTTCCATTTTGCTAACACTAAATTTAACGCTGTTTCACAAGAATGACCTTCGCGATATCCCGATTGTTCTGGCGCAATCAAATTATTACTATTTAAATACGTTAACAGCTGGCCTTTTACAACAAGTTCCAAATTTTTTTCTAAAGTGTGCAACATGTAAATAGAACCAAACTCTTCGGCTTTAATCGTTCCAGCGACTTTTTGAATGGGAATGACTAAAGATTCTTTCCAAACTTGTGGCACGTGCCCAGTTTGCAGCGATTCATTAATAAGGTCCAGCAGGTTGTTTCCGATGACATTAAAGCAATCCTGTACTACTCTTGCATTTACGTTATCTACTCCAGCCGTTTTGTTCAATGAAAAGCAAATAGATTTTAGATCCTCTAACGTTATTGGGTGAAAACATTCAAAACTACAGTTAATATTTATCGGCTGTTTTATTTCGTCTGGCTCATCTACTAGATCAATGGATTGATTGATTGACAAAATACTATCGACGAAATATTCATTAAATCTACATGCAATGATGTCCTCTGACTGTTCTATTGTGCCATTGAAGGTTATGGATCGCGGTTTGCAATTACTAGGTTTTAACAAAGATTTCAAAATTTTCCATAACTCTTTGCTGTTGTTTTGATGCAAATCAATTTTCCTCTGAATATATTCACAACGAGTTTGTTTAACGGATTGCGAATATTTGTTACGCGCATCTTTGTACCTATTCAAAAAGATGTGCCTATTAGTTCTACGCCATTTCTTGTACAGCTTGTCTCTTTTACGTTTAAGACGCAAAAGATCCAAATTGTACCAGCTGTTCGAGTTCTTTACTAAAACAAATTTATTTTCGACTAGTTTATTGGTACACATTTTTAAGACGTCTGTCAAAACAGCTGATTTCTGATCTAGAGAACCGGTATTTGTTTGAAAATCCACACTTCTTTCGACAAGTCTTAGAATAGCTTGTTTCGAATACTTTTTCCAACACTTCAATTTCACATAATCACTGTCACCACTACTGTTATCTTCAACGTTAATAATAATGGTTTCGTGATCGGTTACTTTCAAGTCAGAGTTTATAACAACACTAACAGAATCAAAATTACAGTACACATGGTCAATCAAAGTTTTACTGTGTCTGGAAATACGCGTATATTCATTAACCAATTGTTTTAAATTAAAGAAATTTGCTAATCGTTTCAAGAGACAATGTGAGGCGAAATCCTATCAGATCGATCCGGAAATTGGCTAAGGAAGCCGATATTTCAAAAACTACCATGCAACAGTTGGTCAAAGATGACTTGAAATGTTCGTCCAGGGCAAGAGAAAAGCGCCACCTTGTAACGGACCGAATCAAACAACTACGGCTGAAGCGCTCGAAACGTTTGCTGTCAGCATTAAAAAAGAAGCATACCATCACCGTATTCTCCGATGAGAAAATGTTCACCATCGATCCCGTATCTAACACACATACAGACAGGTTTATTTCGCCGAGCCAGCCTGAGTCATGGTTTTCAGGACAGTTGCGTCCAATGAAAATGCCTCCAGTATTTATCAAAGCTGGATTAAAAGTTAATACCGAGGTTTACATGAACATTTTGAAGGACCACGTCCTGCCAACTTTGGAGCACACCAACACGTCATTTTCCAACAAGACGGAGCACCGTGTCATACCTCAAAAAGGACTGGAATTTCGAGTAATGTAATCATGAGACGCTTAATAAACGATTCACCAAATAAAATTATTATTTTTTTTATAATTTTCTATGAAAAAAACTTATTTGAAACTGAGTTATGGATTTTCGCATTTTTTTATGGAACATACTGTATGGCGTCTTATGTTCATTATTATGTTGTTTTAGAATTTTCAATGGAAGTGGATCAGATGGTGGTTCTTTATTATTCAAATGGTTAATTTAAGCAAAAATAAACGCAAAAACCATTGAGTTATGGAAATTCAAATGTTAAGACTATCGAGTGGCTGATTGATCACAGGTGATCAATGGATTTCGGTTTTACTTTTTTTTTGACGTAGACTACGTCTTACGGCAAGGGTAGGGTGTCAATTGAAAATCTAAAAATAAGCGACCGTCACGAAATATCGTTACAAATTAAACGCTAATAACTTAATAAATGCTCAAGAAATTTTCAAGATGTTAACATTAATCGGTTGGAAATTTTCAAACATTACCCGTTAACAGTTTTAAACTATTGAAATCATCCAAAATATAAGGTGATGTCTTATAATGCCGATTTTTCAGAGTAAATTTACTAAATGCACTGTACTTTACTATCACAGATTTCAAATTTAAGCAAGGGGGATCTCATATGCAGCTGTGAACGATATGAAAGGGGTACACTTTCACGAATTTATTCATTAGTGTTGCAGTGCTGGAGCTGGGCAGATCATCGAACCATCAGCAGCTTGCGATGGCATAAACTCAGGAGGCAACCTCGATGGCACGAAGCCTCTTGTGCGGAGCAGCAAAGCGCCAATGTGGATTTGGAAAGTGGTGGTGGCACGTACCATAGAAGGTTCAGTGGCGACCAACCAGTGGACAGGTAGCTGATTGCTCTGCAGGCTGTTGCTAGCAAGCCCTTGGCTAAGCAACCGTTGCTAGGCAGCCACTTAATATGCAGTGGGGTGCTAGGCAGTCGGTTGCCCAAGCCGGTGATGATTTGTTGCCAGCCGGTGGGCGCCACTACGAGGAGCGAAATAAGGTGCCTGTGTGTGTGTGTGTGTGTGTGTGTGTGTGTGTGTGTGTGTGTGTGTGTGTGTGTGTGTGTGTGTGTGTGTGTGTGTGTGTGTGTGTGTGTATTCTTGGTAGCCATCTTAACTTAAAGCGCAACGTGCACGGCAGAAATAACCTGCTTTGTGAAAAGACCGAGAAGGACTAATTCAAAGCCGTCATTTTTAGGACGACCAATCCAATTCTGAGATAGTTTGTATAATTTGAAATTATCTAACAACTAATCATATGGCAGACAGTGGTGGCTAAAACAATTTTAATTTTCTCTTCGTTGCATACCATGAGCATTGTGCACAATTTACAAATGGCTGTCGTCTTGAAAAATTGAAATGTCTTACGGCAATGGTTGGGAGTCAATTGAAAATCGAAAAATAATCGACCGTCACAAAATATCGTTACAAATTAAACGCCTGTAACTTCATATATGCTCGATTGATTTTCAAGATTTTACATCAATCGGTTGGAAATTTTCCCGCATATCAATTCAATTATCAAAAATTATCCGTTAACAATTTGAAACTATTGAAAGTAACGAAAATGAAAGGTGATGTCTCATAATTTTGTTTTGCAGGCTGGATTTCATAAATTCACAGTACTTTCCTATCACAGATTTCAAATGTGAGCAACGGAGGTCTCATATTTAGCACTGAACAATATAAAAGCAAATTTTCTCATTCGTGTTGCAGTACTGGAGCTGTGTGGAGCAACGAGCCAGTATTCATTGGCAGCTGGCGATGGCATGTATCCAGGATGGATGGTGCGCTAGCTTCATTCGGCAGTGCGGAGTGGCAAGGCACAAACATTGGATTTGGCTGCTGGCGGTGGCAACCGTTGCTAGGCAGCCATTAATTATGCAGTGGTGTGCTAGACAGTTGGTTGCCAGCAGGTGGGCGCAACCACAAGAAAACGAAATAAGGTACTTGTGTCTTGTTGGTAGCCATCTTTGGTAAGGCGCAACGTGCAACGGCTGAAATAACATGCTTCTTCCAAAGACCGAGAAGGTTTTAATTACTAGTTTCAAATCCGTCCTTTTCGAGACGACTTATTCAATTTTGAAAGAGTTTGTTTGATTGGAATTTATACAACATTACTATCCAAGTTGTTACCAATTGACAGCCAGCGGTGGCTAAAACAATTTAAGTTTTCCTTCGTTGCATACCTTGAGCATTGTGTACATTTTTCAAATGGCTGCCGTCACGAAAAATTTAAATACCGGACGCTAATAACTCGATCGTTGCTTGATTGATTTATTTTAGAGATTTTTCTCTGATCAACTAGAGGTTTTTACGATTGCCATTCTATGTACTCAAGTATTTAAAATTTTACAAACAAAAGATGAATATATTTCTCGTACAATTCATCATTCGATATTGGAAAATTTTAAAGAATGTTGCGTTCCGGCAAGTATCAAGAAATTTCCTACGTTTGATTTTCAAAAAGAGTATTCCCAAGTTACATTCTCTACAAACTCTTATTAGTACAGTAATGAATAGTTATTCTGTTATTTTAACGATTCGCGTTGGATAGAGTTTTCTAGGAAGAAATAAATTTTGAGAAACTGTGAAAGCGAGAATGAGTACGATGCCTAATCGTTTTGATGCCAAACGTATGCGCAAATTTGGTTAAATTTGGTTGGCGCGTTAAAATCGAACATATGGAAAATCCTCCGATCATGTACCGATTCCGAGTGAACTCGTGATTATCAGGCAAAACTTCAACTTGAGGCCGTATCATCATTTAAACCTTTCTGAAGAGTGTACAATAAAATTTCCTAATTTTCATAATGCATACTAACCCTTCCTTTGGCTCAGTCGGTAAAGGCGCGGCTACAAAGCAACACCTTGCTGGAGGGGGCTGGGTTCGATTCCCGGTCAGGTCTGGAAATTTTTCGACATACTTAATTTAATCTTCCACAAGACACGCGGCTTATCGAAAGTATTGAAAGTAAAGATCTGCTCATGTCTTAAAGGAGATATAATCTTTCATGAAAGTTCATTAGCAAAGATTTCATCAAATATTATGTTCAATTTCCCACTTTCCTAAATTCGATCCAACGGCCTTCGGCCTATTGGCATGTGGCCTACTGACCCATTCGGCCTAATGTCCTTATACGGTTTTTGAAACTCTCAAAGTGTTCAAGTTCACTTGGATAATATTCAAATCACACTGTTTGCAACCAAGTTCTTGTTATAACCAAGTCCTATATGTTGGAAGCTAGGTGGCGCTATTGTGAAGGCATGTTGTTTATGCTTGATCTTAACCCAATCAAATATTTTATCGAAGATCCTCCCGAAATGTGGTCCTATAACTTTAATTTCTTCTACTGCATGGTGCTAGTGCACACAAAATGTTTTAGATGATCAATAAAGATTGTACTAAAAAAAATGCAACAGACAAACATGATAACAAAAAATTCATTTTAAGTTGGTTATTTTTGAAACTCTCAGGGAATAAATAAACACTGTTGAAGAAAGCAGAACGGTCTCGCTTCACCGTACGCACCCTCAAATATAAGCTAAGTATTTGCAAAGTTGATTTATTCAACCTCTTAAATGCCCGCACTTTGGACTTAACGCTACCCATCAAATTCTATGCAACACTTGCGCCTTCTTTCACACTTTCATCCACTCTTCAAACCCTTTCGTTTATGAATACCCTTCATAATCGCCCGGAATTTTTCTATTGGGCAAAGTTGTGGCGAGTTTGGCGGAGTTCCTTCGGCACAAAAACAGCTTCGTTGGCATCGTACCCCTCCACCACCGGTTTCGCGTAATGTCACAATGCCATATCCGGCCAAACAGAGTGTCACCTTCGTGGGACCGGAGGAAGGGCAGCAGGCGCTTCTGGAGGTATTCTTCTTTATATATTTAGCCGTTGATGGTGCCGAGATTCGTTATGTACGGCTTGCTGAAATTTGCCGCCCGAGAGATCGCCTGCCACACCAAGTTCTTCTTGGCAAATTTGTCGACCTACTTGTCCGGAACATTCAAGCGAGACTTGCCGACGAAAAACTCCAGGCCGGGGATCTGCTTGGCGTCCGCTTTTATGTACGTCTTGTCGTCCATTACGATGAATTTCGGCTGCACCAACACCTACACTTCCTGGCGCGGCATTTGGCCACCGTATTCTGTTTATCGGTTCGGTTAGGCGCAGTCCTAACCTTGAAGACATGAAGTTCATCCCGCTTCATTGTCTGCTGGACGAACCAGACGGAAAAATTGACCTTCTTGGCCACATCTCGAATCGAATGGTTTGAATTGCGCTTGAAGTAATCCCTCACCTTCCTTGCGTTCACGGGGTCGGTCGTTTTCGCTTTTCCTCTGCTGTCAGCTCGCCGCTGGCTCGTCTGGGTCTCTTTTAACGATATTACCCTACGGGACATGGTCAAATTGTCAATTCCTGTCAAACCGTTTCGCGATCCACCCGTGGGACTGGCCTTGTTTTTCCACGCGCTCAACATTTTTTGTCAAGGCACTTCTTGCTTGGAAGCCATCTCAATAACCACTTGACAAACTTTGCACATGTAAACATTACATTCTAATCTAGTTTTACCCAAAATGTCATCAATTTGTATGTATGCATGCAATAAAAACGTTATACACAAAAGAAAGTGTTGCATTTTTTTTCGAGTACAATCTTTAGTGCAGACATAAGTCAATGTTTACAATTGTCTTTTAGGCCCTAATCATGGGTAACTCTAGAAATTATATCGCCATGGGTCGTATCCGATCTTTTCCTTTCTTTAAATGTATCTTGAATCTTATGTCCCCCCTGGGGAAATTTCCTATCCTCCTCTTGGGTGCGTTGTTATTACAAACACGTTAACAAGTTAAAGTCAAAACATCAAAACCCACTCATTGAGAACGCTCTACACAAATCAGATCCGATAACCGTAAAGCGTTTTGACTTACGCCACCCACCTCAGTAAACCACGTTCCGATGCAGCCACAAATAATTAAAAAAGTGTTCAAATCGGATTAATATCTTAATTGCCCTACAATCAATTATGACCTCCTTCATCATTCTTCATTCCTTCGCCGCTCATCGTTTCCCAGGCAAATCACAAGTCGAACGGCCAAAGGAGCAAAGAACACTTAATCATTATCATCGCACTCTTCCTTCTCGCGCACCAGCATCGTCATCATCAAAAGATGATAAAAAGCAACTTCTTGAGTTTCTTTCCTTTCAGCATCCACCCCTCTACTTCCACCGACCGTCTCATAAGTTTGCAATGTCTTCCAGGAGGACTTTTGCTTCCGCTCTGTTTTGGCCTTTCCTTTATTCGCTCGATTTGACTTCATTCATCCTTCCTCGATCGGCGCTGCTCTTGGCTTATTGGGATTGCGGGTTGATAAAAGTGAAGAGAGCGAGCGAGAGAGAAAGAGAGACAGAGAGAGCGCTCGGGAAGGGTTTTATGTTTTATTCACCGTATTTACTGCACTGGTTGATTTTATTAACCCACAAACAATAAATCATTTCACTTCCTTTCGGGAAACGTGGATTGGGTGAACAGGAGGAACCACCGGTTTGACCTTTTTCCGGAAAGACAAAACTGATACGATGGGATTGAAAATGTTTATATGGATCGGTTGATCAGCTGCGACATGGAGATAAGCAGTTTTGAAGTTTGAAATTTCGTTGGAGCCACTTTGTAGTGCCATCAAATCAAACAAAAATCCCCCTCCCACTGACTTGTATGACATCTATTCGTCGTCTTCATAAACCGTTTCCTACTCAATCAGATCAGCAAATCAGCAAACCGATTAAATTGCCGCGATGTCACAGAGTAGATGCTGCTGGTGCTGCTGTTGTCGCCGCCGCCGTCGTCGATTCTGCATGATGATTGTACGCGTTGTTGCGGGACAGCTACATTCTCGTCTTGTAAGGCCGTTTAATTGCGTCGTAATTGATGCCAAACGACACGCATCGAAGCGAAGGGAGGCAGAGACAAGATTTGTCACAGCGCGAGATTGTGTCCACCACGCCAAAGTGAAGGCCAGCGATGCCTTGTAATTGGGCCGCTCGGACAAAGTGCGAGCAGACTACAGTGAGTGGTAGGTTTTCTGGACGGGTGGATTGCTTTTGAGTTTCTGGGTTTTCTGCCATTATCGCCCAAACACCTTGTCAGTCAAGTCCGGTGCATGATCCTTTCAAATGATTTAACTTTCGATAGAGCTTTTTGACCAGTGAATAGAAGCTCATTCCTCGAATAGTTCATAATTTTGGAAGTAATTGTTAGCGCGTGAGGCTCTAATAATAATAGCTTTTTCGTTTACCAACTCTTATTTACATAGATTTCTTTATTCATTCATACTCCGTTTATTCAGCTACTTTTGTTTGATCAGATCGTTGCTTCAGTTGGTTAGATTGTTCAGACACGCTCAGGGATTTTTTCACATTGATTTTCATAATTGTCCTCATATTGATTTTAAACTTTTTGGCCGATTTGGTTAAACACGACACCAGTTTTTAATCTGACTTTGGCTCACTTTGGGACCAACTTCCATTTTTGATCCCAGCGTATACATAAAAACGCTCAATTCACTTATTTTGAGAATGCCAATTAATGTGCTGCGTGAATATCATTTGAATAAGGCATAGTATGGATCTTAAAACTACCAAACAGTATTTGTTAAACCTTAGAGGTTATTTTCTAAGGTGAATCCCTTCATGGAGAGTTTATGAAAGACTTGTGCATATTCCATTAGTTGTGACTACAATCATTAAGCCTTTGACAGATACGCGTATTTTGTCTACTACTGCAAAATCGCTCATTGCCTTGTACTTGTACCAGCTGTCAAAGAAATTTTTACCGAATCAGAAGGAAATAACTCTACCCTTTCTAAATATTTTTATTTCAATCAGTTCTATCGCGTGATTTCGAGGGAATTTCAGTGCACTTCTAAATGCACCAGTTTTTGCATGATGTGTCTATTTGTTTTTCTGCGTCGGTTACAACGCTTTGCTAAACCACCCTTGCACTGTTGACGTCAAACTTCGATTCAGGTTGAGACAACTTCCATGTGACTTGTTTTCGTCACTTCTTTATTACTGCAACCATTTGCTCATGGCGATGACTATTGAAAAGTAGATTTGGTTCTCTCAATACAATTTTTTTTTAAATACAGCAAACTGCCAGCAGTCTTAAATAGAGCAGTTGAATTCTGTGATATTACAAGATGCAAGCTTGATTAACACACTTCAAGAACTTCCGTAGATTTGCATCAAACATTTTTTTCTATTCTTATGAAGAGACTTCTGGATGGCTCCAAATAAGAATTTTTGAAATCAAAAAACAATATTATGGAGAGCGATAAAACGAAAAAAATAAGCATAAGATCCGCAAAGCTTTAAAAGCTTATCATGTTTGCATGAGTATGATTGTATGGAAAGTGACCTCTATGACCTGATTGTCGAGAAAGATTTAGTAGAAAATAGAAATGAAAGAGATGTAGAACAGAAATGGAAAATGTTTGGAATAGAAATGGAATTGTAATGAAAAATAAAAGTAATAGAAATGTATTGAAAATTGAACAGACATTGAAACGAAATGGAAGAGATATGGAAGAGAAATGGAAAAGCTAAAGAATTGTAATAGAAATGAAATAGAAATTGAATAGAAATAGTAAAAATAGAATAGAAACGGAATAGATATGAAAAAGATATAAAATACGAATGGTTAATAAATGGAATGGAAATGAATTTAAATTAAATAACATATCCAAAGAATATTAAGTCAAAATGGAACAGAACTGTAATAGAAGCAAAACTGAAAGGAAATTCGAATGAAATAGCAGTGAAAAAAGGTGGAACAGTTATAGAATAGAAATGGAATAGAAATAAAATGAAATCAAAAAGTTATAGACATTGAATCCTGAAATAGAATTAGAATATGAATGAAAAAGAAATGGAAAATAAATCAAATGGAAATGAAATTTAAATGATAAAGGAATAAATCAGAAAGGACCAAGATATGGCACATTAATGCAATAGAATTTGTAAACAAATAGAATTGATGTGGCATATGAAATGTAATATGGAATATAGGGTATAGTAATAGAAAGAGATGCAATAGAAAAGGATAAAAGTATTATAGAAACATCAAATTAAAAAAAAGAAATGAAATAAAAATGAAATTGAATTGAAAAAGAAATTGAATGGAAATTGAAAAACAAAAGAATAGAAATGGAATAACAACGGAATGGATATGGAAAAACAACGGAATAAAAATGGAATGAAATGGAATTTAATCACATGGAATAGAAACGGAATGGAATAGAAATGGCATATAATTGCTCGAGAATTTGGAAGAACATGGAATTAAAAAGAAAAATAAATGGAATTGGATTTGAACAATATAATAGAAATGGAATAGAACTGGAATGGACTGGAATAGAAATGAAATAGATTTGCAAAAGCAATGAATCAGATATGTGATAGAAATGGAATGGAAATAAAAAAGAATTAGGAATAGAAATAGACAAGAAATGCAAACAGCAATGGAATTAAATAAGAAAAGAAGAGGTAAAGAAAAATATTATAAGAGGATTCGAAGTGAAATAGAAATAGTAAACATATGTTATAGAATGAAAAAGGAATAGGATAAATTGCAAAAAAAAAAAAATAGAATAGAAATCGGAAAGACATAGAATAGAGACAAAGCTGATATGAAAAAATAGTTTAATAGAAAAAAAATAGATATATCATCGACATTTAATAGAAAAAAATAGAAATCAATACAGTTTGCAATAGAAATGGAATAGAATTGATATTAAAATGGATATGAATAAAATAATAGAAATGAATTTGAAAAAGAATAGAAAAGGATTAAACATGAAATAGAAATAGAATAAACATGAAATTGATATTCAAAGTAACAGAGAAAATTGCAACAGAAATGAAACAGACATGAAAAAAGAGAACAAAAATTATCGCAATAAGTAGAAACGGAATGGAAATGGAAGTGAACGGCAAATAATTTCATAACAAATAAAAGATTTTGAATAAAATTGAAATTTAAAGGAAAATATATGGGATGAAAAGAAAAAGAAATGTTATCCACATAAAGAAGAAATGAAAAATAACAGGAAGGGATATGGCAAATAATTTGAATTTAATGAAAAAAAATTGTATAAAATTTAAATTGAATTCGAAAAAAATTAAAATGAAACAGAAGTGAAGAGGGGAAAAAACGAATATTAAAGGATAATTTATAAATAGGCATGCAGAAAAAATTAAAAGAAATCAAATGAAAACAGGACAGAATCACAGAAAAAATGGTTTAATTAAGAATAGAAAACGAGAAGGAATAATATAGAGATAAAAAAGACACGAAAAGATATAAAGAAAAACTAGTTGAATAGATATTTAAAAGAAATAGAAACGGAATAAATAAGAATTAAAAGGATAAAATAAATTTAAAAAAAAAAAGGAATACATAAACTGCAGAAAAGGAATGGAAAAATAATAGAAATTAAATAGAAATGGAAGACCAATGACTGAAATGAAACAGAAATGGGATTGAAAAGAAATCGAAATAAACAATAGATGGAATAGAAATGGAGTAGACATAGATTAAAATGGAAGAGAAATGAAAACGAATTAGAATAGAAATGGAATAGAAATGGAATAGAATTGCAAAAGAAATGGAACAGAAATTGTACAGAAATGAAATAGAAATGGAAAATAATGAATCGAAATGGAATGAACATGAAACCTGAAATGGAATAGAAATTGAATATAAATGTAAAAGAAATGGAACAGAAATGGGTCGGATATGGAATAGAAATGGAATAGAAATAAAATAGAAATGATATACAAATGGAATAGAAATGGAATAGAAATGGAATATAAATGGAATATAAATGGAATATAAATGGAATATGAATGGAATATAAATGGAATATAAATGGAATAGAAATGGAATAGAAATGGAATATGAATGGAATAGAAATGGAATAGAAATGGAATAGAAATGGAATAGAAATGGAATAGAAATGGAATAGAAATGGAATAAAATTGGAAAAGGAATATATAGAAATGGAATAGAAATGGAATAGAAATGGAAAGAAATGGAATAGAAATGGAATAGAAATGGAATAAATGGAATAGAAATGGAATAGAAATGGAATAGAAATGGAATAGAAATGGAATAGAAATGGAATAGAAATGGAATAGAAATGGAATAGAAATGGAATAGAAATGGAAGAAATGGAAATGGAATAGAATGGAATAGAAATGGAATAGAAATGGAATAGAAATGGAATAGAAATGGAATAGAAATGGAATAGAAATGGAATAGAAATGGAATAGAAATGGAATAGAAATGGAATAAATGGAATAGAAATGGAAAAGAATAGAATAGAAATGAAATGGAATAGAAATGAATAGAAATGGAATAGAAATGGAATAGAAATGGAATATAAATGGAATAGAAATGGAATAAAAATTGGAATAGAAATGGAATAGAAATGGAATTGAAATGGAATAGAAATGGAATAGAAATGGAATAGAAATGGAATAGAAATGGAATAGAAATGGAATAGAAAAATAGAAATGGAATAGAAATGGAATAGAAATGGAATAGAAATGGAATAGAAATGGAATAGAAATGGAATAGAAAATGGAATAGAAATGGAATAGAAATGGAATAGAAATGGAATAGAAAGAAATGGAATAGAAATGGAATAGAAATGGAATAGAAATAGAATAGAAATGGAATAGAAATGGAATAGAAATGGAATAGAAATGGAATAGAAATGGAATAAATGGAATAAAATGGAATAGAAATGGAATAGAAATGGAATAGAAAGAAATGAATGGAAATGGAATAGAAATGGATAGAAATGGAAGAAATGGAATAGAATGGAATAGAAATGGAATAGAATGGAATAGAAAATGGAATAGAAATGGATGAATAGAAATGGAATAAAATAGAAATGAAATGGAATAAATGAATATGGAATAGAAATGGAATAGAAATGGAATAGAAATGGAATAGAAATGGAATAGAAATGGAATAGAAATGGAATAGAAATGGAATAGAAATGAAATAAAATGAAATAAAATGGATACAGAAATAGAATAGAAATACAATAGAAATGGAATAGAATGAAATAGAAATGGAATAGAAATGGAATGGAAATGGAACAGAAATGGAATAGAAATGGAATAGAAATGGAATAGAAATGGAATAGAAATGGAAAGAAAGAAATGGAATAGAAATGGAATAGAAATGGAATAGAAATGGAATAGAAATGGAATAGAAATGGAATAGAAATGGAATAGAAATGGAATAGAAATGGAATAGAAATGGAATAGAAATGGAATAGAAATGGAATAGAAATGGAATAGAAATGGAATAGAAATGGAATAGAAATGGAATAGAAATGGAATAGAAATGGAATAGAAATGGAATAGAAATGAATAGAAATGGAATAGAAATGGAATAGAAATGGAATAGAAATGGAATAGAAATGGAATAGAAATGGAATAGAAATGGAATAGAAATGGAATAGAAATGGAATAGAAATGGAATTGAAATGGAATAGAAATGGAATAGAGATGGAATAGAAATGGAATAGAAATGGAATGGAAGAAATGGAATAGAAATGGAATAGAAATGGAATAGAAATGGAATAAAATGGAATAGAATGGAATAGAAATGGAATAGAAATGAAATAGAAATGGAATACAATTGGAATGGAAATGGAAAAGAAATGGAAAAGAAATGAACTGAAAATGGAATAGAAATGGAATAGAAATGGAATAGAAATGGAATAGAAATGGAATAGAAATGGAATAGAAATGGAATAGAAATGGAATAGAAATGGAATAGAAATTGAATAGAAATGGAATAGAAATGGAATAGAAATGGAATAGAAATGGAATAGAAATGGAATAGAAATGGAATAGAAATGGAATAGAAATGGAATAGAAATGGAATAGAAATGGAATAGAAATGGAATAGAAATGGAATAGAAATGGAATATAAATGGAATAGAAATGGAATATAAATGGAATAGAAATGGAATAAAAATTGGAATAGAAATGGAATAGAAATGGAATAGAAATGGAAATGGAATAGAAATGGAATAGAAATGGAATAGAATGGAAATAGAAATGGAATAGAAATGAAATGGAATAGAAATGGAATAGAAATGGAATAGAAATGGAATAGAAATGGAATAGAAATGGAATAGAAATGGAATAGAAATGGAATAGAAATGGAATAGAAATGGAATAGAAATGGAATAGAAATGGAATAGAATAAAATGGAATAGAAATGGAATAGAAATGGAATAGAAATGGAATAGAAATGGAATAGAAATGGAATAGAAATGGAATAGAAATGGAATAGAAATGGAATAGAAATGGAATAGAAATGGAGATAGAAATGGAATAGAAATGGAATAGAAATGGAATAGAAATGGAATAGAAATGGAATAGAAATGGAATGGAATAGAAATGGATAGACATGGAATAGAAATGGAATAGAAATGGAATAGAAATGGAATAGAAATGGAATAGAAATGGAATAGAAATGGAATAGAAATGGAATAGAAATGGAATAGAAATGGAATAGAAATGGAATAGAAATGGAATAGAAATGGAATAGAAATGGAATAGAAATGGAATAGAAATGGAATAGAAATGGAATAGAAATGGAATAGAGATGGAATATAAAAGAAATAGAAATGGAATGGAAGTGGAATAGAAATGAAATAAAAAAAATGGAACAGAAATAGAATAGAAATACAAAAGAAATGGAATAGGAATGAAATGGAAATGGAATAGAAATGGAATGGAAATGGAACAGAAATGGAATAGAAATGGAATATAAATGGAATAGAAATGGAATATAAATGGAATAGAAATGGAATCTAAAGGGAATAGAAATGGAATAGAAATGGAATAGAAATGGAATAGAAATGGAATAGAAATAGAAATGGAATGAAATGGAATAGAAATGGAATAGAACGAAAATGGAATAGAAATGGAATAGAATTTCTAAAAAAAGAAACTCACTTGGAATTGAAATGGAATGGAATCGAAATTTAATAGAATGGAATGAAATTATAATGGAAGTGGTGTAGCAATGGATTAGAAATATAAAAGAAATGGAAGGAAAAAGAATAGAAATATAAAGAGGATTAAATAGAAATGAAATAATCATAAAATTTGAATGGAATAGCAGCAAATTAGAAAATGAAAAGAAATTCCATATTGTTGCAATAGAATATGGAAAAAAAGGAATTGAAATGAAAAAAAAAATGAAAATGGAATAGGAATTGAAAAGCAATGGTTTTTGGACATTGCAACAGAAATTGAATAGAAATGTCATAGAAATGGAATGAAAATAAAAAAGAAATGGAATCGAAATGGAAATGAAATAAAAAGAAATGGAAAAGAAATGGACCAGAGAAGCAAGAGAAAAAACATGAAAGGATTTGAAATGAAATACAAATGGTTAAAAGAAAAACAAAAATGAATAAAAAAAACAGGAGACAATTGCAAAACAAGTTAAAAAAACGGAATAAAAATGGAATAGAAATCGAAAGAAATAGAATGGAGACATAACTGATATGAAAAAAAAGGAAATGGAATATATATGCTATAAACATAGACTAGGAAAAAATATAGATTAATCATGTTAGGAAAAGAAGTGGAATACATTTGATTTAGAAATGGATTTGAAAAATAATTGAAATGATAGAATCATTAAAAAGAATAAAAATTAATTTTAGAATATTTTAGTAACGAACGAAAAATGCAACAGAAATAGAATAGAAATAGAAAAGAGAAGAGTAAGAAATAGAATAGAAATAGTATTGAAATAATATTGAAATGCAATGGCAATAACTAACAATTTTGCTGTGGTTCAGAATGTCTAAGAAAGAAGGTGTAGATAACAACTGAGAAAGAAGGTGCAGACAACCACAGCACAAGTGTCAAATTAAACCAATATTGTAAAATATATAAAAAATATAAACAAATGATATTCACTGTAATTACATTTCGACAAACCCGAATGACACTCGTTAAAAGGTCTTAAATAAACCCTTAAAATAGAAATGGAATAGAAAAGAAAAAGAAGTGCAAAAGAAATTAAATCGAAATAACTTGAAACAGAATTGGAAATGGACGAGAAATAGCAAATTATTTGAATATGTTGAAAGAAATCTGAGTTAAATTTAAATTGCAATGAAAAAGAATAAGGAAGAAACGGAAAAAATTGAAAAGAAATGTAATCTTAATTAAGCTGAAATGAAATAGGACTAGAAGAGAAATGGCAAATAATTTTTAAAGTTAAAATCGAAAAAAATTAGAAATAGATGGAACGTAAAAGAAAAAGGAAAGGTATACCAAAAGTCAGATATTAAATAGAAATCAAGAAGTAAATGCAACAGATACCAAATAAAAATTTGCAAAAGAAATGGAAGAGAAATAGAATATAAAACAAGAAAGAATATAATAAGGACAAAATAAACATAAAAAAATTAATGAAAAGATATCTCATAGATATATAACAGAATAGAATAGGAATACATAAATATTTAAGAGCATGTAATATAATAAGAAATATATTAAAATTAAAAAGATATGTAATATAAATGGATTTGAGATAGAATAAGAATGCAGTTGAAAAGAAATAGAAATTTATGGAAACGGTGGAAAACTGCAACAGAACTGGAATAGGAATCAAATAGAAAAGGAAAATAAATGGAACAGACATACAGTAGAAATGGAATAGAAAAATAAAAGAAATCAAATGGAAATCAAATAGAAATGGCAGACATATGAATGAGATTAATCAGAAATGAAATTCAAAAGGTATAGAAATGAACAAAAGGTAGAAGAGAAATGGAGTGGATATAGATTAAAATGGAAGAGAAATAGAACTACAGATAAACGGTGATGAAAGAGCCAAGGAGGCCAAAAGTCACCTCATTAAAGACATAAACAAACTACAGGTAAAATATATGCGGAAAAAAATGGAATAGAATTGTAAGACAAATAAAACTGAAATGAACATAGACTGAAATAGCTATAAAAATAAATGGAATAGTTATAGAATAGAAATGGTTTTGAAATGAAATAGAAATGGAAAAGGAAAGGCATAGAAATTTAAAAGATATTATAGAAATTAAATAGAAATAGAATGGAAATAAAATAGAAATGGAATAAAATTGGAAAAGGAATATATAAGAAATGAAAAATGCCTCCATTGGCTCAGTCGGTAAAGGCGTAGCTATAAAGCAACACCATGCTGGAGATGGCTGGGTTCAATTTCCGGTCTGATCTAGGAAATTTTCGTTAAGGAAAAAAATTCTCGACACCCTGGGCATGGGGAATGATTTTACTTGCCACACAATCATACTAATGTAAAAATGGTACCTTTTATCGAAAGCTCTCAATTAATAACTATGGAAGAGCATTTAGAATACTAAGTTGAGAGCAAGCAATAAGTAATTTGTGAAAGCAATAAGCTTGAAATGCAAAATAAGAAGAAGAAGAAATAAAAAGACATGGCATAAAATTGCAATAGACTTTTAAAAGAAAAGGAATTCAAAGAAATGGAATAGGAATCAAAAAGCAATAGATAGGAAATGTTTAAGCACACGAATAGAAATGGAATGAAAATGGAATAGAAATGCAAAAGAAATGGAATAGAGATATCATAGAAATGGAATGGAAATAAAGAAAGCTACGGAATAGAAAAGGGCTAGAATTGCCACAAGATGGAAAAGAAATGGATAAGGGAAGGAAAAGGAAAATAATATAAAGGTTTTAGAAATTAAATATAAATGGATGAAAAATGGATTTAAAATGCAAAAGATATGGAATTGAAAAGAAATTTAAATGGAATATAAGTGGAATGCAAATGACAAAAATAAATCAATAAAATACTTTGAAAGCTTTTAATATGGTAAAACAGTAGGATGCTAAAAAACTGCTTTCAAATCTCACGAGATTATCTTTGATGTTATTTTAAAAATTCGTTAAAATTTTGGAAAATTTGTTACATGCCTGATATTTCTGATACATTTTCAAGCAACATCATGAAAACTAATTGTCAGATTGGAGTAGTTTCCTGATTTTCCTTGCTACTTTTTTATTTCGAAGGTTTCAATAAAACCAAACAAAACCAAAGTTGAGAATGCTTGAAACCGTTCAAAAGATTTTTTTTTTGAACAGAGAGAATTGCCATAATTTTGAATAATGTAGGCTTTAATTTATAATTTGTTGTTGTTTTTTAATGCCCCTTGAGCTTTTCAATAAAATCAATTTATTTGAAATAGAATATAGTAATTTCAAAAAAAAAAACAAAAAGATCATAGTCATTTTGAATATTACCGATTTGTTGAGAGCTGCATTGAGATTTCAAACAATGTTGTATGCTGTATGAAAGATTACAAACAATTACGTTGTTCACGCTTGCAATTAAACCAGGGAAAATTTTACGTGTCTGTTAAAATTCATATTTTTTTTTCTGTGTGAGAGCATTTCGGAAAATATTTTGAAATTTAAAATTTTATGAAAGCGTTGAATGAATACCAACATTTTACACGGTAAGGAATTGTCTCCGTTTAGTGGTGAACCAGCCTAAATAAGCCTATTAGGCACTTCAGTAAAGAAAAGTGAGAAAAAGAAAAGTAAGGAGAAGAAGAGAAACACTTTAGGAAACTTCCATATATATCTGACAATTTGAAGAAATCCATAATACTTAGGAAAATTCAAATTGGTTTGAACATTTAAAAAAAAACATTGTTTTAGTAATGAAAATCTTAAAATCATTCGATTAATGCTTGACGTTAAATCAAAGCAGCCCTGTAAAAGTTCACCATCGCAAAGTCACCAGTCAGTGCAATCGGTGGCAGTCAGTGAAAGATTGTGACATTTGCGACGATCCAAGAACAGACGCGATAAAAGAACAAACTTTGATAACGTTTCCTTTCGAATCCCGTCCGTTCCACGCACACACACAGACACAGGAATGGAGCGTAAATCCGCGCCCTGTTCTGTACGTTCTACCTACCGCATAAGTAGCACTATTCAACTTATTTCAATTTATAATTTACTCAGCGAAATGTTTGCGTACCGTCGTCGACAAGCTCTTCGGCCGGGATGTTGTTCGGACCAGGCGAAAAATCCTTGAAAAATAAACATCGCGATTAGTTAGATAAATCGTGAGTTGTTATCATGTTACCTCCACCACCCCTGCCAGTCTTGTCTCGGGCGCTGTTGTCGCCAGCGTTGAAGTACGAGCCGGAGGACACGCATGTCTCCACAGCACTGCAAATGCAGGGACAACGGAACGCACTGCTTTCTTATACGGCGCGCGTCAGGATGGTTGACGCCTGTGGCTGGGTCTTGCGATATATCTTCCGAGACGTGTTCTTCAGCACGTCGTATTTGCACTCGTTGTTCGACGACGCACTTTTCAATGACGACGGCGATGCGCGGGGGTGGATATGTGCTGGTCGCTGGACATGGCTGCATTTAGTCATATGAACATTCCTGATGCAGTTTGTAATTGAGCTGCTGTACGTGATTGGAGTGGACTTTGGCGAATGAAGGTGCTGCCTTTCTAATTGGCAGATGGGGGTGTTCTACGACAATGTAGGAAGCTATCTTATCATTGTTTATCGAAAATAAAAATAAAAACGGTTATCATTGCGTATAACGGAGCATTTCCATCTGCCTCTGACCATCACTTGACATGCAAATTGCTGATGGATCATCTGTCATGGATCGAAAATTCGTCCAGAACATTTACGACCTTCCTCGTTTGACCGCATTTCGCGATTCCGCAGGAAACCGCACACTCAGCTTTCCCCGAGGCTATTTCCTCCCTTGGCTGGCGATTGCCCATTCGGTAGGAAACTCTGTGCATAAAATTTTTGGCTTTCCCTGCGAAAAACATACATTATAACATCGGCATTCGAGTTCGCCGTCGTCGTCGTCGTGATCTTCCTCCCGTAACGCCATAAAGCCGGGAGAGAGAAATAAATAATTTCGGTTTTATTGTTTTTCGCATTTTCTCAAACTTTCATCAGACAGCACAAATAACATAAACCGAAACGGACCGCGCCACGATGAACGACGTCCAATAACAAATATATTTCCGCCGCACATAAAATTGAGCCGACCGCCATCGCCACTAAAGCAGTCAGAACTCTTCCCCGAGCTTCTTCCTATTCTTCTGCGCTGTTGATGCGTCTCGTGGTGGCGAAAGTAGTTCGCCAGATTCGCGTGCCTCTGTGTCATAAAATAAAAATCGCCATCCTTGACCAGCCCGGATTCCCAGGGTTACCCCCGGTCCACCCCGATGCTATCCTCATGCTGATGATATCGACGAATTGCGGGAAATAAATTTGATTTGTGTGGTTTTTTATTATCACTTGCCTCGGGTACTCCACCTCCTGGCCCAAGTGGACCTCGACGCATATGAACATTGCAGTCGTGCTCGTCTCGTCGTTGGTTGCCAGCGATAATGGTCCTGTTGTTGGCTAGGCGGTTGTTGTTGTTGTTGTTGCGGTACTTTGCTGATGTTGTTAATTCGGGCAAAGTTTGGCGATTTTTCCAAATTGAATTTCGTTTGTTACGACCGTGTCATCGGTTTTAGTAGCGTTAGTAGCATGGACAGTAAGCGTTTCGAATTGTTCGGTTTATAGTGCAGTTATATTTACACTATTTTACAAATCTCAGATCATCACTGAAGCAGGCACAGTTTGAAAGAAACATTAAATTTTTTGTGTTATCTAATGCACATAAAGGGAATGCTAGATTGCGAAATTAATGGGATCTTTCGTGTAAATTTAAGCCAGATATCGCTGGTCTGTTATATGGAAGATTGCAAACAATTTTGTATGCTGTATGAAAGTTTGTAAACAATGACGTTCCGTACGCTTGCAATTAAATGAGGGCAAGTTTTACACGTTTGTTGAAATTCATTTTATTTTTTCTGTGGGGTTTCTCTTATAAAATGTTATTTTATAATTATTTCGATGAATTTGTTCATTCCAAACGACTCATATATTGAAAATAAAGTATAATACATAGATTTTATTAATATTTTTCATCGAATAATTCATCCTCAAGTGAAGTATTACCCTTCTTATGATTTAATTCGCATTTAATGAAAGTTAATTAGAGTTCAAGAGAGAAAGTAAATGGAGCCCGCAAAACATTTTTTTTCTTCTGGCAACAAAGGGTAAATGAAGCTTTGCAAACTGATAAGAAGTATTCTTTTGAGGCCATTTAGACTTTCATTGCTGACTTTCAGAAGAGTCTGAAGAATCACAACCTGGAAGGAGGGTGAACGGAGATGTTTTTTTTACGGGATCAAAAGGGGGGCGCGAACAATGGAGGGTATGGGGGGGGAGTGTTGTTGTTGGGTGGTGTGGAGATATTTTGTTGTGGGGTGGGGGTGTGGGGGTGTGGGAAGGGTTAATTTGTTTTGTTTTGTGGTGGGATAAGGGGTGTAAATAGAAATAGGGGATTTTTGTTTATTTTGGGGGGGGGGGGGGTGGGGAGTGGAGTGGGGGGGAATGGATTCTGGTTTCTAATTAATCGAGGGAAGATTTTACATATCTCATGCTAGTTTATTTTGTTAGTTTACATATCTCATGCTTAACTAGAATGGATAATACTTAACCGTTTTTATTCGTCATGTAAGAAATTATTTATTTTTTGTTTCTATGATCCACTGGGTAGACAACTATCCTGGGGTGGCATGCTCCCCCATCCTTCCCTGTGTCAACGTTTTATCTTTATCTTAAAAGTTTTCATATGCTTTCCTGCACACTTCTATGGGTCTTCTCATTTAACGGTTAATCCCTAAGAGTCTAGGTAAGCCTAGATAAATTTTCTTAAACCTAGAAGTGTAAAATTGCTTAGAATGATAAGACTTCACATACACGAAGTTTCATTCATCGTAGGCTACACACAGATCATGTTTTCTATCTTAAAACGTGTGTAATTTAATAACGTTTTTGTTATAAATCTTAATTTCCGGTTTAAATCTCGATTTTTTTTTTAATTCTTATTCAGCCGTCTTCTTATTTTTATACAGAATTTCGACTAATATGATAGCTTGGGATAAAAATATTCATTAGTTTTATTAATATTCATCGAGGAATTGAGTCGGAAAGTACATGCTATTCAATGAATATAGAAGAGAGAGTGAATAAAATTCTCTTATTGTTTTTCGTTGAAACATAGAGTTTTATTATTAAGAGTTTATGATAAAAAAAACACATTAAAATTAAGAATCATTAACACATTAAAACAAAACAGTTTTCAAAATTATGTCATTGGAGTTGTGTTCAGTTCAATTCTCCTTCGAGTGTATCTACTACTTTCGAAAATAGGTACTTATTCGATTTATGTAACATTAGATTCTTGATGGTATTGCCTTTTAGACGTGTTCGCGTATAGACTAAGAATATCGTCGAGCTCTTTCTGCTCCCCCTCTTCAAAGTCATCCACATTTTCCTCATCGTTATCCGCTTCAACATCTTCTCGCATGATACGAATCAATGCGTTCTCTTTACATACAATTGTTGACAAAGGTGCTGTTACGCCTGGACCAATGAGCTTCTTCATTTCCAGGACAGTGGACAACATGTTTTGTCCATTATCAGACGTTATAGTTAGAATTTGCTAGTACTCGAGGCCAAACGATCTGATTTCTTCGTCGAGTACACGCGTTAAATTTTCTTTGGTCTGGCGATCTAACATTTCATGCGCCGCTTTATTTGAAGAAATAGAAAATAAATCAAATTTTCAAGAATTTCCAAGAGACAACGTATTTTAGAATGTTTTATTATGGAAAAGTAATAGAAGTCTAAATAGTAGTTAATTGATAATGTTAAGGTTAAACAAGTTCAAATTTGAACACGTTCGATCATTAAATCGTATAACTGGAACCAAATCCCAAAACCGTAAAGTAAGTTCTTGTTCATACATAATAATCTTCAAAAAAGAGTATTACTGTAACAGACATTTCATAGATTTTTTTTAACAAGATCTGATGGGAACAAAATATCCCAAAAATACTTTGAAAAAATATGAGTTTTTAGCATATTATTTTTTTTTTTTTGTTATTTTTGAAATTACCATCAGTTGTTCATTAATAATTATAATTAGCTCAGTCCTTTGAACATGTACTGACTGTGAAATCTAATCAACAATTTATTTTCAACATCACAACGTTAGAAAACTAACAAAAATCTGAAAAAGAATTTGAAATTTCCTATATATAACCATCTATTTAAGATAAAAATGATTAAGGTGCTTTTCGAATCTAAATGCGATACCTCGCCAGAATTCTATAAATAACTCTGATAGTATAAATAATTTTCTTGCTCTTACCTAGGTGATAGATTTGAATATTGCCGTCATCATCCGCTAAGGTTGTTCCAAAAATTGGATTTTCCATGTCTGGTTGCTGAATCAACTTTCAGACACACGAGCTTATTCTGGAACTTATCTGACATACACTCAGTAGCAAAAAAAAAGCCTATCAAAATTTTGCTTCCATAATCCGTCATGTTCAGCCTTCTGTAACATTGTCAATTATCAATATTTTTGGCTGAATTTTTGACAAAACTATAAATAATGTATTGACCTTATGTGACCAAAATTTCATGTTTAGAAAATTTATAAATTTGAATTTTTTATAACATATGTCAAAAAAGTCGTTTTTGGACATACCAATTTTTAAAAATACGTACTTTTGTGAAAAATTTAAGTAGCATGATAAAAATTTCACCACAGCCTAAAACAGTATAGAAAATAATGTGGACAAAATTCGAACTGTTTCCTTCAAGTGGTTTGGACCACAGCTGGCGTCAAAATTGATGCACCAACATGAGTATTTCTCTTTTTCACACGGTATTGACCATGCTGAAATATCGGTGCAAAAAAAAAAGCCGAGGCGAATTCTACTAATAATAATGTGTAATACTGTAAACGTAGTTTTAAAAAACCAATATGTATGCCATATTTTGAAGTTCTTCATGGGTTACTTTTGTTATTTTTTGTTTTTGTTTTTTGTTATTATTCAGTTGCATAACTTTTTACCAGTCAAGGATATTTCCCTCTCCTTGCCTATCCTGCATGAGGGTAGTATGAGTAAAGGGTTATGTGCCTGATCGGATACTACCGTTCAATGCCCTCCGCTCGTTTCCAACTTGCATCTTTCAATTTTCAAAGCCTGCCGTTGCCCTATACGGAACTATCAATACACTTTCTCTTCATGTCTATTCGTTCTAGCAATAAATTACCGTCCACTCCTAGCGCTTCGCACGGAGATGAGAAATTATCTGCTTCTGACAAACTTCATCAAAGATCGTTACTTCCGCGCTTGGGAGAATACAAAAAACAACAATCAATGTTTAAAATTTTGGTCAAATAAGGTCAATACATTAATTATAGTTCTGTCAAAAATTCAGTCAAAAATATTGATAATGGACAAAAAATACAGAAGGTTGAAAATGACGGTTTATGGAAGCAAAATTTTGCTCGGCTTTTTTTTTGCTACTGAGTGTAAGTTTTTTTTTTCATAATTTCAGCAGCTCTAGCAATTAATGTCGGCAATGTTTTCCTAGTGATTGTAAGCCCACATCCCTTCCACGAGGGCCCAGCCAGTAACATAATACCTTGCCATTGTGGAAATCGTATTGGAAGATTATGCTCTGTAACCCGCAGAAGTGTACCCAAAAGCACTTGTTTCCTGTTACTTTCCATAGATATTTTCGACAGCGATGACGGCCGAATCCGCTTTGCAGGACTTTGTTTGACCTCAGCACTGGTCACTATCAAGTTGAGCAACATCTTTGTGGCATGCAATTATATGCCATTTAAAATTCGTCGGATGATTTTTTTCTGCTGATATCTGCGTCAATATCTGCAAGGCACCGATAAACAGTTGCACCTTCGGCATCTTATTTTACCTCCACCACATCACAAAATTTTCTTTCAAATAACCACGGTTCATTTTGATTTTACTTGTTCGCGACGATTACTTTCATCGATTACTATCGATTTCACTTCTGATTGACGATTGCGAGTGGTTTTCGGAATAAATATATGTGGCTGCAGTTTTAAAAAATGAAAAAAAAAACGACTAACGATATCAATTTTGTTATGCGTTATACCTAACGGTAAAGATAGACCGTAATGTTGTGAGCTGTCGTCGCAAATTCTTCCAACACTTCGTTCAAATAACTTACATCATAAGGGCTATATTAATTACAGCTAGTCGTTTATTGCTGGTTTTTATCTTCCATCAAACAATAACATCAGAACAACATTAGGAGGTTGTTCTGGTGTTATCGATATTGCTTCTGACAGCCGTAGGAAGCACACACATGAACACAGCCCTGAACGACGAATCAGCTGATCACAAAACATCCCGTCATAAATGCAACCGTGAAAGAAGTATTTCCAGCACCAAATTCGATCGCATTGCACCGTTCACATCGCTTCGATCGGTTCACTACGATCGCATCGCTTCGATCGCTACGATTCGTTCGGATCGCGTCACCTCCGACCAACTTCGTACTCGATCCGTTTGCTTGAAACGAACGGTGATGATAAATCGAGGGCGAAGAGAGTAAAGCAAGAATAGTATAAATCAACCTCGCTCACAAGTCACTCACAGATAATCTCTTCAAAGCATCGATTGATTCATTCGAGAGTGCTTTCTCTGTTCTGGTTTCTCGATTGCGTTCGAAGTGGATGGGGTAACGATTCAAATATCAGTAACCCTGGCCGGGATCTTGAAAAATTTGGGATTTCCTGAATCCCTGGATAAGATTTTTCACCGTCCCGAAAAACGGTAAACCTCGGTGCATTGCTGATCCCACCATGGGGAAGGAGGTTTCCTGCAAAATGACGTTCCTGGAACTGGTCGAGTTTGAGCTAGAAGCGCGCTTTCCAAAATCAGGTTGGAAAGGAAGTTATATTCCTCCAGCGGTGGAAGCCGCTTCATCTATTGCTGTCTTGAACCTTGTCCAATCGATACTACGAGTTAGATCATACGTGACGTTGATGGATTCCGGCGGATTGAACCCGGTGGCAACCGAAATTTTAACAGGCAAATGATCACTACCGTGGGGATCCTGGATCACATTCCACGTGCTGTCCAACGATAATGAATTCGAGCCTAGTGTGAGGTCATCTACTGCCAACTGAGGACGGACCAGCCAAACGTGTTACTTCTCCATTGTTGAGAACTGTCATATTGAAGTTGTCACAGAGAACGGTTGTCATCATACAGTTTTCCCCAGCCTGTACCGTGAGAGTTAAAATCTCCCATGATCAACCGCGGAGCAGGAAGGACCGAACAAATATCTGAAAGTTGTTTTTGGTTAATTGGTGCTCTTGGAGGAATATACAAAGAAGCAATGCAAAGGCTTTTATTTTTAATAACAGCCTGACATGCGACAACTTCAATACCTGGAATTGAAGGAGAATTCACTCTATAGAAGGAGTAGCACTTTTTGATCCCCAAAAGTACTCCTCCTCCACGTGAATCCTCACGATCAAGACGAATTATATTGAAATCATGAATCAAAAGATCGATTTCGGGTGAAAGCCATGTTTCACAAAGAGCAAATGCATCACAACCGATATTGTGAGCTAAAAATTTAAATGATTCCAATATAGGAACAAGACTTCGACAACTCCACTGCAGAACAGTGATCCAATCCCCGACCTCTTTTGGCAAATTATGAATCGAAAGAATGATATCTGCAAGGAGGGGCCCCTTTAATGTTAATTTCTTCAAAAAAGTTTTCACAGTGGGAAGCATTGCCATAACAATGCTTTTAAGATGGTCAGAAATTTTGAGGTTGAAAATACCTTCCACAATATCATCGAATGAGAACAGCCCAGATGAAGAGGGGGCTTCTGTTCTTAAAATCGGGGCATCAGGGGTTTTGGATGTCCCCGGGAGATATGGGAATTCCTGTGTGTAGTTGGCACAACGAAAACCAGGAGGATTCGGATTATCCTTCTTTCCACTGCTCTTTGAATGGGCATGTTGATCCAGGGTTGCCACATGCACAGATTTATCTAGATTGACACAGATTTTTTTCAATTTTTTCATACAGATATCTGTATGTAAAGATTACAGATTTTTGAGATAAACCAAGATTTTTAATACTCTAATTGTTATTTTTGTATTCTCCGTGGGTGGAGTAACGATTATGATGAAGAAGGAGACATCTCCTTTCTACATCAAGATTTTTAAGATTTTTGAGAATTGCTTGTCCACTTAAAAACCTCAAATTTATAATAAGTGTACATTTCAAGATCCAACATTTTACCAATTCTACTTTCATTGTGTTGTTTAAGGTCCAGGAAGCAAAAGAAAACAATTCACACCGACACCAACGACCAATAGAAAACTAGCGATTTAAAATTGGCACCTGACACCTTGCACCACGCAATACATTCTTCCGCTTTCCTGTACAAGAATCTTTGTTTTTGCTTTGATTCGCGTTGTTAATTTAACAGTTTTTCGATGTGAGCTAAACTTTTAGGGGCTCACTAAAGTGACAGCTGACAGTCTGCAAGTCAGTTTGTCCGTGTGCCTCAAAATGATTTCTTCATAAATTTTTTGAGATAATCTTTCAATTTTTTTTATAGAATTTCTCAAAGATTCTATGAAAAGTTCTCAAACATTCCTTGAGATATTCCATCTGGCGTTTCTAAAGGTATTCTTCAGGAGTTTGTAGGCATTCCTCTAGGGATTTTTTTCAGGAGTTTCTTCTGGAATCTCATCGGCAGTATTTCAAAACATTCTTGTGGTGAGTTTTTTGGAGGAATCCCTGAACTTGTACAGTTTTGTGGTTCTAAAGGAATCTCTGGAGGACACCTGAAAGAACTACATAAAAACTATAAGATAGTTCTTGGAGAAAATCTTGATTTGATTGGAGAAATCTAAGAAGAATGTTTTGCATGAATGCCATAATCTCATTTATTTAATTCTGAATTTCAAAAAATCCGAAAGGGGTTTTGAAGATTTATTTTTTAAATTTTGTTTAAGATGTCTGAAGGCATTCTAACATCTAGTTCTCCAAAAAATAATTTCTTCAAGTATTCCGTTAAAGAAGTATTTTTCTCAATGTTCCTTAAGAGAATTTCCTACAGAGATTTCTACAAAAAATACTGTTCTTCCAATTGAGAAGCATTTTCATGCATTCATTCAGAGGAATTTTGGAAAGTTAGAATAATGTTCTCGACGGGTATTTTTGCTATTCAAAGCATAGTTGTTTCGATTTTTCGTTATCTTTAATGAGTTTTGGATCAGATGGAGCACCGGTAATAATGGGTTACAACCGATCCGCCCAAAAGCTGCTGAAACGTGACTGACCCATTTTATAATTATCAAGTGTACTGGCCCCTTGTGCAATCTACGCATACGAAAAGCTGCCATTGTACCTGGAACAGTAGATCCGTTCCGATACAATCCAAGGAATTACAGATGATACAAAGTATCTTGGAATTGAGACCTTTAAAAGTTCTGCATCCATTCACCACCAGATGGCTATCGTTCGAGTCAATTGACAAAAGGAATTTGGAACGGTTTTCGGATCTCGCGTTGTTTTTCTCGTTCCAAGCCAACTGCGATAACAATCAAGCCACACAGCGCATTTTCTGTCAATCTAATGACAGGATGCCCATTATCAATAAAGCGAACCGTATCTTCAAGTCAGAAGTTCCGGAATTCCCGAACATGTGCAATCAGCTGAAGTCTCACCAATGGTTCTCCTTGTTAATATGTGTGAGGATGATTATCTAACACACTACTGTTTTTTATTTAGAGAAACATCTTCGTAAGAAATCGGAAATATATATCAGGGTAGCAGCAGGAGAAATGCTTAGTTCCGGATCTCTCGATGTTACCAGAAAGGAGGCTTTCTCGATCTGCTGTGCTGCCTTTACCGAGTTGGTTAAACATATCACTAAGCGCTTTGATCTGAACGAATCCAGTTCTGATTACTGCATCAAGCGTTGACCCCAAGATGCTGCACACTTTGAAGGAGTTCTACTGGATCAGATCTTCTTTGAAAGCGGTGATGAACAGGCCATAGAAAATGAGTTTCGTGAGCTGAGGACGGCAATCATCGGCAAGTAAATTGAGGTGGAAGAATCGGATGACTCGAAAAGTTGGAGAAAACTGCTGTGTTTCAAACGAGCAGATGGGAAGAATGCTTTTCACTTGCTAATTCCTGTACTACTAGTTTCCTTTAGAAAGAATATCCGTTTTGCTGTGGTATGATGTAGGGAAACCGATAAATACACTTAAGCCCTATTGAAAAGACCGTTTTGTATTGGCCAATCACAATAAATGTGTTCTGATGAGTATATCTGTTTTATTTTGCATTCAACTCAATAGCAATTATAAAAAAGAAGTGCATCTGAAAAGTTTCTATTCTACTTTTAAGCACAAAGTACATCACAAAGTGCATCTGCATACAATCAGGCACCTGAAAAGTTTCTATTCTACTTTTAGAGCACAAAGTATAAAGCTAAGATTTTTGCCAAGATTTTTTGCAGTAAAACACAGATAAACAAGATTTTTTTGGCCAAATTTGAAGATGGGAACGAAAAATAATGTGGCAACCCTGGCTGCTACTGCTGCTACTGCTGCGGACGCACCGTATGCCTGAATGTCGCACTTCTATGCGGGCAGCGGGGAGCGGTGCGCTGCGTGGGTGTACGGGTGAATCCGATCGCCTTCGGGTGCACTCGCTCAACGATGTGAATAGATTTTGAGAAAAATAACAAATTATTTCCAAGGATCGCACTCGAATAAATCTTCCAAAATAACGGAGCGCTGGATCGAATGAACTTTCTTCTTTCGCTGAACGAAGTGAGATGATGTAGAATGCAGTTGTAAATATTGAAAGTTTACGAAAAAAACGAGTGCTTTGAATATCGGACGTGAACGGTTTCGTTGATACTTTCCTCTTCACTATTTTGTTATAGGGCATAATACGTTATTTTTAGTTTTAGGTTATCTTTTATTCGGTGACGCGAGTGATCGAGTCAGTATAGAAAAAAAAGATCAATAAAACTGCTGCTAGGTAAGATATGACGGTGAATCATTATAAACATCCACTCTATTAGTTCAATATATATTTCGTATCACCATGTTGTCGATACTTTGTTGCGAACTGATTTGTTATCGGGTATAGCGCATTTGATTAATTTCGGTTATCTCTTTTTCGGCGGTGCAAGTGATCATGTGAGCACAGAAAAAAAAAACAATAAAGCTGCTTACCGGTGAGATGTGGTGGTCTGCCGGGTGTGGTGGGCCAGTGATGGGGATCATAATTAATTGTGATCTATATTATTGCTTCGCCATATATTTAAACAGGTAAACCACTATCCTATTGTGTGATTGACTGCAAAAGCATTCTTACTGTTGATGTAAATCGATCCAAATTGGCTTTCAAGTGTTAATATAAATTACCTTGTTTTCCCTAATGAAAAACCACCATGACACTTTGTGAGTGGCCCCAATAGCATTCTTACTTTTGGTAACGAACCCTGCTGCCACCCAGTCCTCCTATACAATATCCCAGTGATTTTTCGTGGAAGTGCAGTGGACTTACCGGCTTCCTTCAAAGCGTGTATCACGTCATCATATTCCTACCCTTTCATTATTTTATCTGCAGTCGGGTGAGGCCGGCGCCGGTATTGCCTTAATTTGGGATAACCAGTTTTTAAACATTGACGATGTATGCTAGTCTCAAGCATCATCTGTTGGTTCTCTGTGTAATAATAGCTTATCGCGCAATAACGGAGTAGCAACCTCTTACGGTCAATCATGATCATGTTCATGCTCATGCTCATAAAAGGTACAATTTTTAAATGCACCATGATTGGTACATCTATCTTACAAAGGAAAACACGCTGTAACACAATTCATCTTATGTTATTAATCATATTTTGATATTTTTTTTTTATTTTAGTGTAGTAGTTCCCTTATCGATACCAACAGATGAGAACCACGTGGTTCTTTACGGAAAACTAATAAATAATGATGCGACTTGTTTTTCGTTTGAATCAACTTTGAAATTGTAAGTTTATTGAAGTACATATTAATGAGACACGTACATATAAATGAAAATGTAGATAACAAAAAACAAACAACTGCGTTCTAATTACAGTGTAATAATGCTTGCTGATTTAATTCAAAGAGAAAGTGGAGCAGTCCCCGGATACAGATTTGTTTTGGATATGGAAGGTGTAACCATGGGTCATGTTACCCGGTTAACCATTAGTACAGTTAAACGGTTCCTACATTTCTTACAAGAAGCGATGCCAGTTCGTTTGAAGGGCCTCCATTTGACAAACATTGTTCCATTTATTGATAAAATTCTCATGTTGGTTAAACCATTTATGAAGAAGGAGCTGCTCGACATGTTACACCTACATAGTAACATCGAAACTTTGTATCCTTTTGTTCAAAAGAAATGTCTTATCAATGAATTGGGTGGCACTGCTGGCAATTTAATGGACATAAGAGGTACTTTATTGTGTATATCTTTCAACCAATATGTAAAACTTCTTTTTTTGCAGGGAAATTCAATCAGCATCTAGTTGACAATCGGGATTTTTTCTTAGAAGAGGAAAACAAAAAAGCTATTGAAGGAAAACGGCCTGGAAAACCAAGAGATGCTGGATCTATTTTTGGCATGGATGGGAATTTTAAAAAATTGAATATTGATTAATAGACTGATTGGTCACAAAGCAGTTGAATTGCAATTCACAGGAATAAATAGTGATATTTTGGTTGCACAACTTATATTTAAGATCATTTGTGTATTTTACCCCGTTTGTTTAACTTCCATATTTCGTAATATCACAGTTGCCACAATTTCCAGTCGTCTACTGGTTTCCTCAATGCTTTATAGGTAAGGGAAATGTTGGCTTCGAGTATGTTGACTATTCTTGACAATTGATTTTCAATCCAAGATAATTCTACATATTCGTCCATCAAAGCAAATTTTTTATTTTGCTCTTTTTTTTTAGAAAAAGACCGTGCGTTTCGTAGTTGCTATTCCGTTACCGATCAGAACTAGTGTAATTGCACAGAGATCAACATAGATGGAGTTTGGGAGTAGCTTTACATCTTCACTGTATAAGTTCACTAGTTCATTCTATTTATAGATCAGTACCGGCGACGGCCACGTCCTCACGTCCCTGCTCTGGGGAGGGGGGGTGGGGGGAGGATAATTAGTTCGACAATCGTTGGTTAGAGACCGTGTTTACCCCTGCGTCTCCACAATTGTCAAGGGAAGGATAGATTTGTGCTAGTGAGGCAGGTTATTTATAGATCATGGATTCATTGCGGTAAGTGATGCGATCAATGAAAGCACAGTAGATTGCTTTTAATTTTAAATCTAGGTGTGATAGAAAGAGGAAAGTGAACAATATCAAGGAAGGGCACGGGCCTGGGATTTAACTCCCAACCATCTGCCCAGTAAGCAGAACGGGTAACCACTGAGCTACCCAGCCACGTCAACATATATTCGTCCATCAAAGCACATAACTGAATATCTGCATACGTTAACTTGGTTATTAAGCTTTAATTTCATCTTTCAATTGAGCCATATTTTTCTTCAAATAAACCAAATGCAATCGAAAGGCTGTTTTGCCTTTAATAAAATTTCTTCCATGTCACTCGGAAGTTTTTGACTTTATTAAATGATTTGTGTCACTTTTCGTGATACTACCAAAGGACTTCATAAACTAATATAAGCATATGTATAACTAGTTGAATATAGCTTACAACTCAACTACTTTAAGAGTTATAAGAAAAAACAATGTAATTTATCGCTGCATATTAGGCTGAATCAAGTAACACATACCCTAACAATAATTTGTTTTGCCGACAAATTAGATTTTAATATACAATTACGATTATTTAGAATGGAATGGTTTCGAATATGAGTATATTTTGTAGGGGAAAACAGTACAAAATGCACTGGTGGGGTAGAATGACCCACTCAATAAATATGCTCATATCTTCTAAACTATAGTTTTAATGGAATGATACATTATAAATTTCTACATAAAATAGCTTAACTCATAATTTTGTGGTATAATAAGGCACTAAATACACCAAAATATGATCAAAATTGAAGAAATTGTCATGACTGTACCTCACATGTAAATAATAGTGTAATTAAAATAAGCTTTCACCATGCTTTAATATCCATGGTTTAAAATAAATTCCCTTCATATGTATCGCACAAAACAGAACCTCAAGATAGTATAAAATTTTTACTGTTATTCCATGTATTTTCAGAATATTTAGACAAAACTATGCAAAACTAAAACTGGGGCAGAACGTGCCATGGCGTTATATAGGTCGACACACTTAGAAAAAAGCACCCACTGGAGCGGTTAAGGGTTACCTTAAACGAACGATATCACAAATCCTCCAACCATTTTTTAATGGTTTGGATGATACCCCAAATAGGTAGTTAAGAAAAATAACCATACGAAATTTATTAGGGAAGCCATCGTAGGGTTTAATCATGTTAACCTATCGTTGGGTATAGATAACTTACTTCTGGTAAAATTCTATTCAAAAGTAAGTAATTTGAACCCAATGGTAGGAAAACATAATTATACCTAACGTTGGCTTCCCACACTTAAATGCTCCGTTGAGTACTTTTTTCTAAGCGTGAATATAATGAGGAGTTGGCAACATATCGCAACGTTTTGCTATCTTTATTCTATACCCATTGGCTGCTTGACTACCAAACAGAGTTAAAAGGATGTGGCGATATGTTGCAACCTCCTCACTATACAACTCTAATGAATAACTTTTTATAGCCGTGTTTTTACCTTTTGCAAGCGGTGCATGCTATCCCAATATTGTGGCGCATGATATCTCAGTGTTTTGGTGCGTCTTACCCCAATTTTGGGGTGCATATTTAGCAATGAAACAGGCGTTTTACCCCGGTGTCATCTTGGGATCAAATTGGAAAAGGTTTAAAAAATCCTGAAAAATCATCGTTTTCAATTTAAATCACATTTGATCTGCAACGAAAACATCGTAATGCAATATACTTAATAACTTCTTTCTAAATTTTAACTTCCATTCCCTAGTAATTCACGATGTTGCTTAAGCGGTGCGTTTTGTATCATCCTCCCCTCCATTATGAAGTGATTGTGTTTTCAAATATCATTAAAAGCTGCATAGTTCTGGTGAAATTTATAATGCTCCTTTGTTCATCATACCTCTTAGTGAATTTAAAACGCAAAAAAAGCAAGTGACAACAATTCACCTTCGAAAGCTTCAAACGACATGCAGGTGCCGCTTTCATCCATAATGATGATACATGTTCTCCCATCTGTCAATTTCTTTGACAGAATGTAAACATCAATATATTTTTTGCAAAAAACTCCTTAAAAACGTGAAGTACTTAATTTTTACAAGATCTGAAGGGGAAAAAACATTAATTAACATGAAGTTAGCGCAAATCTGTATCATTCCAACGTGTCAAAATTGGATTGGAGCAGCTGCAAATACTGTTGATTTTTTTAAAGTTCCGTCGACAGCAACATAAAGTTGGTGGACCCGATTCATGAATTTATCCGGAAAGCGGATAGAAAAAAATTGTGCTGATCTTTTCACCGAAAATAATTTCATTTCAAGTAAGTTGAAACCAGCTTTTTTTAGAACGCGGAGTTAATTTATTAAGTAATTTGTTATGATTGCAGATACTTGTACGAAGCTGAAGCAAGATGCCATCCCAAAATTGCACATTCCAGAGAGGATCCCATGTATACGTTTTGTGCAGTCGGAAAAAAACAGAAGGGTCTGCTGCACCATTTCCCGCTCGGAAAACAGATCTTGGAGTTGACGAAAACATCAGCACAACGGGACTTAAGGTGTGTGAAAAACATTTGTTTAAATCGGACTTTGTCAAAAGTAAGCTAAAATATGGTCTAGTATTTCGTGATGCTCATTCTTTTTTTTTCTAGTCACTTCCAGATACCTCAAAGCTAAGACGAGTTCTTCTGAAGTTAAGCCTTCCGGATCATTTGAGGGACCACAACTACAGTTTCTACACGTGCAAACCCAGGAGCAACAGAATCTGTTTTGTTGACGGATGTCGTTTCCGTACAGAAGGAAACATAAAATTACATCGTTTTCCGGCACAGAATGGCGTTAGATTAAGGGAATGGATCCGTATTTTAAAATACTCCAAGCTGCCTACTGTCAACTCTAAAGTGTGTAGCCTCCACTTTAAGGCTTCTGATTATATTGCACGTAATTAAATTTCTTCTTTTCGATATTGGTACGGGGTTAAGAACGAATCCTCAAGGAAAAGAGAGGGTAGTGGCACACGGTTTGTTAAGTTGAAAGAGTTGAAAAAAGTTAGCATAGCTGTCTACAAGCAAGCAAAAATTACTACTAACTATTTTTGATTTATTACAGGTGGATCACGTTTGAAACGAAATGCATATCCTTCAGTAAAAACTACAAGGTACAGCCCAATGGGGTTGTGCGCAAAGGTGACGTAGGACTACGCAGCAATCTAATTCCCATACACGTCAGGGCCATTCGCTAATTGATTTAAGTCAGTCCTGAAAAGGGTCAAGACAATTCTATTGTACACTCTCTAGAAAGCATTTGGTGGCTCTTAATTATGATACGGCCCCGGTTGTATTTTCTACGATGGTTGAGAGGGCCACTATCTCTAACGCGTAGAAGATAGTTATGGATCTGTGGGTTCATTAGTTGTTCAACGCGCTTTGCCATTTACTCCGGGACGCGGCGTTTAAAGCAATGCCATGTTCAGCCGGGGCGCGGTAATGGAAATTTCAAACAGCACAAGAGAAAAATTCATCCAAACGAACTCTTCAGTTGGCAAACTAATTTGGTCGTCCTGAAAAGGACGGATTTAGTTGACGGGGGAGAAACAGTTCGCGATTGAACTTGGGCTTTCTCTCTTGGTTCATCTCACGAGATGATTGATTCTTGACTCGTTGTCACGGGCGGCTTTTTCCCGCCAACTTGTAGGCTTCAGCAACCATGTTTCTCGCAGCGAGGTTCACGGGAACATCGGCAACAACAGCCAATCGCACCAACGTCTCTCTGGGCAACGACTGCTCGCCGCCGCCTACTGCGATCCTACAGCCACTGCACAGCTTAACGACTGTCGTAAGACTGAATCAAAATGTTCTGCTAAAAGCTGTTAGGTAAAAGCATCGGATAGTGCACGAAAGAAGGCGGTACCAACGAAGGCAATGTGTTACAAATAGCATCAAAGGGGACGAACTTCAATTATTGCGCCACAATAATTAGTTTTAATTATTACACGCAAGACGGATGATTTTCTTAACCGAACCTTTCCTCATTTGCTTGCCACCGCCAGCAACTAATCCGCTATGCATAGCTAGGAACTACACCGAACTCAACCACATGGTCGGTCTGAAGTGACGCAGTTCGGCTCGAATTCCGTTTGTTGGTTGTTCAACCTTCTTTGTCATTTACTCCGGGACCCGACGTTTAATGAATGCTATGCTCAGCCGGGGCGCGGTAATTGAAATTAATTTCAAACATCACAAGAGAAAATTTCAACCAAATAAACTCTTTAGTTGGTAAACTAATTTGGTCGTCCTGAAAAGGACGGATTTAGTTGAGGGGGAGAAATAGTTCGCGATTGAACTTGGGCTTTCTTTCCTGGTTCATCTCATCTTCATTGCGGGTGGCCATCTGCAGGTGACGTGGGATGATTGATTCTTGTCTCGTTGTCACGGGCGACCTTTTCCCGCCAACTAGTAGGCTTCAGCAGCCATCTTTCTCGCAGCGAAGTTGACGGGAGCATCGGCAACAACAGCCAACTGCACCAACGCATCTCTGGGCAGTGACTGCTCGTCCAACTGCAGATACTACTCTGCACAGCTCCACGACCGCCGGAAAACTAAATCAAAATGCGAAGGTGTACCCGTTATATAACATTCATGGCTGCCTAGGAGATGTTCCTTACTTAAATATGAAGTCTGTGCGCGGAAAGTACTGTGTATTTGGCAAATTTACTATGAAAAATCGATATTATAAGACATCACTTCATATTTGCGTTAATTTTATTAGTTGCATATTAAAAATCAATAGTTTGAAATATTTAAATCGAAGCGTAGAAAATGTTCCGATCGTTTGGTGCAAACATTTTGGAAATCAATCGTGGAATGAAATTCATGACACAAGCAGCAGAACGAAGTCTGGAAGTTTTATATTGTCAGATTTGTTAGTTTCTGACAAAAAAGTCAGCATTTGGACTGAAGTCGAAACCTTGACCTTATTAGATGCAGTGGCAACACCTAAATGCCTCAACTGCCGCATTTCATGTTACTCCAACTATAAAGGGCGACGTACAATCAAATTTCTAATCGGCGTTACTCCCGATGGCTTGATATCGTTTATTAGCAATGCGTATACTGGAAAATCTTCAGACAAGTTTATTTTCAAAAAAAGAAGAGCTAAGAAAACGTTTGGAAACACCGTTACGAAGTGATGGTAGACAAAGGAATCTCCATTTAAAACGAATGTCTCGCCAATCATATAAAGTTGCACATTCCTCCTTTTATGAGGAATGAATGATTGACGGCGGATGAAGCAAGTAGTAATGAAGCCATAGCCAGAGCCAGGATTCACGTAGAGAGGGTTATCCAGAGGATGAAAATCTTCAATATTTTAACCGAATGCATTAGTCCATCCACCTTTGGTCATATTTATGATATTACAACTACAATTTGCGCTATTGTTAACCTAAGTCCACCAGTGCTTGCTGATGACAAGTTTTAAATATTTGCATTCCTTCCTTGATTAAATGTTTGTTACCTGTTTATTTACATGAAATGAATAAAGTTATATAACAGTAGAATGTGGTGGTAGAATGTATTACGTATTACTTCTTTTCATATAACCTACCGGCTAAAATTATGGAATCGGATATAAGACTATTTCAACGCTCAACATGAATATTACATCACAAATTGAAAATATATGGTTTTTATTAGAAAAAAAAAACAAATTAATGACATTTGGTTGAAAAACAATTAAAAACACTGCATTATTTAATGAATTTTTGTACCATTTTGTCAAAGTACAATGATTTCAACTTATTTACGACTTTTTCGACGAATTTTGCGTTGTAAGATACTTCAATAACAGCAAAGTCATTATTTTTCTGAGAATAAATAATTAAATCACAGATTGTGCAGTTTTTATCCACATATTTATCTGAACTTGAAATATGTATGGTTTTGATTGAGTTCAAGTTTGTTGGAATCAATGAATTTCACGTATCTTTTTACATTTAGTGACTGCAAAATATCCACAAGACTTGTATCTCCATCGAAGGGACATTTGATCTCCAAGAGTACACCAACGGTTCAAGTCTACTGGTGATCTTGCAATCCAACTTTCAGCCGGATGAACTACTAGGTCATATTTCTTAACCAATGGATTGCGTTTCTTATTATAGCACTCAAATGCCAGGCATTCTGCTTTTTTGCCGCTCGAATCTGCAGTGGTTTAGCATGCCAGTAATTATGAATTCAGTAATTTTATCCTAATTAGGCTTCTTGTTGTTGCGGTATGTGTATAGTTTGTAACAAGAACTTGCAGTAATTCTCGTCGACCTGTGAACCAGCCATTCATTGGAGTCTTGTTCCTCAATAGATAAAGCTATGTTTACAGACTGAAGTTCATTCACTGAAATGTTTTTTTCGTAGTATTGCTGGTGCTGCTCGTCAGGGAAACGGCAAGGTATCATTTGCAAATTATTCGCCAGTGACGACAAACAATTTAAAATGTCTTGCTTTGAACAGAACATGTCAGAAACGGGTTCTTTTGTTGCTCACTGCAGTGCCCAATTGGGGTATATAATAGGCTCGTTCATGTATCGTCCATGTATATGCTTGTAAGCAGCTGAATTCTTGGAAACTGTAAGATACACATAATGAATACGGAATTCTTAATGTTTTAATAACAACATACTCACCAGCAAGGATGGAACGATTCCCCAAGAGTTCTTTCTTCTTCAGCTTCGTTTTTATTCACCAATTGCTTGGGAGTTGGTGCGCAGCACATATCGCGTTTTGCTCCCCAGGGGACTGATTTTTGACATCGGTGCAGGTTAGGTACTCGAGCCGTTTATATCCGAATAAGCAGTTGGATAAGGTTTTTTTTTTAATTCCAGGTGCGTATTAATAAAGCAAAGTACAGTCAACATTCCTATAGTAAATTCGGTTAACCCATTTACGCCCGAATTATTTCACACTCATAATTCACACACCATTTTTTCAGGACCACTGTCATTGTGATGAAGTATATAATTGGAAGCAGTTTTCCAGCAGTCACGAATGTCCCATGCCGCCTTCATGTTCATCGTGAGACAAACACGAGTTTGATTTTTGACGTAGGACTTACGTTTTTTTTTCTAGTGCTGTATAGGGGCGCCGTTCTAAAATTTCTGAAATCGCAAGCGTTACGCGGGTTTGGAGACTTTGAACGATAATATAGGAGACATTATCTGGCCCTCAGACATTTTACGATAAGTATTTCATTCGCAAGGTAGAACATCAAAGCTGAATCCCTGTTGCAAACTTAATTCATAACGTTTGTTTCAACTAATTAAAATGTACTTAAAAGAAAAATGTCTAAACGCACAAAGCTATTGGTGGACAATGACATCATGTTTGCGCCTCGCTCTGATTGGTTCATATTGCCACAGTTACCGTGCCAGCGATTATCAAACATGTGGGAACGACCGACCAATCATCAGATCTCGCTGTGCATCCGCATGCGACAGACGTGTTTGCGGAGCACGTTGGTAGAAAACGCCGCCCGTGAACACAAGAAGACCAGACCAAGAAGAATCATCCACGTCACCTGCAGCTAGCCATCGGTAACGACGAGGAGCTGAACAAACTTTTCTCCGGTGTTACCATTTCACAGAGTGGTGTCCTGCAGCTCAAGAAGACTGAAGAAAATTTCAATCGCGAACCATGTTATCAACTAAAATCCGTCCTTTTCAGGACGATCAAATCAAGTTGCCAACTAAAGAGTATGTTTGATAGAAATTTCTCTTCAGCTCATCGAAATTTTCATTACCACGCACCGGCTCAATATGGCGTTGAAAAAGCCGCGTCCCGGAGAAAATGGCCAAATCTATCGCCCACACCATCTTCGTGGTCAAGTGGTTAGCGGCGTCGCCCTTCGTTCAAGCGGTTGCCATGAAGTTGAGGGTTCAATTCCCCCTCCAGCCAGTGGAACTTTTTGCAAAACGAAAATGTCCAAACTGGTCTACTTGGTGTTAGGTTAAGTTGTACGTTATTCGCTCTACACTTAAAATAAGAAAGTAAGATTGTAATACAATTTCGCATGATTTTGTTCCATTCTCGCTATTGATCGTAACTTGGATGAAAAATCTAACATAAGTTGTGGGCATAAGCAACAGCAATGAAAAATTAAACGTGTGCGTGAGGTTGAGCGCAGTGATATTAAATATAATCATAAATTTTAGTTGATGAGAGACCGGAAGTCAGATGGCTCACAAATCTAAAATTTGCCGCTTACGAGATCGAGATTCGAACCGTGACCGTCAGCGCGGTGGCTCGTGATGGCAACCATTCAGCCACTTTGACAAACTAAGAGATAGAGAATAGAAACCCTACAGTTAGTTTACTTGGCGAGGAATCCAGGATACAGCAATGAAGCAAATGGACATATTTTCCACCATGCTGTGTGCAACCTGTCGCTAACAAACTTGCATGGCATTGTTTATTTCATAAAATGCTTGCGATGATCAGTGAGAACAAAAATAGAACACTTGACGGCGGCAATACAACAGTGGCCAATAGCGTTGCGGCATTTTGTGATATCGACTCATCCATATTGTATATTGATATGTTGGTGATAATTGAATAAGGATCCTACAGCGATAAATTTGTTTCGAGCTATTTTTGCTTGCCAGTCGCTTGCACACACTTGTATGGCTTAATTTGTACCATAAAACGCTTTTTGTATCAAAATGGGCAAAATTGCCATTTCTGAATCATGCGGATTTCTCAAGATATGGTTGCAAAAACTGCAATTGCATTTTTTGCCACCTTTTCAACTTTTGGGTGTATGTTCAATCTTAAATCTGTACAATCTACAGTTGAAGATGGTGTAAATGCCTATTTTTATCGAGATATTGCGTGCTGCCTAACACTCAGGCCGCCCTGAAACTCAAGAAGACGAATAAGAACATTTTAATCGCGAACCATGTTCCCTCCGTAAACACAGGACCCTTTTAACACTAGCATGCACGTTGGACATTCCACAAACAAACTATCATTAACAGTTAATTCGAGCCGAACTGCAGTTTCTATAAATTTTCGTGGAGAACCAATACCGGAAGAAGAACCGGAGCCTCACACACCAATAGCATAGGGTTTCAGGGTTCTTTAGACTGCATAAAATATAGTAGAAATTTATCAGTTCGATGACATCAATTTCTTCACATCAACAAGCAGTCCTACGTCAACTTTTCAGTTATGTCACTGACATAACTCATCCTTTTGTTTTTTCGGATAGATAACATGGGACAATAATGCGTAGAACGGAAATATAGGTAGGCAATAAGATGCTTGCATTTGGCAGTGCCAGCTTTGCAAGAGCAACTCAGCATCCATTCGGATATTGTAGACCACAACATCATATCGATTTTAAGAGGATCCTGGCCCGGATGAGAGCTTTGCGTTACGTAACCGGTGATCTACACACCACGTGTATCAAATTTCCGGCATCCTAGGCAAACAACGTGGTGTGCGTTGAATACTGCGAACCCTTCCTTGATAGGCCGCACCGATTCTCCGACTTAATCCAGGATGTCTAGTGTAGTCACATCCACGTCCCGTTCTTCACCTATTGGAAAATTAAGCAGAATAATTGTTGAGGTTATTTCCCCAAAGTAAATCCATACCGGATCGAATTTATCGGTGGATAGGTAAAAGAAATTAAATGTTAGCTTCGACTAGCGTATTGCTGCTTTTGATACGCACAAGCATAACCTTAATCCGAAATGAAATCTGGATCTCAGTTCACGATCTGAAGGTTTGCTAAAATGGATAAATAGTATGTAAAACAGAATAATTGATCTGTTTATTACCTTGTCCACTGGGTTACATTGCAGGGAAGCGTTGAATTCACGGGAAAAAAACCGAAATTATTAGGCCGCCCGTTTAATTTGCACACGCAAAAACTAAAACCATCACTTTCGTAGTTCCTGAAGTCAAATGCAGAGGTCTCCGTATTACATTTAGTTTTGCTTTCGAAGGCGAATTATATTGGTTTTCACAATATAAACTTTACTTTTCTTTTTATGAATAGAGAGGTTATTACGCCTGACAGCTGCGCGGAATCTTCTTCTTGTTTTGGAATCTTCGCCATATTGTAAATATTTTCTGGAAGAGCAATACTCTCATGTTTCCTTTGAAATTTTATGTGTTAAAATAAGTAGGGTAAAACTGTTAATATGTTTTAGTAAAGCTCAAACTTAATGGAAGTGTTGCATTAGAGGTACCTGACCTGCAGGGTGCATAATCTCCATTAAGTGGAACTTACGCGTTAGAATATTGGGTAAAGGTAAAACTTTGTGAATTCTGGTGGACGGATTTGAAGTCGTCAAGGAAGTTGGTTTGTTATTAATTATACTTTATACAGGTCTGGTTAGGCCTTTTCCGTTCGTTGTGGACACAAGTTGTCTGGCTTCCCTCAAGATATCAAGTAGCAATAACCTAATAAATGGCGCCACAGATTTGTTTTTATTGGTAAGAAAAAAAAATGGGTCAAATTGTCAGATTTAATGTAGCAATAAATTGACTAGGCAGCGCTACCGTACAAGGTGATTCCAAAGTAATTAGATTTGAAATTTTTACCAAATTTGAATTATTCTGTTCGAGCTTGAATGTCTGTCTGCAATTTTACTATGCAATTAGTAAAATTGACAACAACTGCGAATGGAAAGCGCCTATAGGATACCGAATTGCTTGTCGATATAAGAAGCATAGTTTTGCAACTGACTGTTTGCCTGCACACATGTATGCTGGGGCTCCGTAGGTGGTTTTTTTTCACAATTATCATTTTGAGTATGAGCAATAGGCATTTTCTATCAGCTCCGAATTTAGTTTTTCTTAAGCATTCCATAATGTTAAGTCTTTTTATTATTTCTTCTTTTGTGGTTTTTAGATGGTAGTTATAGGTAGTTGAGATTCTGATCCTATCACATTCTCAACAACGTTTGGTGTTCTCAAGCGTAGGAGTTTTTTTTTGCATTCCTGGTTTTCTGCGTTTGCCAAGGAGTACTTTCGCTGATTTTGATGCTGAAACTGAAGCCGGTATCACAGCTGCATTTTTGTATACCATTGATTGTTTTTTTGTATTTTGAGCGCGTCCACTTTGCAGATTGCGATTGTAATATCATCAGCGTACATTTTTATCAGAAAGCGGTCTGTGAGTTAGACCTAATAGCTGCTAAAACAGTCGCGAGTTTCTCGCTCAAACAACTGGCACGAGGCATTCTGAGCCCTAATCTAAATATCATAAACAAAGCTATGAACATCCTGGATGAATTACAGATGCTAAACACTGCCATAGCAGAAGAAAACATACCAGCAACCTTAAACGGGGTAGAAAGGAATTACCGGATTAACATGGAAATTGCAGATCGACTCAGTCCGAGAGCAAAATTTGCTCATTTCAATGAACTATCAATGAGCATGGCAGAAGTGTACCATTTCCTGGCAACTGCTCTGGACGCGCTGCCGGGTGTGGATGTTACAATGCAGTTGGTCCGATCGATGCTCTTGGACGAGTTTCAAAAGCGATAGGAACGTAGTGGAAAGTCGACATCTGGTGAACAAGTGCTGAAAACGCAGAATGTAAACATAGACATAGTCTGTTTGTTTTATTGCAAGAAACCGGGACATTTTAATGGACATACACGATCGAGTCCCTCTCACTTCGCGTTTTGCTGAGCACATATCTCAAATACTATTAAGACCTCATGCATGATATATTCAGCATCCTTTGGTTAGCAACTGAACCCTTTTTGTTTCGATATAGCAGTGATTTTTAGTTTCAAACACTTGAATAAGTGAAGTGAAATTTATTCTAAACTAGAATTTATATTGGGAAAGGACTCGGTCGTGTTTGTCGTGTAGTGATTGCCAAAAGTAGTTTAATGTGAAGGACAAGAACAGTGGCGGATGGCCAACTGCTGGGAAGACGGGTACCAGCGGCCAACAACCCACAAAGGTGAAGCTGGTGAAGAAACCGGAAGATAAAAGTGTTAGTTTTTATGCCAATGTTGAGGGTGGAACCATCTGTGCAGCAGCGAAAGTGGATCATTTGTGGACTGTCGATAGCGGGGCATCTTGCCATATGGCCATCAGTGCGGATTTTTTTTCGATAAGTTGGAGAAGTCGGGTGTTACAGTAACGATGGCAAACGGTAACTGTTCGAAGTCTGGTGGTGTCGGTTGTGGTTCCCTGAACGGTGGAACCGGTGATCCGGTGGAAATCAAACTTGAGAAAATGTTGTTCGTGCCAAACCTCGACGGTGGCTTGCTGAGTACACTGATAAAAAAAGCAATGATAATATCTATGTCATGATATCATGATTTTTGGCAATATGATCAACAAATGTCTATATTTGAAGCAGTTAGACAACGATGAGTGGATGTTTCTCCTGATATACGTAGATGATATTGTTGTGGTATGTGGTAACGAGCGACAGATGATCCCTTTGGGGCAACAGCTACGCAAGCATTTCGAGATCTCGTCGTTGGGACAGATTAACCATTTTCCGGGTGTCAAGGTCGAGAAGGGTGGCGATGGATTCTACTCTCTCAGTCAGAAAGTGTTCACCAAGGAAATCGCTGAATGTTTTGGACTTGCCGGGGCAACGACATCGAAGTACTCTTTGGATATAGGATACATGAAGTAACCGGACGGTGAACCATAACCCGACAACGAACAGTACAAGCCTAGTGGGAGCACTATTGTACCTGGCCACCAACACCAACACATTGCAGCGGCCGTGTCCATCCTCAGCCGTAGCAGCAGCAATCCAACGCAGCGAGATTGGGTCGAACTTATGCACCTGATCGGAACGTCAGATTTGACTCTACGACTTGGACTCGAGCAAGAAGGCGGATTGAAATTGATTAAATACAGTGATACAGATTGGGCTGGCGTTACTTCAGACCAAAGGTTCACAGGTGGTTTCGTTTTCATGCTGGTAGACGCTGTGGTCAGCTAGGGTAGTCCACATGTCCACTGTGGAAGTGGAATATATCGCTCTGTCCGAGGCGGCACAGAAGGCAGTGTGGCTACGGCATTTGTTGCGTGAGTTAGGTGAAGAACAGCAACTGCCAACGAAGAGTAACGAGGATAACCGAGGGTGTATAGACTTTGTTTCTCTAGAGAGGCAAAATTAGCGTAGCAAGCACATCGATACTTACCTGCTCCATGCGAAGGATTTGTGTACGAAACGACTCATTCAACTGTACTACTGCTCAACCGATATGATGGTCACTGACATCTTTACGAAGCCTTTGGGTTCACAGAAGATGAAGCAAGCTGTTTCGTAGCTGTTTTGTAGTCACAGCGTGGAGGAGTGTTAAACGTTTCAATATTTATCCCTGGGGGTTCTGAGCTACTGAAGTACAATGTATATATCTCCAATTGTAATTTTTCTAATCATCTTGAACTTTTTCCCTCTCTGCAAATGAATAAGAATAAAGGGAAACACAAGTTTCTAACCGCAAGTACCGTTGCAAGGTTTTTTCTTTCGCTCGCCGTAAATCACAATTTCCTACGTAAAAACTAGAGTACTGGGCTGTTTTTCTTGGTATTGGGGACATTGGGAAACGATGACGCATCACTTTAAAAAAAAAACGCAGAAATTCCTGAAAGACAGTAAAATATATACCACAAAGAACAGACGATCATCTTCAGTTTGCTACTTGTGTAAAACTTTAAACCGACATTTCAAATTTATGTCGTTATACTCCTGGTAGGCGGCGCTGCAGTTGTGCGATAAGTGTCAGGTCAATGTTTATCAATAAAAAAAACCTAGCGCATAACCTGAAAAGTTTTGTTTGTTTTTCTTGGCACTTGCTTCTTGTACCGGCTGTCCATATTAATGGAAGTATATAGAATCAAAAAATGCATTCCAATTTGGTAGCGCATTCAAATATGCAATGATCGCAGCTATGGAGCAAAGCTTTGGCGAGGGTACCAACTGTCAAAATGATGTGGCTAAGCCACTACTTAGAGAAAATGATTTGCAGCCAGATTTATGCGCTTCGTCTGGATATAAAGATGACCCTATAGATTTAAAATCTCCATTCGAAGCCCTAACAAAAGAAATGAATGCATTGGTTTACATCATTGGAGCAGCCGTAAGTAAGCTACCACTTAAATAATGCAAGCAAAAGTTGACGGCTCAACAAAATGACGAATGGCTTCAAAGAGAAGAGTACTCTTTCATAAAATTGAAAGCTGCATGCTCTTCGAGGAATATAACAATCCCCAACAGTACATTGTACGCAATTGGATTGATAGCATTCGTAAGTTTCAAGCAAAAGTTCAGAACCTTCCTCTACCAGAATCGGAGAAATGTAAAAACTCGACTAAAAGCATATTTGGTCTACGAATCTTTCGAAAATGCAACATGTCAACCATGCTTCAATAAATTGGTCGACATTATTTTGAATACACTGATACAAGGATTCCTACGTGATGTTCGTGTTCAACAGAAAATTGCAGAGGGCAAAAAACGTCGTGGAAAACGAAATCGAAAAGCCATCCGAATGGATCTGCCACAAGATTGAAGAATTAAACTTTTTCGTTTACACAATACAAAGCTTACAGCCAATAAATACATAAATAACAAACATACATAAATAGTTTTATTCCTAAATTTAACATCTGCTAGTTTTTTCTCGCGCAATTAAATATTCAAATTCGTATCTTTCGAAGTATTTCTACAATTGTATAATTAAGCTTCACAATTCCATTGCGGCGATGTTGTCTACATATTTTCTGTGCTCGCACCACTCGTTCGCTCCTGTAACAAGTATTTATTAATTATGTTTTTTGGCGTGATAAGGAGTATCAGTTTTTTGGCGTGATAAAGAGTACCAAATGGAGTCATGCACGTAAATACGTGCGCATCACTTCATATGATCCTGTGTATCTTGCGTGGACACGGCATGCACGCTACGTGCTTAAGGTTTATTTCAATTTCGTCTCACTACTTACTATAGAGTGCTTAAACTTACTCACCATACACCTTGGTATAAAATTTATATCGATTCCGGATCAAACAATGTTTTCCACGAAAGTAGCATTTATCTGAATGCGTCCTTCCAAGTGAGTGAAACAAAAAGCTGCAAATATACAAAATTAGATATGGTATATATACTACGCAAATATTAGTACTTACATTGATCCATCATCGCGATTTTTGGTGAGAACCGCTGCAAAGCAGGGGATAATTACCATCTTCATAATCGCTGCAAAGTAGGGGATAATAAGTACATTTGATTGAGCTGCAACTGCATTCACAAACTCCAAACGGAACGGGTAACAACACAATCCTAGGCTGCCCGGGTAATGATGCCTCCAGAACACGACTATTGGATACCCTTGTGGCCCGAGGTAGACAACCCTTCCGCGAAGTAAGAGATGTTTTGGGAATGCGTGATCTTCCCTACATGCAAGCGATTTACGAATTCCTTTGTTTGTCTGATCTAAGAGTGTAATGTCATCACCCCCTCCCTTTCACTCTAGTAAATTCCCTGCCATTGTGTCCCAGTTATATTATCCTTTTGTTTCCGTGCTACTTGTACCTGCCCAGCAAGCTGTGATCACCCATCTGCAGCTTAGTTCCTGTGAGGGACTACAGGGACCGAGGATCTGGTAGATGTCGCAACCATGAGCAGCAACAAATACCTGAAATAAGTTACCTGCCTAGCCCCTTCCAAACAATAATGTGACCCATTAACCTCGAGCTAGCCACGAGTAATTGGCACCCCACTTTACTAAAATCGAAAAAGAAAAATTGTTAACTACAATATTGAATATCGGCTCCGCAAAGTGTTACACACGCCTGAGCCTAATAAATAAACGAACTGATTAAAAAAAAAACACAATCCTAGTTGCCTTTTCGTTGTATCCAACAACTTCCGTCACCGTATCGGTTGTTTTATTAGTTGGCCTATGAATCACGAGTGCTGATGTTTTTCAGAGCAGGAATCCGTACTTTTTCACCCGATGAAATATTTGTTTGTTTCAGATACCGATTGTTTTGTTTTGAATTTTGACAGCAACGTTGCCGAACGTTGTGTTATGTAGAAAGTAAAAAAATCACTGGCAACATGATTCAACACAACTTGGGCAGTCGGCAAAAGATGGCGTTAGTGTTTCAACATATTTTCGTTCAAACTTTTACACACGTTTTTCAAGAAAAGGTATATGGACATCAATGTCTGTTCTCTGTGTATATACTTTGTTATAAGCAAATATAATACCACACCGAACCAATCCAACATAGCTCTTTTCTATAAACAAGAAACCTTTGAATCAGCAAAGAGGTCATTATTTAATCTGACGGCAAACATCAGCTTGTCAGACATTGTTGCAATCACTCTGAGTTACGCATCAATTAACACAATTTCACCATCATGGGCACCGACAACTCCAAGGAAACATCCCAAAAAGGCGACCAAGATGTTATAGTAATAGAGAACCAGAAAACCCACTCTGGAATGTTGGAGGACCATGATTTGAAACTAACATTGATTCTAATCATCGTGGCGACCCAGCTGGCGATATCTGTCTGGAAAACTCTAAACACTGGAAGCGACAAGCTCTTCGGGCTGGCAGATCTATGGCAACCCTCGATGCCTAACACGGAAGACTTCTGATTCGTCGATATAACGTAGCGGAATGTTTCATTTCAGGTAATGCTTCGCCTTTTAGAAACAATTCAAATCGCTTCTCGAAAAATTCCGCATTCAGTATTGGTCTTATTCGAGCTTATTGGCAGACATTCCCCGTAGAGGTTCAATTGATCCATTAATGTTTGTATCCAAACCTACGTGCGAGCAGACCACGTGGAACTCATATGAAATACAACACCTTACTGTTCAACGGATTTTTTGGTTAATTTTTGGTCATCGAGTTGATAGGGATGAGAAATAAAAAGCCAAATCTAGGATCGATTAATTTATTCGTGACCTTGTTGATGAAGAATTAGCAAAGCAGTATAAAAAAATACGTTATTACAATGTACTTTGTTAGAACCCAGCTCAGGGATACCAAATTGGTCAAAAAGTTCTGAAGCGCAACTTTCAATATTTCACTGTAGATAAATTCAAAGCAATACTGTCACCGTCAAGGCAATGGTCGGTTCTACTCCGGCCCCTGAAACGATAGAAAGAAGGATAGTTAGTAGATAATACCGATCTCAAACGCCTCAAAAGAATAAAGCAAGCTGCGCTCCGGCGACCCAGCAAGTATCGTACTGACTCCACAGAGAACAGACATTGATGTCCATATACCTTTTCTTGAAAAACGTGTATAAAAGTTCATAAGGGCAGCCGGTGTAAGAAGCAAGTGCAGAGAAAAACAAATAAAACTTTTCAGGTTACGTGCTATGTTTTTTATTGATAAACATTTACATGACAGTTATCGCACAACTGCAGCGCCGCCTACCAGGAGCATAACGACATACATTTGAAATGTCGGTTTAAAGTTTTACACAAATAGCAGACCGAAGATGAACGTCTGTTCTCTGTGCTGACTCTACGAGAGCGATATATATATATATGAAGTTGAACACCAAATACAAGCAACTCAAGAATCATTTGTTCGACGCCTTTCAAGAAGGTCTACAAAGCCACCTAAAAAAACAAACCATAAAGTTTTTGGCGCTACGTGAATGACCAACGAACGGAATACGGACTGCCCTCTACGATGGCCAACGCTCTGATTGAAGCCGACTCCATACCGGAAATCGCAAATATGTTTCGCTCTCAAATCAGCAACGTTTTCACCAGTGAACATCTCAATCTCCAGGATGTAGACGCAGCCACCTTAAATGTTCCACGGCTTCCCAGCTCTTTGTCTCAGTTCGTTGTCACCAATGACATGGTTATTTCCGCTGGTAAGGAACTGAAATCCTCCACTGGATATGGCCCAGACGGCATACCATCTCTAGTGCTAAAACGATGTTTGGATACACTGGCATAACCGCTAGCGTCTGTATTCTCGTCATCCCTCGCTTCTGGTATATTTCCGGACTGCTGAACAGTCATATGTTTTTCCAGTGTTTAAGAAAGGCTGCAAGAGAAATTTTGCAAATTACCGAAGAATAGCTGCACTTAGCTCTACTTCCAAGCTGTTTGAGCTGATAGTTCTTTGAAAGATGTTTCCCCACTTTGTCCATTATATTTCGCCAGCACGGTTTTATGCCTAAAAGTTCGACGACAACCAACTTGACTTGTTTTACTTTGTACGTGATTCGCCTAATCGAAACTGGTCAACAAATAGATGTTATTTACACCGACTTATACGCAGCGTTTGATAAAATGAATCATCAAATTGTGATTGCTAAATATGACAAACTAGGCATGAATGACAATACGCTTCTCTGGATCCGGTCTTTTCTGACCGGACAAAGAATGTCCGCCAGAATAGGAGACCACGTTTCATCTCCTTTCATGGTCTGGTCTGGCATTCCGCTAGACAGCCATCTCGGGTAATTTTTATTTCTGCTGTACATGAATGATATTAATTTCATCCTGGATTGCCTGAAACTCTAGTATGCCGACGAATTGAAGCTTTTCTACACGATCATGAATCCGGAGGACGCATCTTTTTTGCAACAACAGTTAGAAACCTTTGCTGAATGGTGTCGTATCAACCGAATGTCAATGAATGTTTCCAAATGTTCGGTAATTTCCTTTGGCCGTAGAAGCTCCCTCTTCCAATTTGGTTATGGCTTGGCAGGCGTATAATTGCGACGTGATACTACAACAATGTGTCAAAAGCTTCGTCTCCGATGGGCTTCTTGTTCCGCTTTGGCAAAAAGTTCAAGGATGTTTATTGTCTGAAGGCTACATACAGCGCCATCCTTGTAGGCTCTATCCTTGAATACTCGTCCGTCGTATGGCCTCCATATTATCATAACGAAACTCAACGCATAGAAACCATTCAATGGAAATTCACCCGATTCGCTCTTCGTCACCTCAGATGGATGGATCCAATCAATTTGCACAAGCCGCTGCAAGCCGCACAAGCCGCTGCAAGCTCATTCACCTGGAACCACGCGAGTCGAGACGCAACATGTCAAAGGCATGCTTTATCGGGGATATTCTTCAAGGCAACATTGATTGTGCATCACTGCTCAGCTTGCTGAATATTAACATTCGTCGCCGAACCCTTTGAACACATTTGTTTCTTAGCTGTCCTCCTGCACGAACCAATTATGGCTTAAATGAACCTATGCGATGCATGTCCCGTATTTTTAACAGATGTTACCATGTGTTTGATTTTAATGTGTCACGAGAAACGAACAAATGTGCTTTGAGACGTTTTTTATGTTAATCAATGTTCACTAGGGTTAAGAATAATGTTTTTATGTTAGTTTTAAGTTAAACACGATTGTCATTGGGGTGGGTATTTCACCTGTTGAAGAATGAACAAATAATAATAATAATAACAGTACAAGATTATTAGGATTCTGTCAACGAACAATTGACGTTTAATAACACAGAATACTTAGCCTGACAATTTCGGCGAATAGAATCTTTTCTTTATTGAAAGTAATCGAATAATCACAAAAAGAATAAAACAGATAGAGATTTGCATCTGGTTTTGAGCTAGGCATTTTTGGATTGAGTACGTAACAAAAGCATAAATCTGTTTGATCCACGGTATCTATTTCGCTAGATGAAATCTTCCAAATATTTGAAAAGCAACAAAACAAATCAATGAAATTTACTTGTGTTCACTACGTTTGTTGCTCGTAGGATTAAACCGGTGTAAACAATTACAGTCATTGACAGTCATGACATGAATTTATCTCTGTTAGTTTCCCCAAGTTTCCCCCTTTTTCAATATACCTTGCTTTAGGTTAACCAGTGCTGCCACGTGTTGGTCGGTATACTGTGTTCATTTCAGTAGTAATGAATTAGGTCAACTTTTGCATACCTTACACTGTGAATAGTGGGTGAAACATAACTAACGCAATGAACGGTTATTGCTTGTCAAAATATGAAAATCCTTGTAGAGCCTTCTAGATACATCCACCCAGTTAGGCTTTTTGACGATTAATTACCTTTCCCTTTCTGGCACATGCAGAGGAATGATGGTCTGTTTTCCTTCTTCTTCTTACTTGTACTCCTTTGAACTAAGAAGCGCTGTAGTGTGCGTGCCTTAAACGCCACTTAGCCTTATTATTTCTATCTACATAGCTCAAGAATTTAAAAGAATTCTTGTTTCATATTTCCTTTATTCCTTTTCATTCTACACGGGAAATAATCCACAAAATCCATGGAAAATTCCATTTAATATTTATGTGTTCTCACATGAACAGAACCTTCTGAGAAATAAATGAAGTTTATGTGACAAATGGAAAATATGTGTCTCAAAACATAGTGGTTATGTGTATGCATAAGAAGTATGTGTGGTTACAATTTGTTATCTGGGAGCAACCCGGGCGTAGTGGTTAACATCCATACCTCTCAGGTCAAACTCACGAGCTCGAATCTCACCCCCGGACAAGTTACGAAAATACCCAAACCGGTATTTGAGTGACAACGACGGGAGAAGAACCAGTCCAGGGTTGAAAATCTCGATATTTAAGGAAAAAAAATGTTATCATTTGTTGATCACATTGCAAAAATTCATGTGTCAGACACATAGATATTATAATTGCCTTTTTATTAGTGCAGCTAAAGTTAGTGTTTAAAAGTACCGCCAACAAGACGCTGAATTCGAAAAACTTTGGTGACGCACTTATTGTTGTAATTTTGAGTGTACCACGAATAATGGCTGGCCCACAATTTTTTTTATAAACCATATATTTCTATGTTTACTTATTATTATTGACTTAAAATATAAAATTGTCTAAACTTTGTTTTTTTTGTGTGTGTGTTAAATTATTGTTTATTGCAGATTTTATAAAAACATTATTTACAAGGATGTATCATATTCACAATTAATAAAGAATTCTAGTTCGTTTACATTGATGCTACCATTCGCTTCATTTGTAAATATCATATATATATAGTGAAAAGTTTAAGGATTTCCTTTCGTTTCGTTGGTCTTATATTCCATAGTTCCATCCTCCAAGTATCATTGTTATCTTCTGCTGTACCAAAACCCATGCATGTGCTACACGAGGGCAATCACTAAACTTGTGTTGGAGCGTTTCTGTTGTTGCATTACAATACAAACAATTCTCTCCGTCCGCTCGTTGGATAGTTCTCATTAGTTCTCGGTGCTCAATTTTCTCATTCACTAACAAATATAGCCTGCTGCGATGGTACGATGAAAGCTGTTTCATGGAGATGTTTTTCCAAATACATTTCCAATTTAAACTTGGATTTTTCCTTTCGATTCGTGGAATTCCTGTCCGTTCTAAAAGGAATCGATGTATCCGGTCGCTGGAGGGGTGTTCACGTATAGATGGGGGAAGGATAGAGATTTGCTGGAAAATCAATTTGAGGCACGGAAGGTCGGTGGGGGGAGGAGCTGCTTGGTTCAGAAGAGTTTGGTAGTAGGGAAGGTAATCACTTGCCTGTAGGCGACGATTCACTAGCAGCGCTTTGCACTTTAAAGCAGGTAAATGCAGTTTTAAACCGCCAGAAAGTTTGTCGCGTGCCAATTGTTCCATTGGAACACGTGCTGGTATTCCGCGCCACAAGAAAGATCCCATGATGGCCGTTAATTTTGCTGTATGAATACAATACGGCGGAATAATGGATGCAACATACCATATTTTAGCCGTAATGAACGTATTTAATAGAATTACTTTTTGTTGCAGGTTGAGACTTCTTAGTGAATGCAACCAGAGCTGCTGGGAAAATATTGATACAAGTGTATCCCAATTGATTTTAATCATTGCGCGGATTGAGTTTAGGAAGTATACCCCTAGAATTTTAATTTTATCTGTTGTTTGTAACCACGGTATGTCTAAGGGTTCTCCATTAATGCAGCCGACGTCTATGGCAACAGTCTTTGCCCGATTTAATTTTGCGCCAGCGGCGCGTTCGAATTGGTCGAAAAGTTCATTGATGCGCTCAATCGCTTGCATATTGGTGACTACCACAGATATATCGTCTGCGTAGGCTACTACGAGGTCGGGACCGATGATTCGCTCTATTTGGTGAAGTAACGGATGGAGGTAGATGACGAAGAGAAGCATCGATAACGGATCTCCCTGTCGGACCGAGCGTTCGATGCAAAAACTTTGAGAGAGGTGCCCATTGACCATCAGCCGAGAAGAGGATCGTTCTGCAATACGAGCTAGTAGGTCGATCAATGCTGGATTTATACCTAGTTGATGCATTGATCCATATAGGAATGAATGAGATACCCGATCAAAAGCATGATCAAGGTCAAAGCTTATTAGTTTGCCTTTCCGTTTCCTCGCTATTAGTTGTGCAATCCGATCTTTAAGAGAGAGGGTAGCTTCGAAAATTGAGTGTCCATCGTTTGAGCACTTCTGAGAATTACTCAAAATACGATGAGTCTTCATTACGAGCTCTAGTCGTGCTTTCAAAACTCTACTGAGAATTTTGAAGTCCGAGTTAAGAAGACTGATCGGGCGATATCCTCGTGCGGTGTTTACTGTTCCCCTTTTTCTCACTAGCACGACCACGCCGTTGGCAAATTCTGCTGGGAAATCCGCTGTCATAGCTTCATTTAATACGAGATTTAACTCTCGATGGATGACGTCAAACGTGTGTTGATAAAATTCGATGGGCAGCCCGTCGCTGCCCGCAGCCTTACGCTTTGCCGATGTGCGAATAGAAGCCAGAATTTCTGCTGTTGATATTTCAGCCATACAAGCCTCGTTTACCTCATCGTTTTCGGGTATCGCTCTCTCGCATTGGAAGAGATACCGTGCTCCATCATTTTCGTCTGTAGCCGTGTAAAGTTCCCTGAAGTATCTGAGCAAATGGTTCTGAATAGCTTCGGATGTGTCAAACGATTCGTCGTTTTCGCTAAGCAACTCTGTGATAACAGTTTTTTTTCTTTCGTCTTTCGCCCAGTTGGAAAGTGCTTATGCTTTCCCCTGCGATAAAAGTATCGTTGATACGCATAAAACTCTGCGAGAAAATGCGCTGGTGGGCAAGCATTTGTGCTTTCACACGGTTGATCGTAGTAATCATAGCTGGGTTTTGAAAATAACCATCATATACTTGCTGTAGCTGTGTATATAAGCGTTGGTGTACTGAATTGTATTGGAGGTATGCCTCACGTGATTTCCATCGAAAAAAGGATTGGATTTTCGGTTTTGCGAGTGATAGCCACCACGAGATCCAGTTTGGGAAGTTCCGTCTTTGTCGAGTCACATATTGCCATCTAATCTGAAATTTGTCGATGTTTTCTACTGTTAGGAGATGGGGACGCAACGACCAATAACCGCGACGAGGCTGACGGTCGAGGGTGGGAAGGCATATCCGTACAGTAAGCGCTTTGTGGTTTGTGAAGGAGCATACATGTGTTGCTGCATTTCGCAGATGCGTACAGAGTCCATTGCTAACATACACGCGATCGAGTCTGGAGAATGAGTTGTGTGTTATAAATGTAGGTGAAAGGATCGAGGGATACAGTTTTGTCCATACATCTTTGAGTTGCAGCTGCTGTATAGTAGACTGCAGAGCCGGGCTGTTATTGTATCCCGATGCATCACATGGTCTCAGCACGCAATTGAAGTCGCCGGCAACCCAGTCAACACAGAATCGCATATGATAGCGCATATGAGTACAACGTGGAGGCGATATAGGTTCATTCGTCCATTTAACTCCATGTAAAATGTACGCATATCGCCTCCACTTTATACTTATAACCGTTATTATATTCGATCTTGTGTTTGCTGGGAAGTAGTGTTCGGTGTTGTGTCGTAGATAAAAAGCTATGGTATTATTGAAAAAAACGCTCTCGTTCAGCGCGCAAAGCTGTTCCCGATGGTGCATATATATTTGCCAATGTCGTGTTTTCAATTCGGAGAGCAACCAGTCTGCCATCCAAACTTTTCTCGACATGAGAGAATCGTATGTAGTCTTTTAGAGCTATTGCCGCCCCCCTCCGGTTTTGATCAACGTTTGCTATAAGGTTGTAGCCAGGGATAGAGAGCCGCTCGTTCTCCACTTCCTGCAGGAACAACATGTCGAGATCCATCGTTCTACAAAAAGTCCGAAGAGCGTTGATTTTCGTTTCGTTTGTGATCGTATTGATGTTGATAGTGGCAACGTTGTAGCTAGCGAATTGATCCATTTTTATAGATTCTCCTCTCGCTCGTTGTCGCTGTCGTCTCGCCGTTTCCTTGTTTGACGGCGTGTTCTGGAACGTGTGAGGATGGCTGATTCGTCTGTCTCATTTCCATCAGATTTGGAATGACAGGTCAACGAACTATTTTCTGATGGTGACTTTCGACCTGAAATCGGTATTATTGGTGTGGCGAGTGGAGGAAATAATATTTCCGATTGCGTGTCGATCGGTCTTGGTGGTGGCATCTGTTGTTGATGTTTCTGCTTTTTCGGTGGTGGATATCTCAAACCCGACGAAGATTTACTTGGCACTGTGGGTTTCGAGATCTGCGGCTTTGGTATTGTTTTCGCTGGCTTTATTGTTGGTTGTTTTGTTGCATCAGCATATGATTTTTGCACAATCAACTTTTTATTCTGCACGCAGGACGCTCCTATATGGACGAACTCGCGGCAGTGTCGACAGGTTTGACGTTGGCCGAAATAGGACAAGAACGTCGATTCACCGTCTATGACAACCCACGATTCAATGTTGTGCTGAACTACCATCTTCGCAATTCTAACACCAGTTGAGATGTTTGGAAATAGAAACTGTTGGTCGGTTCCGCACATCTGCTCACGCACAGAGATTACGTCACCGTATGCTGATAGGAATGTAGAGATAGTTTCGTCCGACACGTCCTCAGACAAATCGAACATCTTCACCTCCACTGCTCCATCCTCCATCGTTATTCGCAATGGGATTTTCTTTCCATCCTCCGCTTCCACTTCGTGTTTTCCATCGTGATCTTCGCATACTTTCTGTGCCGTTGCCAGGTCGACTACCTTTACAAAGGCACATCCGAGGCTTCGGCTACACTGTATTCTCAACACTTCACCTGGTTTCAAGCCTAGAACAGTTCCAACGAAACTTTGCACTTTCAGATAGTCCGGTTTTTTTTTTGTCAATGCCGCATAATCTATGCGGGAAGTGTTTTCGCGGCGCACCATCAGGACGTCGTTGTACATAAAAAATACTCGACGGCGAATAAAAATAATGCAACGAAATTGATAGATAATAAGCTTGAGATCGACTTCCAAATTAACATCAGCGTAAACACGTCTGCTTGGTTCAGAAGTTGAGCGCTAACTGCTTAATAAGTTTTCATTTGTTTCGATATGAAAGCTGAAGAATAGTCCTAATGATTTTATAATGGAGTACTTTGAGGTTCGATTAGTGTTTTTAAAATCAGGATATACAAAATCTTCTGGTTCTAACCTTGCTAGTCTTGACTCGAGATGTAGTATTTGTCTACGTTGAAACCTCCGTATTTCCCTGCTGCTTTGACAAAGGAACAGCTTATGTATCGTAGTTTCTATTTCTCCCAGACATGTCTCGCAATTGGGATCATCTGCCACGCCTCGTTGAAATAACAAATCTCGATGCCTTATCTTCTGGTGCATTACCACAAACCAACCAGTTGGATCGCTGCGTTGATGACAGAATTTTGTAATGAAGGTGTTTGAAGACGGTCTTCCATTCACGTTGATTGGCCGTTACAAATCCAGGATCCGATTTTAGATTCAGAAAGTGAAGATATATTGCTTCACACAAAGAATAATGATTATTAAAATTAAAAAAACCATTGTCAAAATTGAAAAGTGGTGTTGGTTCTTTTTCGTAGAAAGCAGTTTGCTTTCAAAACAAAAACCTTCAAACCGTCAATTCAAAATTTTTGTCCTCTGTACATTTAAAAGTTGAAATTTTCAAAACAAATTGTAGAACTGTCAAATCGAAACCGTGGCATCGTTTAAAATGAAAGCAAGTTATTTTTATTCCAAAATGAACTATCAAACAGAAAGTGTCGTGCATTTAAAATAAAAGTATGCTTTTTGGATTGAAATAAAAAATAGTTTTAGCATAAAAAGGTTTTTTCTTCAGATCAACCTTCATAACTTTCAAAGAGAGAGTTATTTGTTTGAAAATTAGTGGGTTTAAAAGTCGGATATTAATAAAACATCTTTCTCGGTTTCAAATCTTTATTCTCAATGAATCAACTTAGGGTTTGGATCCCGAGACCGAGCCTGGGACCCTATTCCAAGTACGTTTTTTTTCCAGGGTGATTGACATTCCAAATTTTTATTATTATCTAAATTTTTAACTAACTCTTAAGTTCATAAAATTCATAAAAATCGCCAATCCGTGCATTTTATCATGCGTGAGACAGTCAAACGTTTATAGCAAGCATTTGGATTACACTTCGTTCCGCCTCCGATAGGGGCTATTCATAAACCACGTAGACTTTTCTGGGGAGAGATGGGGGGGGGGGGGTTTGACCAAAGTCTACGCTCCATACAAAATTTCAAAAAATTGTATGGAAAAAAGTCTACGAGGGGGGAGAGAGGTCTGAGATTTTCAAAAATGAGTCTACGTGGTCTATGAACAGGCCCATACCAATTCGATTTCGTCGATTTCGCTGAGGTTCGCCGCAAGCAAAAGTTTGGTTTCAATATAAGAAATTCTTTGATCCGTTGGAAATGCGAGTAAGCCATTTGCGTCAATTGTCCACGAGTTGTGTTTACTGGCAATGAGCGTTTGCGTTAACATAGACTTCCATAGATTTTGATCTTCCAGGCAAGATAGGCACCTAGCACCCTCTTTCATATCAATACAACCACTAGCTTTGAGGATATTTCTGAAAATAATAAAAATGGGTTAACTTTGTAAAGTTTGTTTTGTTACTTGTGTTATGGACATAAATAAAATGAAATAGAGTTTGCACGATAACCGTTAGACAGCTAGTATTGAGTAGATTAAATTATTGACGGGATTATGACATGCAATGAACCATCTTTGTATGTAGGTTGCTGTGAAAAATGGACAAGTTGAGACTCGGTTTCCATTCTAAACGATGGATTTTCAAAATAGGACTGATGGAAATTAAACAATTTCACGGAAATACATACGAAAACACTTTGTTTTCACTGCCGAAAACCAATTTTATTTTTTACAAAACACGAACAATGTTACAACACGCGTACTGTAGCCGGCGGGAGCAAAGAACTACCGAACAACGCAGTAGACTCGGACACGGAAAACAATAAAGAAAAATTCCAAACGACATCGACGACGACGAGGAGGACGACGGCTTGCCTTGTGTTGGTGAATTTGACAGTTCTACAATTTTCGTGGTGAAAGAAAACACTTTTAAATTTATTCACAGAACCGAAAAAATATACTTTCAAATCAAACACATAACTTTCATAGTAGATAATTTTACTTTTAATTTAATGAAAAATAAAAACTTATCAGATGTAAAGTGCCAAACTTTTAATAAAACAATTTTTCTTTTTTGTGTGTTGGGACGATGCTGTACTGATCAATTGATGAGGTAACTGGGAAATTTCGGTTTGCAGTAGTCTTATATGGTTGAATATTGCTGGTACTGGAATGTTTGGATTCTCTAGGAAGCTACTCAAAAATAGAAGTTGTCTCGCCGTGTCGGTTCAAAAAGAGTGCCTTCGATTTTGTCTCTGGACAATGCAGGTTCAGACCACCTCTAGATTTTGGGAGAATCAAGTTGGCAAAGGCTGTTCTTTGTAAAGCTTGGCCATACCAAATGAATTTCCCGATTTCTGCCTTAATTTTTGTGGAAAATCCTTTTGTGAGTGGAATATTTGAGGCCATATACCAACGTTTTTAGGTGATATACGAGTTGATAAGAACGACTTTTTTTAATAAGATTCAACTTCCTCGGGTGATGAAATCAAAGTCGGGTTCTCCATCCGCTAAGAACGAACGGCCAGTTTAGTTTTTGAACTTGTTTGATATTATTTCCAAAACGTACTCCCAAGGTGTTTACTACGTTTTCGATATTTAGCCACTCCGTGTCTGTCATGAGGTCAGCGTTTCCAGGTAAACCGATTTATCGGTATTTATACCGATTTTTATTCTCAATACCGATATACCGACAAGGGCTCTGAAAATACCGATTTCCAACTTTTTATACCGATAAATACCGATTTTCAATGAAAGTTATTTCAACATTATATTTGGTTTATGATTTATCAGCGTGTTTTTTAGATTTCTCACCCCTCGCCCTCGCCATTCTTCAAATGGAAAACCCTGCGGCTGCAACTGCGCTCACTGTGCGTACAGTGACCATTCGCTTATTGCAATTTCGTTAATTGAAACGTCTTTTCATTGCAAGTCCACTAATTGCAACGTTTTGCAATTAAAAAGCAATTAACTGTCATATGCAAATGTCAAGCAGTAATCTGTCATTTACGATCTATTGTTCACGAGTTTTTGACAGTTGATTTGACGTTGTCAGATGTTGCAATGAGCGAATGCCATTCGCTCATTGTAATGTAAACATGTTGCAATGAACGAATGGTCACTGCATTTTGTTTTTAGCTTTGGCTTTAGCTTCTGTTTTTGTTTCCTCCGTTGCTCACGTGCTATGCGAGGCGAGCGAGAAACGGAAAAAGTTTCAAGTTAGAGTAAATGGATGCCTGCCATTTTAAGCATTTAATTTGAAATTAGATGTGTTATGGTTGTATGTCTGTGATAAAATTATCGAGTTTAATTATGATATTAAATGCGTTAACAAATGAAGACAGGTTGTAATTTTAAGCATTCGAACTATCAACTTTCGTATCCTCAACTACGTGACTTACCAACTGCGCTATTCTAGAATTGAATGAAGTACAAACGAATCGGCTATATAAGCTCAATGTTATATATTGAATAGTAGCAGAAGTGATGCTCTTATTGAGCTACATTGATATTCTATTTATAGCGCTGTCTGTATATAAGCAATATCAGTGCTCAAATAAACCTTCTAAATGCTGTTATTAAACATCTGAATTACCAAGATTTAATGGTTGATGTTCGGTTTTACTACGTGCATCACTGGCAAGGGCATATTGAACAAGAGACGATTAAAAGATATGACAATGTTTGCTGATGTTATTTGTAAACACTGCGCTGTTTTCTATTCTGATGGGCAATGTAAAGGGTAGCCTTTGAGCTATTTGCTTCAAGCAATTGACTATAATTTCAACTCTTGAAAACAGGTCAATACTTTTTCACCAGTACCAAAAATTAAACTCATAAACAAAAACATAGGAATTAACTGAATTCAATGAATATAGCATCATTTATACAGCATAACTATAAATAGGCTACATAAACGATGTTTCAACGGATTTATAAACTGTTATTCGACTCTTTGTTGAACTGTGTAAATTTAGTTACATATAAATACTAAAATAGCTTTTAATAAGCATGTTATTCAAACAAAATGAAACACTTGAAATAATGTTATTGCTTCAATTGAAGACATGGTTATTCAGCTTATATTTCAGCCAGATTTTTTATTCAGCCACAAAAGTCTTAATTCAGTTGTAATAATGCACATATGCTTATTTACTGCTTTCGTTTGTTTGTTGGGTAAACTCATCAGTCCTATAGTAACAAGCAACAATACTTTATACATTTATGCTTTTTAATATGGGATTTTCAAAAGAAATTATCTGTTTATTGATAGGGTAGAGCGCTACTTCGTCGTAGTCGCCTATTTTCGTTCTATCAAGCATAAAAAATCAAAAATATCAAATTCACTATGCGCTCAAGAAGCAGTGTTGAATAATCGATCATATCTTAGCTTTTCGTGTCTAACAAATTCAGTGGTATGTATGGAAAAGTGTATAAAATTGGAAGCGGTAAACACTAGAATTAATCCGTTTTTGTGTTAAAATCTATTAAAAAAAAATAAGGGAAGTGCTTAGCACAACGGGAGTTGGCTCAAAAACCTTATCGCTATACATGATTTTTGTTATCTTAATAACATCTTAAGAAGTGTGTATTCTAAAAAATATTTATTGAAATGTATATTTATTCAAAGTATACATATTCAACCTCGAGATGGTAAATATAAAAAAATAGCTAATGTATTTTTTTATTTTATTTTTTATGTTTACGTCAAACTCTGTCCATATAAAATTTGAAAATAGAAGAAAAATGATCGCCAAAATATATTGTAATCTTATATCAAAATTAAACTATAGTTCACTTGAAAAAAATCTGAATTTTACTTTATACCGATAAATACCGATATTTTTTAATAAGCAATACCGATATTGTATAAATCCACCTGGCAACGCTGCGTGAGGTTAACGTTGCCGATCATTACTGTTACAGTTTTCTGCTTATTCAAAAGCAAGTAGCAACATGAATTACTGCTCGTTCGCTGTCTAGAAACATGGATACGTCATCCACGTAGGCATTGATCACGGCATTAGGAAATTTGTTCAAGATGGCATCTAATAGTGGCTGCAGGCATAGGCGTAGCCAAGGGGGGGCAGGGGAGGGCCGTTGCCCCCCCTAACTTTTGATTTTATTTTTAAATTTTTTATGTTTGTTTCAATTGTATATTATTTATTTTTAATTTTTGTGTTATTCCCCTTTGCCTCAATGAAAAAGCGCGAAGTCGCCTCGATTTTGCGATAAGTTATAGCAAAAAAGCGCCAAAAGTGGACATCCATGAGGTATATTTTTAAAAAGGAAAGGTTACCAATTTTATTACAGTTTTTTTCCGTTTTTTTCTGTTTAGCGACCTCAACTCGATGCTGTTTTTGCAAAAAATTCAGCTCTTTTGGAACAAGTCGTGCTTCAATGCGTTTCATGCCCAGAATTTCCGTCAAAATGTGTTCGGTCGATCCAAATGAGATATCAAGGAGTGCAGCTATCTCCCGAATGCTAATTGAGCGGTTTTCCATAACTAAATTCTTCACGGAAGCGATGTTTTCATCGGTAGTTGAGGTCGATGGTCGTCCAGAACGCGGCATGTCACTCACGCTTTCACGGCCTTCTTTAAAGTCTTTGTGCCAAACAAATGTACGATTTTGTGACATAGAGTCCTCACCAAAGGCTTTTTGCAACATTCTGAGCGTTTCCGCTGCAGAAAATCCGTTTGCAACACAAAATTTCACACAAACGCGTTGTTCCAATTTTTTATCCATGGTAAAAATCGCCGAGCGTCTATTTTTCGACTAACAAAAGCAGTTGTCAAAACAAAACTAATGGATAATTTGCTCTCACACTTTGACAGAATATCAGAACTAGTGTTGTCATCTTACACTAAAAAGATTTTACCGAAAAAATAAAGGCGGCCTTTTTAAATTGAAAATTACCGGAACTTTTTGATCACAAGGTATGTTAGTCATATCTTACATGCAAGACACGAGCATGATTGAACGCCCGAGATTGCTACTCCGTTGCTGTCAGATCAGCTGTTATTACACAGAGAACTAACAGATGATGTTTAGCATACATCCTCAATCAGCATGAGCATGAGCATGATTGACCGCCCACGGATGCAGTTCCGTTATTGCCAGATCAGCTGTATTTACACAAAGAACCAACAGATGATGTTTGGGACTAACATACACCTTCAATGTGTAAAAACTGGTGACCCAATATAAAGCAATACCGGCGCCGGCCGTGCCCGAATGCTGGTCAAGTAGGGAATGGGAAGAACCGTGTTGACATGATACTCGCTTTGAAGGAAGCCGAGAAATCCTCTGCACTTCCACGAGTAATCACTGGGATGTTGGATAGTTGGGGAAAGGTTAGCAGCAGGGTTCGTTTTGGTTAACGATACGCTGAAAGTATGTAGCACTATCCGCCAAATACAATGGACCGCTTCAATGTGACTGAAAAGAGACAAGCATAACGAAAAACAAAACAAAACAAAATAGACAAAATAAAATAAAACAGGATATTAGATATTGTCTTCAAAATTTGGTACAAATAAATTATTTATTGCTTTGCAAACCAGCTCTTCTCGATGTCCTAGATGGCCAAGTCCTGCTGGACCCGCAGCTGCTGCCATGGCACTCGACCACATCAACCCAGCCGTCGCCTACGTGTCGGAAACTTTCCGGTAGTAACATGATATCTGTGTCTAATACACTCTTCTTGCACCGATTAATTTACAAACTAAGCCTGCACACCGAATCAAAATTCCCTTAGGCACGGTTATGGTATTATCCTTTAAAATCTAGTTCTAGATATTGGCACTTGGTTGCAGGATACAGAATTAAAAAGACAAATAAACTCGCTTATGACCTCTAACATTACACGGTTGCTAAACAATACACACTATCTTCCTCCACAATACCCGCGAACGACGACACTTTGGACCTGAGCTCGCTCGAGGAAAAATCACCAACACATAACAGCGCAATTGATTGTATGCAGTTTTTTTTATGAATCGCGAGCAAGGCGCGATCCCGCAATACGCAACACTCTTCTAACTTCAGCTCACCGGAACCAATTGCACACGCACACTAGTAATCCGCGACGCAGAACAACGCGACGCGCGACGAGGTGCTACCGTGCTACTTATGTTTAGCATACATCCTCAATGTGTAAAAACTGGTGATCCCAAACTAAGGCAATAATCAGCACCTGCCTCGCCCTGATGCAGGTCAAATAAGTAAAAAGTAGGAATGTGTGAGACTCGTTTGATTGAAAGCCGAGACCGCCTCTTCCACGAGAAATCGCTGGGATATTGGATAACAGGATTGAGTGGCAGCAGGGTTCTTTTTAGTAAACGATAAGCTGAATTCAAGCGGCGTTTAGTAAAACATTTAAATATTAGTACCGATTTCTGATTTGAACCTATTTATACTAACAGTAAGGATGCTATTGGAATCACGCACAATATGAGATAACTTACAAACAAAGGCGTCCTATAACCGCTTGTTCAAATACGTTTGAAGAAGTTATTCAGTTTCTAGAAGAAATAGCAGAACAATTTCTCCAAATTTGTCTGAACAAATAGCTATCCAGCTAGTGATTTATTTGCTCTGGGATATGGTGGCACGGCGAGCTTGCCTACCAATATTATGGATCACAATTAATTGTGATCCCAACCGCCGATCCACCACCCTGTCGAACAACCACATCTCACCAGGAAACATTTTTGTTATATTTTTTCTGTGCTCACTGGATCACTCGCATCGCCGAATTATAAATAACCGAAACAATACAAAACGCGCTATGCCTGATAGCAAAATAGTGCGTAATAAAGCATCGGCATAACCTGTCACTGCCGATGCTCGAAACAAACTCTTTCTTCGTAAACTTTCATTTTTTACAACTGTATCAATCACGTAGAAACTTCTTATGAACAATCAATGTGAATCCAGTGTGCGTAGATGCCTTTCGTGCCTTCTGGCAACTTGATGGTTCTATTGATGTACAGGCTCATCTGTTTTAGGATATATTGGACGGATTATTATAATTTGAGATATCTCAGTGCTGACATCTTCCAAATTTAGCAGATCGGCAGGCAATCGATGAAAACCCACCTTGTACCTCATAGCAAGATGCTTAGAGGCGGACCGGAAGCTTCGATGAGCTACCTCAAAACTTTTTTCCTTTTCTGTGGGAGAAAAACGCTGAAACCGCCGAATTTGTGTGCGATGGCTCGGCGCGTATTCATGAATAAGAGAATGCTTGTAACAAAACGGATCACCATATAACATACATACATTACTGTTTTGCATGACAATTGCAGAAAACAAGTATAAGTTAGGTTCAGGAATTTCCACCAATCAAATACATTCCACAACAAGTCGAGAACACACGTATGAACCAAGAAGAAAGCTACTATCAATGTAAATGCTCATTACTTTTCATTCTAAATTTGTTTCGAAGAAGTTACTCCGCTAGTAAATTTAGAGCACATCGTGTGAATTGCGCAATGATTTTTTTTAAATATTGGCAGTTTAAAGCAGTTCTATGATTCATTGTTATTTAATAGTACCATACCATCGAAAGTTTTTTTTAAAAGTAATTAAGTAAGATATTATTCCAGCATGTAATTAAAAGAAACAAACGAACGAAACTAAATGAATGATCTTGTTGCCATCGGCCGGATATTGTAAAATACTTTGGGTTAGAGTTGAGAAGAAAGGTAATCCCCTCTCTCTCTCTCTCTCTCTCTCTCTCTCTCTCTCTCTCTCTCTCTCTCTCTCTCTCTTAAAAAAATAAGCTTGCCCTCCCCTACTTCAAATCCTGGCTACGCCTATGGCTGCAGGTACAAAACAAAGAGATGCATCGACAGCAGATCACCTTGTCGTACTGATCGTTTAATTTTGAATTCCTGTGTCAGGTGCCAATTGACCAAGATTTTAGAATACGATTGGCTCCAAATCGTGTCGAGTAAGTTAACAAAATTCTGGTTGAAATTCATTCCTTCCAGAGTTTGTTTCAGGAAATTATGATTGACTCTGTCAAACGCATGATCAAGATCAAAAGACACCAGTAGTGCACTTTTATGGTGTTGTTTGAGTTGACAGATTCTATCGTATATAAGACTTGTTGCTTCAAATATAGTTTTCTTTCCATTTGAGCATTTTTGGTTATCTGCCAACACCAACGAAAGCAGAAAATGTTTTCTTCGTTTGAGGATCTTTGCCAAGACTTTGTTATCAAAGTTCAAAAGTGATATTGGACGATATCCTTTCGCACTTTTGTCACCTCCTTTCTTTTTAACCAGAACCAAGATCCCATCGTCGAATTGTTTCATTGCTAATCCTTGAATAGGGTATTATAGGGGTATGTGGATTATAACATTGTTCGATAGTAAATATAATAATACACCGGCATTTAATTTATTTTTTAATTTTGACAAGCGAAACTATTGAAAAAAACAATTTCAAAATATAATGATTGCAAGACAACACCATCCTATTTCACCATGAAACACGCTACAAAAAAACAGACTACCTAAACCAACGAACCAACCATTGATTTTTAGCATACATAAGTTGACATATATGTCATAATGGGAGCCCCCGTTACTGAAAATTAAGTGCTGTCACTTTGTATAAATGTCACTTTGTGAAACTGCAAGTCAGTTTGTGAAAATAAAAATGATTAGATTTTTCTTGTTTAAAAATCGAGAAAAAATAGTTGAGATTCATAAAAAATATTTTTGTGCTAGGAAAAATGCCCATCATCGAAACGGATGGAAAAAACCATGTTTTTTTTTAAATTAAAACCCCCTATTGCATCATTTATTGCATTAGTGAACTCATTGGAAATAACCCGCCAAGCCTTCAGATAAAACTCTTGAGGCAGCCCATTGAAGCCCGGAGATTTTCGAGAACAACTTTCTTTGGTGGCAGCTAAAATTTCGTTTTGATCTACTGCGTGCATCAGATTTTCATCTACAGGGTTATTTTGCGGAATTGCTTAGGCTAGCGCAAAATCAGTTGGAGGTTCAGCGTCTTCAGTGGAATATAAGGTTTCAAAATATGATCTGATTGATTCCCTTATTTGAGTGTACCATCGTCTGACTGCAACGTTAAGATAGATGTTTTGGACTTTTTTCCATGGATTTGAGCAACATGGAACAGCGTTGTGGATTCTCTGGAAACATAAGTTTCGTTGTTTTTCCGAAAATTCACCGAAAACTGTCTCTGCAGACAAGGCATTTGTGATTTAATGTGGTTGATCGTACCAAGTTGTTCTGGATTGCTGTGATATTTGTCGTATGCTTCCTTCAAAACACATCGATATAGCACGATCGCATCTTTAAATTCTCGGTGGGCAATTAAAGTTTTCCATTTAAAAAACGAGATAACTTTTGGCTTTGTATACATAAACCACCATTCTATCCACGAGCGATAGTTTTTTTTTTCTAGCACGAACCCACTATTCCCATTATCTAGACAGCTCGTTGAGGCATCCATGTTATCAAGGATGTGTGGTTGAAGACGCCATACACCACGGCCGATAGGAGTTCCTAATTGCGGAAAGACAATACGCACTATGTATGCCTTATGATCCGAGAACGACGTAACTGCAAAATGTGTCATGTGGAGCTGGGATTTCATTGAACTAGATATTAGTATTCGATCAAGGCGAGACGCTGCATTCGATCTGATATAAGAAAATTCGACCCTTTGCCCATTTAATTCATCCCATGTATCCACCAGTTTTGCTGCACTCATAAGCCGTTTACACATCGGACTTATGCTGCTACCACCTGTTGCATCTTTTGCATTAACTACTGCGTTGAAGTCGCCACCAAGCAATACATGCTCCGTAGAATGATGGAGATAGTGTGCCATAGAGGAGTTGAAGAAATCTTCTCTTGCTGCTCTATGCGAAGCATCGGAGGGAGCATAATTTGTTTTTTTTTTATGAATTCATTTATTTGTACAGGCTCAATCGAATCAACTTTACAGAGCCAAGTTTTCATGTTAATATACATCAGTTATCTTAGAACTAAGGTTAAGGGGGTGGAACCGTTTACTCGCGGCCGTCTCGAGGTTAATAGGAATTACAATTTTATGGATGGGAAAATTGTGGTGGAAATTTTAAACAAAGCATTAGGAACAATGGTTTTCTTATATCTAGAATTTCAAATAACAATTTTTTAATTGAACGTTTTCTATTTAAAAAAAAAAAATAATCACTCACACACACACACACACACACACACACACACACACACACACACACACACACACACACACACACACACACACACACACACACACACGACGCTATAATTTTCATTGTATACACCAAAGCCAGCGGAGTCCTCTATCAAAGACCCGTCAGTGAAAAAAGTTTTGGTGGAATCAACTATGCCAAACTTTGCAGCAAATATCACCGGAGCAATCATAGGACGATGATGTTCTGGGATTCCACGAAGCTCCTGTTTCATGGATAAATCAAAATGAACCGACTTTCCGAAGTTGGAGAAGCAAACACGATTGGGAATATTCAGCGAAGGGCTGACATCCTGTGTTATGTATAAATGGTACAAAGCCATGAAGCGGGTTTGAGGATTCAACTCAAGGAGCTTCTCAAAATTTTCGATCACCTGGGGGTTCATAACTTCACACCTGGTGAGGAGCCGGAGAGATAATTCTGAAAACCGATCCGAGAGTGGTAACATACCAGCCAGCACTTCAAGACTCATGGTATGAGTCGAGTGCATACAACCTAACGTGATACGAAGACACCGATACTGAATACGTTCCAGTATGATGATGTGTGACCGAGCCGCTGACTGAAAACAAAAACTACCGTATTCTATAACCGACAAAATCGTTGTCCGGTACAACGTTAGAAGATCTTGCGGATGCGCTCCCCACCAGGTCCCGGAAGTGTGCAGAGAAAGTTGATCCTTTGTTGGCACTTTCGCTTCAGATACTCAATGTGGGATCTCCAGGTGCACTTTGAATCGAACCAAACCCCAAGATATTTAAATGACATAGAATGAGTTATCGGTGTACCCAAAATTTGAAGCTTCGGTTGTGCAGGGTTATGCTTCTTAGAAAAAACTACCAACTCAGTTTTCTCCGTAGAGAATTCGATACCTAGCTCGAGAGCCCAAGTAGACAAATTGTCTAAGGTATCCTGTAAGGGTCCTTGCAGATCGACCCCATTGGGTCCCGTGACAGACACTACACCGTCATCTGCAAGTTGTCTCAACGTACAATTCTCACTCAGACAATCGTCAATGTCTTTGACATAAAAATTATACAAAAGGGGGCTTAAACATGATCCCTGGGGGAGACCCATGTAACTAAATCGAGAAGCTGTAGAGGTTACATGAGAGAAGCTCATATGTTTCTCTGACAGCAAATTGTACAAAAAATTGTTCATTAATGAAGAAAAGCCACAAGCGTGGAGTTTATCTGAGAGAACTTCAACAGATACTGAATCAAAAGCCCCCTTGACATCCAAGAAAACAGAAGCCATTTGCTCTTTTTTAGCAAAAGCTAACTGAATCTCTGTGGAAAGCAACGCGAGGCAGTCGTTCGTTCCCTTACCCCTACGGAAACCATATTGAGTATCTGAAAGCAGGTTATACGTCTCAACCCATTTGTCCAGGCGGAAAAGGATCATTTTCTCCAACAACTTTCGAATACAAGATAACATCGCGATGGGTCGATAGGAGTTGTGGTCGGACGCGGGTTTACCAGGTTTTTGAATGGCAATAACTCTCACCCGTCTCCAGTCATCCGGTACAATGTTGAGAGCCAGAAACTGATTAAACAAGTGCAACATGCGCCTCTTAGCGACGTCTGGAATATTCTTAAGCAAGTTGAACTTGATTCTGTCAGCCCCTGGAGCCGTATTGCCACACGAAAGGAGTGCGAGAAAGAGTTCTACCATTGAAAAAGGTTGACTGATCTCATCTATCGAATTCGTGGTTTCGCGAGGAAACATTTGTGCTGGCACAGAATCTGGACAAACTTTTCGCACGAACTTGAGGATCCATTGGTCCGAATACTCCTCGTTCTCGTTGTTCGTAATTCTGTTACGCAATCTTCGCGCCGTGTTCCAAAGGGTATTCATCGACGTTTCACGCGATAGCCCGTCCACGAATTGTCGCCAGTAACCGCGTTTCTTGGCCTTGATGAGGCTCTTAAATTCTCGTTCGAGAGCCGTGTACCTTTCGAAGTGCTCAGGTGTTCCACGTCTTCGAAAAACTTTGAACGCGTCGGACTTTTTGCGGTAAATCTCGGTGCATTGCTGATCCCACCATGGGGAAGGAGGTTTCCTGCGAAATGACGTTCCGGGAACTGGTCGAGTTTGAGCTTGAAGCGCGCTTTCCAAAATCAGGTTGGAGAGGAAGTTATATTCCTCCAGCGGTGGAAGCCCTTCTACCGTTGTTACGGCTTCATCTATTGCTGTCTTGAACCTTGTCCAATCGATATTACGAGTTAGATCATACGTGACGTTTATCGATTCCGGCGGAGTGAGCCCGGTGGCAACCGAAATTTTAATAGGCAAATGATCACTACCGTGGGGATCCTGGATCACATTCCATGTGCAGTCCAACGATAATGAATTCGAGCAAAGTGTGAGGTCTAACCTACTGCCAAGTGAGGATGGACCAGCCAAGCGTGTAATTTCTCCATTGTTGAGAACGGTCATATTGAAGTTGTCACAGAGGTCATATATCAAAGAAGACCGGTTGTCATCGTACAGTTCTCCCCAGCCTGTACCGTGAGAGTTGAAATCTCCCATGACCAACCGCGAAGCAGGAAGAACCGAACAAATATCTGAAAGTTGTTTCTGGTTTATTGAGGCTCTAGGAGGAATATAAACGGAAGCAATGCAAAGGCTTTTATTTTTAATAACAGCCTGATATGCGACAACTTCAATACCCCAAAAGTACTCCTCCTCCACGTGAATCCTCACGATCAAGCCGAAAAATGTTGAAATCGTGAATCGGAAGATCGATTTCGGGTGAAAGCCATGTTTCACAAAGAGCAAATGCATCACAACTGATATTGTGAGCTTAAAATTTAAATGATTCCAATTTAGGAATAAGACTTCGACAATTCCATTGCAGAACAGTGATCAAATCCCCGACCTCTTTTGGCAAATTATCCATCAAAGGAAATGATAGCTGCAAGAAGGGGCCACTTTAATGTTAATTTCTTCAAAAAAGTTTTCACAGTGGGAAGCATTGCCATAACAATGCTTTTAAGAGGGTCAGACATTTCGAGGTACTTGAAAATACCTTCCACAATATCATCAAATGAGAATAGCCCAGATGAAGAGGGGGCTTCTGTTCTTAAAATCGGGGCATCAGGGGTTTTGGATGTCCCCGAGAGAGATGGGAAATCCTGTGTGTAGTTGGCACTTCGAAAACTAGGAGGATTTGGATTATCCTTATTTCCACTGCTCTTTGAATTGGGCATGTTGATTTGAGGCTTCTGTTCAGCTACTTTCCCTGCTCGGATACGTCTTCGCTTCCGTGAAGCACCTTCCGGAAAACTGAAAGAGGTCCCCTCCTCAACCAAGTCCGAATCAGACTCGTCAGCTGACAGAGCAGCAAAAGGATTTGTATTGATATCGGGTGGCGAGGCTTTCTTAATCATTTCTGCAAAAGATTGCCTTGAACGTTGTTTCAGAGAACGTTCCAATTTTTCCCCGCGTTGTTTGTACGCCGGGCATGACGAAAGAGCATGGGGAGGAGTTCCCTAGCAGAAAACACATTTTAGTGTGTTATCTGTACAGGGACCAGCCTCATGTTTCTCCCCGCAAGTTGAGCAGCGTGCCTTATTGCCGCAATGAGAGGCCGTATGCCCCAACTGCTGGCAGTTTTGGCAGATCATTACCCGGGGTACAAACAACCGCACAGGTAGCCGAAGTTTGTCCAGTTCTAAGTAGTGAGGAAGGGCAGAGCCAGAAAAGGTCACCCGAAACGAGTCTGTGGGGGTAACTTTTTTCTTACCCTCGCTGTGCGATATTTTCACTAATTTTCTCACTTCCAGTATCTGTACTGGGGGGAGCCGAGGGTTCTTGACCGCCAACCGCCCGCTTCTCCGAAATTTCAGGGCACAGACTCGCCTCTGTGACCACTCCTACAATCTCCACATCACTAGCTGGAATATAAACTCTATATTCCAGTGTAAAATGCTGGGAGGAAGCAATCTCATTAGCCTGCTTCAGGTTAGAGACGACAACACGGAGTTTATTAAATTTAACTTTCGTGATCTCTGTCACGGCTGAGAATCACTTCGTCAAATCAGTAGTTATTTGGTACACGTTCAGAGGTTTAATTTTGGGCTGGAAGTAGACCACCCATGGACCGACCGAGTCCATTGGATACGATCGCGGTCGGAATTTTATTTGTGCCTCCCCATCATCAGGTGGCAAAGGCACTCTTTCAGCTAAACCGTCCATGTCGAAGAAACCTCTTCAACATGCACGATTTGCCTTACTTGTGGGAGCGTTGAACGCTCCCAACAATTTAAATCACACACAAACACAAAATAGGAACACACACAAATTAACGCTAAACTCTAGTGGGATGAGAGACAGAGGAAAAAACTTAACTAATATTACTGATCTGTTGTTGCTGCTGCTGCTGCTGCTACTGCTGCTGACACACCGTATGCCTGAACGTCGTACTTCTATGCGGGGCAGCGGGGAGCGGTGCGCTGCGTGGGTGAACGGGTGTATCCGATCGCCTTCGGGTGCACTCGCTCGACGATGTCGGATGACCGTTGGCGATGTAGTAGTGTATCGCTGGTTAGCGTCACCACGCGGAGATGAAGCGAAAATGAGCGGGATGATAATTCGCCAGCAAGCACTGCTTGATTTTCTTATTTCACTGGAAAACCACACTGCCTTCTTAGAAAAAAAAACTCACTTTCACTCCTTTCACTGAAGTGAATAGATTTTGAGAAAAAAAACTAATTATTTCCAAGGATCGCACTCGAAAAATCTTCCAAAATAACGGAGCGCTGGCTCGAACGGACTTTCTTCTTTCGCTGAACGAAGTGAGATCGCATAAATATTGATGAACGTGATTGATCCAATTCTCAAATTATTATGCGGTTATCTATACTTTTTTTCTATATTATGTATATTGTGCTGGTCTCTAAATGCAATTTGTGTATCGCGCGGGGGGGTAGAGGTGGTGAAAAATTATAGGCGGGAAAAGATGTTCATTTTTTTTTTCGTAGAGAAAAAAAAAATTTGGAGGGGGGAAAAAAAAAATAGTTTGTGGGTGGGGAAATGTTGATCGTAGCCATTTCATAACTACACATATGCATCACCCTAATGTTTTTTGGAGTCCCACCATATATCGTTCTTTTGTACGTTCCCATTCTCTGACAGTCACATCATGCGGTATGACCAAAAATCAATATGCAACTAGCGATTTGAAATTGGTTCACTGTTGTAGAACCCCTTGGTCCGAAGTACACCTTGAAGCCAGCACCTAACTCTACATATTTGCGCCTTTGTTTTGATTTGCTGTGTTATTTTGACAGAATATTTGAGTGTGTGTTCGTGTGAGTTCATTATTAGGGGTGTATTATTAAGCTTGGGACCGAGCTTGGGACCGATGTGCTAGTACTGACTGAGCCAAAAGAAAAAAATCGTATTTGTTTGGGACCTGCTGGTCTTAGAGTTAGTCTATGGTATGACGGCGAATGTCATGATAATGCCCGGATGAACGATTGTCGAACGTGTTGGTATGTTTTTGTTTTGGCTACAGTTTTCGCTCACCTGACTTCCATGAATGAATGGATCAGCTAGTTTGAATGCAGTAGTGTAGTGCGAATGAAGACGGTGTTTGAGCACGGACTAATTACGGACATCGGACGGACGATTTATTCATGTCGCACCTGGTTAAAATTTTCTGTGTATCCAGTTCCATGTATACTAGAATATTATTATCATAGCAGTACTAGAAAACACAGCAACACTGCTATTTCCAACTTCGGCAACACTGTTTTCTTGTCAAAAGAAAATCAACAAAGTTTATCGCGAGGTCATGACTTCATCGACTGGGCAGCCTTTTATAGGCGAGGATGACGAATCTAGTTCCAACAAATTCCAAATTTCTCGAAGTTCTGCTGGAATGTGCCGGAGGATCATCGGATTGTTCAATGCTCAACTGTACAGCATGAATCCTGCCGATTTCACGAGCTCGATCCCTGCTTTGGAAGCCATTTCATCAAGAAGATCCGAAAAAGTTTTTCGATAACACCTTAGCTGCTATTAAATAGGTCGATTCACCGTCGGAAGCAAGTTGTTGGAGGCAGTGAGTCCCACCATCAGGGCATCGTACAACGAGACCCAATATCAGTGGGACACGAAGCCGATACGTTTATCAGTTGTTAATCCAGGTACGTAGCGTTAATCAGTTTGTTAATACAGGTGCTGTTCCTTTTGCAGAGCACATAGTAAAGTATCTCCTTATCTCGGTTCCGTTTGCGTGCAACATCATGTACATAGCTCACATCAGTCTGCTCTGCTCGCTGTACGCCTTTGAGAACAAGTGGTTCAACATGGACTGGCAGCTACACAAACGACCGACCTACATCGAAACGAAGCCACACCGAAAGTATCTGTTTGGTCGCTGCTGGAATCTCGAATGAGAATCGGAAAAATCTTGGTATGTTATTGTGGGTTTACTTATGTATTTGTTAGTTTTAGTGTAATTCCTGATTTTAGTGCACATGAGTCTGCTCGGCTTGTTGAACGCCTTCAATTACAAGTGGTTCAACATGGACTGAGAGCTACACAAACGACTGATCTACATCGAAACCAACTGGTTGTTCTTCATCGGCTTCGGACTACCGCTAACACTCCTCTCCGAACTGCCCAACTCACTCATAATCAGCGGTTGCGTGTTCTCTGTACTATTTGCACTGTTCATCCATAGTACAAACGAAGCCACACCAAAAATATCCGTTTGGTAAGTACTGCTACTAAATGTATGATTGAAATAGTTCTAATAATGTTACATTTCAGCGAAACTGTTTTCCCTGGTAGTGATTATTACTAATGACATGTTCAGCAGTCGAACCAAACTGGGCAAGGCTGCTCTCTCGACACTAATAAGTGGTAGCTAAGTGACCCCCGATGGTCCTACGATGCATGGAATGATTCCACCGCTGACCGGTAGTTGAACACCATCGTTAAACTTCCAGCTGAACCAGCAGAAGAAAAAAACGCGACAACAGCAACATCATCATCATCATCATCACCATCGTCTGCATCGACATTCGTCACCTTCACTATCATTTATCATTGGTTCCGTTGTGGCTGCATCGACTATCGGTTCGGTCATGAGCCAACAACAGCACCAACAGGGATTGTTGAATTGCACGGTAGATTATCCGTCTTGACACCGCCACCGCCACTCATTACTGGAACCTCGAATGAGAATCGGCAACATATAGCTATGGTCCTCACAAGTTCGTATCTCATGCTTCCACGGGTCAAGAGATGACAAAAACCGCCAGCTAAGGGTTGCATACTTAGCTGGTAGTGTAGCCTGGACCATTCCTGGACCATTACCTTTTTTGTTGACGATCGTTTCCGTTATTGTTACGACATTTACCCTAATAGTTGACAACTATAAACTAACACTCTTCTACAATTTTACAATATGTCAGATGGTAAAAGGCCAAATAACAATATGCTGAATAGGCGGTTAAGTTAGGTTACCATAAAAAAATGGCAATTTTCACGAACAAAATTTTTGGTGTACTCTATGCCAAAAAATTGGTATATAATACAGACCGAGTGCAGACAATAAAAAACCTTTCAATGACAATATGGCATACATTAACAATATGTGTTTATGTAGAGGTTGTATAGTGAAAATGAAATTAAACTGTTTGAACATGTCACAATAGATCTAAAAATTGGTCGCAGTGACGAAAATACCCGACACGGAATAAAAAAAAAACTGTTTGATAACAATAAAATAAAATGTGATAATATATCTAACATTCAAAATATAGTTTTGACTACATAGCAAATTGTGTTTCGTTATGCGGGTATATACGACAAACTCCACAAAAAAAATGCTTCGTCCAAAATAATTAATTCAACAACTAACATTGTTTATGATCCTCTATTTTACAGACATAAAGAATCATTTATGGGCCCAGTAGGAAAAAAGAGTTATCGAAGAATTTCCTGTCATTTATTTTTCATTTTGGATTTATGTATTTATCATATGAAATTTATTTCGCATAATTGTTTGCTTAAATTTTCTTTACTATTTTGCTAGGCTGCCAGGTGATTAACTTTATTTCATTATATCACGTTGGAATTCTCGTTATTTTAGAGTTTCAATGATCGAACCTCACAGCGGAAGAGGCACATAGCGGCATTTAATTATTATATGTACATTATGTAGTATTTCTTTACAACATCGTATTATTTCCATCATATCATGACCTTCACATTTTCATACAACAAACCTGATTTAGGCGGTATCTGGCTTAAACACGAAATATACCTTCAATTTATTACATCTAGCATTCCATATATATGTCCAGTATGTAACGCAGAAAATTACATTTTTGGTAGGCTTTTGCACATATAGCTGAATGTATTTTTCATTTACGGTTTGTAAATGGACTGTTTACCAATTCGGTGCTGATCTGATTCATGCAGCGCTGTGTGCCATTTGGCTAGTTTTTGATTTTACATTTCAAGCTTTGTCATTACTTCATCATAACTTACAATATCATTATATTTGGTAATATTTTTTTATTGATTTTACTTCATAGATGATCTAAACATTACTTATTGTTTTATCTTTATCTTTAACTCCCATTTATCTTTAACTCCCTTCCAGTTAAATCTTACCTTTCCTAACTCCGTAGCAATAACTATGAGGTCAGCAAAAATAACAGCGGATTGCTGTTTTAAAATCAGCATCAAGTAGCAAATAGTGACCATGGCAGCAGCATATTAAAATGTATAAATGTTAGTTTTGTAAAATTTCAATAGATTTGATAAACTTTTTCAGGATACCTCAAATCAAGATTTTGGTAAAATGCTGCTATCGCTGAAAACGAACGAAAACGTGTTTAAGCGCGAACCACAGAACTCTACACTTTAACATTTCACAACATTTCGTGTATTTCACGTATTTTTGATCTCATGCATACAAGTTTCTTCATATTCGCTCGGCAATACATTCTACTCAAAATATTGTTGCCCCCTGACGACAAGGGGTCGTTCTCTTGGGTCCATGGTTTTAGTGCACATGAGTCTGCTCTGCTCACTGTATGCCTTTGAGTACAAGTGGTTCAACATGGACTGGGAGCTACACAAACGACTGATCTACATCGAAACCAACTGGCCGTTCTTCATCAGCTTCGGACTACCACTAGCACTCCTCTCCGTACTGCCCAACTCACTCGTCATCAGCGGTTGCGTGTTCTCTGCACTATTTTCTCTGTTTATCCACAGTGCAAACGAAGCCACACCGAATGTATCCGTTTGATAGGAACTGATACGCCTTCCCCAAGTGATTGTGTGATTGCTGGCAAAGATATCGTCAATTAGAAAAAGAAGCAAAAGGCAGCTCTGAAGACCAAACCAGAAGGGTAAGAATAAGCGGGATATGGGTGATAGTGATTGTAGTTATTCCTTGTTAGTTCGCAAATTTTCAATGTAAAATAATTATGCATGTTTATAGAAAACAACCATTGTTTTGTAATACAATCCGAAGTGCGTGCTTCGCTTTCATTCACTTTTTCAATCTTCCGTTTTTTTTTTCATTTTCTCCCGTTTTTTTTCCCCGGTTGTCCTTTTTTTTTTTTTCGGGTTTTGGTTTTTTTATTCTTATTTTCTTTTTTAATCGGGTGGCAAAAAACCCTTTTTCATCTTCTTAAAAATTTTATTATGTTGTTGTTTTTTTTTTTTGGTGTGATGTTTCAAATTATTCGTTTTTTTTTTTCATTTGTATGGGGTGGGATAGGAAGGGGAGGGAAGGTTGGGTGTGTTGGTGATTATTCATGCATTGCATCTATTTTGTTTCTTGCTTGTTAGCGTTGTGTTTGGGTTGCTCGCGCCGCCCCGGCGGCGCCGATAAAACCTAAAAATTATATATTTATATAAAATAAATATACATAACAGTTAGGGTATGTGTCCCTTGACTCAGCCTATTATGCAATGATCGATTACATTTTTTATTATAATCCATAAAGTATTAAAGCTGGAAGCGATATTTAGCTAGTTATACACTTGCTTAGATACGTTTTATAAGACGTTTGGTTGTATGTATCGCGAAAAGCTATACAACTCATTTTATTAAGTCAGAAACTTTCAAGAGATATGGATGTAATGTCGGTCTATAAGCATCAAATTGGGTCTATTCATGGATGCAACTTCGTCCCATTCGATCGTTTTTTTTATTAAAAGCAGTCTTTGTATGGGTTTCCCCCCTGATTATCTGACTTAAGGCATTGCCAGCTGTATTCGCTTTATCCAACATCAAATTTCACAAAACAAACTAAAATAAACCTGCTTTGAAGCACATAAGAGGTTTTCACAAATAGTTTATAAGCACTTAGATAATGAAAACATAATAATTCACTCTGCACAGGTTTTATTCCTTGGTTTGTGTTTAGATAAGCCATTTGGAAAATATACAACCGAAACTCGTACATTAACGTTGAAAATTCTATCAATAACATAATTTTTACTAAGTCATCCAGGCAACAGGCCATAATTGGGAACAAAGAAAAAAATATGTCCCTAACATTGGGTCTACGGTTTTCTTATTAAATCATTGTTATTTTAACTATGCAAATGATTAGCTTATAGAGTTTGACCATTTCCTGTACATCTAGGCTGCATTATTTGGATTGTCGGTTCCATTTAGCCTAATTTAGATCATTCGAAGATCATGGATATAATCAGTTCAGCTTAACCAGTGAAATCATGATGCTCCAAAAGTTCAAGAAATCGAAAATTACGCGGAAGTGAACAACAATAAATTGATTATTATTGTCTGAACTGCTTCTAATTAAATCAATCATCTTGCTGGCAACATAATTTTATTGATTATTGTTGAATTAATGACATATTTGGTACATAGGCCGAATGAAGGAGCTAGGCTAACATTACATCCCCTTACCCTACCATTCAAGTAGTTGATGTTTTTCTATGCATTCGCTCCTGAGCCAATCGTTCTTATTGGTATTCCGAGATGTCACTCGGCCACTAGCCTGAAGTTGATAAAAAAAAAAAAACAAATTTTTATTATAAAAAAAAATAACAAAATATTATTATATATAACCAAAAAAAAAAATTTTTTGTAATATTGAAAATTATATAGTATATTCGGCTTTTGTTGGTACTGGGGCGGTCTCTAGTACCATAGACTAACTCTAAGACCAGTAGGTCCCTAACAAATACGATTTTTTTCTTGGCTCAGTCAGTACTAGAACATCGGTCCCAAGCTCGGTGCCAAGCTTAATAATACGCCCCTAATAATGAACTCACATGAGCACACTCTCAAATATTCTGTCAAAATAACACAGGAAATCAAAACAAAGGCGCAAATATGTATAGTTAGGTGCTGGATTCAAGGTGTACTTCGGACCAAGGGGTTCTACAACAGTGAACCAATTTCAAATCGCTAGTTGCATATTGATTGTTGCTAGTACGATAGTGATCCATAATTTTTTAAATGTTTCTTCGGCACAACTACGTCCTTCCCTTTTGGGTCCATGGTTTGAGTGCGGTTTTCTAGCAGTGATAACTCCAGCTTCGGTATTATGGTGATATTGCGTCTTTGGGTGAGCCGTCGGAAGTGTCGTAAGTAGCAATTTTCTACAAGTGAATTTTGTTCAAGTGCGGCAGTATCTACGCCGGCTTCGGTAGGACATATACTAGGGCTTACCTCACAGAAAAGAGGGCTCTCGCTGACAGTGCTGTGGTCGTTGGTTTTCGCGATGAATGAGTTGTTCGGGTTGGTTATCGGTAGTCGTTTTTTATGCGACGGGATGTCATTGAAGCTGTTGTTCCGTGGTACGTTTTAGCGTTGCAGAAAAACATACAGTGTTTGCTCACAGAAGGAAAAGTCCTCGTTGGTGGTGTTGTACGCAGTAATGCATTTCCTCGTGAGATGTACTAGACGTGTTGGGGATATTCTCCGAAGGAAAGAATGTTGCAATGTTGTGAACGATAAATTCAAAGTTTTTTTTTTTGAGATTGGTTTATCTGGTGTAGGTTCGGCATGACATATACCCATTGCAAAGCTTACCGGGAAGAAGAATGTTTGTTGGCTCTGCTCCTGCTTTTGCGTTTTACCTCCTGGAAGGTGATTTCGGAGGCAGTTGAAGACTGTTGAGATCGATGCCTTTTGGGTGCGATAGCTGTTTCACCTTCGTCATCAGAAATGACGAAGTCAGTAGTGTGGGATGTAATTTATTTGCATTTTTGCTGAGTGGTGAACTTGTTCTGCTGGCTCCAGTTTTTTTTAGCGCTATCGTTTATTAGAACGCGGGAAAGAGAAGATGGTCTGCTCACTTGCTTCGAGGTAGATGCCATTATGTGATCCGATGTGACAAGAGTTTTTTGTGTACTGGGGTTATGTTCTCCATCTGTTGTTTCCATTTCGTTTTCTTCTGGGGACCCGGAAGATGGCAGAGGGATATTTGTTTGTGATGATGACGGTGCGATAATGCCTTGAAAAACTTGTGCCGCAGTGAGACGGCTATTGATATCATGTCCTAGCTCCTTACGTACCTCGTTACAGGTACGGCCGATATGCAGCGGTCTCACGCAGTAACGGCAGGTAGGTGCGGATCTGGTCTCAGTAGGTGATGTATGCGGTGTGAGTAGTCATCGGGATGTAGGATGGAATTGGTTTCTGGATTTTCATCCGCACTAACCTTACTCCGGTGAGTAAACCTGGCCAGAAGTTCTTCCAAACTTCTGCTCGTGTGGAAGTTACCTCCCCGTATGGCGTTAAGTGCTTGACGATTGTCTCGATGGAGATGTAGGATGGCAGATCAGCTACTCTAACCTCAATCGCATTGTCATACGGGACTATTGGAATAGCGTATTTCTTATTGTTTATCTCAACAGTATGCTTTAGGCTATGCTCTGCTACTAGCTCTTCCATATATGATTGTGATTTGAGTTCTATAATGACTCGTGCTTTTGTCATGCTGGGCTGGATGCAGCTGACCTTGGTCATGTCCAGCTGGATTTTCTTGCTGATGTACTCGTACACTTTTTCTAGTTTGGGGCGGGCTGGCATGCCGCTAAAGTCTATATAGACTGAGTCTTAGCGGTAGTCATCCATATTCGTGATTGAAATATAGGATTCCACCGGGAGCGCACTATTTGGCGTAAAGCCTTTCGGACTTTGTCCGGGGCACAATACACTACGTTGTTTTCACTCAGCGATTGTCTCAAAAAACGTCTGTTCTATACAAAAGCAAAATGTCGACTGAATAGATACGTTTGCGTTCCGTTCACGAAAATTAGACAGACAACTTATGGGAATACTGTCAAATTCACGCAAACGCATCCGCAACATATCAACGTATGTAGGCCAGCCATAACTCCTCACTTCTCAACTGTACTAGCTGATGGCATTTGTACCTTTCTTAAGGGAAAACCCAAAACAAACCTATGGTAGTAATCTTTTCAAGCTCACGGTCAACATTTATTTGTTCAACGAAATACAAAACAAATACAAGCGTATCTGTTGATAGCTGGCGGAAATAGTTTCCAAAATAGACTAAACGCTACTCAAATTCAGTTAAAGAGAATCATAAAATATTAATCAATTTGTATGGAGTATGCCATCTGTAACGTCATTTGTAGTAGTACCATAGACTAACTCTAAGACCAGTAGGTCCCTAACAAATACGATTTTTTTCTTGGCTCAGTCAGTACTAGAACATCGGTCCCAAGCTCGGTGCCAAGCTTAATAATACGCCCCTAATAATGAACTCACATGAGCACACTCTCAAATATTCTGTCAAAATAACACAGGAAATCAAAACAAAGGCGCAAATATGTATAGTTAGGTGCTGGATTCAAGGTGTACTTCGGACCAAGGGGTTCTACAACAGTGAACCAATTTCAAATCGCTAGTTGCATATTGATTGTTGGTAGTACGGAAGTGTTTTCGACTAGAATCGCCACACGCCACCCGATATTGACATGATGTTTCTACATGCAAAGAGTTACCACATGGCAGTACTTCGATGGGCACATCGCCTTGTCGTTGCAATAAAAACTTTCAGATTTGCTTTGCTTAGGGAACATCCATTAATTACGTCACGCAAAAATTGACTTTTTGTAAACCCCCCCACCCCCCATGTCACGTTTTTTGTATGGACCTTCAAATTTTTTTGTATGGATCGTCACGTTTTCTCGACACAACCCAACGGATCAACACGAGGAGCAGATTGTCGCCGAACGACAACGAAACCGGCGGTGCGACGGAAGTTTTCCCGGTGGTGGCACGACCAACGACTGCTAGCAAAAAAGAGAAGCAAAACCAGGAGATCCCCTGCCACCGCGTCTCCCAAGAAAGCATCCGAAAATTACGACATGTACCTGCGATAGTTCTTCGTCGCAATGACCCGGTCTTGGATGGCTACCATGAAGCCTTCAGTCTCTGAGAAGAGGTCACCTCGCACCTGCCACGTATTCGACGCTACTTTGTCGACAAGCGCTTGTTCCAACTGATGGGGATGCGTCCCATGCAGCTCCTTCAGCTTCCACGATGCAACTTTATCGTCGATAGTTTTTAGGTCGCAGCCCAACTGATAGTCCTCCTGCGCCAGATGGAGGGCGCTGAACCCATTGTCTGCTTCACAAACAGCACGGTAGACTTCGTGACGGCTCTGGCTTTCAATGAAGTACATCCGCAACTGCTGAATCTGGAAAACACATAGCGCTTGAATATCGGTAACGCCTCTTCCTCCTTCAGTACGTGGTAGGGTGACTCTCTCGATGGCCGACTTTGGGTGATGCATGCGATGCTTAGTGAACGCCACTCGTACTGCTCGTTCTATCGCCTCCAAGTCAGTTTTGGTCCACTTTATCACTCCAAAGCTGTAGGTCAACAGGGGCACGGCAAACGTATTAATCGCCTTTATCTTGTTGCCGGCCGACAGGAATGACCTCAGAACACGGTTGACTCGATACAGGAACTTTTCCTGCAACTCCTTCTTGATCGTTGTATGGTGAATCTCGTTCAATTGCGGGAATCCAAGGTACTTGTAAGACTCACCTTCAACCATATTCCGAATATCCTCCTGTTCGTTGATGCGAAAACTACCGGTATCCGACACTTTACCCCGAATAAGATTGATTGTTCGACATTTATCGATTCCAAACTCCATCCGAATATCGTTACTGAACACCGTTACAAGCTGCAAGAGTTGGTGCAGCTTTCCAACTGTTTTCGCAAACAGCTTTAAGTCGTCCATGTAGAAGGTTTGGGTAACATTGGTAGCTCTTCCTCCACTTTTCAAATGGTAGCCATAGTTGCATTGATTGAGTGTTCTGCTAAGGGGATTCTTCGCAAGGCAAAACCACAGCGAGTGCTAAAGGTATCGCCTTGGAAAATTCTCCTTCTTATGCTGTCAGTAATGTGAAGACATGTACTCCACATGCCCATTGCATGCTGTAATAGCCTGATGATTCCACCATCTACCTTGTACAACTGCAGTGCCTTGATAAGGTACGAGTGAGGAACTGAGTCGTACGCCTTCTTGTAGTCGATGTATGCCATGCTCAGGTTTCTCCTTTTTTGGCTAGCCTGACCTACAATAACTGCATCGATGATGACCTGATCTTTGCAGCCTTGCGTGTTTTTCCGGCAGCCCTTCTGTTCTTCAGTCATGATATTGTTCGCATCGCAATGGTTTTGTACCTTTCGGTTGATTACTGACGAGAGCACTTTGTACAGGCTTGAAAGGCATGTTATTGGCCTGTACTTGGCTGGATTAGCCGTGTTCTGATCCTTGGGAAGAAGATAGGTTACCCCACTAGTAATGAATTGTGGCAGCCGCTGGGGGTCCTCTAGTACCATATTGAAGCACTCTGCCATTCGTCCATGGATTGAGGAGAACTTCTTATACCAGTAGTTGTGCACAAAATCTGGTCCTGGTGCAGCCCAATCCCTGGTATGCCGGGTAGCATCGCGAATATTCTGGGTGGTAAATACGATGGCGACCATGCTTGCAATTCCATTACTCCTGTCCTCTTCCTCTTGCAACCACATCCCATCACTGGTATGTTGAACGGGATTCTCCCATAGATTAGCCCAAAACTGTGTCACTGCGCTAATCTCCAGAAGTCCTTCGTTGTAGTCCATTTTGTTGTTTCGGATGCGGTTGTAAAACTCCCTTTGGTTAATGTTGAAAATTTGGTTTTCCTCCTTCCGCTTCGAACTTTCTCCATACCGACGCATCCGTTTTGAAAGAACACACAATTGCTGTACATTGGTGTCGAGGACCTCAGTAATATTAGTTTCAGTGAGGTCACGGAGCTCTGCGGGCTTGACAATTTCAGCAACATGATGAACTAGCCTCGCTGATCGGTTTCCCCTCTTGTACTGCGTTAGCCGACCAATTTTGGGCCGTAGTATGGCGATTCGGCTCTCCAACCGCATCATGCATGCGGGTTTTTGTGCGTTGGGTCGTACGCGCCCACCGTTATTTCCTTGTGGGTACGTCCGTAATCCCAGCGTTCTTACAACAGCCTTAGCTGCAGAGTATACTATGAACAGCAGGTCCTCAAGGTTCACAACGACTTCCAAGTACTGTTGCAGGATATCCTCGTTGAGAATGCTTACTGCACTTGTTAACCGGTAGGAATACTGCAGTTTTGGTAGCCTGTGTCGGAACATGGGGTCTGTTCCTTGGAATTGTGTTACTGCTGCGTTCATGTTGAAAGCTACTTCGCCCAATAGTTGCTGTTGTTGTTGGTCCACTGTTGGTCCTGGAGCAGTCTGCTCGTCCGTTGACACGTTGACCGCTACAATCGACTCACGCCTCTCACTCGCAAGTGATGCATCCAGCCCAAGAGAATGCATTCTCGACATATCGCTTGATCCATTCCCTTCCCTTCACAGCTCCCTTCGCACTTCCAGCTTGATGCACTGTACCTCGGCAGGTGTAAGCAAGTTATGGGACATGATTACTCGCTGTCTGGTATACAATTTGTTCCGGTCAAGCTGGTTAGTGAATCGTGGGAACCGCTCGTTGAAAATCTCCAGCATACTAGGTCTGCCAGACATATCCGTTTCCAACCTCGTGCAAACGTAGTAGCACCGGATCACGTACTTGTTCATCTCCGTCGTCCACATGATCCGTTGCCTTTGGCGGCCTGCCAAAGTGAGCGATTGACGTCGGTCAGCCGCAGCATCGTTGGCAGGTGCAGCATTGCCTTGGTGTTGTCTACTGCTGCCTGGTCTGTTGTGCGTATGAGTTACGGGCTGAGCCCGTCGACTGCAGGGCCGCTCTTGCACCTCCCCTTCTTCCAGCCGCTGGCCGCTCGTTCTGTCCCCCGTTCCAGGACCAGCTCCAGTAGGGGCTCCCTCCTCGGGCAATCGCATTGGTCTTATTTTTCTATTTCTCAACTCCATGTTGGTGACTTTTGACCGGATGTCTAACCGGGGCCTTTTTGCCGGAAGACTAACCTAGTGCCTTTTTAGCCGGAAGGCGCAACGACTAACCGGTTGGTGGAGGCTTGTACATTTACCCTTATGGCGGGGTAACTCGCTTTGACAGCGCTGCTTTCGGATATATGTGGGATTTCAGAAGAAACTCAACAGGGTCCAAATAACTGCTCAGTCTCCCCACAGCCTAGACAGCCCCCGCTGCTTGTCCGGGACTGCCTATTTAATTCGCAGCTAACCTCCATATCTGAAGGCCGTTCATTATCCGCAGACTTTGATCCGCCGGGTAGCTTGCAGCTCAGCTCCGCAGAGTCTCCACTTACTCTACGGTTCCACGGCTTTATTATTATTATTATTATTATTATTATTATTATTATTATTATTATTATTATTATTATTATTATTATTATTATTATTATTATTATTATTATTATTATTATTATTATTATTATTATTATTATTATTATTATTATTATTATTATTATTATTATTATTATTATTATTATTATTATTATTATTATTATTATTATTATTATTATTATTAATATTATTATTATTATTATTATTATTATTATTATTATTATTATTATTATTATTATTATTATTATTATTATTATTATTATTATTATTATTATTATTATTATTATTATTATTATTATTATTATTATTATTATTATTATTATTATTATTATTATTATTGTTATTATTATTTTTATTATTATTATTATTATTATTAGTCAACAGGTAAAAAAATTACCCCAATGACAAATTGCACTACAACTAAAATCACAAAAAAGTACAAATATAGAATCTAACAAACATAATTTAACATAAAACACGTCGAAAACTACACTTATTTGTTTCTTGGGATAAGTTGAAATTAAATACACTGAAGCACTTGTTGAATACACGAGACATGCTTCGCATTGGTTCATGTAAGCCATAGTTAGTTCTTGCAGGAGAAATGTGGAGGAACGAATGTGAACGAAGATTGTGACGACGTATGCTGATGTTCAAAAGGCTCTGCAGCTAAGAACTGTCAACGTTTCCTTGCTCCTGCAATAAAGCATGCTTTTGCCACGTTGCGCCTCGTCTCTAGTGATTCCAGATTTATCAGCATACAGCGGCTTACATAACTCGGCAAGTTGAGTGGATCTCTCCACCTGAGAGAACGTAGAGCGAATGGCCTCGATGCGTTGGATTTCATTCTGGTAATAAGGTGACCATATGACACAAGAATATTTCAGGATAGGACGCACAAGTGAGCAGTACAAAGCTTTCAAACAGTAAACATCTTTGAACTTTTTGGCAAAGCGGAATAAGAATCCAAGCTGCGATGACGCTTTAGTCACTACGTAAGCGACGTGATCCTAGAAATTCAGTTTGGTATCAATCAGAATCCCCAAGTCCTTTACTGTTGATACGCGCTGTAGTTGTGTACCCTCCAATGCATAGTTGAAGTAGAAAAGTTAGTGTTCCCGGCCAAATGATATAACCGAGCATTTGGACACGTTCAGTGACATTTGGTTGATATGACACCATTCAGCGAAAACTTCCAGTTGTTGTTGCAGGAATTGCGCGTCATGAGGTTTCTTAACCGTGCAGTAAAGCTTAAGATCATCGGCGTATGAAAGTTTTTAGCAGTCTAGGCTGAAATTGACATCGTTCATATAGAGCAAGAATAAAAACGCCCCCTTATTACCAAAAAGGGTTTTAAATTAAACACATTTTTTTTTTATTAATGAATGAATAAATTTATCGTTATATTTTAACTATTATGATAATAAGAATTCAGTCCCAAGCATATTCCGTAAGCGAAAAATAAATGCAATTTTGAGTTATACTCTTTGACTGACTTTGAGGATCCATAATATACAGTTAATGAGCTTCAGCTTATGATGATAGAAATGAGGTTAGATTACATGGTAGGCATTGCCTCATCCTAATCAAAAAAGGTTTCGATGCATATAATACGAATTGATTACTGAAAAATAAATGACCGCTAAAAAATTAATCTATATATATATATAAAAATGGATTTCTGTCTGTCTGTCTGCCTGTCTGTCTGTCTGTCTGTCTGTCTGACCCTAATAGGCTCGGAGACTACTGAACCGATCGGCGTGAAAATTTGTATGCAGAGGTTTTTGGGGTCGGGAAAGGTTCTTAAGATAGTAAGATACCCCTCCCTCCTCTGAAAGGGGGGGCTCCCATACAAATGAAACACATATTTCTGCATAACTCGAGAACTGATCAAGCAAAGGAATCCAAATTTAGCATGCGGAAGTTTTTGGAGGCAAGAAATGTTTCTATGGCAGTTTGAGACCCCTCCCCTCTCTAGAAAGGGAGGCTCCCATACAAATGAAACAGAAGTTTCTGCATATCTCAAGAACTAATCAAGCAAATGGAACCAAATTTAGCATGTGGGATTTTCTGGTGGCGAAAAATGTTTCTTTGGTGGTTTGAGACCCCTCCCCTCTCCTAGAAGGGGTGCTGTCATACAAATGAAACTGAAATTTCTTCATAACTCTAGATCTAATAAAGCAAATGGAACCAAATTTGGCTTGCGGGGATTTTAAAGGCAATAAATGTTTCTACGGTAGTTCGAGACCCCTCCTCTCTCTTTGGTAGGGGGAGGGGCTCCCATACAAACACAAATTTCTGAATAACTCGAGAACTTATCAAGTTAATGGAACCCAATTTGGCATGTGGAGGTTTTCGAAGGCAAAAAATGATTCTATTGTGGTTTGAGACTCCTCCGCTCACTGAAAGAGGGGTCTCTCATACAAATGAAACACGAATTTCTGCATAACTCGATACAAATCAAAGCACATTGAACCAAATTTGGCATGTGGAGGTTTTTGAGAGAATTAAATGTTTCTAATGTGGTTTGAGACCCCTCCGCCTTCTGGAAGGGGAGACTCCTATAAAAAAAATACATAATTTTTAGCATAACTCGAAGGCCAATGAAGCAAATGAAACCAAATTTGGCATTTGGCATGTTGAGGTTTTTGGAGGCAAGAAATGTTTCTATGGCAGTTCAATACCCCTCCCCATTTTGAAGGGGGGGGGGGCTCCCATACAAATAAAAAGCAAATTTCTGCATAACTCGATAACTTAACTCAATACTACTCTATTAACTAATCAAGTAAATGAAACCACTTTTAGCATACGGGGGTTTTTGGAGGCTAGATTTCTATATACATCAAAATGAATTTCTGTCTGTCTGTCTGTCAGACCCTTATAGACTCGGAATGTTCTGAACCGACCAACATGAAAATTTATATGAAGGGGTTTCTGGGGCTGGGAAAGGTTCTTATGATTGTTTGAGACCCCTTCTCTCTCAGGAAGGGGCGCTCTCATACAAATGAGACAGAAATTTTATCATAACCCGAGAATTGAATCAAATTTGGAATGTGGGGGGTTTTTAAGGCAAAAATGTTTCTATGGTAGTTCAAGTACCCTCCCCTCTCTGAAGAAGTGGGGGAGGGGCTTCAAACAAATGAAATTCAAATTTTTATTATAATCGATGAGCCCAATGTGATGGTTCGAGAACTAATCAAGCAAATGGAACCAAATTTGGCATGTGGGGGGTTTTGAGGGCAATGATTGTCTGGTGGTTTGAGAAACCACCCCCCTCTGGAAGGGAGGGCTCCCATACAAATGAAACACAAATTTCTACCAAAAATTAGAATTTTCCAGGTTACTTAAAAACAAAACGTGTATTTCTCAGGTAAGAAGCATGTTTTGATAGAAGTTTGAACCCCTGCTTATTCAAGAAAAAAAAACTCAATTCGAAAAAAAAACCATAAACGTGCCAGTTATATTAAATTTTCCTTCATTTAGTTGCAAGCGTAGCAGCGCAAGCACCGGGTTCAGCTAGTACTATAAATAATTATACATCTGCATCTGCTGGACGATCGTTACTTGAGGGCGAATCGCGAGGCTGCTCGCGGGATAATGGATAGACAAAGCTGGACCACAATTAGGGCTAACTCGCCAGTAAATTCGTCGTCATCAATACCGACAACCACCGCCACCGAGAGTATCTACCATCGCCGTCAGTCACCACAACCAACAGCCATCACAACCAACACAGCATCCACATTGAAAATATAAGTTGCGCTGGTTCTAGGATAATTCAAACTATTTTGCATGCAAACAGAAATCAATATCAAGAAAAAACACGAAAATTACAAAACTATATTCATACCTCCAGTAAACAATGTAAAATAACCGTTATCAATGGGAATAAAAGGCCAATAGAGATAATAATATTAATCAAATAGTAGTAAATTACTACTATTTCACTTGTAGCAACACGTAGGCTTTTCTTGAGTTCCTCACATTTCATTGTTATTCGAAAGGATTTTCCACCCCTCACTTCCTGATATCTCCGAGGTTGAGTTGGAAAAGCATATGTAGCTAAGTGGCTTCAACCCTGATGGATGAACGTTTCAGCGTTCATGCAGTTTATAAATTCCTCCATACACCCTATTTCTAAACCATCCAAAATTGAGTACGGTTGATTCAATTCACTCAAAATTATAGATATTCAAAAGTGAGTAAAGATAGTTCGTAGTAGAAGATGACAAAAAGTCAACATCGGATTGAATCCGATCGATCTTAACTAACTGTCAACGTATTACTACTAACTATCTTTACTCAATTCTGAGTAGCCATTCTCTTGAACGGTTTGGGTCTATCGTACTTAATTTTAGGTTGTTTAGAAGTTGCGTGTATGTTAGAGATGCATACGCTATTACTAAACAACCCAAAATTGAGTACGATTGACTCAAATCGGTCAAAAGTCACTCAGAAGTGAGTAAAGATAGTATGGAGTAACACGATAACAATTAGTAAACATCGATCCGATTGAAGCCGATGTTAACTGTTTGTCATCATACCACTACGAACTATGTTTACTCACTTTAGAGTAGCCATACTCTTGACTGATTTGAGTTAAACGTACTCAATTTTGGGTTTTTGAAAATAGCGTGTAGAGGGATGAACCTTTCAGTGTTCATGCTGTTTTAAAATATCCCCATACACGCTATTTCCAATCAACCTACGATCGAGTACGATTGATTGCAATCAGTCAAATGTATGGATACTCAAAAGTGTGTAGAGATAGTTTATAGTGGTAAGATGACAAACAGCCAACATCGGATTGAATCCGATAGAAGTTTACTGATTTTCAACGTGTAGCAACTAACTAATTTTACTCACTTCTGAGTAGCCATACTTATGACCCATTTGAGTCAATCGTACACAATTTTGAATTGTTTAGAAATAGCGTGTGCATCTTTAACATACACGCTATTTCCAAACAACCCCAAATAGAGTACGTTTGACTCAAATCAGTGAAAAGTATTGCTACTCAGAAGTGAGGAAAGATAATTCGTAGTGATAAGATGACAAACAGTCAACATCGGATTGAATTCGATCTATGTTTACTAATTATCAACGTGTTACTACTTACTATCTTTACTCGCTTTTGAGAAGGCATACATATGACCGGTTTGAGTCAATCGTACTCAATTGTGGGTTGTTTAGACATAGCATGTATGTAAAAGATGCACACGCTATCTCAAAACCTCCCTAAGTTGAGTACTTTTGATTCAAATCACTCAGAAGTATAGATAGTCAGATTGAGTAAAGATAGTTCGTAGTGGTAAGATTACAAACAGTCAACATCGGATTGTATCCGATCGATGTTTAACTAAATGTCAACGTGCAACTACTAACTATCTTTACTCACCTCCGAATAGCCACACTTTTGACCGGTTTGAGTCAATCGTACGCAATTTTGGAGTTGTTTAGAAATTGCGTGTATGTTAAAGATGCACACGCTATTTCCCACCAACCCAAAATCGAGTACGTTTGATTCAAATCAGTCAAAAGTATGGCTACTCAGAAGTGAGTAAAGACTGTTCGTTGTGGAAAGATGACAAATCGACAAAGATTTTTCATTTATTTCAACTGACAGACGTAAACAATGGCTTTTTCTGCGAATTTCTCTCAATTGAAAACTCGCCTAATCAATCCACTACGGTCATTTCGAAGAGGAAGTGTTCATCTACGTTCTAAGCAAAAAAGTACCCAACGGAGCAGTTAAGTGTGGGAAGCCAACGTTGGGTTCAGTCATGTAAACCTACCGTTGGGTATAAATAACTTACTTCTGGGTAAAATTCTACCCAAAAGTAGGTAATTTGTACCAAACGGTAGGTTAATATGATTATACCCAACTTTGGATCCCCACACTTAACTGCTCCGCTGGGTACTTTTTTCTAAGCGTGTATACGATTGAATTGGAGGCTTACGGGTAGCCTTTGTGCCACGAGAAATTTACGGAAGAAGCCATTGTCTGCTTTTGTCAGTTTGGCCCTAATGAAAAATCTTTGTCGAAATAGTCAACACCGGATTGAATCCGATCGAAGTTTACTGATAGTCAACGTGTTACTACTAACTATTATGGTTTCACTTGAAAACCGAATTTATCGACTAGCGACAATCGATTTTACTCTCATTCTGTACGTTATACCTAATGTCGGAAGTAGTGCGCTGTATGGCGCATCTGATGCGCTATACAGCGCGCTACTTCCGACATTAGGTTCAACGTATGGATCGACTGTAAAATCAATTGTCGCTAGTCGATAAATTCGGTTTTCAACTGAAACGGTAATATTTTTTACTCACTTCTGAGTAGCCTTACTTTTGTCTGATTTAAGTAAAACGTACAAAAATTTTAATTACCTTTACTTCAACATTCTTCTACGCCCCTTATATTTGAAGTTTAAACTACTAAGCTAGAATAGTTGCCGTTTATACGAAGCTATGTGTCAACCAGGTGAACTTTGATTTAGTGTGGACTTTAAACTAGTTAAACTTTAAACTAGATACTTTCAAACCGCGTACTGAGTGCTGAATAGCGACGCAAAAGACATTTCTTCTCAGGTGCGTACAGGGAAGTATAAGATATGCGGAAATTCAAGCCAACGATTCTGCAACGTTTTTGTTTGTAGTTCACAAGGACTGAAAACACTTGCCAAAATGCAAAATATGTTCGATTGGCTTAAATTTTGACAGTCCTCGATGCACGATTGGCCGAAAAAGGCTGCTTCCGCTTACTGTGACGATCACGAGTGCATACTAGGTATAGAAAATAAGGCATGCCTCAATATTCCCTCTGACTGTGTGTCATTTACTGGAAGTAAAGGATTGCTTGGTCATTTGAGTGGAGTAACTGAGTTTTTGAGTACATATTACTGAGATATTGAGTACATATTGTTTCAGTGTCTTCAAAAAAACATGATTATCCAATTTAATGTCAGTGCAGGGCGAGTAGAACCTTCACAGGTTTACGGTATCTGACAAAGGGCTATAACTTGAATATTGGTACGGTCGTACCATTTTTCTTTAGTTCATATTCTACCTAAACGTGAAAGACTCTTAAAGTGTTTCTTCAAACCGGGTTGCTATTTACTTTTTTGCAAATTGATCGAAGTAAATAGTTCATTGACGATGCCCTAAGGCAGCCATATCAGGATGACTCTGACGCATTTGTTTTCGTGCAATAATTGTGCTCTTTCTGTGTGGTTATTACTAATAGGATATAACGGAAAATTATGATTTTGTTCTGATACAACTTCAAAAACGATGTAATACAACCAGCGGATGAATAGTCATGAAAAAAATGTATATGGTTTTTGGCTCAGGAAGTACCAGCAAATCGGTCCCAAGCTTAGTGATTCGCCCCAAATAATTTCACTCACACGAACATACCCTCAAATATTCTGTCAAAATAACAGCAAATCGAAACAAAAACAAAGCTACTAGTACAAAAAAGGGCAAGCATGTATTGCAAGGTGCAAGCTGCAAGGTGTTTTGTAGAAGCAAGGGGCTCTACAACAGTGAACCAATTTCAAATAGCTAGTTTCATATTAGTTGTTGATACAACTGTCGATGCAACATCGAGTGGATATTATAATGCATCTCTTTTTCTCTTAAGTATATGTTTTTTACTATGTTGGTATGATTAAAAGTACGTTCACACTACGGCCTCTATTACATGATATTGTGCAATTCGTGATATATCAGCTATATTCCTGGTGCAGTTGAAAACAAGAATATAGCGGTCACGCCAACCGATTTTACTCCCGTTCTATGAATTCAAACAGTGGCGCATCTAGTGCGCTACGCCTAAAGCATCCGATGCGCCATTGTTTGACTTATCGAAACGGGAGTAAAAATCGAGTGGCGCGACTGCTATTCTCCGGTTTTCAACTGCACCAAGAATATAATGTTCTATATTCAATCATCAATCTACACTCTAAGAAAATAACACCGAATTGATTCAATTTTCTTCCGAATCACATCGGTTACCAACAAGAAACCCATTAAAACGTTCATTTATACTGTTTTCGGGGTATATTTTTAAAGTCAAACCCGAATTTTAATTACTTTATGATATATTTGACCGATAAAAATAAACGATTAACCGTTCCGCAATCTGCTATGTCTACCAAAAACTCGGTTAGCTTTAGCTGCCTCGATAAAGCCTGAACAATTGTTAGCCATTTTATCTCGTGTGTGCTAATGTCTTTTTGCTGAAAATTGTCCGTACTGTTGAGTTTTTTCTTCGTTTGTTTTTCGTCGGTCTATTTCCTCACCACCGACGCCAGGAAGAAGACTTCACCACCTGGATCCTACTTATCGCACTCATCAACACATGAGCCGGGACCAACGGCTTTACTTCCCTTCCGAAGGAAGTGCTTTGATTTTTTTTGTCAGGTGAAAATGGGAAAAAAAATCAGTTGGGTTGTGTATAACACACGACCAGCTTTACATGGACTACGTTAAACCATTTGATTTGTTTCTTTAGTTTCGTAGCGGAAAATTGCAACGTAGGTACTGTCTCCGAGGATCGGTACATGGTCGTTTCGGAGGGTGTTCTGTTTGTTTGATTTTACCGCGCTTCCGAAATTTGCGCATACGGTTGACATCAAATCGTTTAGGCATCGTACTTATTCTCACTTTTAGTATCTCAAAACTTTTTTTCTTTTTAGAAGTAAAACTCTTATCTAACGCGAATCGTTAACACAACAGAATAACTATTCATAACAGTACTCATTGGAATGCGCAGATAATTTTACTTCGTAATATAATGTTCGAGAATTAAAACGTTGTCCGTGATAGGGAGTTTCTTGATACTTGCAGGAACGCAACATTCTTTACAATTTTCCAACATGTTGTTTCTGGCAGCACGGTCTGAGAGTGTGTCTCCACATCCTCGAAATGGTGCTAGCGGTCGAACTTTAGACCTAGTTTGTTTGCTCTTCTGGCAACCTCGTTTGATCAGCTGCTTTCGCGAGAACGTACCCGACCTACCGAATAATCATCGTCATCATCGTCAGTCACTAGAAGTTCTTCGGTCTGCACAGAAGGAAATAAAATCGTGTCGTTAAAAGTTCTTGTGCTAGTTAATTCTCGGCTGCTGCCCACCGCTGAAACCTTGGTGCGACAAGAAAATTCACAACGTAGGGTAATTGCGCCAACATAAATTTGGTGCCGTGACCAGGATACTGCCTGGACAACGTGTTAAGTGTTTCACTGGGCATCGCCATCTTCCGAGCCGGCGCAAAACGGCATTGAACTGAGAAGAGCTCAATTCTTTCCGATTGTTCCTGATTGTCCTCGAGCAACGACCGCTATTCATCCCGGAGTGGTATTGTTTCTGGCCTCGTAGCGCCATTTTCATCATCGGCCTATTCATCGTAGCGTCCCTAGTTGCGACATTGGCCATTGTGACTTTCCTGCGTTGGCATCGCCTCAGCCTAGAAGCCGTATCGGTGGACCAGCTATATCAGTGTTGGACATTTCACGATACTCTGTAGCATTCGAAATTTCGTGTGCTGAGAAATCAGAATATCTACGAAGCTGCTATACGATTTGCTGAGGGTTTCCGTGTCAAATTACAGTACGGACGGTACTGCATCGTGTTCCTGTTGGCAGTATTAAAATACAAGGCACATTTTGCCTTGGACAAGGTGAGTACCTGTCCAAGTTTGCTATCGTATTCCCAGTGGGTCTACTTGTTGTTCTTTGGTGCGCAGGTTGTTCAACGAGTGTGTACTACTGATCGTTCATCCAGTGCACGAAATGGCGGCAGAGCAGATGAGAGCCCAGCTGCTATCACGACGAGATACGCTGCTTTCATCATTAGATCGTGCAGAAACTTTTGTCGCTGCATTTGACGCCCAGCGAGATCAGGCCCAGGTGCAGTTGCGGCTTGAGTACCTGGACAGCGTATGGAACAACCTGGAAGCGGTTCAGGCACAGCTTGAGGACAGTGCTACGACGAGTCAGGGTAGGGCAGAGCATGCTACCATTCGTGCGGGGTTTGAACCACGCCTATTCGAAATCTCATTTCGAAACCTTATTAACGAGTTTGCATCGTCGACTCTCTCTGGGATCAAATTGCCGACGCGAGTTTGATGGGGATTACATGCAATGGCTTGCATTCCACGACACCTTCAGCCTGGCGCTTGTCCGCTCTGAATCCAGATTTGCCAGCCATTCAAAAGTTCCATTATCTTGCGGAAGCAGCCGTCAAGGGTGATGCTGCACAATTGATCGAGTCGATTGGCATTGGTTCCACCAGCTAGGCTTTGGCTTGGCGGGCTACAAGAGAGCAGATACTCGAAATGATTGTTGTTGATGAAGAAGCGGCACCTACAGGCGCTTTTCGACATTCCACACGTGTGAAAGTTGTGCGCTGCTTCCCCACATGCGTTAGGTGAGACGAATTCAAGAACCGCACAAAGATTTTGCGACAGCTTGGAGAAGCGACAGAAACTTGGAGTGCTATTCTGGAGCATCTTTTGCATGCAGAGCCACATGACGACTCTCTGAAGGCGTGGGAGGACCATGCGTCTACAAAAACGAACCCGGATTATGGCTGCCTCATCGGGTTTTTGCAACGGAGGACGCGGCGTGTGTTTGAATCCATCTCCGTGAATCACCTTTTTTCCGTTTTCCCTGCTGGTTTCCAGCAGTCATTCTCACCCACCGAGGAAAACTCTTGTTCACTCACAGCTTCCTTGCCTTGCTTCTTGTGCATCGACGACAAGGTTCAAGGGAAAAATATATCGCCTGCAATCAGTCACTGTCAAATCAATCGCATTCAATAGCGGATGTTTTTGGGAGTGATTCGACTTTGGCTTGACGAGCGACGGAAACTTGTGAGCTCAAAGCGCCTATGTCACAAGTTGCCTGAGGGTTGATCATTTCGTTCGCAAATGTCGTGAGAGTTTCAGTTGCCGAAAATGTAATCGACGTCATCACACTCTTCTCCATCTTGGGCAAGATGATAATTCCAACCGGATTAGCAATAGAAATACCTCTCCTAGTTCAGAAATAGTCGTTCCGAGATCTACCACGTTTGCATCACCTACGGTCGCATCAGGCCTTCAGATCAATGGTTACCGCCTTTAGTAATATTCACACAGTTGAAATCAGAACAGCCACTGCAGCAACCTCGTGAGAATGTCTTCCTACTGACCGTCGTTGTAAAAGTCATCGGTACGCACGGTGTTGAATACCTAGCTCGCGCTTTTCTTGACAGTGCCTCACAACCAAATCTTGTCGCGGATCGGATGGCGAAAATTCTGCGACTTCGGCGACAGCGGCAGCAGACGTGACCGTACAAGGAGCAGGCCAGCTATCCAAACCAAGTAGCGAATCGGTTTTCGCGGAAGTGCGATCCAGAAGAGGAAGCTATTCTCATGCGGCGCAAAACTTTCTGGTGATGGACAAAGTGACGGCTGATTTCAACAGCTTCCAACGCCAAAACATATCGATTTTCAGGATGGAGAAGAGATTACGGACGATTTGTTTATGGCAGATCCGTCGGAACAACGAGAGTCAACCGATGAGCCATGGTTCTGGGCGCTAGACATTTTTACTCCTTCTTCCCCAGCTCTGAACGTATTCAGCATGGTAGAGATCTTCCACTTCTAGTCAGCCAGCGTTTTTAGTTGGATCAAAGCAGGTTCAACAACTTCTACTTTTTTTCCACTGATATTTACACCATCGATTTCGTGTCCATGCAATCGAAGTTTCGATAGAGTTCGTTGGAGGAATCGCAAGGAAGAATTTTGGAAGACCGAAGAATTGACAACCACTGACAACTATTCAGTAGAAGAACGACGCTGCGAAACTCTGTATCAATCTACCGTTTCACGGAACGCTGATGGCCGATATGTTGTTCAGAATCCTAGGAAACCAGCTTTCAAATGTACCCCTGGGTGAATCCGAAGGTGGCGCTCCGCGACGGTTCGAGTACTTAGAAAAGCCGCCTAGAACGAAACCCACGTTTGAAGGTTGAATATCATCAATTCATCAAAGAGTACATCTCCATGAGCCGACACGTGGAGTTGGTCAAAGCGGACGCCGACAGGTATTCCAGCATATTACCTGCCCCACCACCCCGTAATTAAGGAAGCAAGTACGACAACCAAGGTCCGGGTCGTATTCGACGGCTCTGCGAAAACTTCTTCCGGCTTCTCCATCAACGAAGCTCTTTGCGTGGGTCCTGTGGTGCAGGACGATCTTTTAGACATCATTTTGCGGTTTCGTACGTTTCCCATTGCTCTAGGGGTGCGGATATTGCCAAAATGTACCGGCAGGCACTTGATCTCCCGGAGGACACGCCGTTCCAACGCATCTTTTGGCGATTCTCCATATCTGCTCCAGTCCGGATGCATGAACTGGTGACGGTTACCTACGGTTTGGCTCCATCCTCCTACCTAGCAACACGTACTCTCCTGCAACTCGCAGAAGATGAAGGCGCTGCATATGCGAAAGGCGGTCCAGCGTTGAAGAAAAGTTTCTACGTCGACGACTTTATTGGTGGTGCTCATTCAATCGACGAAGCAATCCTTCTACGTACAGAGCTCGACGAATTGTTGAAGAAGGGAGGCTTCGAGCTAAGGAAGTGGACGTCAAACCGGCTCGAGGTGCCGCAAGGTCTCAGCGATGAACAAGTTGGAACGCAATCTGCTCTGCACTTCAACCCCCGACGAATCCATCAAAGCACTGGGAATTGGTTGGGAACCAGAGGGCGACTTTCTCCGTTTCGTTTGCCGCATCCGATTCAGAGATGAAGCACCATCGAAGCGATCCATCCTCTCAGATACTGCCAAAGCTTTTTGACCCTTTAGGACTCATTGCTCCAATAGTCGTTCGAGCAAAAATTATCATCCAGGAACTATGGCTACTTTCCTGCGATTGGGATGACCCAGTTCCAGATCCCATTAAATCGAAGTGGGAAGCCTATCAACGAGAGCTTGTGGGCATCTCCGAGCATCGTGTCGAAAGATACGCCTTCCTACCCGATTCCGTAATCCAACTACACACCTTCGCAGATGCATCCCAGGCTGCCTACGGTGCGTGTACGTACGTTCGCTGTGAAGACAGGCAAGGAAGAGTGACGATTCAACTGTTGGCGTCAAAATCCCGTGTAGCACCGCTGAAACGAATCACCATCGCCCGTTTGGAATTATGTGCCGCTGTGGTAGCCGCTCATCTGCATGCTCGTATCAAGAAGGCTGTTGACGTCATCGTAGCTGAATCTTATTTCTGGTCGGACTCCGCAGTCGCTCTACAATGGCTACGATCACCTCCGAATGTTTGGCCCACGTACGTAGCAAATAGAGTGTCGGAAATACAACACTACACACAAGGCTGCCAATGGAAGCATGTCCCTGGAGTTGAAAACCCAGCCGATTTGGTCTCGCGCGGCATGTCGGTTGATGAATTGCTCAAGAGTAATTTGTGGAGTCGTGGACCAAATTGGCTATCGTGTTCACCGCAAGACTGGCCAAATTCTATCCCCCCAGGAGTGCCAGAGGAAGAATTGGAAATAAAAACTACCGTTGCAGTCACCCAAGCGTCACCGTCTATCCATCCATGGTTCCTACGCTGGTCCTCTTATAGTCGTCTGCTCCACGTCGTCGGATACTGCATGCGATTCATCACTAACGTCCGTTCAAAAATCCACACAAAGCTTCCACCAACGGGAATAGCTGGTCAAGCACTCACGGTAGCAGAATTGAATAAAGCCAAAGCGTACCTAACTCGATTAGCTCAGGAGGATGGATATGCTGATGAAATCAATCAACTGAAGAACCAGAAAACCGTATCGAAACAGTCGCACATTCGAAAAATGAGTCCATTTTTTGATTCAGAGGGAGTCTTGCGAGTGGGAGGTCGTCTTGATTTTGCTCTACTGCCCTACCAATCTAAGCACCCTGCTTTAATTCCTGCCAACCACCCGTTCAGCCAACTAATCGTCGAACATTTCCATCGCAAATTGCTCCACGGTGGCGGGCGCCTACTATTGACTGCCATTCGGGAAGAATTTTGGCCACCACGAGGCCGAAGACTGATCAATAATATCGTTCGAAGCTGCTTCCGTTGCACTCGCCTCAACCCGAAACTTTCGCAGCAGCAAATCGGACAGCTGCCTGCTCAACGAGTCATCCCAAGCCGCCCGTTTAGCGTCACGGGTGTTGATTATGCTGGCCCGCTCTATCTCAGACCGACACACAAACGAGCTGCACCTGCCAAAGCCTACCTGTGTTTATTTGTGTGCTTCTCGACAAAAGCAGTACACTTGGAGTTGGTCAGCGATTTGTCCACCAAAGGATTTCTATGCTCACTTCGACGCTTCATCGCACGCCGTGGCCGACCCGCCCATATTCATTCTGACAACGGGAAGAATTTCGAAGGGGCAAAAAATGAGCTGGCTGAATTATTTGCCACATTCCGTAATCATTCCCAGCGTGAAGAAATCACCACTGCTTGCGCCAGCGAAGGGATCGCTTGGCATTTTACACCACCAAGGCCCCACACTTCGGTGGTCTGTGGGAATCAGCTATTAAGGTTGCGAAAAAACACCTCTATCGCTCACTGGGACCATCTCGTCTGTCATTCGAGGAAATGTGCACCGTTCTCACACAAATAGAAGCAATAATGAACAGCCGACCACTGCTTCCGATGACGGAAGATCCCAATGATTTAGCCGCGTTGTCTCCAGCTCACTTCCTCATCGGTTCTTCGCTACATTCTCTGCCTGACCCAGACCTACAGACGATACCTGCATATCGATTGGATCACTATCAACGGCTGCAACTGCATGTGCAGCAATTTTGGAACCATTGGCGAAGAGAGTATCTCCAGGAACTGATAAAGGACACCCACAGCTGGAAACGCAACGACGAAATCGTACCGGGAACAATGGTCATCGTAGCCGACGAAATGCAACCACCAATTCGATGGCCTCTTGCTCGAATCGAATCCGCTTTGCCAGGAAAGGACAAATTAACACGAGTCGTCACTCTCCGCACTGCTCGTGGTATCATCACTCGTCCGATCGCAAAAATTTGCCTGCTGCCGTACTCCGAGAAGACTCCAACGGACCCAGTCGACGAAGAATGTTTGCGAGAGGTCCAGCAGCTTCCAGGCGATCCAGCGACGTGAAAACATTATATGAATAAGTTAATATTTGTTAGAACTAAGAAGCAAAAGGTAGTCCGTAAGATTAAAAAATGAATGTTGTTTGTTTACGTTTCAATGTTGAACATGACCGTTCAAGGTGGCGGGTATGTTGTTTCTGGCAGCACGGTCTGAGAGTGTGTCTCCACATCCTCGAAATGGTGCTAGCGGTCGAACTTTAGACCTAGTTTGTTTGCTCTTCTGGCAACCTCGTTTGATCAGCTGCTTTCGCGAGAACGTACCCGACCTACCGAATAATCATCGTCATCATCGTCAGTCACTAGAAGTTCTTCGGTCTGCACAGAAGGAAATAAAATCGTGTCGTTAAAAGTTCTTGTGCTAGCTAATTCTCGGCTGCTGCCCACCGCTGAAACCTTGGTGCGACAAGAAAATTCACAACGTAAGGTAGTTGCGCCAACATGCTTAACCAAGGGCTGGCTACAACTGCCTGCAGAACAATCAGCTACCTGTCCATTGGTTGATCGCCACCGCACCTTCTATGGCATGTGCCACCACTCCCGCCAGATCCACATTGCCGTTTTGTCGCTCCGCACTACTGGCTCCGTGCCATCGAGGTTCCCTCGAAAGTTTATGCCTTCGCCAGCTGCTGGTCCTGCCCAGCTTCAGTACTGCGACACTAATGAATACCCTTCCGAAGAAGTACCCATTTTATGTCGTTCATTGCTGCATATGAGACCTCCCTTGCTAACATTTAAAATCTGGGATAGGAACGTATTGTGCATTTAGTAAAATTAGGCTCCAAAATAAAATTATAAGACATCAACTTTAATTTGCCCTATTTTCAATATTTCACACACACACACACACACACACACACACACACACACACACACACACACACACACACACACACACACACACACACACACACACACACACACACACACACACGCGCACCTTATGTCGCTCCTCGTGGTGGCAACCACCGGCTGGCAACAAATCATCACCGGCTTTAGTGGCTGCCTAGCAACGTGTTGCCTAGCCATGGGCTTGCTACAACCACCTGCCAACTTTGGCGCTTTGCCGCTCCGCACCCCTAGAAGCTTCGTGTCAGCGAGGTTGCCTCCAGAGTTTATGCCATCGCCAGCTGCTGATCCTCGATGGTTCGTTAGAGTCTGCCCAGCTCGCAGTACTGCATTAATGAGTCAAATTGCGAAGGTGTACCCCTTTTAGTGTCGTTCACTGCTGCATATGAGACCTCCCTTGCTTACATTTAAAAATTGCAGTGATAGGAACGTACTGTGCATTTAGTAAAATTGGGGGCTGCAAACCCAAATTATAAGACATCACCTTTTATTTTCTCTATTTTCAATAGTTTAAAATAGTTTACGAATAATGTTTGATAATTGAATTGAAACGCGGGAAAATTTCCAACCGATTAATGTGAACATCTTGACAATCAATGGAGCATTTATGAAGTTATAAGTGTTTGATTTGTAACGATATTTCGTGACGGTCGATTATTTTTAGATTTTCAATTGACACCCTACTCCTTTGCCGTAAGACGCAGTCTACGTGAATACTGAGTGACTACAACAGCAGGGTGTACGCTTAGTTGAAAACTTCTGTAAGTATTTGATACTAATTTTTTTAATTACATTTGCAGGCATCCTGTGCTGTAGTTTTTTACCGCCATGATTACGTTGTAGGTTATGTCTCTGGCTTTTAAAGGCATTTCAAAAACTACCAGCTAAAAAATGATTTGAAAAAATGAATGGAAAATAGGAAAATGTATGAGGATTTTTTGCGTCAATAAACAATGTAACTGACAAAACTAGTTTTATTACTATGAAATTCGAAGCTAGATTCGAAAATACTTCTAACCAAAATTCCAGTACTACCATAAAGAATCAAATTTCGTAACTGCTACTGAAAAGTCGGTATGTTTGACAGCGTTCGGTTATTGCTTATTGGATTTATTTTTATCAATCAATGTCTTCGGTAAATTTGATAGATTGTGAGAAAGTAAAATTTTAATTAGAACTCGGTTGTTCTATTTCGAACTGAACAGACTTCATCAGAGTGTTCAGCAGATAAAAAACTCAGTTGAAATTCAACCGAGTTCGGTGTTATTTTCTAAGTGTGTATATTTACAATATTACTTGATATAGAGTAGATCACTGTGACGTCACAAAGACCCAGATTTGACAGATACTGAATGCTAATGTGTTCAGAAATTCCTGTGTGAAAAGACAAGGACGGATAAAAGGGTGAGTAAGAGATAGCAACAGCTGTCGTGTCACCCGTCCTTGTTTGTCACAAGGCAACGAATTTCTGAACATGCAAGGGCACCAGTATCTGTCAAATCTGAGGGGCGGAGTTACGGTGGGATTTGGTCTATAGCCCATATCATCTCATATGCTTGATATAACTCCAAACAGCAGTGATTGGCAACCCTAGCTGCGATAAGACTCGACGATATCATTCAATCAAATTTCACATTCTTTTGATTGAATCGAAACAAAACAATATTTTCCAGTTCAAATAATTGTACCATCGTGTTATAAAGGAAATTTAAAATCATTTGGTTTATGCATTTTCATCGAATGAAACAAACCGCATCAAAATTCTATTATTCAGCCATTAACATCCATACCTCTCACGCCAAAGTTACGAGTTTCTATCTCACTCCCTGACAAGTTACGAAAAACACCCAAAGAGGTGTTTCAGTAACTACATTTAGCCAAATAATCATAAAAATGTCATAAGTGTTTAACTTATGTGCTTTAAACGATGCTTAAAATTTCATAAGATTCACTTATGAATGGATTTTGTTTTATACGACGTTGTTGTTGTTTGCCTTTAAGCTTTCCTAATTACAAGTGTTGATATACACTTATGGTCAAGTCACTTGACCCATAACCTCAACGCTCAACGTTCGAATCCAGGTACCTCCTGATTCTTATTTTTTTCAATGTCATTATATTTCATACAGGTAAATTGATGAAATTCATAATGATTTATTGTAGCAAATAATCATAATGTAATCTTATGTGTATCGAAACTTTATTTTGCTGAGAGTACGATGGAAAATGAACCAGCCGGAGGTTGAAAATCAGACAATGTAGAAAAAAAGCATACATTGGTTCATTTTTTTGTAGGTATAGTTTTCGTTAGCGGGTACGTGAAGAGTGTACCGTTTAAAAATCGTGACGAGAAACAAAATACGGTCGCAAAAAGCCTTGCCCGGAAAATTGTCATTGTACTACCCAGAAGTTAACAAAACCACACTGCTGCGTAATGGGTGACGAGATATCTGTGAAGAAGGACTTAAACTAGATTCCAGGAAGACCTGTATGTGACTGCCAAGGATAAGTGTGATGTTCCCGAGAACCTCCGGAAACAGAAGATGTCGACGTCTGCTCAAGAAGTTCGTAAGTTGGCAAGCGATTTGTACCTGCGGAAAGCAGAGTACACCTTTCGTTACCGTATGCACCATGAATGGACAGGTGTATTTCGAAGAGCGTCTCCAAAAGCGGCTTCTCCACCTCCTGGAAGCTCAGTGACGGTTCGACAATCTTCTGCTTGGATTCGAAATCATGCTACTACACGAAGGACATGCTAGATTGGTATAAGGCGAATGATGTCGATTTCGTGCGGAAAGATCTGAACCCCCCAAACACTCTGGAACTGCGCCCAAAGAAAAATACTGGGCCATTATGAAGGAACATCTTCTAAAACGACCTAAAGTGGTGCAAAATGTAGAAGAGAAGAAAGCATGGGTTAAGATGCAAAAATCCATCGATTCTAAGGTCGCGCAGAACCTTATGTTCGGTGTTAACGCCAACGTTCACGTATTCGGATATAAACGCGAAATAAATTAAATGAATGATGCCAAAACCAATTTTAATTGTTTCGTTTGCTCCCTGAAAATTTGGTGATCGGATAAAAACTCGAATTTTCCTTCTTTCTTTCGGAATGTTGTATCCGATAATAGGTTTGTTTTCAGGCTTTGCCCCTGGTAAATGAAATGTGGACAAATTTTTAAACTATCAAATATTTTCGCGATAGTCTAAAAATCAAAGCAAAAGGAAACTCCAACCGAATTATTCGTCACCCATGTCGGTTTTAATTTTCATCGATTAATCGACATCGAGGAACGCATCGAGCTGATTTTTCGATGTGATCAACTTAGTACTTAATTTTTCTAATAGAAAAGGCGGTAATCACGGGACGTATAAGAAGCTGTAAATATTACAAAAGTGTAAAGTTTTGATCCCGATGAAACCCACAGTTGAACACAGTGGATTTTGATGGCATTTAGTTGAGCTACATATATAGCAGCTCATTGCATTATTACAAATAGAGTCTTCATGATACTGAAATACATCAAAACGAATCTCCTGAACAAATGGAATTTTAGAACTTTATTTCGTTCACAATCAGATCTTTTTGTCTAGTAGATGAAACAAAGATCAGTTTACTTAGTTTTTTCTAGTTTTCTTCATCGTCAATTTTACAAACATCACACCATATCAAATCAGTAAGTAGTGTGAACACCTCCACTTGATATTGATATCAACTCGCTGTATCATGTAATATAGAGCGTAGTGAGAACGTACTATAACGTTGCATCCCAAGTTACCACAAGCATTATGTTATCGCACTTATTCTACCCAAAATCAACATCATTAATGCGGGATCGCATCAATTCAACAGATGTCAAGTAATAAAGCGTTAGATTAGCTTTAAGAATATAGTGATGCATTACCAATGCAATAATGCTACGTAAGCAATGACTTATGACACAACAAAAGATATGGCATTAGCTCGATCATAGTGGAGCCCTTTTCAGCTTTAATGCAACTTCAATGATGCACTAGATGTAATGCATATGCCCTATATATGCAAGCTGTCATAGCCTCGTGGTTACTTGGGATGTTGCTATCATTTTGCTGTGTAGCCTTTATCGATGCTGGATACAAACGACGCGTTTCGCGCCCAATCGTATTCGGAGTTGGCAGCACCCTTTCAGATTTCAATAAAACATTATGGACATGTAGACTTTGTCACAAAAGTCACTTTGCAAGCATAGCTTTTTCCAAAATTTTACCGATTTTTCGAAATGGACATAATCGAAAAATTACAAATCCTTCAAATCAGTGTTGTTAAGATGACTGTCACAAAACTAATCAACCTTTTGAAAAAAAAATCACTATATTAAAAAGCTATTTAACAACTATGTATACCTTTCATAATCTGAGAATTCCATTTGGAAAAGAGTTTAAGTCTTTAAATAAATATTATATAACTCCTTTATTCTCTCGTTTAGTTCTAGATTTGTATCCATCGATATACAATCAAGGTAAATATTTTTGTTTTGTATTCTGAATAAGAAGACCTTTTTGCAGCGGCGAGTTTCTGAGTGCTAGATATTGTTTTTGAGTTATTACATAGTTCTTCGAGTTATTACTGACAATTTCGATGTACTGTTCCAGTGGATATGTAGCAAGAAATTTTATTTCGTGATATGTTTACCTGTTTGGCTACTTCAAAAGCTCTCGTGAGGTTGCTCTAGTGTTTCCAAATCTCGACTAAGACTTGCTCTCATTTGCTTCAGAGTGTCACCAATAGCATCTCTGAGAGCTTTTCCATGGGACAGTTAAAAAAATTCCATTTTGCTCTTACATCATGATTTTACAATTTCAATGATTTTACAATTTACAACAATACTAAATATTTCATAAATTCAGACAATAATCGACAAAATCATGTTGGCATCATGTTGATCAGAGATAGTCAGAATTAGTTAAGACTTAATTCATATTATTTTAGTAATACACCTGAGCGAGATTTTCCGTTTTCCAACATTTTTTAGCTATCCATGATTCCATAGTCACCCAGACAGATTGCCTTCACGAGCTGCAAATAACCCAAAGTTGGCTAAAGTGGAATGGATATAACTAGTACTAATTTTAGATATGCAGAAGACAGTCACACGTGATGAATTTTTAATTAATAGAAACTTGAAAAGCCATGATTTCATAAAAATGCCGTCGACCAAATTTTAGGGACAACATTACATTTTCCTATATGGCCTATAGCCTAATTTATTCATTACCTAATAAAATCTGTGAATTGTATAAAAAAATGTAATGCGAAATGTATTAGTATATGGTTATATGTTTTTAAAATGCACTGACCAGGAATTTTAAAAGAAATGGAATCGCCCATCAGTAGTATGTGAACATCATTTAGGTCTTTTAAAATAATACAATTCTAATGAGTTATGCGAGAATTATGCATTGTTTGTCACTCAAAATGAGAGTGCATATTTGATGAGACATGATTTTAAATAAACGAATAGACCCAACATAGTGCTTATAAACCAACAATTAGCTTATCTCAGTCAAGAATTTACTAATTCAGATATTGTTTCTAATTAATTGCTTTGAGAGCTATTATTAAAAATGCCATCCATCCCTGCATATCTGGAGACTTTAATCAACGAATATGAATTTTTATATTAGATGACAGCAAATGATTCTAATTTTATACCATTTATCAGTGATAATGAAGCACTTCACATTTTGATTGATAAAAGTGCAGAAATTAGGCTAAATCAAGTTAGTGTTATTAGTATCCAAATATAAATCTCTGTTAACCATATTAACACTAGCCATCACGTTGGACATTCAATGGCAGAAATATTAACAGTAAATTTCAAACCGAACTTTTACATAGCAATCTTGAAAATGAACCATGTAAACATATTCAGTATGCAGGAGTAGAGTTAGTTTCATTTTATGGATTTCTAGTTGTACATATGTACATAGTGGATTAGTTGCAGATAATAGATTAGGTAAATTTACTGGTAGTTATCAAATGTGAGCTCCAATTTTTCTGGTCAATATTCACTAGCTCTAATTACTTTGCGATTTTAGAAGCAAGTGAGCTAGTATCTCAAGGGATTTTAGGCCAGCATTAACGACGTTGATTATGTTCACAGAGTTGGGAAGATTCTTTCGTTAATACCCCTTTCCTGTCATATATTATAGTATCCGATGCCTTTATATAAAGCATAGCCAGTATGGCGAGCAGCTATGGGAATTGTATATCAACCTTCACAAACGGCATAATCTACTACCTACCAGCAGAAGTGTGACAATGAGAGGACCAGAATTATTCTCATCCCCTGCTTCTAGACATCCGCAACTTAAAGAAGAGCTGAATAAACTTTCCTCCGGTTAAACCATTTCTCAGGGTGGTGTCACCTGCTGAGCGTCCTGCAGCTCGAAGAAGACTGAGGAGAAAATTTCAATCGCAGAAGCATGTTCACTTAAACAAAAACAACTAGTATCCGTCCTTTTCGGAACGATCAAACCAAGGTGCCAATTGGAAAGCAGCCTTGGTGGAAACACCTATAGATTCTGCACGAGAACCGAACTTGACTGCAAACACACCACCATGTGGCTATGATTTTCCGCCGCGGTTTCGCGCCTGCGGGCAAAGACCCGCAGCACAATGGACGCGACACGATTATACACACTCGTGTTTCGCTGCAGACACCGTATCTTAATCTTTGCGGAAAACAACGAGCCAAGTGGTTATGATCACGAGAAAGCTCTCAACGTACAGTGTACTGACGCTGAATTTACCACGGATAGAGCATTGCTCGTCGGATGAATTCTAAAAGTTTGATAATTTTGACTTATAGGTTTATTTTCTTGGCTGTTGGGTGACGGGCGCATAAGTTGATTGAGTTTAACAAGCACGGCATAAAATAAATTTACCTCGCGTGTATTCCGCAATCAGACACCGATAGGAAACACTCAACTGCCAGTGTTTGCCGAAACATCATGCACGATGTCTGAAGCCAAAACACGAGCACGAACTGTGGTGTCCTATCCACCGCGTTGCATGTAAGTCTGGAAACACGGGGTCCGCGTGGTACAGTTAATACATACGCTATCGTGGTAACAAATACTTCTCCATGCAGTGTAGTATTTGAACATGGCTGTTAGAAAGTTGTTTAAGTGCCATTTCATTTGAAGCTCATCGAAATTTTCATTACGTTTCACCGGCTCAATATGGCGTTGAAAAAGCCGCATCCCAGAGAAAATAGACGAATCCCTCGCCCTCACCATCTTCGTGGCTCAGGTAGTTGGTAGCGTCGACCGAAATCGGTCAAGCGGTTACCGTAAGAGTTGGGGATTTCCATTCCCGCTCCAGCCTGTGGAACTTTTTGCAAGACGAAAATGTTCAAACTGGTGTTTTCATTGGGTATTGAGTTAAATTATTCGGCAAAAATTCGCTCCCCATTCAACATAAAAAAGCAATGATTTTCGCATGATTTTATTCACATTTCCTGCAAAGTACCGCAATCAATTGGAAGAAAAATCCAACATTAGTTATGAGAAAAAACAATTTTTTACAAAAAAATTTGAAAAATTAAATATATGCGTGAGGTTTTAGACAGTAGTTGAGTGAGAGATAAGAGCCAAAAAGTCAGATGACTCACAGAAATATAATGTGAAATTTCAGATACCGAGATTTCAACAAAGGCTGTCGACATGGCGGCCTTTGATAGCAACCATTCAACCACTATGACAGACTAAGGAGCATTGCAATGGAAACGTTACATTTGGTTAACTTGGCGAGGAGTTGGAGTTACTGCATTGAAGCAAATGGATATATTTTGCACCAAGCTGTGTGCAACCTTGTTGCATATTCCACACTAGCATGGCTTTGTTAGTTTCATAAAACACTTTGTCGATGATCAATGAGAACAAAAATAGAACACTTAACTTGGTAGCATTGCAACAGTGTGCCAATAGCGTTGCACCATTTTGTGCTATCGACTCATCCATATTGTATATTGATATATGTGATGCACAGATTGAATAAGGACAATTTAGCGATAAATTTGTTTCGAGCTATTTGTGCCTGCGAGTTACTTGCACACACGTGCATAAACTTCATTTGTATCATAAAACGCTTTGTAGATCAAAATGAGGCAAAATTGCCTTTTCTTAGTCATGCAGTTTTCTCAAGATATGATAGTAAAAACTGCAATTCCGCAATATTACATGATGCCAAACACTCAGGCCGTCCTGCAGCTCCAAAAAGGCTGATAAGATCATTTTAATCGCGAACCATGTTCCCTCCGTAAATACAGGACTCACTTAACACTAGCAAGCACGTTGGACATTCAACAAACAAACTATAATTAACAGTTCATTCGAGCCGAACTGCAGTTTCTATACATTTTCGTGGAGAACCAATAGCGGAAGAAGAACCGGAGCCTCACACACCAATAGCAAAGGGTTTCATGGTTCTTTAGACTGAATAAAATATAATGCAAATTTATCAATTCGATGACATCATTTTCTTTACATCAACAAGCAGTCCTACGTCAACTTTGCGGTTATGTCACTGACATAACTCACCCTTTCGTTTTTCCTTTGAAGAATAGAGTTTTGTCTGTTTCGTGCCTGTCTGTGCGGTTCCACATTCGCTCTCGTACGATGTTGCTGCAATATCGCTCATGCTCAACCAGTCATTTTTGGTTCGGTGCAGACGTAAAACATGGTCGATATGATTCTCGTTTGTAGGTCAGGTGATCTCCCAATCGGCCCAATTCAGCCCAATCACCTCATTGCCTCCCATCCTACCGGAGCGTACATGTTGCCATTGACCCTTTTAACATCTCGCCAGTCGGGCAGTCATCATACACTAGCTCTAGCTGCGCGTAGAACGCTTAGCCGTGATGCGTTGATAATGCTGTAGTTTAATAAACGGTCCCTAATCCTCGGCTTGCAAATTCTCGCATTGATCGGAAACTCTCCAATCGCACATTGACGCATTTTCCCCAGCACTACAAAGCCGGTGACCAACTTGTTGGTGTTGCCTTAGCATTGGTACAAAAGTGCTATCCTGCCCAGCTAAGTTCCTGCTGTGCTGTGATTTCGAAAGTGTATTGCAATTTTCTGCAATCAGTGGTAAGATCTGGTATATTTACTTATTAACTTTTTTGCTTATTTATCTCAGTCGTTACATGCACAGATAAAAATAAACATTGAATTTTCTGCGTTATCTAATGCACATAAAGGGAATGCTAGATTTGGCAGAAAATAATGGGATATTTCATGTAAATTTAAGCCAGATAACGCCTGAATCTAGCCTGTTGTATGAAAGATTGCAAACATTGTTGTATGGCGCATCAAAAATTGCAAACAATTTCGTCGTTTGCGCCTGCTTTGGCTTGGAATTAAACGAGGGTAAATTTTACGCGCTCGTTAAAATTCATTATTTTTTTCTGTGTGACATAAGATATACCTACAAAAATGGCGTAGATCATTTTGTCTTATTACTGATTGTTATTTCTGCTTGATCAAGGGTCAACAACAAGGGTGTCAGAGAAATGTATGATGTATGATATTGTAGCACGGAAACTAAATCCGACAGCAATGGGCTCTCCCCTCTGTTAGACTTGATCAAGCTTTAATAACCACTGATTATCCTAATCATGCCGTTGTATGAAGGGCCAAAAAGGGGTTGGGTGGATCGATATGCAACATCACTTATACGTATCCACAGGGATATAAAGAATCTCCTTCCAAGAACAAGACTGAACAATTGGTCAAAAGAGCAAGCTATCTAATATGAGGATGCCTCAATGGGCGGGGAGAAGAGCCCGCCCTCTATTCACAAACTGTTAGCAATGGGGAGTTGGCATTTCCACTCTCCCCATCCAGAGTGCTTCAATAGGGTGCCCTGATGGTCCCTCCCATTCTCATGAAATATTTATATAATGGTGTATATATTTATGTAATGAAAAATACTACAAGCATTCGTATCTATAATATATGATCTTCGTTCGGTTGATCCTGAAATGCAAGAAATTTTGTAAAATGTTAAAGTGTAGAGTTCTGTGGTTTCGCGCTAAGCACGTTTTCGTTCATTTTCAGCGATAGCAGCATTTCACCACAATCTTGATTTGAGGTATCCTGAAAAAGTTTATTAAATCTATTGAAATTTTACAAACTAACATTTATACATTTTAATTTACTGTTGCCATGGTCACTATTTGCTACTTGATGCTGATTTTATAACAGCAATCCGCTTTATTTTTGCTGACCTAATAGTTATTGCTTCCGAGTAAGGAATGGGACGATTCAAGTGGAAGGGAGTTAAAGATAAATGGCCAAAAAAAAAGTAATGTTTAAATCATCTATGAAGTAAAATCAATAAAATGATATTGTGAGTTATGATGAAGTAATGACAAAGATTGAAAAGTAAAATCAAACACTAGCCAAATGGCACACAGTGCTGCATGAATCAGATCAGCTCATAATTGGTAAAAAGTCCATTTGCAAACCGGAAAGGAAAAATACATTCTTCAATAAGTGCAAAAGCCTACCACAGATTCCGTAATTTTCAAAAACCTACCACAGCTGTAATTTTCGGCGTTATATACTGGACATATAAGGAATGCTAGATGTCATAAATTGAAGGTATGTTTCGTGTTTAAGCCAGATACCGCCTATATCAAGTTTGTTGTATGAAAATGTGAAGGTCATGATATGATGGAAATAATACGATGTTGTAAAGAAATACTACGTAATGTACATATAATAATTAAATGCCGCTATTTGTCTTTTCCGCTGCGATGTTAGATGATTGAAACTCTAAAATAGCGAAAATTCCAACGTGATATAATGAAATAAAGTTGATCACATGGCATCCTAGCAAAATAGCAAAGAAAATTTAGGCAAATAAATTTCATATGAGTATGATTACTGCACAAAAACAGAAACTCAATAAATGCAAAAAAAAAAAAAAATTAAAAATGAATGACAGGAATTTCTTCGATAACTCTTTTTTCCTACTGGGCCCATAAATGATTCTTTATGTCTGTAAAATAAAAAATGTAGGATCATATACAATGTTAGTTTTTGAATTAACTATTTTGGACGAAGAATTTTTTTTTGTAGAATTTGTCGTATATAATCCACTCTCTAAAAAAAATGTAAAAACCCATCCCATCTTTTCAAATACATAACGTGAGTTAGGTGGGCCAAAACTTACAACGATGCAAATGCGAAGCTGAAAATAGCATAACAAAATATTGTGAAGGGATGTTATAATATAAAATGATAATAACAATTATATTTGTAATGTCTGCATGTCTGCTGATCCTGCTGCAATTATAGACGGACTGGCATTACCATAGCCACGAGGGAAGAAAACAATTCAAAATTATTACACAATACTTGGGAATTCCATGGATGATCTGAAATTATATACCGTGTAAAGAATACTTCCATTTTTCGTGGTAGGGTAAGATTTCAGCATGCTACTTTACCGGGGTCACGCTGCCTACATTGCTTTGGTGCGGCTGCCACCTAATGTATAGTTGACGTGATACAGCGTTTTTTACACAACCGCTGGATGCCAGGACAGACGCTGTTTGAGCCGCACCTCCTTGGTGGACAGACGCTCGGCACGCACCTCCTCAATCTAGCTGAAGTCAGAAGGACAACAGTGCCCAGGCTGCACTCTGCAAGTACGCAACCCTTAGCTGGCGGTCTTTGTCATCTCTTGACCCGTGGAAGCATGAGGTAGGAACTTGTGAGGACCAGTGCAATGTTGCGGGGACGCACGCTCCATCCCAGGTGTCTACTCACCATTTTGCAGCCCACAACAAGGGTGTTAGAGAAATATTGAATAAATATGTACAAGTGTCATCAAAGCCAGTTCTTTATTCAGTTGCAGTACCATTTCTTCCTTGTCTAAAACAGTAAAGAGATGAAACTGAAGAGGAATTCGAAAAAAAGCTAATCTTGTTTTGTAAACCGAGCTGTACGACCAAATAATAGATTTGAAATAATCTTCAGAAAAATCCGAATTGTTAGTATCTCGAACTTTACATGCTTTCACATGAAGGCAAAGTCACAAGTTAGAAACAGGCATGAAAAATTTGAAAAATATTTTTCTAAAAAAAATGATGTTTATTTCCTTTTCAAGAATTCGTAGGGCCGTATGACTCAGTTGAACGGCGTTTATTCATCGATAGTAGCAAGTTGAGCTTAAGGGTGGTGTTGCTACATCAAAGAACCGTCTAACCCTATTTTATTTGCTTATGCCTCAAGCTGCTCAACTAAAGCCAGCATATTTTGAAAATCTTCTCCTATCTTAAAGTTTTTCTTATGTCAACTGGATTGCAACATGAATACACAAAATCCATGCGTTCTTTTTTTGTATTAATGAGGCAGTTGAGCTCGTAAGCTGCATTACGTACAACAAGATTGGCCAAAAGGAGTTCGGGAAAACGGTTCTCTGGACGGATGAATCAAAATTTGAGCTGTTCAACTGAATGCGGCGGGTTTGTGTGTGGTGCAGATCGAGTGAGGAGGTTCAGGAGCGTCACATCCAAAGCACGATGAAGCCTGGAGGAGGAAATGTGATGGTCTGGGGATGGTAGTTGGAATTAAATGGAAATTACTAATATTTCTTCTCATTTTCTAGTTACAGGTACTCCACTAAAATGCTCGCACTCACCAGTATTCGGTCTGGGGATGTTGTCTGGGGGTGGAGTGGAAAGCCTCGTGGCTGACGTGGGTCGAGAGAAAAGTCTCATGAATGACGTGAATCGACGGGATAATTACGGCAGATCCTACATCAACATTCTGCGGGAAGATCTGTAGGTTTCGAAGAGAAGTTCGTATTTCAACAAAACAACGAGCCGAATCATACTGCTAAGAAAACCAGAGTTTTTTTTCGGTCTGGTCGATCCAACTGCTGGAATGGATTCCACAAAGGCCGGACCTCAGCCCCATTGAAAATTTGTGGTCGATTCTCGATGCTAGGGTTGACAAAACTGGTGTTATCAATAAAAATAAATATTTGGAAGACCTGGAGCGCGTCTAGGAGAGGCTAGATCCACTTAAAGAACTTTGCAGGGAGCATGCCGAAGCGCCTGCAGCAGGTTCTGAAGGCCAAGGGAGCACATATTAATTATTAAAATGCATTTCTTTTACTTTAATATATCGATTCTGGAGCCAAAATGCAGCGGAAACGTTTTTTTTGTCACAAATAGATTTTTTTTCTTTACAGTAATTTTTTTTTTTAGTTCTCCATAAGCGAAACTTCAAAAGAATATAACAAACAAGAATTCAAAAAGACTACAGTGTGTTTACTTTAATTAGAACCCAATAACTGAGAGAAATTCAAAAAATGATGTGCTGGGCAATTTGTGTTGCCTATCCGTGTACATTACATACTTAGTACCATATGAAACAATATCAACTCATGACAAATATTATGACCCTTTTTTTTTTTTTTCAATACATATAAATTTTTAAAATACATATTTGAGAACAAAATTAAAAAAAAGTTTATGTAAATGTATTAGTCTACGTCGGTTGACGAAATAAATAAACTAAACTAAAGAACTATGTTTTTGTTTTGCTGTCAAACGAAATCAAATTGTTATTGATTTTACGTCAAATGTTTACAATTTTTTTTCACGTGTACCATTCCTTGTCGCGTTCCACTCCTGCTGATAATTGGCCATCGACGTTGCTCTCACGATTTTCATATGGGATGGTTTCCTTTCACTTAACCCTCTCTTTCCGAAGGTAGCACAGGTGATTCACCAATTATTGGCACGCCTCATATTTGGCGAGCAACCATTCATTAGTCAATAATTATTGACTGGGCTTACATACATTAATATAATCAATATTCCAGTGCCAGTAAATAACTATTTGAAAACAATTGGCAATCTGTTGATTTTAAACAAAAACCTTATTTTATGGATTTCATAGCAATAGGTTGTGAGTGATATTGTTCACATAAAAAAAGCTGTGTAATATTACACATGAACAGATGCCCATAAGTCGTTCCATTGGTTGTGTAATAGAACGTTAATCGATGTTCGAATGTTATCTAGTATCCGGGCTGGTACAACTGTCGCGGATTTTGAATTCTAGTAAATTTCGTGGATTTCACGGATTTTTCACGAATTAATGCTTTCAGTCACGAAAATCACGGATTCATTTCATGGTTTTGCGAAAACCGCGATTTTTTTCTGAGAACTTAGTTAGAAAAACAATAGTGAATATCTCGAAGAGAGATTAAATCTCTAAGCCTCGAAGTTGACCGGAAAACAAACCGATCTCATTTTTGTTATATTTGTCCTTAATTAAAGACCCAATTAATATCACGTTCACGTAAATATGGCAAGATTTTGGCTGCCCATCTAATGGTTGTTTAAACAATAAACCAAGTGCTTTGAAAGTTAGTTTTACAGCTAATTCTATTTTTAGAACTTTCCACTGACATCATTAAAAATTTTCATTCTCATCACCTCGGGTAATTCAACGTTTCAAAAGTTAGGAAGATGATAGGAGGAATCGTTTCCAAAGTCTTAAATATGAATCAACAATAAAAGTACCTTAACACTGCCACGTGCTATCGTGACGCAAAAATCGATGAGATTCAGAAGAAAAGCTCCATCACCGTTTTCTAGCCTGATGAGATTTCAGACGTGTATCGGTAAAAATCGTTGGTCCTTTTTCATTGAAAATGACAATTGCCAGCCCTGACAATAAGAAACCTTACTCGCTTGTAAAGGTGAGCGCTATGGAAATCAATCAATAAATCACCGAAACTTCATTAGTGTGATGTCTCGCCTCATGTCTAATCATTATTATTTAAATGCTCATTTATACCAATAATCAATAGGAAACTAGCTTTTAAAATTGAATCACTGCTGGTCTCAGGAAAACCATTTAGTATCCTATTCTTTGTTTTGCTGCGCTATGATGTTTTGACAGAATTTATGAGAAGTTATGATTTAAGTGGTAATAAAGTGGGACCGTTGTGCTGATACATCCTGAGTCAAAATAATAATTGGAAAACTAGGAAATATATATTAACACTTCACTTGATCACTCTAAAAAAAAAGAAAACTGAAACACTTTTACAAACTAACACTAGCAAATGCGAGCAAATTCTTTTAAATTACAACAGAAAAAAAGCTATCAATTGATATTCTTTTTATTCATACCTGGACAATGTGGGTGGGTTTTTTTTTACTATCAAATATAAGATGCGTTTGTGTCGGTTTTATTTGTTTTTGGATCCCATCAGATGATGAGGGGGGGCTTTAATAATTTATGTTTGTGTTCATGTTTTTTTAACATCTAGAAATGTATGTTTGTAAATATCGTATAGTGTGCTGTTTGTGTGATGTAGGTAAAACAATAAAAATTCAGGAATGTACGTTTCTATGGCTTTTGTTTAGTTATTGTTTAGAATTTTGTTAATGGATCACTAAGCTTCCAGCTATATTTAATTTTCAAGGATATGTCTTAAAATTTGAATGTGGTACATGTTCACAAAATGTTTATCGTTGAACATATGTTCAGCTACGTTTGGTTTGAAATGGTGCACGAGTTCTTTGACAGTGTCTGTGTTGGATTTAGTGACTTCTGCGATATGCTATTTAAAATAAGTTTTGAGATTACGTTTGATTTGTCCTATTTAAATGTTTCCACAAAGATCACAAGTAATTTTGTAGTCTATAATTTTTGTGTGGCTTGTGCTAACGTAAGAACTTATTACACTCGAGAGACGCGACGCGAGACAGGACACAACACTTATTGTTCTTACAATAAGTGTTCACCTGATCTCTGATTGTCCATGGACCCCCATGGGGTCTTTAGCAGATCTTAAGAGAGTTTGAAGTTGGTTATTTTTTATATTTTCTTCTTGACCATCCAGCCCCTGCTATATCCAAACAACCCCAAATCGGCACTACAATTTTATTTCACTACCTCTGATCGATTTGAGTCAATCGTCCTTAATTTTGAATTGTCAACCATCTTACTTTATCTAACACATAAGGGTTTCTCGTTTTTCCCCCAATGATTTGTTTCCCCCTTGCTAACACTGATCTGATAAAGAATACATTGGTGGAATAAACGTTATAAAAGTTTCATACCTACTGTGAACTTTAATAAACTTTTAAACTTTATAAACTTTAACTATAATTTATTGCGCAACGCATAATAATTAACGCTATAATCACTGATATAGTGGTGTAGTGGAAAACGTGATTGCCTCTCACCTCAGTAGATCTGGTATAAATTCCAGTCGGAGCCGTTGTGAGTTTCTGAGATAATCACGTCTTCCTTCGGAAGGGAAGTAACGCCGTTGGTCTCGGCCCATGTGTTGCTGGGTTCTATATGTAGTGTCGTTTCCCTGGCGTTACGAATCAGCCAAGGATGCTGAAAGTCACGTTAACACAGCCTAAAAAAGTGATATACTTAACATTTTCCGTTCAATAGTCCAAAAACAGGAGGTTCGACTTATGTAGTTATTTACCCTATTGGCGATGACGGCAGAAAAAAATGCACTCACTCCAATGCGATACCCCATTTGTATCTGTCATCTTGGGCGTTAAGTCCTGTAAACAAACTACCTTTCTCTCGTTTCTTCTCATACAAATCTCCAAGCAAACTCTTTTCTTTTCCAGGCGGCAGCTCCGCGGTTCCGTCATCGCAAATAGGCACTCATTTATCATTTCACTCAATCATATGGTGCATCTAACGGTTCACATTAAGACCTGTCCAACCTGTTTTTAAAATTGGTGCGTTCCGGTGTGTTCATCTGACGCACTCATTTCCTCCAAAATAATTTTCAATGGGCGCTCCAGTCACGAGTTAATTGAATTTTTTTTTGCTGGTTCATCCGAAACTGCTGTCAGTCATCTAAAGCTTACAAAAACAACCAAAATTTTCGATGTGGTGGATCACTAAGAGAAAGTATCGTGGCTGAAACAAGAACAAAAAAAAATCAATGCATCCGGGTCGACGCAATCAGAAAAACGTCAATGGTTAGAAGTACTCTGAATCATCCGTGAAATACTATTTCAATATTCACATATGCGTTAAATTACTGCATTTCTTTTGGCGACAGCCGATGAGCGTTCGGAACTATTTTGATATATTCCCATCGTACGTGCATGCATTGCTTTTTCTTTTCTTTCTCTTTGGGTGACTCGCGTTACGCTGTGATGCAGCTTTTCAAATGAACCATTTCCACTGGCAAGAAAATTGGAAGCAGCGGATAAATCTGGCATGTGAAAATATGAGACGCCTGTGTTAATTACTTCGAATTAATCATGTTCAGGAGCATTAAATTATAAACAAACGAAGGATCATAACAGTTTTATTAGTGAACGTTAGTTGGTAGACCTGTTTTATCTTTAAAAACCAATGATGGAATTAGACCTTTCTTACAGAATGCAATTTATGGTCATATCATTGTCTTATATGTTTCCCAGTCTCCTGGTGTTTCGGTGACTAGTTTTTTTTTTCATCAATAATGTTGAGCGTTTTGTTGTTTAATCCTGAAGTGATTTAAAATGTGTTATTTAAGGTGGCACACTATGCACTTTGATGGCAAATTTGGCAGTTTTCATGCGGTACCCGAAACATGTTAGATATGGCTTATTTGGCCCTGGAATCACAATATTCAACTACCTTTAATTTTTCTTGTTGGATTCATGCTAAGCGATTATGAGTGGTTTCTGAGTCGAGGCGCCCACTGATGTGGCGGAGGTGTGGTATCACATAACATGTCAAAGCATCGAGTCACAGTCTTGTGGCGTGAGGGGAACGTTGAAAAGGTATTTTGACATGCTAGCAGATGCCACACCTCCGCCACATCACTGGGCGCCTGGCCTGAGAAACACAACAAACTTTATTGCGACACAGACATACACATACACATATAGATATACACACATTCGTCAATAATATATTTTGATACAAGATATTTTGCGAACTCGAAAAGCCTGGTCGAATTCTTTATGATACTTAGGGCTTCGGGCATTTCATCGAATTTAGGGGTTTCAAGCGATTTGTATACCCTTCACTGTAAGAAAGCGATCTGTATACCCTTCAATGTAAGATAGCCGAATAAAAAGGGTCTTTCGACAAGAGTTTCACTCACTTCAGAAGGTTGTTAAAAACACTTTCAAGTCTTTTTGGATAATTCCATCGATTGGTAAAGAGGATCGCGGAGCAAATAAAATCAAACATGCTAAAACGGCAGATGTGTTACGTTGTAAGTGTGGACTCAGCTTAGAATAGGTAAATCCTCCTGCCTAGAATAGATAAATCCTCCTATATCAAGAAAAACAGAATTGTATATCTATAATTTTAGCACTGACGCGATTAATGATCAAAACCTACAAATTGCGTTGAGAATCATTTCCGATCTCCAATGGGCAAAGTTGGTAGAATCTACAAACCGCTAATATATCTTTACAAAGCCAGTTCAGATTAGGCCTGTGCGCCGCCACGCCACGCCAAAAATCAATCGGCGTACTTTGTCATTGTTTTACAGCATGAAGATGTGTTCTATAATAATTTGAAGGAGTGCACAAAATGCAAAGATTGTAAGGTTTGATTTAAAAAGTAACTTCTGGTTTGATCCATATTATCAAAAAACTAATTTTGGAAGTTGATAAATTTTCCTAATTCAGAACTCAGTATTTTGAATTTCCAAGACTTTTAAGTGAGAATATTGTTTTAGTCATCATCAAAAGTTTCTCGCACCTATCTTTAAAGCTAACCCATCTTAAACGCTGAATATCCTACCTCATTTGTACGCTTCATCACTCACGGTTATGAATTTCAGGAGAATCTGAACAATCTGGAGATGTGCGGTATTAGTTACCCAGGATGAATCTATAATTTATTCTACTAATATTATTTTCCTTATCATTATCGTTTTATAATGGTCTTAAATGATTTATTTTTGTTGTTGAGCTGTTATCAGAGTTAGCGCTGTAAATTAAAATTGTTGTTAAATGATACCATGCTGATAATATTATACTGAAAACTGATATATTTTAAATATTCACAAAGTTATCTGGTAAAACAGTGTAGTTTCGCGCATAATGTGTATCATAATAATTAATAAATGCAGATGAGAGTATTGAGTCAGTTTTTATTGTATGCAGAAACAGTTTTTATTGTATGCTTTGCGAAGATTAGGTTGGAGTTCTTTTCGGCTACTTATGAATCTCGATGTATGTTGATTAAAATAGATGGTCTTGTAAAACGGCGTAAGTTTGCGATTCTAGCATTTATAAACGATATCATTGGGCAGAGTAAATTACGCAGAAATTTAAGAGGAGCTCAACTTCTACGCTCCCACCCGTTACTTAAGAAGTAGGAATTTATCCTACATAAATAATCAAAGAACTTTCTATGCCCAAAATGGACCCATAAACAAGGTGATGTCTTGCTATAACAAATACTGCACCACAAATGATGTAACTATGGTTAAACATAAACTTAAAAAATATTTTTCTCACAATATCTGTAAGAATAGAGGCAAGAAAGTAAAACCGGTCTACAAATATGATAGACGACAAATAAATAAATAAATTATTCCGGCTGCTGATATCGCATGCGGTCAAGTGAAACATTGTCTACACGACCATCAGGCGATACCAGGAGACGTCCTCGATCGATGACCGTGTGAGATCCGGTCGGGCGCGTTAGGCGAGGACGCCACGGTCATTACAAGAGAGTTTCTTTTGAACATTGTTTATAATAAAATGAAGCAAGAATTTTTTAAACATATTTTGAAAGTGTATCCGAACTTATTGAACACCGTGTATATAAATTTCAAGAGCCTGTTGCCAGTTTATGTTTTCCAGTTCGGAAACAGGTAATACCTTTTTTATTCCCTGGTTTGTTCATTCAATGGCATCATAATATTGCAGGCTCAAGGAAACTGACTCCCGGATTGCTGTACCTGCAAACATCCTGAGTAAGGAGTGTATCGAAAATAAGTTATAAACAAATAGGTATTTCTTTATTTTACGGGATTGATGTACAACAATGTGAAGACCGGATGAAATTAATACTATTCTTTCACGAATTTGCAAGTATTTGATCGAACACTTTTCATCAAGTTCCGGAAAAGTTTTTCATCACATTTTTTGGAGCCTTTTTTTAGAATTCTTGCATATTCTTAGCTGCATTACCAGTCTTTTTGAAGACCCTCTTCACAATCGCCCAAAAGCGTTCGACGGGCCGAAGCTGAGGACAATTTGGCGGATTGATGTCTTTCTCAATGAAATCTATACGCATTTCAGTGAGCCAGCCGTCAAAAACAGAGGAGGGGTACTATGCTTCTGATATGAAGGCAGCAACCTCTTTTGCAGACACTCCGATCGGTAGATTTCCGCATTTATTGTTCCGGTAGTGTAAAAAATGGCAGACTTCATACTGCAGGAACATATTGCTTGCCATACCAGCACTTTTCGACCAAACTTCTCAACTTGAATCTACCTGTTTGCCTCGGTTACACTCTCCCCTAAGACGGCAGTGTATTTTTGTGGACCTGGAAGGTCTCTGTGACATACACGCAAAAAATAACCGCAGTAGAAACTACCATTTCGAGGGTTAAATTAAGCGCAAACACCAACAATTTTCAGCTGACTATAAATGCGTTTGATTTTATCATGCCTGCGATTAGATCAACCATGGTGCGGTTGATATCAATATGAGGTCTGTCAAATATACCACAAATGCTGAACGTTGTACCACAAATGTAGTAAATTTGACTGAAATTTCATGGTAGTTTTAGAGATAGGCATAGTCGGGTAAAATGGTAATTTCTACTACAAGATTTTTTTCTGTGTAGGTATCGTCGTCCATCAAAACACATGCATCCAGTCGCTTTAAAACTCGCGAATACAATTTCCGGGCCCTTGTTGCTGCGCGTTGCTTCTGTTCTACACTTTGTTTGGCGATTTTCTGCTTCTTGTAGGTCTTCAGGTTGTTCCGTTTCTTGATACGTTGAATAATTCCGACGCTGGTTCCCGCTTTATTGGTCAAATTACGTATCGGAATTGATTTGTTCTCCCGAATTAGAACTCATTCGAAATCCAAAGAACAGTGTCCCCCAATATTGGTAATCATTTACTGAGAAAAGCCAAATTGAAGAATTTCCCATGGTGCTTGTGAAAGTTTTCTAGTTGTTAAAGGAATTGTCACAATATTAAGCCTGGATAGTGTATCAGCAAGGCTCATATTTCCAGGAACGCTGCTCGTGTTTCAGTTATACGGTTGCTATCTCAACAAACAAAGCACGGCCCGGCTTACTTTGATAGGATTTTTGAAGCACAGGCAATCCCTCGTGGATAATGATCTTTATCGATCTGAACTTGAACTACTCCCAAGCCATATGAAGAAGCGTCAACGTGTAGTTCAGTTTCATCAAACCTGCTATAGTACCCTAGCGTGGTAATTGTTTTCTAAGCCTTGTTCTTCAACTCTCAAACTCTTCTTCTAGTTCTTGGTTCCAATAAAACATACCAGATTTTGCCAAATCATGCAACCTCCACGTTCTTTGAGCTCGATGTGGAATGAATTTCTCGAAGAAATTGATCAGCCCTAGAAAACATTTTACTTCTTTACTTATTTACAATGCTCTCTGGATTTCTCTTGAGAGCGGCAATCTTGTCATCCGCTAGCTTCCAGCCATCAGAGGATACGAGGAATCCCAAGAACTCCACTAATTGTTTCCTGCATTTACATTTATCTTTGTTGATTATCACCTTATGGTTTTTCAAGCAATACATCACCTTTGCAAGATTCTTGTCGTGCACTTCCTTAGTTTTACCGGACACCATAATGTCATCCAAGTAGTTTACCACTCCCTCACATCCAACTAGTACGATGGCTTTCAGAACCTCCTGAAATATGTTAGCAGCATTGCAAAGGCCAGAAGGTTGTCTTTTATACCGATATAATGCCATCCCAAGGTGGCGCGAATTTTTATCTAATTCTATATGAAAAATGCATTTTTAAAATTTATGGTAGAAAAACATTTCTCCTCAAGAAGATCCATTAAAATACATTCTAAGTCGGCATTTATTAGGGCGTTCGGTAAATATTACGATTGGGGCCCCCAAGTCAATCACACACAGTGTGACTAGAGGAATGTTAAACTTGAGAAAATCAATAGGTTGTGCCAAATATTCATTGTAGGCTATGTCAATCATATCAATCATAAGACATGATCGGCAATGGTCGATATTCTGTTGGGTCCTCCCTTAGCTCAGTCGGTAAAGGCGCAGCTACAAAGTAACAGCATGCTGGAGGTGGCTGGTTCCCGGTTTGGTCTAGGAATTTTTCGTTAAGGAAAATTTATTGACTCCCTGGGCATAACGTATTATTGTACTTGCCACACAATCAAATTAATGCAAAAATGGTACCTGCCATCGAAAGCTCCCAATTAATAACTGTGGAAGTCTATATTTCAATTATTACTGGCCGATCTTCAGAGCTGATCACTTCTGCATAAAAATATCCAGCACTTAAATGTGTTTATTAGAAGCATAGTCCATTACTGAATGATAAGACTATTAAACATTTTTTTTATGACGTGTGACTTTCGGCAGCGATTTCATGATACGATAATTTGATTACCGTATTGACCTGAGCATCAGAGTCAATCATAAACTCAACATTTATTCCCGCTACCTTGGCAATAACGATAGCATATGCATCTGACAGTGTTGAAGAGGAGTTTTTTTTTATCTAGTTCATTTATTTGATAGGCTCAATCGCGTTAGGTTTACAGAGCCGAGATATCATTGTTTTTTGATAATTAAGTGGCTTAATACTACGATTAGTAGTACTTGGACCGTTTACTCGCGGATTACCCGAGGTTAAAATGGGTGACATTTTTTGGGGATGGATTGGGCAGAGAAACATGGAAAAAGGATTCTGTAGTTTCAGCAGATAATTGCCGCGAGCACTATAACTTTATGCTATTTGTTCAGGGCTCCCTTTTTGTGTTCGGTCGGTTTTGGTTACCATTGGGTGACAATAAGACTTCTCAAGATGTCGGAACAAAACAAACATGAAATAATAAATAAAGAAAAAATAAAAAAAAACAAACAGATTAAACTCTTATACTAGACATTTGGAGAAACACATAAATCGATTGCATAAAGGTTGTATGGAATCAAATTGCACCTCTTTTAAATGGCTGTAACTTTTTACCCGTTGGGTATTTTCTTTTAAAATTTTGGGTGGAATTAGTTCAATGTGTATTTGTTTACGCTGTATAAGTTTCACTAGCAGATGTGTAATCGTTGCGAAGATGGAGTCGGAAAATCCGGATCTTTCTCATCGTGCCATCAGCACGAAGCTGGGAATGGTGCATACTACGGTGTCTCGTGTTTTAAATCGGTACCACGAACGTTTGACCATCGATCGGAAAGAAAAAAGTGGCAAAAATGGATCTCCGTATAGCGTAAGGATCACAAGCGGGTATTTCAAGCTTTTAAGAGGAATCCTAACAGTTCAGTTCGAGATGTGGCGAAGAAACTGAATCTAACCAAAACTTTCGTGCAAGATGCGAAAAAACGTGAAGGACTACACACGTACAAAGTCCAAAAGGCGCCTTATCGCGATGAACGGCAGAATACGGTAGGTAAAACACGTGCACGGAAGCACCCAGATGTTGACGAAACCACATTGCTTCGTTATGGATGATAAGACGTATGTAAAAGCAGACTTCCGTCAGCTTCCGGGGCACCAGTTTTTCACTGCTCATCATAAATTCGATGTCTCTGAGGACGTTAGAAAGCAGAAGATGCCAAAGTTAGCTAAAAAACTATATATGATTTGGCAAACAATTTGCTCGTGTGCAAAGCGGAGCACCCCATTCGTGACAACTGGAACGGTCAATAGGCAGGTGTACCTAAAGGAATGCCTTCAAAAGCGTCTACTTCCTCTTCTGAGGTCACACGATGGTCCTACGATTTTCTGGTCGGATTTAGCCTCGTGCCATTACTCGAAAGAGGTTTTGGAGTGGTACAAGGCTAAGGAGGTCAATTTCGTGCCGAAGCATCTCAACCCCCCGAACGCACCGGAACTACGGCCAATTGAAAAGTACTGGGCCATCATGAAGCAGGCACTTTGGAAACATCCTAAGGAAGTGAAATCCGAGGAAGATATGAAGAAAAAATGGATTGCCACGCAAAACAAAAGTTGGTCCAATTGTTGTACAGGACCTAATGAGTAATGTAAAGAAGAAGGTTCGTGCAGTTGGATATGGAATTGAAATTGAATAAAAAAAACATGGGAAAATATTCATAACATGTTTTATTTTACTCCCTGAAAGTTTGAAGATGATTGGTTGAACGGGCGAATGTTGCCGAATATTTGTGTGTGTCGCAATTTGATTCCGTACACCTTTTATAACACAGGTCGCGAGATCTCAACACTTCCCTTATAGGGACATAAGGTTAACTTCCTTGGGGCTTTAGGTTATTCAAAAGTCGTGTTTTTGCGGCATCACTATCCGTACATTGCCAGACTGCGTGATCGATGTCATCATTTCCACACCGGCAAAGATTGCTGTCCACGAGGTTAATTCGATAGAGGTGTGCATCTTACTGGCAGGAGTAAGATATTAGTCTACTCATTACACGAATGAAATCACAACTTTCGTGCAGGTTCTTTAACCACGCCCTCGGTGAAGCAATAGGAATGATGGAATGTAACTGCCGTCCTACATTTCCAGTGTTCCAATCGGTTTGCCAACTCAAAAGGGCACTCTGGCGTTCTAAGTGGTAAAATACATCGCCCTCCTGTGCGCTTTGTGAGCGGAGTCTGCTTTCTCATTGCCTGGGATTGAGCAATGTGAAGGGACCCATACAAAGGTGATTAATTATATATTGAATTATATTAATCTTTCGTCTCATTTATTTTAATATTAGTCAACGGGTAAAATGTGTGTCCCAATGACAATGAACTATGTCTTAAGAAAAGTTCAGCTACAATTTACATCACCTTAAACATCTTTTCACAAAACACTTATTTAGGCCGCGGGAAGAGTAATAATCAAACACGTGGTAGCAACTATTAAAAACGCGACACATGTTTAACACGGGTTCATGTACTACATAGTTAGGTTTCGATCGCCGATTGCTGAAGAACGCATGTAAACGGAGGTTGCGTCGTCGAATGTTAATATCAAGGAGACTAAGTAGCTTGGAGCAATCGATGTGCCCCTGCAGGAGGTCGCCGGTAAAACACCCTTTAGCAACGTTACGCCTTGCTTCTAGTAGCTCCAAGTTAATGTGCTTGCAGCGACTGTCGTAGCTTGGTAAGTTTCGTGGAAGAGGCCTCAGAAACAATATAAGCAATCTTTGAACGTCAATTTGGAGTCGAAAATGACTCCTAGATCCTTAACTGCCGTTTCATGCTTTAATTTCACCCCTTTTATTGTGTAGTTGTACACAGCTTGAAAAAGTAGAGTGAAATTCAGTTCAATATCATGCACATAAATGGAGCGTCACCAAACATAAAATTCTACATTATACATCGTGTTATGTTCAGGGACATTGCATACATCGCGGATAATATTGCATGCAAAAACTCATCTTTGTTAGAAGTTCTTCATGCAAGTTGCTGCTTTGTGTGGAATGAAATAAAATTTAGCATGCTCTGATATTTACATCACAATGAAAATTCAATTTTTTTTCTGTGTAGGAAAGCATCACCCATTTTTATCCGAACGATATGGCCGAGCACTTGGACACATTTAGTGCCATCCTGTTGAGCCGGCACCAATCGTCGGATACTTCTATTTCATGTTGCAGAAAGTGAGCATCATGACATCCATTTATTACGTAGTTGAGCTTCAGGTCGTCCGCATATGAAAGCTTGAAGCATTTGAGGATTATGTTCACGTCGTTCATATACAGTAGAAAAAGGAATAGCCCCAAGTGACTGCCTCGAGGAACTCCAGATGTAACGGAGAAAGGTGATGAAGCATAGTTGCCAATCTTTACAGACGTTGACCTGACAGTCAGGTAGGAACGAATCCAAACAAGAAGATTATGGTGGATGCCCATTGTGTCGTATTTCGCAATGGCAATCTCATGGTTCACCTTATCAAACGCAGCGGAGAGGTCAAGTTCAATCTCAAGAATGATAAACGAAGTAAAGGCAGTTAGATTAGTTGTTGTGGATCACTTGAGCATAAATCGGTGTTGATCCTGCGAAATGATATGCGAGTAATCCTGAACCAGCTTTTCCAAAACAATTAGTTCGAAGACTTAGAGATGGCACTCAGCGCAGCAATTCCGCGGTTATTAGTGACAGTTCGTTTGCATCCTTTTTTGTGAATAGGGAAACAACAGGTCCAACAGTCAGGGAAAACACCTAAAGACAATGACAAATTGAAAATTCTGGCTAAAGGCGTCGCAAGAGTACTTAGGCAGCGTTTCAGGATCAGTGAGGGAATGCCATCAGAACCAGTTCCAGTAGACGATTTAAGCTGCTTTCCGGCTGAAACCACTGAGGCACTGTCGACGGAAAATGAAGTTCCAAATCTTTTTCAGGACTTCTTTCTTCTTCAACAATGTTTTGCTCTCCAGTATTTTCAATTGCTGCTATTTTTATCTACCGAGATGCTTGTGTGTGCCAGTTGGGTGCTTCCAAGTCCTGTTTAGTGCTTGTTGTTTGGGCGACGAACTCTTACGAGCAATGTGGCCTAATCGTCCACTGGAACACTTTATTGGCATTTGGACATAATGATGATCGATGAAAAATACTACCGCATCCCCAACAGTTGTTTCCGCATCGGTTACTCTGGTACCACGACTACCTCGGACCTGTCCCCTGCCACGCCAATTTGAACGGTTACCATGATTTAATCCTGGATTCCTGAACACCGAAGCTATGGTTGCCGTATCACGAGAGTTGGTAATCCTTTCAAACTATTCCTCGTTTGGCTTTTACAGTTCACGGTCAAATACCAGATCACTATGGTCTTTCAGTGTACCCTGCCCAACCCAATTCATATGCGATAGAACTCGAATTTTACTGTCGCTACACAGAAACACATACATCTTTATTCATTTGTTGTTTTATTGCCCCAGAGATCATCGCATGAACTTTTCTGGAACAGTAAAATCAAGGCGACCAGAAAGTTAAGGACTTCAACAATCTCGTTCACGAGTATCACTATAATTGATGAATAAATTCTCAATTGCTTTTGAAATTATATTTTCCTTTTCAAAATACAAATTCACCATTTTTTCCAGAATGGTAAAACACGTTTAGATTCAGCTTCACTTCACTAAATGTATGTATGTATGTAAGGTAGCCACCATCCCTTCTAAGACCTTGTCATGTATGCAGCTCCACTTAATAGCAAGATCAAATTGAGTTGCCGGGTTGTATTCACAGTAACGCTGTATGAAGGGCCAAAAACGGTGGGTGCGGACCCGTAAGCAGAGACGCTTACGCGAAACCCGCGGGAACATGAGATTCTCCTTCCAACGATACGATCCAACAAATCGAATAACCCAATTCGCAATACGTATTAAGCTTTCTACGGGATGGCTTGTTAAGAAGGGCGCGTCACTCTCACTGAAACTGTTGGAGTAGAATTCACAGCATCACAATCGAATCGGTAGGATAAAGAAAATGATACTGTTTGTTCCCTCCTAGACGCCGGTTGTCATACCACTCCATTGTCCAATTCCAGCTTGAGTGATACCCTGATGCTCCCTCCCTTCCCAATGTATATTCAATTTCATATAGTAAGATTTAAAATATAGTGGATTAATATTATAATTATAAAAAACATAGTGAATGAATATTATAACGACAAATAATATAGTGAATGAATATAAGAATGATAATAACACTTCCATTTGTGGACCTGAAAGTTAGACAATGTAGCTGCGAGAAAAAAAATTGATATTAAATTATCTCATAAAACTTGGGATACCTATGAATGATCTGAAATTATATAGCAATAGAATAGTAAACCTAAAATTTCGATTCATCGGAAATAGTGATTTTAATGAAATGAATTTAAATGCAATTATGTCACATCATTTAATATCATAACATAAAATAATAAACTGACGTTATAATATAAAATAATAATACTAGCAGGCCAGTAAACTATAGTAGAATACATATATCCGTAACTAAGCTGAACATCCACTCATCGAAAGACTTCCACTGTTGCAGTTTCTATTGGATTAAGATCTACTAAGATTAGAATTTCTTTTCACAATAATAGTCAGAGAACATAATAAACGTAGGTACAAGATGTATCTGACATCTACTGGTATGTTACTGAAAATAAATATTAGATGTGTATTAATACCATAATAATATTGGAAAAAAACTGAAAAAAGCTAATAATAAGGCGAAATAAATTTCATATGAGTATGAATCCAAAAACTGAATCTTAATAAAACAAACATACAAAAAGATAAAAAAAAATGAATTTTTCGATAGCTCTTGTTCATCTGGACCCATAAATGATACTTTATGTCTGTGAAATAGGAAATGAATGATTGTAAACTGCTAGGTTATAAATTAATATATATTTTTGATGAAGAAGGAAAGAGCTTTTTTTAAGTAGAATTTTTCGAATATGATTTTTTCTAAAAAATAAAAAAAAAAAAACATCAAAAACCTTTCTATCTTTTCAAATACATAACGTAGGTTACATGAGCTATAACTGACAAGGATGCATATATGCGAAGCTGCAAATGACTTATAAAAAAGCATACAAAATGTAATACATGGATGTTATAATATAAAATGATAAGAATTTCATTTTTATTTAAATGTCTGCAGATTGTGGTCCTGCTGCAATTGTACCATGAACCTGAAAGCTAAGACAATGTATCATAGCCACGAGAAAAAAAAATTGATTTAAAATTATTTTACAAAACTTGGGATATCCATGGATGATCTGAAATTGTATAGTATATAAGGAATCATGGGATATAAAGCATATAATGAACCTAAAATTTCGATGTGCTGCTCTGCTAATACATGTGATATAACCACAAAGGAACTGACTCTTAGCTTCGGGTCTTGATCCCTACTGAGCCCTTGCGGCATGTCAAGCCGGCCAGTTCAGCGCAAGGGAGATTCAGCTTCACTTCACTAAATAGAATAAAAAATAGGCCTGTGCAGTTTAGCAGAAGAGTCAGGGCCTGATTTGGAATTGAATTGGGCGAAATCTATACTTGTAATCACCTTAGTCCTCATGCCATAAAAATCCACATTTAGATACTAGTTTCCTGCGTACAAAATATAGCAACGTAGTATTATTCGTAAGTACTTAACCGGTAAAAAATATATTGTTTATTAATTTTTTTTAAGTTAATTTTTTTCAGCCTGTACAAAGCTCAATCAAATTAACTTTACAGAGCCAAGATTTCATATTTGTATACATCAATTATCTTAAAACTAGATTAAGGGGAAAGAACCGATTACTCGCGTCCGTCTCGAGGTTAATAGGAATAACAATTGAAAGGATGGGAAGATGGGCGGGAATTTGAAGTATGGTTTACATAACACATACATTTTAAATTCAAAATTGTCAAAATACTTAAAACTATACAACTTTCGGCTTCGTTTGATTTTGACTTGAACATTTTGAGAAATTTTTTAGTTATATAATAGCATATAATATTAAATGCAGGTGGCGTCATCATCTTACGATTCACCAAAATTAACGGAAACGAGGTGTAGTTTTAAAATGGCAGCTATCAAAATTTACACAAGGAGGGCACTCCAGCTTGGATGTCTGTTTTCTGTGATAATAGGTATTAGTGGCATTATGTGCATGCGTAGCGAAATGAGTATCAGCAATGTTAGCACAACCATGCAGTTTGTTATAAATTTTGATGTTACAAAAACCATCCAGTTTGTTATAAAAACGATGTCATAACATGTATAAACTTAATGTTATGACATCGTTAGGTAAAATTTGTTTTAGGTAATTGTAATCGAACAATATTTCAAAAAAAGATCGTTCGTCAGCGAATGCCATTTGTTTAACGAAATTGGTGGTAAAATTTCCAAATTGTTTTGCATTGGAGTAGATTTTCACCAAGGTTTTTTTTAATTTGATTCTCTTTAAATTACTTTCCAATAATAAAAACGATTATTTTGATTATTATTTCATCGTAATTGTAATGGCCGAGAGTTTTGAACCCAAAAAAAAAGCAATTTCATGTATGTGAGCATGGTGGTGTTTGTGTTTATAATAAGCGTTTGTCTGTGACTAATCGTTTGTGACATGTAATCCATAACTAAGTAGGATTAACTTTAGTTATGTTTTGGAGCATTTAGTACCATAGTTAAATAATTGAGTGATCATTTTTTAATATAATTGCTATGTTCTGTTCGTTGGGGTGCCCGTGATGCTCCTAACACGCCTTCTGTACAAAGTAATTACACATCCACTTAAAGAATCTTTTAAATGAGAAAGTAAATGCATTGACTTTTTATGGATTGGTTTTGAGGTTGAACCAACTTATGTTTCGTTTAAAATGATATTTTATAATATTTATACAATGAAATAATGCAGTAGTACATACATTTTATATCACTAATATATAAATATATCTAATTATTATATTAAACAAATAACACTAGCGGTAATTAAAATTGAGAAGTTCTTGGACTGATTTTTACCTGCTCCCAAAAACTGTTAGCTTTTTTTGAAGTGGTTGGATTAGCTTAGTTAGCTTAGAGCAGAAGGTGTTGTCACTTTGCCTCTTTCTATCACCACTAAATTTCATGGTTTGCATCACTAACGTCATTTGACGTCAATCATACGTCGTTACAATAATACATATTGCATGTTTTTCACTTAAAAATATATTTAAAAAAAATACAAGATAGATGGATTTTGTTGTTGTAAAGTCAATGGTTTCGCAATGCATATTGTATATTGCTATCAGCCGATTTAAAGGTAAAACTTTCATCGTAGTCTCTAACAAACATGGACATTGCCAGCGTTAAACTATATGCAAATGAAAGATAATAACAAAAGAATAAAAATGCGCCAAAAAGTACTAAAACGCGATTATATAGAGTTCTGACCAGTAAAATAAAGAGAAACTACGCAATGCAGCATTAGTTTTCGAAGCATCGATGGACGAATAGTCGAAAATGATCAATTCTCGATAATTCATGTCATTCGAGTAATACATCTCTCCAATCTCAAAACACTTTCGTGAATTGAAAGCAGCAGCTGGTATAGACATTTTTACTTTGGTTTTGTTGGATATCGTAGAAGTCTTACAATTCGCAAGGGATGAACGTTTAAAGTCATTGTTTCTGGTTGGATTTTTGGCCCTTATGATGAATAACTCTAGAAAAAATGAATTGATTAAGGGCTTACGCTGAAGCATTCTAGACGGCCGCCATTACCTCAAAATTTAGAATTGATATAACTTAGAATATGTACTACATATTGAATATTTAATAACATCAGTTACTTGCTGTGAGCAATCTGATAGAGTTCGATTCGATGTTCATTCACTAACAATCGAAATTTATCAATTTGAAATAGTGAGGTAAGTTTGCGAGAGAGATAAAAGATAGTAAAAATTACATCGAGCAGCAATTCACCTTAAGTGTTTTTTATTAAATGGCAAATTTTCAATGTTGGACCCATAGTGCCTTGTCGAGAAAAATGACATTCGTTTTGTTCGTACTGCCTCGAGAATGATTTTTGTGTGCGCTTTCCCCCTCTCTCACTTTGCGATAATAACTCTCATGATGCAGCTTCACTTGATGTGGCTGGCCTCGAACATAACCCAAAACACCTTTGCATTTATTTAGAGTGAAAGAGAGAGTGTGTGTTGGTTGAAAACATCATGGGGTTTCAGAAATTATGCTGCATATCGAAGGGCAGATAGCTGTTCTTTGGTGTCACGCAGCAGCTTGAAGTCGTCTATCCACAGCATAAATATATGGACACTCTATATGAATGCTGAAAACATACTGATGGTGATGAACAGCAATTCTGCAAAAACCACCATTAGAAAGAGACAGAACATTTAGTTGAAGGAATAAGACAAATTATGCAGCCTTTTCACAGAATCACACCTCGAAGGTAATTCATGCAAGGGGTGTCAACAACTCATTCCATATGCAGTTACGATTGGATGAAGCGAACAAACTCAAGCCAGCATCACTTGGCAACGCCCCTTTTCCAACTGACATCGTGTTCGTGCTGTCTCTCGTTTAGATTGTTTTCTCTCTCTTTCCTTCGGTATGTTTGATGAAACAAAACAGTACCTCTGCACTATGGCGTTCCTGGGGAACTTCGTCAGTCTCTATTCGTCTATTGTTCGCGACGGTTGTGATACGCGAGAAGGTTGGTTTTCACTGCTTCATCTCTGGCAGATACACGTGCGTTCTGAGTGTTGTGTGGTTATAAGGAAGGGTGACCAGCGGTTTTCAAACGGCTCGTTACATCCCGCATCTGTATGGATCCGATAGTGCTGCCACTATGCGGTGAATAGCAGCATCTGAGTGCTTCTGTTTTCAAAGCAACCCTCCTAGGATTAAAGTTGCTGACTCCTTACCAGCATTGAGAAAAGTTTACCATCTACCCTGTGCAAATACATGAGTGTGTTAAATTAATGTTGAATTTCGTTGACCGTTTTTTCATATCACGTGCATTGAGCAACATTTGCTCACACTGTGATCAAATCAGTCATTCAATCGACTTAGTCTTTGGTGTGTTTTCATTAAAGGTGGTATGATTAGTGCAAAATCAAACACAGTTCATACGAGATACTTATGTAAGAATAAGTGCATGTATCTTATTTCCGAAAAAAAGTGAATTCAGTCGACAAAAGCTGAATGTGTGAATAGTAAAGAAAATCTGTGGCCAAAATATAAATAACGCGTGAAGACTCTATTAAAACCACGTAAAGAAAAACGCATCAAAATTTTAACGGAAAACACAAAAGCGCCCCCTAGGGCTGTCGCACTGGCGTCCTATTTGGGGGACGGATTTTCGGCGGTGGGTGCACGAGCTCCACCAGCAAAAGATCTGATGGCATTTGGTTCAGTGCTACAACATAATCAACACAACATAGGAAATGTGGTTAACAGTTTAGTTGTTCAATAAACATTTAAATAGAACCGTTGTCTCAATATTGTATTAATCGACGAACGGTAAATTAGTTCCAACAAATTTATTTCATAGATAGTTCATAGTAAAGCTGATTTCAATGTTACAATGGGCTCCGCAAGCTTTAAACTGATTAAAATGTTCCAATGGGCTATACGCAAGCATATACATTCTTTCAACTGTGAAATATTCTCATTCTAGTTTTTATTATTTTGCTTGCATCTAAAACAAATACCTAGAAACCATAATACGTGGGAAAGACACACTTGAGACCTGGTCTCTTCGCGTTGCTGCCTATAAGCCTTCCATATATTGATCATACAAATTATTCAAGACATTCTGAAATCACGAGATGTTATAACAGTACTTATTATTTTTTCAAAGTGAGTAGTTAATCGTTACCTTCTGCGAGTTCCAGATTTAAAGTCTCCAATGACAATTTTTATTTAAATAGTTAACGAAACAGACTGCGTAATATTGCGTTTCATGTATAATCAACCTCAACCTAAATACAATTTGTATTTTTATTTGATTTCAATGTATCGTTCTGAGCGGTTTTAAGGTCGACTTTTCGTAAAGAATCGGGGAGAGAAATGAGAAAACAGCAACGACTCTATTGAAGTGAAATTGAAAAGCCTAGTTAATCAAAAACAAAACTTGTCAGCCCTTGTGAAAAGCACAACCTATTTTTTCTGCAGAATATTAAAAAAAAACGTAAAACTTGCAAATTTTCCCCAAGTACAGTTGAAATTGGGTTGACAAATTAGTCAAACAGAGTTCCAAAGTACAAAATCAATTAAAACGCTACCAGTTATGTGTTCTATTGTATGCAGTTTTTATACTTCAACAATATACCGGTCTAAGTTATGATTTACCCCATACATGAAAATCCGACCCGCTATTCTGATAGTTCAACCAAGTTTTTTACAGTTCTTGGACAATCCTTATTATAAAAACAGTAACGTGGGTAGACCGTCTTTTCGAGGTACGTTAAAGAATATGGTGTCGATCCATCGATCCCCAATCCAACATTTAAAAAAAAATCACTTAAATTGACGTGACACATCGAGCAAATTTAAGAAAAATGTAGCATTATTAACTTGTACGGAAAATACCACACACCGTGATTCTCTGATGCCTTCAAACGGGGAGAAAGAAATTTCTGGCAATCAACCCAAATTCACACAGCCCTTGTTAGATTATATGCATTCTTAATGGTGACAGGCCTTGGGTTGCATGCAATGCAGTAAATTATCATTTCGATCATCATCTAAGGCGTGAGAGCAGAATTAAAGAATTTTCATATTACTGTGAATCTAACACTTACCATGTTAGAACACTTTAGATATTGAACTGTTGGAAGCTGTAGAATAAGCCAAGAGCTAGAATTTCCTTACACACCATAATTAGGAATTCAACTTCTAAACCTAATTATCGGAAAATCAATCTACCTGAGTCGAAATGACTATTTAAAACACTGGTCGCATGGTTAAGGCTGATAAAAACAAATTGTAAGGTTAAACTAGCATTACATGTTTTCAAGTTTGAAGAGTTAATTTCCAGGGTTCTTATGAATGGTCAATATCTGTATGAATGAAAATTTGTACAGAGAAGGAGCTTCCACTTCTCTCTTCTAAGAGTATTACAAGCGAAACGGTTCACTTATAATAGTTTACGTGCGATTAAGACAAGTGTATAGCGAAAATTAGTATGCAGTTCTAGAGTTGAAATACAGTTGCAGGACTTCGAATTACAAATCGTGGAATAAAATGGTCGAAAGTGCAAACGATTTTTCCCACAGATCTATTGCCGATTTGACTCTTTTGTCCATTTGAAATTTTGTCCACATCGACGTTTTGTGGTCCTTCTCATGATTCGACCATTTCTTCATTTGACATTTTGTCCTCCTGATTATTTTTCGACCTTTTATTGAATCGACTTTTCCATTCGACTTGTGTCGATTTTTTCTCATTTTAACTTTTGTCTTTCGACCTTTTATCTAACAATCATAAAACATATCGTGTACAAATTTCTTCAAACTCATTTTTGTTGTACTGACACATTGACATAGTTTTATAAATTGCTTATTGGGACCAGCGCTGAAAAATGTCATTTTCAATGAAAAATCTCTTACGATTTTTTACTAAATACGCCCAAATAACTCATCGGTGAGCAAACGGTTATTAGAATCTGATCGATTATTTTTCGTTATGATAGAACGTGACAGTGTTTCGGTCATCGTAATAACAAACCCATTTATTGATCTTATTCTTATTTTCAGTAAAAAGATTCACTCTCAGTCGATTACAAATTACTACTTGGTTAATTTCATGTCGACTTGTTAGGAATTTGAGAGCTAAAGTCGCATAAGAAAACATCTCATGACTACATAGAGAATTCATGAAAGTCTGGTTTTTGTCATGATAATGAGATGTATTTTTTTCACCGTCGCGCAACGGTGAGATACAACTACAAGTATGTTTAAAATGTACTTTTATGTTTTATTATTGTCTGGTTCTACGTATTATACCATATTGTCAGTAAAAGACACTGGTTATAGAGCTTGTGAGAAATCACCATTATTTATTTATCAAAACTATCAGTCTAATTTAAAAATGTGACTCACGTTGTGCCAGTAGTTAAGTATTATGAATATTACATTTTCCAGAAATCGAAGAAGAGCTAAGAATAAAAGATAGTTCCAAAATATTTTTTATTTCTCAGGACACTTTCAGATGATGTTTAAGAACCTTAAATCTCCAGAATAAATATCAAAATTTCCCAGGGAATAAGTCCTCACCTAATTGGAGACTGTTTGCACAGTCGATCGTGGGTAAACGATAGATTTATTTGGGTTCCTTCTGTAAAATAGATTTCATTGCTGGAACAAGTGTCAGTAGATTAAAGCTACTGATGGTTGTCGAAAGCGGAATGGGCAAAGACAAGCTGTTGTTTGGTTAGGACCGGAGACCTCCATTACTATTCAGTGAAATCGAACACTATGTCCGATTCTCATGCTAATTTGTGCATTGAAATTCCGACGATTAGAAATTTCAATTTTTATCAGATACGGGTGTTCTTGAACAAGAATTAGCCAAATAAAGTTAGCAAAAAATGTTTATACTGTTGAATTGTTAAATAAACCTTAAATAAATTCTTAGCTCTCCCGGTGTCGAACAAGAATTACGGTTGAAATGACAAATGGAATAGACAATTTTAATGCTCTAATTGGCGTATTAAATCAATGTGGTGTTAATTTTTATTCGAAGTCCATCAGTCATGTGGATATTATAGGATTTTTCATAGGAAGATGTTTTTTTTTGGATTTGGTTTATGGTTAAGTGTTGTTTTTAATTCAGTTAGTTTTAGGTGCTTTGCAACTATGATAGATGATGGGGTGGTTCAAAGTAGGGATTCAGCTCCAACCTACTAAATCGATTATCAATCCTGTCATCCCGTGGTCATTCTCCCGAAATTTGAGCTATTTTGGTTGTGAGCTCGACCTGCGCTGGATTTTCGAAGTTTATATAAGACTTACTATGAGAAAACCAAACTTTTTGTACCCATCCTCCTAACTCTTTGGCATGATAATATCAACTCTTTGGCATCATGCCAACAACTGCGCCAAAGACCATTTTTCGATTCCCAAGTACATAAGAATCCATTTCTATGTTTAGGTTAACTCTTTTCCGAGAGGCCAAATTATAGCTCACTTTTCCACATCTCTATCGGTATTTAATGATTTTTTTTTTCAATCTATTTTGAACTTGCTATTCACTTTTAACTAGCATTTAAATACATGTTATGTTTTTATTCAACTAAGGCCACGGTCGAACGAAGCTAAACGTGGCGGCATCGAACAAACATATTTTTTTCACAGCAACAGCGTAGACATAGAATATTTGAAATTAATAACCGTGAAAGCTCATATAAGCTGACCACTAGGCTATCAAATGCATAATAAAATCATAAAAGCCCACATAAACCAATAGGAACAATTGTATAATTGTACTGAAGAAAGTTTACTGGAAAACACCACAGGACAAAAAAAACTATCCAAAATGGAAATTCCGATTCTGGACCATATAAGGTTAAACTCATATCAATCAAATCTTTTAGCTCCACAGTTACGCGGATTTTGTCAACTTTGTTTAATAGTACAATCTCTGCTACTGCCTTGTTGTTTTCTCATGCCAAACAGTTCGATTACTATTAACAGCAAAATATAATCACCCAGCTACAAGCAATAAATATCTGTCAAATGTATTCATCAATCAGAAGTACGATGTTGCGTCTTTCATCGAAAGACGTTCGTTTCGCAAAGTATGCCTTAACGTAAACCAATGGAAGCAGCCGACAGAAAAAGACAACATCCTCAGGCAATTTGTTTCTGTTGTGCTATCCGCGCACTTTCGTCCCTCTGTAGCAGCTATCTTTCTATCAGTCAAAAAGAATGATGTGAACGTAGCGACTACCAAAAACCGCGTTGGGATCCACGGTTTTTAACGAGAGGACACGTCAATACGTTGTTTATAGGAAGCGTCTGAAATTTACCAGTGTTTAGGGAGCCACCAAATTGATTACCGTAATCGATTCACTTGTCTTGACTGAGCAAAAGAATTGCCGTGTGATTGTGCCAAGTAGCAGTCAATGATGTCTTCGAGCCTTTGCCTTGAATCATATTCTTTGAGCATTACACACCCTAGAATAAGATGGGTATGATAGTTGCATTGCGACATGTATGACATGATACAGTCGAATAATTAAAAATATAAAAATAAAAAATGAAAAAATACATTTAAAGAATTGTAGCTGCAAGTTATCTAAAACGCAGTATGCTTATTGATCAGTGGTCCATGTAGCGAAAATCTGGATTGTAAATGTATCTAATTAAATAATCTAACGAGGAACACTAGACATTATCTACACATTATAACTCTTAAATCACAAATATAGTAGTTTTAAAATATACTACCACATTTTAAACTAAACAATTAAAAAAAATCAGCTGTGTCTAAAAATCGACTGTTATAATTGACTGATCCCCTTTGTGCAAAAAGAGGAATAAAGGTGTAAGACAGTTTTTCGCTATTGGGTAAAAATGACATTTCTGACGAGTTTGATTTCAACATGTCCGGGAGTATTTTTACAAACCGAATTATACGAATTGTTGAGTTATATAAGTTAAGTTAGAATAAGTACAGTCTGTACGATTTTGTTGTCGAAGACGGTGATAATAATTAATTAAAAATATTCCGCTAAAGCACTCAAACAGTTAAAAAATACGTCATAAAAGCCAAGCTTGTAATCAAAGCCATATTAATAAATATCTGAATTAAGGGGCTTTGATCGCCTGGGCCTTTAATCGCTAATGCCTGATATGGAAGTTTCCCTTTTTTCGTTAATGAAAAGTCCTTAGATGATAACGATTAAAAACCCTGGTCATAACAGAGAAGAAATTAATTTCACTCTCAAACACTTTTTTTTTTTTCGAATAATGCAATTTTTTTGTCACTGATACTGATGTTTTTATCGGTCACATGTAAATCTACAAAGCAGTTTTTCGCTATTGGGTAAAAATAAGAGTCTTTTTGAATTAACCCTGCACACTTCAACTTTAATTTTGCCAAATACTTTTCTTTTACCAAAAGCGCTAACATTCCAGGATGAATTAAGTTTGAATTTGTTATCAATCTACTGTTCGGTTTTTCATGCAGTTATCATAGAACGAGAAACGAGTTCATGACAGCAGTGCAGGCTTTGTATTGGAACCAGTCAAGTATACAAGAAGATTTATCATTTCAAAAATGGCTTTCTTAGTAGGTACAATGTTTGCTAGGGCAAGAGAGTTTCTATGGCAACGATAGAACATTTCTTTCTTGCAGTAGTGCGAAGAAAAATGACTAAAAAAAATGCTAAATGCTCTGCAACATCACGTTGCTATTTGTGAGGTGTTACAGTGAAAGCATGCGCAGTTTTGCGCTTCTTTCATGCTCTTTAATGTTGAATAAAGTTTCAATCTATTTGAAAAGTACGTTTTTGACTATCGATTGTGTTCGACGCTATAGAAAATTGAAAATTGTGCTGTTCTCATATTCATCACTGTTCATCCTACTCAAAAACTAAGGATTGATTCTCGAGTGGTTTGGATTATATGTTGTTAAACGTGAGCCAATGTTATGTCAATTAGAAACTAATTTATCCGTATTATAATATTTTGTTGCATAGTAAGATGTACATATAAGCATTTTTGAGCACTACTTCGGCAGTGGACCGATTCCCGTAATTTTTTCGCTACGACCCAGGCGTATGCAATCCAAATGACTGGATTTTTTAGCTCATGAGAATTTCTTTACATAATCAAAATATCGAACGTTTGATCTGAGTACGGTTAAGTAATAGCAAAAAAATTACAAGAATTGGTCACTGCCGAAGTAGTGCTCCACCCTATGCGATAAGTATTCTTCAAAACCAAATGTTCAGCTGAAAAGAGGTTGCATGTTAATCAAAATAGCAGTAAAGGATATCTTTTATCATTGTACTTATTTTCATCCTAGATCAAGACATTACACTGTGGGGAAAAATGACCACAGTGGCACCTAATATATACGGCTGATTGTGTTTTTGGAATCTTTAGTATTTTGTGTAAGAAAGTGACCATTCAACCCTGTTTTACCTTTAAAATGCATTTTTTGGTAGATTGAAAAATAGTCTGCTAATCATTAAAAAAAATTCTAATATTTGATAATTCATTTGATGAAAAAAATCGTATCTTAGCGATCTTATTCAGTAGCAATGACGGGGAGTGTCCATTTTGCCCCATTTACTCCTAACATTTTTTTTAGATTTAAATTGGCTTAAATGATTGCGGCTTACCAAACTCGATTTTTTTATGTCATTGTATGTAGGGTATGTCTCCCTTAGGGCCTGTTCATAAACGACGTAGACTCAATTTTGATAATATAAGATCCCCCCTTCCCCCTCGTAGACTTTTCTTCATACATTTTTTTGAAATTTTGTATGGAGCATAGACTTTGGTCAGACGCCTCCTCCCCCGAAAAGTCTAAGTGGTTTATGAATAGCCCCATATTTCTTCTTCTTTAGAATTGCTTTTACAATTAGCTTATTGCTTGCTTATATGATACAACTTAGTGTTCTAAATGTACTTCCACAGTTAATAATTGAGAGCTTTCGATGCCAAGTACCATTTTTGCATTAGTATGATTGTGTGGCAAGTATGGCAAGTATAATCATACGCTATGCCCAGGAAGTCGAGAAATTATCCTTTACGAAAAATGCCTAGACCAGATCGGGAATCAAACCCAGCGACCTCCAGCATGATGTTGCTTTGTAGCTGCGCCTTTACCGATTGAGCTAAGCATTCCCCAGCTTAATATGCAACGGTCAGTTACATTATTCATTGTAACTCATCAAGTAATCGCGCTACAAAAGATATTCAACTAGTTATTCGCATGCGAAGATAAACTATATACAACGCTGAACTACGGATATTCAAGCAACTAACTTTACTAAGACAAAAACTTTTGAGCGGTATGGATGTAATATCGGTCTGTAAGCACCACATTGGGTATATTCGTGGATGCAACTTCATCCTATTCATTAAGTTTCAGTCTTTGAAAGGATTTTTTCGTATTATTTGTTAAGATATTGCATTCTAAGATGTGTGCTCTTCATTTTAGAGCAAATTTCCCAGATCAAATAATTGTTTTTTTTCCAAAACACATAACTGATTCTGACTTATGATGTATCGGCCACTCGATAGTTTAAACATCTTAATTTCCATTAAAAAATTGTTGTTGCATATAGTTTTGATTAGATGAACCATTACACCAGATACTTATCCAAATACATCCACTGAAAATTCTATCAATACCAACATAAAACGATGTGATGAACATAGTAGGCAAAAGTAAGAAAAATTAAAAAAAAAAATTAGTTTTTTACGTGTGACTATTTTATTTTGGGTACATGATAAGGATATTGGTTCAATTTGGCCTAATTTAGGTCATATGAAAATAGGGAATATAATCTATTCAGCTCAGTCAGTGAAATCATGGCAGTCAATAAGTTAAGGAATTTGACAATCACACGAAAGTGTTTAACTATAAATCGATGAACAATGTCTCAATTGTTTCAAAATTAACTCATCATCATGATGGCAATATTTATTACATATAGTATTTGGTACATGGGCCATCTCTTTGCCCTATCTTCTAGTTTTGGCTAAGCTCTTACAAAAGTTTACAACTAATAGACGTAATAGAATATACTCGTAGAATATGTAAGAGACTAAACAATTATAACGATATTAAAAAAAAATTAAACAAAAATTTTAGTGCTATTGCAAGTGCACTTTTTATCTAAATTACTGCTTTTTGAGGGATAAATGTTCGATATGTAATCCGTGTGATTTATCAGTCAATTCTCCATCATAAAAATAGAATCATAAAAATAGAATATGTCATATAAATAACAGTATTCTAGGGGCAAAAAAGACACTTGTAGTCATCGCTGAATTAAAGGGCTACCGTATGAATTTTCATTGTAAGGCTTTTTCGGGACAAAATCTGGACGGATTAAATTTGGAATAAAACAAATTTGGTGTTAGTTCAATCCAATATGCGTTTTTTATTCTTTTAATTGTGCATTATTAGTCATCTTAAAACTAATTACAATTACTCAATTAGGCTGCATGAAGAAATTACAATCTTTTGAGTTTACTCCAGCCATTAGGGTCTGTGCAGACTTCAGTACAACCGATTTAGCTGCTTTTGTCCAAGATTTTCGAAATTTTTCTATAGTTGTAGTTCGTTTTGTTTATATTGAGAGAGTTCTCTTTTCACGAGAGCCCAATATCGCTCGATATGTCGCAACTCCGGGCAGTTAGGTGGATTAGCCTGTTTCGGTACAACATGGACTCCATTCGCTTTATACTATTCCAAAACATCTTTGGCGTAGTGACAAGATGCCAAATCAGGCCAGAATAGCGAGGGAGCGTCATGGCTGCGTAGGAATGGTTACAATCGCTTCTTTAGGCATTCTTCACGGTATATTTCCTTGTTTACCGTTCCGATAGTGATGAAGCTTTGGCTTGCTCGACCACAGCTGCATATTGCCTGCCAAACCAAATATTTTTTGGGAAACCTGGCCTTTTTCTTAGTCCTAAAATGCTCCTCTACGCCGTTTCGTTGCATGGCAGTATAATAAGACATTCCGGGAAGCTGCTTAAAGTCTTCCAGCACATAAGTTTCATCGTCCATTACCATGCAGGAAAACTTCGTCAACTATTCGCGATACAACTTGCAAGCCCAGGTTTTAGCCGTCGTATTCTGTTTATCATTACGGTTCGGTACAGTTTTCACCTTGAACGCCTTGCCGGTACTTGGAAGTATGCACGAAAGTTGGGGACATTTTAAATTTTCTAGCCACAGTACGTACCGAAAGATCTGGTCTCTTCTGTAATATTTGCTTCACCTTCGCGTCCTTCTGATGGTTCCTGAGATCCGTTTTTGTTCCGCTCCCAGCCTTCCTGGCTGTTGTCAAGCGTGTATCAAAATATTTACGAACGTTATGGACAGTGTTTGCAGGAAAACCTAAGCTTTTTTGCAAGTTTTCTTACTGATAGATCTGGATTTTCATTGTGAAGTATTTCCAGAGATATACGTATTTAGTTGTGTCCAGATTTTGTCGCGAACAAGCCTTATTCCACATTAGACAAATAATACTTTGGGCCGCAACCCTTTCCTTTTTTTTTTAATCTATAAAATTTGTACTTTCAGGGTAAAATAGGGTAAACCGGGCTTTTACATGCGTTTCCCAAAACATGCGTTTTTGATTTTTATTTACATATACTATGAAAGTTTTTAAGAATCCCAATCACTTTTTTTCCCCACAGAGCATTTGCATATTGATTGGGTTCATTCCAAAATGTTGTGTGCTTTCGTTAGAATGATAAACAATGGAATCAAAACAAATCAATCCACTTGCACGCCATCCCTTTGATGTATATTTGGATGAATTGCGGCGTGATGAGATTAATATGGAAACATACAATACATATTCACAGAAATCAGCCATGAATTTCAACAGAGGTGTAAAATTACCTCTGCAAACGATAAAGTAAACGAAAACCGGGAAATCGCTGGCAATCTTTCAAATAACTGATTAAGGTGATATCTCGCTAGAATTTACATAAAATATCGCGTAAAGTTATGTCAAATTTAGCGTAATAAATATATGGATTAACGCTTGCATTTAATAATAAGACACCATTTTCGTATGGATGAACAAAAAATAGATATTAAAACAAAACAAATTTTCATTGATTCCTGTATTAATTCAAAATTTTACAAAAATGACTCCGGTTCCTTTCGGGTGGTCTTGCGGCATATGGCCGGAACTTTTGCCATAGCCTTCGAAAAAAAAATGTTGGCATATTCTTCAACCCTCCGGTCGCCTTATTGTTTAGTTCCTTTTCGATTATCGACAAGAAATTGTTCGAATAGATCCTCCGCTTCAGGTTCGCCCGGAAGTTTTCAATTGGCGTTCTTGGGAACAACTGGACGTGGCAGGATTTCACCACCTTGCCTTCCGGCTTTCGCTTAAGCGCTTGCTGCACGTTCAACACTCGATGCTTTCAGCTTTCTCCATGGGCGCCAGGATCTTGTATATGGCCGACCTTCACAAAGTGTGGACTGTTCACTCCGGGGTGGAGCCGGCGGTACTTACAAACCATCGAACGTAGTTGCTTCACTGATTTCGTCATAGCTGCCATAAACGAACTGACAGAGCTGTATATTTTTTTGTATATAGCTTACTTATATTTAATGACGATTAACCGGTGGACCCAGCACTAGGTGGCAGCATAATCGTATGAAAAGTCGGTGAACTATGTCTCTTTTTTTTCTAATGATAGCGTTCGATACCGTAGAAAACTAAATGTATTTTTATCATACTTTTTACTTAACAGAAGAAATTAATTACTATTTAATTACACAAAGACCGTGGTGAAAATATTGATGACGCATTCTGTCAGGTTTTTTTTTATGTATTTGGTTCTTATCACTTGAACATATTGCTCAAACACAAAAAAAAACTAATGAATGTATAATCCAGGGAAACGGGTTTCCTATCTCTATAAAAAAAATTGAAATCGTATTGCACTTAAACCAACTAACCAGAAGTATTGCGTTAGTGAGCCAGTGCTAATGAAAATGGGCATCAACATTATGTAAACAGATATCAGCATTCGTTATCACGTCAATTTCAGAAGCATCAGCCTAATCAGCCTTTGAACGAAGGCTTTTGAATATAATATTTTCGGCATTATATGAAATGTATCAAAATATTAAACGATTTCTAATGCAAACTTATATGTTACTTTACGCTTCATATATGTGAATGACTGTTTTTGCAAAGTTGGTTTATTCAACCTCCTCTCCCAGGCTAAATGCCCGCACCTTGGACTAAGCGCTGCGCATCAAATCCTTGTGCAACACTTGCGCCATCTTTCTTACACACTTTCATCCACTATTTCTTCAAATACCTGTCGTTTTTGAAGACCTTCCCTATTTTTCGGAACTTGCCCTTCATAATCACCCCATTTTTTTTCTATTGGGCGAAGTTCTGGCAAGTTTGGCTTTGTACCACTCCATCACCGGTTTCGCTTAATGGCACGATGCCAGATCCGGCCAAAACAGAGTGTCACCTTCGTGGGATCGGAGGAAAGGCAGCAGGTGGTTCTGAAGGCAATCTTCTTTATATATTTGGCCGTTGATGCGGTCGTTATATACGGCTTGCTGGGGGCGACCCCGGCGTAGTGGTTGACATCCACATATCTCACGCCAAAGTCACGAGTTTGAATCTCACCCCCGGTTAAGTTACGAAAATACCCAAAGAGGTATTTGAGTGACTACGACGGGAGATGAACTAGCCCAGGGCTGAAAATCTCGATAATAAAGGAAAAAAATATTTAGATATACGGCTTGCTGAATTTTACGCACCCACTGATCGCCTGCCACACTAAGTCAACCTTCGCAAATTTGTCAACCTTATTCTTCCGGAAATTCTCTGGAACATCCAGGCGGGACTGGCTGACGAAAAACTCCAGGCCGGATAGATGACAGATGCTTGGCGTCCGCTTTAATGTACGTCTTGTTGTCCATTTAGACTGCACCAACTGCTCGTGGTACAGTTTCCTGGCGCAGGAATCAGCTTATCGGTTCGGTTAGGTGCCTTCCTTACCTTGCAGACAAGAAGTACGGCCCGCTTCATTATCTGTTGAAAGGAAGAATTGACCTTCTTGGCCACGTCCCGAATCGAATGGTTCGGATTGCGCTTGATGTAATACTTCACCTTCGTTGTGTTCACGGGGTCGGTCGTCTTCGCTTTTGTTCCGCTGCCAGCTCGCCGCTGGGTCGTCGGGGTCTCCTTGAACGATTTTACCACACGGGACACGGTCGAATTGTTGATTCTCAACTGTTTTGCGATCCCCCTGTGGGACTGGCCTGGATTTTTCACGATTGCGCCCATAATATTTCCCCGAAGCACTTCTTGCTTGGATGCCATCGCAATAATTACTAGACATATTGTAACGAAATTTTGCACACGTAAACATTACACTCTAAAAAAGTTGTACCCAAAAAGGTCATAATTTTTTACCAATAAAATAAAAAAATATACACAAAAGAAAGTGTTACAGTTTTTTCGAGTACAATCCTTATAAAAAAAACATACGTTTTCTTGATGTATCTCCGACAAAAAAAAATTAAAATAAGGGTGGGTTTTTTTTGTTGTTTTTAAGAATATGATGAAAATGAATATGGCTAGGAAGTTCTAGAAAATTGACCTGTAATTACGATTTGACCATCATTAGAAAATTTTACTTGTTTAAATAGAATACCTAAAATCATAAAAGGATTGAAAGGGATAAAATGACATTGAAATGGATAAAATAAAATTGATGACACTATTGATTTTCAGGAAACACAAATTGTTCTCTAAGCCCAAATCAATTTTTTTACTAGCAATATTATGCACACAAAATAATAAAAAATCATCAATAGTCTTCTCAATACAGAGTTTTGCTGACAGTATTTACTACTATTACTGTTAGTCAAGGTCAAAAATTTTAACTATTGATATAATGAGTAGAAATGACAATCTATGTCAATCGGTTATTAGTATTAACTGTCGAAATTACTAATTCTAATTCTTCAACTTTGTCTAAAAGTGCATTGCCGTAACTGTAATATCGAAAGTGTTATATTTATTGAAATTTTCAAATGATATTCTATGGTGATATCATATGAATATTCAGATATTTCGTAGTCCCGCGTTAGATACTAAAGTTGCATTGTTTCGAAATGACTATTGATACTGCCATGGATAAAAAGAATAATTTTAAAGAAGTAGTAGAATAAGAAGAAGAAGAATTAGAAGAAGGAGAAGTAGAAATTGTCTCTAGAAGAATGATTTCTTTGCGATATGGTAAAATTTGTTTGTGAGATTAAGCTTTTGTTCGCGTGATACCCACTAAAGTTCATTTTCGAATAAAAGACATACCTTGACTTCAGTTTTTGAATTATTGGAGAAAAATAACCTTTTGTTGCATTTCACTGTTTATATTAATAAAAATCCCAGTTTCTGTAAAACGCTCGCATTTTGGACTTGACATTCATCATTAAAGTCTGTACAGTCTGCAAAAACTTTAGTCAGTACAGTCACAAAAACTTTCCTGGTGGCTGCTGTTCAGTTTTTCTGGAATTACTGATTGTTTTGAGACATTGTACCCTCCTTCCAAAAGTGCCTCTAGACAATCGCCCAATACCGTTCAATTGGCCGAAGATCTGGACAGTTCGGCAGATTGGTGTCCTTTTTCACGAATTGTACATTATTGTTTTCCAACCACTGTAGAACCGACTTGGCGTAATAAGTGGAAGCCAAATCCGGCCAGAAGAGAGGTGGAGCCTTATGATGTCTGTACATTGGCTGCAATCTTTTCTTTAAACATTTTTCCTCGTTCACCTTGGCGTTAATAGTACCCTTTGTGAAAAAAACGACCTCAAACCACAGGTGCAATTCGCTTGCAAGCCCGGTACCTTCTGCCCAAACTTTTCCATCGCCACCGTGGTGTCAGCGTCGTCCACGGCCTGGTCCAGGATGCATCCGTCTTTGTTCTACAGAATCCGGTTATGCGGTTTTTGCGCTCTTGTTTTGGCCAGAGCTTGCTGCTCCAGGGACTTTAACGACACCTTCTGTTTCTCGTACGTTTTCAGGGAGTTCCGAGCTTTGATTCGTTGAATAATATGATAAACAGAAATGAATAATGTAAACTAATTGTTATAACAAACCATTCAATATTTTAATAATTTTTTGTCTGTTGCAAGTCCACATATCGAAAAATAGTACGTAATTAGACAATAATGTTTTTGATTTGGACTGCTGCAAATAGCAAATAGCAAAATGCGCTGGTGGGGTAAACCACGATATTTCGCATAACAGGACAACATTTCATTGTGTTAACAGATGACATTTATGGTTTTGGGTCGCTTTTCAATACAAACCGGCACGTAGTGCAGACCGGTTGGTTCAGTTATGGGAGCATTTCAATGTAAAATTCAAGCGATATAGCTTAAGGGTTTTCATGGGTTCAAATGAGACAACCCCGAAAAAAATATATACAAATCAATATTTTTTTTACTCTCGCATAGTTTAACAATCTGTGTGTGAACCACATGATATTCAAGCTAAATTAGTGTTTTAATGCCTAAAGCTGTAAGAATGGGTTGAAGTAAAATGCGCCGTGCTATTTGGCAATTTCTAAACATCTTTTGTCAGTTGGCAAAAAATGCGGTCCTTCCTGGAATAATAAGGTACAGATAGCGTCACCAATTCAACCAACCATATTTTAAGTTAAATTGATCATCAAAACGGTTGGCCCGCTATTTGCAGCAACAATTTCTTTAAAATAATTTTCCGATGCTAAATACATACTTCAACAGGCTTTTTCCGGGAATTTCAAGAAGATAGATTAAGCTTGGGGCGATCCCAGCGTAGTGGTTAATATCCTTACCCTTCACGCCAAAGTCACGAGTTTAAATCTCACCTCCGGACAAGTTACAAAGCGCCTTTGAAAGGACATCGATGGGAGATACACCAGTCCGATGCTGAAAATCTCGAAATCAAGCAAAAAAAAAAAAAAGATTAGACTGATCGGATACAATCGATACAGTTTCTACGCCAGTTACCCTATTTATTTCAATTTTTTGAGAAATTCCTTTCCAGGTGCACCCAAATCCGGCAGAAACTTTGTTGCTGCCATTTACTTTGGAAGCAGGGTACGTTTGTAAATGAAGCAACCGGAAAGTTAATCCGCAAAACAAAACTGACACCTATCAAAACACGCTCAGCAAAACCGATGTCCTCGCCTGGAAGGATATGTGGGAATCACACTTTGTCTGACAGCGATAGAATAAACCTTGATATCGATATGGGTTCATATACCGAAGGGCAAAACAATCGATAGGGGAATAAGTACTAACTTTGGTTCTGCTTTAATGTTTGCTACATTCTATTAGGAAGATGCTGCATACAATAATTTGTAACGTCGAATTTGGTTTTGTGTGATGTCTTTCCTTTGTTGGATTGCCTCTCTTGCAAAGGTTTTTTATTTGTTATTTGTTATTTTTTGGTTATGGAGATTTCTAGCCGCTGGCTGGTTGTTCATCTCCCGCCAGCCAGTCACTAAGACACCCTTTTTGGGCATTTTCGTAATTTTCCAGAGGTGAGATTCGAACTCGTGACTTTTGCGTGAGATGTTTGGATGTTTATCACTACGCCGGGGCAGCTCTCTCTGCAAAGGTATAAGTAGAGTAATTGATTAAAAGAAACTAAAAGTTATGTACTACTACATTATTTTAGATTTTTATTTGTAATGTGGCAAATAACCATCATCCAGCATATTTTTCGTTTAAAACTAATGTAATATTAATTATTGTAATTCTAATATCATAATTGTATTCTATTTGCCAACCGAAACATAGTGATGACATTTCCATTACCAGAATTTCAGTTTAGAATAATTTCATGTGAAACATTTTCTGCTCCAAGTAGATTTTTCAGTATGACTGTCACAAAATTTAAAGTTATAAGACATGCTCTGCATTGACAACGTCAGGCATGCAGGTTGAAAATAATCTATTGTTGAAAAAGGTACTGATACTAAATGCAGTAGAAAAAATGATTGCAGAAAAATGTAGGTGTTTCAGGGAAATTCGGGAACTTCTGAATATTTTCTTCCAAAGAGCATTAGAAGTCTTCAAAAAAGTTCTGGAACCTCAATTTATCCGTCCTCGAAAGATTCACGTTTATTTATATTGATTGCAAAGGGATATAAGCGGAATAATGGGCACCTACAAAGTATTTACTTAATTTCATTAATTATCCATTGCACTACCTGTTTGATTTGTTTGAAGTAATGAAAAATTAAAAAAAAAAGAAACTACTATATGAATTAGCATGCTATTGATCGCTATTGAATGGTTTTGGAATTAAGTCACCTGTTCCATCCATAGGACAGCTCCTTAGCGAACATAAACATAACAAAGATTACAAAGAGTTACGCGTGCATTGAACAACATTTATTTTTTCTGTTATCTAGTGAACATATTATATTTTAATCTGTAGGTAATAAACAAGATTTGCATAATACGGTAAGCTATAACTATTCTTTAATATACAGCCAATACATGTTCTTCAATAACCTGGAATAAAACATGCCGCATGATAAGTCAATATAAAATCTATTGAATTTCTTAGTGCGCCTTAAAATTACGGAAATAGAACCAAATAATCAAAAAATTAAGTTATAGTAAAAAATCGAATTAAAAATAAAAACATAAAAACTTCACTCTTTTTCGAAATACTTTTTTAAAAAAACACTCTTACGAGCTTATTAGTAGAATTATTGTAATTTGAAATCCAGGAAAATCACTAGTAACGCGAGCAAATTTGTCAAAGGATAAGCTTTCTATAGTGGAGTTTAACGGAATTTGCTCGCGTTTACTAGTGATAGTTTGAAAAAGTGGTGCAGTTTTTTATAAAAGTTATCAAGTGAAGTTTCAACTTAAATTTTCTTAGTTTTGCAAAACATAAAAAAAAATTGTTTTCAAGAAATAGCAGTATGTAAATGATATTTTAGCTTTAAATTTGTTCCCTGATGTTTTTAAACACAATATTATGGCGGCAAAAAAAAAATAATTTGGTCAATAGATAATTAAGTGTGTTTTCATTATTGTAGGGGTATATTAGGGGCAGAATTGGCACATTGCTGGATCCCAACTTTCAACATATTCAATAACAATTATATTACAAAGTATTTGTTCAATTCCATTAATTAGCTGTAGTACTACATTTTTGATTAGTTGCGTGTTAAAAATATTAGAGGGACGAAAAAACTATTACTAAATTTCTAAATAATTGAAAAAATGCGGATGAAGTAGGTTGATTGAAAACGATCGAAGCATATAGAACATACTACTTAATTATTGATTATATAACTTAGTAAGAGTCTATATCACAAACAATCACATGTACCCAGATACACATTCTTTTAGAATGACCAAATCACTTTTAAACTGTTTGGCACCTCTAAACCTCAATATTTTTGTTGGGCTGCAAAATGGTGAGTAGACACCTGGGATGGAGCGTGCGTCCACGAAACATAGCAATGGTCCTCACAAGTTCCTACCTCATGCTTCCACGGGTCAAGAGATGACAAAGACCGCCAGCTAAGGGTTGCGTACTTAGCTGGTAGTGCAGCCTGGGCACTGTTGTCCTTCTGACTTCAGCTAGATTGAGGAGGTGCGTGCCGAGCGTCTGTCCACCAAGGAGGTGCAGCTCAAACAGCGTATGTCCAGCGACTGAGAATGAAACGCGGTGTAGGCAGCGTGACCCCGGTAAGGTAGAATGCTGAAATCTTACACTACCACGAAAAATAGAAGTAATCTTTATACGGTATATAATTTCAGATCACCCAAGTGTTATATAATAATTTTGAATTGTTTTCTTCCCCCGTGGCTATGATAATGCAAGTCCTTCTAAAATTGCAGCAGGATCTGTAGACATGCAGACATTACAAATATAATAGTTATTATCATTTTATATTATAATATACCTTCACAATATTATTCAATGCTATTTTCAGCTTCGCATTTGCATCGTTGTAAGTTTTGGCCCATCTAACTCACGTTGTGTATTTGAAAAGATAGGATGGTTTTTAATTTTTTTTTTAGAGAGATATAAAAAGAGGTATACAAAAAAAAAAAAAAAAAAAATATATTCGTCGTCCATATTAGTTAATTCAAAAACTAACATTGTTTATGTGCCTACCTTTTCTATTTTACAGACATAAAGAATCATTTATGGGATCAGTAGAAAAAAAGAGTTATCGGAGAATTTCCTGTCATTCATTTTTAATTTTTTATTTGTTTTGGATTTATTGAGTTTCCGTTTTTGGGCAGTAATCATACTCGTATGAAATTTATTTGCCTAAATTTTCTTTGCTATTTTGCTAGGATGGTGTTCAACTTTATTTCATTATATCACGTTGGAATTTTCGCTACTTTAGAGTTTCAATCATCTAACATCGCAGCGGAAGAGGCAAATAGCGGCATTTAATTATTATATGTACATTATGTAGTATTTCTTTACAACATCGTATTATTTCCATCATATCATGACCTTCACATTTTCATGCAACAAACCTGATTTAGGCGGTATCTGGCTTAAACACGAAACATACATTCATTTTATGACATCTAGCATTCCTTATATGTCCAGTATAAAATGCAGAAAATTACGGCTATGGTAGGCTTTTGAAAATTACGGAATCTGTGGTAGGCTTTTGCACTTATTGCTGAATGTATTTTTCATTTCCGGTTTACAAATGGACTTTTTACCAATTCTGAGCTGATCTGATTCATGTGCCATTTGACTAGTGTTTGATTTTACATTTCAACCTTTGTCATTACTTGATCATAACTCACAATATCATTATATTTGGTAATATTGTTTTATTGATTTTACTTCAAAGATGATTAAAACATTACTTATTGTTTTTTGCCCATTTATCTTTAACTCCCTCCCACTTAAATCTTCCCATTCCTAACTCGGTAGCAATAACTATTAGGTCAGCAAAAATAAAAGCGGATTGCTGTTATAAAATCAGCATCAAGTAGCAAATAGTGACCATGGCAACAGTAAACTAAAATGTATAAATGTTAGTTTTGTAAAATTTCAATACATTTAATAAACTTTTTCAGGATACTTCAGATCAAAATTTTGGTGAATGCTGCTATCGCTTAAGCGCGAACCACAGAACTCTACACTTTAACATTTTACAACATTTCTTGCATTTCAGGATCAACCGAATGAAGATCATATATTATAGATACGAATGCTTGTAGTATTTTTCATTCACATAAATATATACACCATTATATAAATATTTCATGGGAATGGGAGGGACCATCAGGGCACCCGATTGAAGCATTCTGGATGGGGAGAGTGGGAATGCCAACTCCCCATTGCTAACAGTTTGTGAATAGAGGGCGGGCTCTTCTCCCCGCCCATTGGGGCATCCTCATGTTAGATAGCTTGCTCTTTTGACCAATTGTTCAATCTTGTTGTTGGAAGGAGATTCATTATATCCCTGTGGATACGTATAAGTGATGTTGCATATCGATCCACCCAACCCCTTTTTGGCCCTTCATACAACGGCATGATTAGGATAATCAGTGGTTATTAAAGCTTGATCAAGTCTAACAGAGAGGAGAGCCCATTGCTGTCGGACTTAGTTTCCGTGCTACAATGGGTGGTAGTACATATCATACATCATACATCTAAACCTCAATATTTTTGTTCCAAACTTGGAAGCAGTAAAATATTTTAATTCAAGGTTTACCTAGATTTGAAGAAAAAAAAACGCCGTACTCCAGAGCGCACGTTAAACAATAACTTACTATGCTCATGCTTCAATTGTTATTTTGTTATTTTTATGTTCTCCATTCTCGAAGTAATTATGATGATTTTTAGAAGGAAATATTTTCTCATCGCCATGAGGCTCTAGAAGTGGACAGTAATTTTGCTAGAACGAAAGATATAAAGATAAGGTGTTGATAATTACGACAGGCTGTGAAAAATTGTACAAAAGTAGTTGAAATTGAGTGAAGGGCTATGCTCATGTTTTGTAGTACGATGCTACATAACATGAAACATCTTTAAAATGAATTTCTGGATAAGGCCCTACAAGAATGGGATAGCAGTCGGTTTCAAATTTTGTCAATGCATTAATTTATATTGGTTGTTTGGGTACCACTTTTTAACCTTGTATCTAAATAATTTCTTCATCAATTGATGCATGCCTCTCATCAGTCTTATACAGTAGCATGATAGAGTTAACGCCCTGATTGATAGATTATTTTTTAGCTTGTCTAGAAATTTTATTTACCTTGTTTGTTTTCTTTCTTCCTTTGTCCGTGACGGATAATTACAGGTCGAGGCGAGCCGCCATCCGGGGTCGGGGACCCATGTGCCGGATGTAACAAGCCAATCCTAGACAAATTTCTTCTCAATGTGCTGGAACGAGGCTGGCATGCTGCATGCGTGCGATGTTGTGAGTGTCACCAACCTTTGTCAGACAAATGCTTCAGCCGGGAGTCGAAGCTTTACTGCAGGAATGACTTTTTTAGGTAAGTTAACCATTCTGTTTTTTATTTAATTTAACGTTCAAAATTCATTCAGAAGCTTGTTTGCCGATAGCAACGATTTACATACAATATGTACTTATCCAGTAGTGGTGGTTGGAAAATAAATGGGCTTAAAGATTATAATTATCAGTATTCAGAATCGCGTATTCATCTTCTTGCTTTGAACGCCTCGAACCGTAAAAGTGTGCTCGTGTAAGGCTAAAAAAAAAATGCAAGGTTCCACCGTGCACATGAGCTGAGAAGATGTGAATGATGAGATTGATCCTATGCGGTAATTTATATTCTATAGTGGGCTACCCTTGTCTGCTCATTGAGAACAGTCGCCTTGTGCAGGAGATGAATCGCTCCAGACAGAAAAGGGTGTGTTTGTATCATCACGCATCTTGAATTTCGGTGCATAGAACGATACGCCGCGGGATTGTAAGACTTTTTTTTTTATGTGAGAGGAACGTTTCGAAAGCTATTTGAAAAATTGAAAAAAATATTCCGATCGTAGCTTGTGGGTTGAAACTTGTTCTGTTTGGGCATCTGAAATTATTCCAATAAAAACTACTTCCGTTTCCAATGATCAATGCTGAGCAAATTTCAGCCCATGTACATAAGTACGATTGTTTGCTTTCAAAAATAGTGTCAACTAAATTGTGCTCAGAATAATCCGTTTCCGAATTCTTGTGTTGTTATTTATTTACTTGGGTCTTGCGTAATCGTTTTTTCATTTGTTTGTATTGACAAAATTCATCCAATAAATCTATTGTTGAGCACTTCTCTACCAAATGAGTAAAGGACTTCACCTGATTCTCTCCGATTTGCATGAATCTTTGCTCGTGGTTTCTGTATGAGGAATCACTTTTTTTTTTAAAGTTTGTAAAAAATTGGTCATAACTCCAAAACCGTTAATTGAAACGGATTTGTGTTTGAGAAGAAATTGTAGATAAACAATGGGGCTTTGTAAAAAAAAACTTTGCACGAAAAATGAATCATTCTTTTTTTTTTTTCTAGAAAATTAGAAATAAAATTTGAAAATGGTGGAAGTCTATCTTTGCAATGTACATATTTGCCAATTTTTTTTTTCTGGATACTCCCTAAGTCTTACGAAAAATATAAGAGCTGTTATATGATGAGGCAATTTGCAATAAAAGAAATTTTAAAGAACAACAAATTTTTTTTTCATTTTGAGTTTTCTTTTTGTAGAAATTGTCAATTCATATCAAAATGCGATTGGTGAGTAACTTCCTTAATTTAGTCGTTATCAAGATAATTTGAATTTTATGTTGGCAAACAAGATTTTTGCATGAACATAACCCCTTGTCATATGTTAGTCGTGATTCTCTATGTACCACGACAAGTTTTTCTTAAGGGCTTACGCTGAAGCATTCTCGACGGCAGCCATTGCCTCAAAATTTAAAATCGATATAACTCAGAATCTGTACTAGATATTGAATATAAAATCACATCAGTTTGTATGCTTACTTTCTGTCAACCATCTGATTTGATGTTCATTCACTAAGAAACGAGATATATAAATTTGAAATAGCGAGGTAAGTTGCGACAGAGAGATAAAAAAGATAGGAACAAATACATGGAGCAGCAATTCATCTTAAGGTGCAAAAGATTTTAAATAAGTTTCCTTTCGACACCTAGAATATTAGATGTACTGTTTCCAAGCATCGGGTAAATGAAGAAGAATATTAAATCTATTGAGTGTACACGCAAAAAAAAGCTCATTCCCTAATTCAGATAGTTTAAACGATGTATATTTCCTACAACAAAATGGTTCGGATTGCGCTTGAAGTAATCCCTAACTTTCCTTGTGTTCACGGGATCGGTCTTCTTCGCCTTTCTTCCGCTGCCAGCTCGCCGTTCGGTCGTCTGGGTTTCCTCGAACGATCTTACCACACGGAACACGGTCAAATTGTCTATTCCCAATGATTCTCTGACCTGAATTTTCCACGACCGCACATAATTTTTTGTCGGAGCACTTCTTGCTTGGAGGCCATCTCGATGACAGATTATGACAAAATTGTTGTGTTCGCCTTAGAAAATTAACGGATAAGTTTATCGAAAAACTTATGTCCATGTAGTGTACGGTTTATTTGAACACAACGTTAAAAATTTGTGATTTATGTCGATCATATTCATATGGACATCATACAGCCGAAAATATGGAACAACCAGCAAACATCAAACATGGCCGTTGGTTTGAATTCGGAATTTTTCAAATCAATGAGGAGCACGTTAAAATGCGATACGTAAACTTAAAAACTCTGTGACATACGGTTCGGATGGTATCCCTGCATGCATCTTGAAGACATGCTCGAGCGTTTTAGTGCTGTCATTAGACAAATTATTCAACATTTCATTGCAATAAATGATATTCCCAACCGCGTGGAAGACTTTTTGTTCACAAAAAGGGCGAGAATTATAACATTGCTAATTTCCGTGGAATAACATCTTATTCTGTTTTCGTAACTAGTAATCGATGTATAGTGTAGTTATTTTGCTCTCCCTTCATTGTTATATTTATGTCAATATTTGATTTGTATTTTATATTATATACATTTAAGAAAAAAAAACAGGGTTTTTATATACTCTAATTGTTATGTTTGTATTCTCCGTGCGTGGAGTAAGGGAGGGTGGAGGGTTTTTATGCCAATTTGAGCCCCTCCGTCTCAAATTGTCTTTTCCCTGTCCATCTTCATTAAGACAACAGTGTCAGATGGAGTAATAATAATAAATAATAAATAATAATAATATGGCGAGGAACAGTCCCCGAGTAAAGAGTAACATCATGAATATAGTAATTCGAAAACATATTTTTGATATCAATATCAAATTAATATCACTAATTGATTTCACTTCACAATTGTCGTATATTGATAAATATAGTTTTTATCTTGCTGTTATCTTGGGTTCACTTTTCTATTAGAATACTCATTTTGCTATCAACAGGAAAAAATGTACAACAAATTGACTTTTCAATTTGCTGTCACTTTAGCAGGATCAGTTTTAAATTTGATGTTACTGAGATAATATTTTTACTATCAATTTTGATCTTTTAACCATTAAAATGACAAAAACGACAGCAACCTTAGTAATCATTTTCGGCAACATCACAACATCAAAGCATCTTTTCTTTTTGCAATCTGACCCTAAAGGCTGACTAAAAGTAAATTGGTACGCACAAAAAGACCTGTAATTCGCGTGATTCAATCAGTTCAAAAGTCCATTAATGGTTGCTTTACAGTAATTTTATTAAAATTTCAAAGTTACAGCATAAGATGACTACATTTCTCCAGTTCGAACGAAATCTAGAACCTTCCTATTGATGGGGCTTATCAGCGCCTGTACAGTGGAAACGGACACGGAATCAGCGCAGTATTTTTCGATTGGTCGAAATTCCGGACAATTCGGCGGATTCATTAGCTTACACATTCGGCCTTGCTGGCAGCATACCACTCTAAAACTACCTTGGAGTAGTGGTAGCTGGCCAAATCGGGCCAATAGAGGACTTTGCCTCTATGCTTGCGGATGAACGCTTTTTAGGCAATAAATACTCGCTTTTTCAGGCAGTTTTCGAAGATGTCATCGTCGAGGATGTGACGAATGGTCCCGGCCACAACTGAGAATTGGTTGCTAAATCATGGCCTTCTTCGCGAATTTGTCGGCAAACACGAACTTGAATCTTCTCGGCACATCCCCATATCCAGTTGCAATGCAAAATTTTTGACCCGGAACCTGCTTAAAATGTAGTTTGACGTATGTTTCGTGATCAAAGCGCAGCTCTTTTGTTACGTCAAAACACGGTCGTTCAATCGCTTTGCACGCTTTTTGGCAACGTAATTCTGCTTCATGTGCCGGTTCGAAGGATTACTGGCTTTGTACGACTTGTATTGTTCTCTGGCAAGAATGCTCCATACCGTTTGAAAATTGGCGTTGTACCTTCTGGCCGTTTCTCGGATTCAAAGACCTGGGTTGGCTTTAACGCACCTCAACACCTTTTTGCGCAGCTGACGATCCCTGGTTCCAGTTTTTTCGTAGGTCCGCTGGTTCTTTTCCACACTCAGGCTTTCCTTGTAGGTTTTGAGCACTCGACAAACTGTTGTTTTCGGCATCTTCAGCAGCTTGAAACCGGACCACTCCCGATTTTCCAAGTGTTTGTGCACAATATTTTTTCTTCTTTCGAGTTCCATTCGACGTTATTTTTGAACGCGATCGACTTTGATCAAACTTGCACCAGTTGTTCTCTATAGAAGTGTAAACAAACCACTGTCAAAGATTTTCGATTCCCAATACTAGAGGCGTGTTAACGGCGTACGAGGAGCGTACCAATTTACTTTTAGTCAGCCTTTTCACCGGTCATCTACATCATGAGAGGATTTGGAGGAAATACCATCGGAAATTTCAAGCGAGCTGTCGGAGTATTCGAAGTATTTTTTTTTACAAAGCCCCATTGATTATTTACAATTTTTTATCAGGCGTTATACGAGTTCTGTTAGTTTGAAGATTACACACATGAATACACAATGCCCTTCTGAAAAATCAATCTTGAGTCAAAACATGTTTTCACCAAGCGGAAAAACATGATTTCTCGACAAAACCACGTGCACAGTGTCATCCAAATCGGATGGGGATCTTCCATGTTTCTCTGGTTGATTTCACATAGAAATGCTCTGTTTTAAAATAAAAAAATCAATGCCAAAAGAAAAAAAGTTCAAGTGCCACTAGTGCCAAGCGATATTACTCTCGTGGCGCATTCAGTGTACTCTAAAGCGCATTTTATATGCTGCACAGCGCTTTAGATGCGACACTTTGTTGACATACCGAAAAGAAATAAAATTGATTTGCGCGAGTGATTTTTCCGGTTTGAGCAGCAATGAGAATACTCGCACATAGCTCAATGTATGTATGATATGAGTCTGATTTTCTAAACACTGTTTATATAGTACACCCACCGCAGCAATATATCTCATCGAGAAGCAGCTTTCTAGTTCTTTTCGGAAAAGTGCATTTATAAAACTGAGATGAGAGTCGACAATAAGCTAAGTGTGAAACTAAGCAGCGATCGAAGACTTCATTAACAATAGGTTAAGAAGTTTCCAAAACGTTTTCTGTCCTAGATAAAGTTTTAATGTTTTACCATAATCTCATAGCTGAGCCAACATATTCAGTGGAACAATTCGTTCCAGCAATTGATCATTCCATTTCGCTTTAGGCTCAAATTATCATTACCTTGATTTCCGTCAGACTAGGTTCAGCTTTAAAGAAATAAAAGCTAATGTTAAGTCATTTGTTATTAGGAAATGTTGATTCCGGTAACTTGAGAGTGAAGGCGCCTTAGATCTTTTAAGAGTAAAATACAATTAAGCTCATGTTGATGCGCATGGATGAGACCTCCATCTGTAGTTTCTATTTTAACCTAACATAGCAATGGATTTTTAATTCGAAACGAACCGAAAAAGTGGCTTGCTAAAGGAAAAACCGCTACCTATTTCACGTTCGGACGCTTTGTCGTATGATTGCTCATTTTGTAGCACTGAAAGCTCGACCACACGATGAAATAATAAAAGAAGATCAAACACCATTGCAACATTTGTTTACATGATTCATTCATGACAACTCGAAGATTATTTTAAATGTTTTTGCAGTCACAACTAAAAGTCTGATGATGTCAGACGCTCAATAAATCAATATTTTTTTGTCGGTCATAACGTCCCAAACAGTTCTATCATAACAACGTTAATATAACACGGTAATATTAACAATGCTACTTTGGTCACTCAGTTCAGATAACATCCTTATGCGAGAAAAAGCTAGTTTATTTTTGATGAAACTATGTTGGTGACGGAAATGTGTTATTGGGTAACAATAATGTGACATAGATTGTAAGAAATCGCATATTGATTAACCGAGCAAATACGTCTAAAACAAGTACAGCATTAGTTTAGGGAGAAACACTCCAGAATGTTGTATCATACATTACTACCTTGCGGTTTTAGAAGCACATATCTCTCAGCAAAAAAAAAACAACAACAAACAAATGCAATCGCATTGCAGCAAGCTTAAAATAATAATATCAGATGCAACACCCCAGAATTTATTGACATTTGTAGCTTTAAAAACGCGAGATACACGCTCAAGTCGGTTATGTGGCAATTATTGGACATTGAGTCGTATCTCTTAAGTAAAAATGCACATCATAATGGGCTATGTTTCATCATGCTGTTGTTTAGAGTAATGGTCTACCTTTCTCACTAAACAAAAATTAGTCTCGAAGTTGAACGGATTCAACAGTTCTGTTTTCTAAAAGATTTGACTTTCTGACTCTGAAAAGATATTCTGAAACGATGAAAAAAAAAACAAAAATTGCTTCAACACAAATAGTTGAATAGTTGAACACTGTGCTCCAACTGTGAAGCTTGAACGAAATGAATTTCTATGTGAGGGAGAATGGTACAGAATGCCTCAGTTTAGTAAAAACCAAATGGTGCTTCTTTTGCGTTTTCTAGATTTATCTAGATTTATTATTCTAGTTTCACACGCGAACGACCAATACTAAATGAAAAATCAAAAAGATCATTACCGCAATGAAATGATAAACTTAAAAAAGGCATTCTACCATACTGCAATATCTACCCTAGCCTAAGAGGCGGTCTGTACCATTCTCACCTACTGTTATTTCACTGCTTGGTTTTATCAATAAGTGTGTTACGTTTTAATCGAGCTCTCGTTAATTGGGTTATAACCAACTATAGCCCCACCTAAATCTAAGTTATTTGTTATTCTTTACAGCGCTTATTTTCTTTTGATAAGCTCCTGGATATACACAGTGAATATAGAAAAAAATAATATACACTGAATCTCAATGCTATTGGCAGTAGATTATACCTCACACTTAGTTCAAATGCATTATCGTTGGATTGCACGTGGAATGTGATCCATGATATTAAAATTTCGGTTGCCACCGTGTTCAATCCTTCGGAATTCAAGTTCAAGAAAGCAATAGCTAAAGCCGTAACGACGATAGAAGGGCTTCCACCGCTGGAGAAATATAACTTCCTTTCCAACCTGATCTTAGACAGCGCGCTTCAAGCTCAAACTCGACCAGTTTTAGGGGTGTAATTTCATAGGAAACCTCCTTCTCCATGGTGAGATCAACATTGCACCAAGGTTTACCGTAAAAAGTCCAATGCGTTTAAAGTTTTCCATAGACGTGGAACACCTGAGCACCTCGAAAAAAACACGGCTCTCGAATGTAAACTTAAGAGCCTCATCAAGGCCAAGCAATGCGGTTACTGGCGACACTTCCTGGACGGGCTATCGCGTGAAACGTCGATGAACTCTCTATGGAATACGGCGCGAAGATTGCGTAACCGAAGAACGAACAATGAGAGCAAAGAAAACTCGAACCAATAGATCCTCAAGTTTGCGGGAAAAGTTTGTCCAGATTCTGTGCCGGCACGTATGATTCCTCGCGAAACCACGAATTCTATAGATGGGATCAGCTAACCCTTTTCAATGGTAGAACTCTCACTAGCATAGGATCAAGTTCAACTTGTTTAAGAATCTCCCAGACGTCGCTAAGAGGCGCATGTTGAACTTGCTTATTCAGTTTCTGGAACTCACCATTGTACCGGATGATTGGAGACGGGTGAGGGTTATTGCCATTCAAAAATCTGGTAAACCCGCGTCCGACCACAATCCCTATCGACCCATCGCGATGTTATCGTATATTCGAAAATTGTTAGGAAAAATAATCCTCTTCCGTCTGGACAAATGAGTTGAGACGAACAACCTGCTTTCAGCTACTCGATATGGTTTCCGCAGGGGTAAGGGAACGAGCGACTGTCTCGCGTTGCTTTCCACAGATATTCAGTTTGCTTTTGCTAAAAAAGAGCAAATGGCTTCTGGATTCTTGGATATAAAGGGGGCTTTTGATTCAGTATCTTTTGAAGTTCTTTTAGATAAACTTGACGCTTGTGGCTTCTTTCCATTAATGAATAACTTTTTGTGCAACTTGCTGTCAGAAAAACACATGAGCTTTTCTCATGGAAGCTCCAGCTTCCCGATTTAGCTACATGGGTCTCCCCCAGGGATCATTTTTAAGCCCTCTTTTGTATAATTTCTATGTCAAAGACATTGACGGTTGTCTAAGTGACAACTGTACGTTGAGACAACTTGCAGATGACTGCGTAGTATCTGTTACGGGGCCAAATGGGGTGGGGTGAGTTGGTGGTTTTTTCTAGAAGCATAACCCTGCACAACCGAAGGTTGCATGCACTCGACTCATACCATGAGTCTTGAAGTGCTGGATGGCATGTTGTCACTCTCGGATCGGTTTTCAGAATTATCTCTCCGAATCCTCGCCAGGAGCGAAGTTATGAATCCCCAGGTAATCGAAAACTTTAAGAAGCTCCTTGAGCTGAATCATCAAACTCGCCTTATGACTTTGTACTATTTTTACATAACACAGGATGTCAGCACTTCGCCGAATATTTCCAATCGTGTTTGCTTCTCCGACTTTGACAATTCGATTGATTTTGATTTATTTATGAAGCAGGAGCTTCATAGAATCCCAGAGCATCATCGTCCTTGGATTGCTCCGGTGATATTTGCTCCAAGGTTTGGCCAAGTTGATTCCACTAAAACGTTCTTCACTGATATATAATGCAATTTATAGCGCCGCACGAAACTTGGCGGCAATACATTCGTTATAAACTGTTGCCTCACTAACACCGGATCAATACTTCATTTTCACGGATAGTCTCAGTTCTATAGACGCTATTCGCTACTTGAGGCCGGCAAAGCAAACCTCTTATGTTCTCATGAAAATACGAGGTCTTCTAAGTGCCTTATCTTTACGTTATTCTATTGTCACCTTTGTGTGGGTCCCATTTCATTGTTTAATTCCGGGCAATGAGAAAGCGGACTCGCATGCAAGGGTGGGCGCTATGGACGACATATCACCTACAATAATTTTACTCAACTTTTCGTGAGAGATCATTCGTTAACTGGCAGTATAAATGGGGTAAAGGAGATTGAGGGAGAAAGCTACATTCTATCACTCCCAAGGTGTAGAAGAAATTTTAGTTCAGGGGGTTTGATGTGGGTCGAGATTTTATTCGAGTGATGTCTCACCTCATGTTCAATCATTATTCTTTAAACGCTCATGTGTGCCGCGTTTGGCTGGGAGACAGCAATCTCTGTGAATGTGGACAAGGTTAGTAGGACGCAGTTCACGTAATTTCTAACATTAACCTTAGACTGTAGTTTGATTAACTTACATGTTTAGGTTAAATATTTGAAGACTGTGTAAGTGTGTATGCGAGTGCTTTTTAACGTTCAATTTATTACCTTGTATTATAATTTGAAGTTCTAGATATCAGAAGTCTATTGTTTTGTGTCTGATATTCCCACCTCAATTTTCCCATCCATAAAATTGTACATCCAATTAACCTCGAGATGACTGCGAGTAATCGAGTAATTATTCCTTGAACTTAGTTTTAGATTTTTTTTTTAAATTTATTTAATGTGTATAAAACGAAAACTTGGTTCTATAAAGTTGTTCCGATTTGCCTGAACACACAAATAAACTTGTTAAAAAAAAGGCACTGAAAATTTATTTTCGTAAATAAGCTTCCACTCGTTTTTTCCTAACCCGGTATTTTGTACGTAGAACAAATGTCTCGTAAATTGCATGAAACATTCAGAATGCCAGATGACAATGATAAAACGCTATCATTTCACATATTTTTACCATGCACGAAATGACTGTCAATGTGAAGACCAGCCAATCGCTGCTTTTCGTCCATCGTACTCATACATGTCGGTGTTGCTACTGGGGTGAACGGGAATCATTGATATATCCGAAAATAAAGTTAAAGCCCTATCGATATTTAGAACTTTTTACTAATTAATCAAATGGCTTCACACGAGTCACTATGGCCTAGTGAAATCAACCACGGATTCATTAACAACTCTTCCGAAAAACGCAGGATCAAACCCCTTGTCAGAAACACTAAAAATGGTGTCGTTATATTTTCAATTGCATTTCGAATCGATATAGAAGATCTGTCAGTCATTCTTGTAACCACCGTTTCTATTTTATTTGTAAATATTGTCTTTATATTGTTTTAGTGCAATGCACGAATGTTCTTTCTGAATCAACAAATGCTTCGTGCGTTTAACAGGTATACGTGTGGCATGGAATATGAAGGAAGCTCTAAAAAGTACAAAACAGTTTCGTTGTAGAAAACAACGAATGAATTTGTTAGGTCTACCTTTGATTTCGTAAAACATACGATATTTATTTTTCAGTGCAACTATTAAGTTTACATCTTGGTTATATTAGTCTCCCAGCAAATGTCACGCCACCAGTTGTAGTAAAGTTTTAAGTCCTATGTGCCAATCGTTAAATTCTTTATAAAAAATATGTTTCGTGTAAAAGAGTTCTACGAGGACATGGGCAAAAATGTTGGGAAACTTATCGTTGAAGTTTCTGTATCATGAATTTGTTCGTTTTGGAAGTATTAAATTTAATTATGAAATCCCATGCATTTACAATTCATTTACTATCAGCCCCATATATGCGAATGGTATTGCATGGTACCAAATGGCAGTAAATGGTTAACGTTCGACTGAATATTTGAATCCTATTAAACATGGACGTCTATATTAAAATAACTGTAGGGTACGACAAGGCAAAATGACTACCCGGGGACTTCTTTCTAAATGATACATCCCTGTTCTCTAGAAAATGAACATAAGTACCTGTGGAAAGATGCAATTCCGGCAATGATTTGAAAATAATCGGTATATATCAAGCAATGCATGAAAACGTTACCATGGTAAAATATTCACTGTTTGTAATAACAATTCTTTACGGAATAAAAATTTAGGTATTACATGATGACCAGTATGATAAATCATGAAATTGAAATGTTTGAACATATCAAAATGATGATTTGAAAAAAACTTCTGTTCGGGATAAAACGAGCACTATTTCATTGGACAAGATCACCAGTCATTGTCCACACACAAAAACAGCTGTAAAACTATTTGTAGGGCATTATAGAGAAGAAACTCAAAAGAACTAAGATTCTGCAATTGTTTAAAACATGTGCAAGTCATTCAAATTTCTGCGTTACATAAACAGGCTTTTTAAGTGTTTTGTAATAATATCAGACGGTAATTAGTACAAACCACTGAAGAAGTCTACTCATTTTTTGTTTACGAAATAAGTGTTTCTGTCAAAGATAAACGAAAAAAAAATCGTTTTGCTACTATAATTTGAAGATAAAAATAACATACTTTACATGCTCAGATATCTTTATCATAAATTTGCTTACTTTGGTAGTAGTAATAACATTTGTTGTTTATGTACTATTTAATTGATTCTTCATGCTATTATATTTTTCTTGTTGAATTTATTTATAACCATTGTTTTTTATTCTCTAATTTCAGACGTTATGGTACAAAGTGCAGTGGTTGTGGTCAAGGCATAGCACCTTCGGATTTAGTGCGAAAACCGCGAGATAAAGTGTTTCATTTGAATTGTTTTACGTGTTGTATTTGTAGAAAACAGTTAAGTACTGGTGAACAGCTATATGTTTTAGATGACAATAAATTTATCTGCAAGGATGATTATATGCTTGGGAAAGGACCCCATCCATCATCAATGACAGGTAATGTATTTGAAAGATTTTCTACAAATTTTACGGTTTTAAAGCAATTCGCTTTGTGAGACAAATATTGACTCAATAATTCAGAAAGTATTTTTATTAGTTAACGAATGCTCAAGTAGAGCATTGCAGGGAAACTCAAAATATATTTCGAAATATATTAAAGTCTTTTCAAAGCTTTAGAAAAATAAAACTCCTCCACTCTCAGCTGTGTTATAAGTTCGAGAATCATCAATATACTTTGCTTTCGGCAGTATATCCATGCCATCAGAATCCCAAACGTTGCAGTTCAATATCCCTTCTTCAAGCCACTTCCCCACCTCTGAGGGAACACAACCTGTCTGTAAAAGTCGCCAACCACCCCATCCGAAATGTGTGTATGCGCAGTTGGCGTCAACTTTTTTCAAGTGTGGGTTACTACTGGATTTGGTTTACACTCAAACACAGTCACATAACTTCCCTTGTTGGATTCTAGTAATATGCTATCTCAGCCCATCCGGGGTCGCCATCGTCATCAGTATTTGGTTAACAAACATGTCTGCGAATTTTTGGGAGTATATAAATATTTGATAGGATGAACATAGACATATCGGGGGGGAAAGAGTATTCAACTTCCCATTCCCACCATACTTTGGTCTGTCTGTTGTATATAAGGGTTGATGTAGACTATTTTGTTTTATATGTATATAAGTATACATATATAGATACTGCTATCTGGCCAGCGCATTTCACATATAAAGCAAAAGTGTGCTGCCCTTTAATATCATCACGTAGAAACAAAGATCCAATCAACCAATAGGAAAGATTTGTGACTAAAATTATAGGAAATGATCTTGAAAACTGAACAAGTGCAGTGTTTTTTTCATCCATGTTTGGCCTTACATATATTTATAATTGTTGGAATTTGCTAATCACAACTAACATTTTTGAGTCGTAAAAATCTATTTAAAACGAGGTTTTGAACGAAAATGTGGGAATATAGGATAAACATGATAAAGATTCAAAATGATACATTATTCCAGACAAACATTCCAAGCAGTTTTGCCAGCTTTAATTGATTTTCGCTTATTTCAATAACCTTCGTTATTTTATTAATAGTTAAAGTATTTCTTGTATTTTACTAATGCTTGACGAGAGCCTTCTTCAACAAGATGTCAAAAAATAAAAATATTCTTGCTTACTAGCCATTAGTGGTTACTAAAAAAAAATTCAATGAAAAATATCTCTCTATTCATATACGATCTTTTGAAATAATTTTTTATAAATTCCCGATAGCGGTTCAACTCGGTACGGAGAAAATGTGATGGAAATTATTTCAGTTGTACCGTTTCTATGGCATTTCATTGCGCATGCCACCTACGACGTGAGTTTTGTACATCATCATGGTAGGCCATGTCGTACGAGCGTTTCTCACCACCCACCATCAGCAATCTTATTTTTTGTCCATTTCTGACTGTATACATACGATAGTTTGCGGAATGCACCTGAGGAGAAAAGAATTATTAATCTTCATTATTCTCTTGGAATGTCGCAACGGTATTCTTTTGCTGCCACCTTCTGACATTTGTATATATTTATGCATTTCTGCTACTGTATGGTATTGTTGAAATGACTTTTTTTCACTTCCTTTGTAGATTGCGGTTTTGCTCACTTTGATTGCTTTCTGTCCTTGTCAGAAGCATATTGTCATCGAAATCAATTTACTGTTTATGGGAACCATAATATACACTCAAATGCTCACAAAACAACTGCACTTGGCTTTTCTCCATAGGTTCCCCGTGATAATTTACTCCATGGAGAAGCCCTATATATCCTATTCGAGCAATTCTTTTAATCGATCACCTCTTTGGCTTATTATTTTTGCATTAAAGTTTACTCAAGAAGCCTTATCATATCACCGTTGAACACATTTTTTTGTCACCAAACACTTCTACCAGCTCTTGAGACACACAATAATGGGAGTTTTATTTTATGTAAAGGGCGTAAGAATTATTATCAAATATGTACAATTTTCTCACCGTTATACAAATCCAATTATTGCAATAAGCAAAAAGTCTATAAGGGCTTTCCACTAATTTCGTAAGGGTTTATGGAGGACCCTTTCCCCTTCGGCGGATTGGTGTCCTTTTTCACGAATTGTACATTATTGTTTGCCAACCACTGTAGAACTGACTTGGCGTAGTGGGTGAAAGCCAAATCTGGGCTGAAGAAGCCTTATGCTTTCTGTACAGAAACAGCAATCCCTTCTTCCTCGTACACATTGGCGTTAATTGTACCATTCGTGAATAAAATCGACGACCGCAAACCACAGGTACAAATCACTTGGCATGTCTTCACCTTTTGGCCAAACTTTTCTATCGCCATCGTGGTATCAGTGTCGTCCAGATCCTGGTTCACCGATTTTGTATAATACTGCGGTCCGGGCAGCGCTCGCGAATCTTCCTTGACGTTGAAATCGTCGTCGATCAGGATGCATCCGTCTTTGTTTTTCAGAATCCAGTTATTCAGTTTACGCGCTCTTGTTTTGGCGCGAGCTTGCTGCTCCAGGGACTTTTTCGGCACCTTCTGTTTCTGTCACCTTCGTAGGACTGGAAGAAAGGCAGCCGGCGCTTATGGTGGCATTCTTCTTTATATATTTGTCCGTTGATGGTTCCGGTCGTTATATACGGCTTACTGAATTTGCCGCACCCATAGATCGCCTACCACACTAAGTACTTCTTGGCGGACTTCTTCTTCCGGAACAACCAGGCGGGACATGCCGATGAAAAAATCCAGGCCGTAGATCTGCTTGGCGTCCGCTTAACTGTACGTCTCGTCGTACATTACGATGCATTTCGTCTGCACCAACCACTCGCGGTATAGCTTCCTGGTGCGGGATTGGGCCACCGTATTCTGTTAATCAGTTCGGTTCGGCCCACTTTATTGTCTGCTGGACGAACCAGACCTTCTTGGCCACGTCCCGGATCGAATGGCTCGGATTGCGTTTGAAGTAATCCCTCACCTTCCCGGGGTCGGTCGTTTTTTTCTTCTTCCGCAAGCTGGGTCGTCTGGTTCTCCTTAAACGGCTCATTTTACCACACCACAATCCACCTGTGGGATTGGCCTGGATTTTCTACGACCGCGCCTATATTTTTTTGTCGAAGTATTTCTTATGTGGAAGCCATCTCGATAATCACTTGACAGATTGTGACGAAATTTTGCAAATGTGTAAATTTCAACTAGTTTTTACCCGAAATTTCCCACTAGTTTTTCCCGAAATTTCATCACTTTTTACCCATGCAATAAAAAGTTATGCACAAAAGAAAGTCTTGCATATTTTTCGAGTGCAATCTATATCACACAGCTCGAAAAAGTAGTGTGAATTTCTGTTCAATATCATGCACATAAATGGAGCGTCACAAAACATAAAAATTTACATTATAAATCGTGTAAAGTTCTGGGACAATTCATTAATTGCGGATAATGTTGTATACAAAAGCTCGTCTTCATTACAACAATTTCATGCAAGCTGGGATTTTCTTTCTGTGCATATGTATACCTAAACATAGTTAAATATATTAAAGTAAAGGGTGAAACGGTCAAAAATTAGTCAAACATGATTAAGTGCACACTGATAAGTTTATTATATCAATGATCGATCTTTATTTCTTTTTTATTTCATTGTCTACAAAACACAGGAAAATTATTTGATTGGGCTTCCGATTTTCCAATTGCAAACTGTTGGGTTTTACGTTTCACACCTTTCATCAAGTTCTGTACCGTTGTTATATCCATCTTATTTGATGCTGAACGCCAATTTGCCTTGAACTGTTTTTCACTTCCAAATGTTTTTTGAGTTCTCTTGAGGTTTATCTTTACGATTGCCCATTATTTTTCAATTGGGCGCAGTTCCGCCAAGCGTGGAGGGTTTTTCTCCTCGGGTACGATTTGCTCACTACTAGCGGTATACCATTCCTGAGATATTTTTCCGTAGTGGCAAGCATTCTTTTACATAAATATCTTGTTTGACAGTGCCAGTTGTCACGGAACTTTCGCTTTTTAGCCCCCAGGTTCAAATCGCCTGCCAAACCAAGTATGTTTTCGAGAACTTTGACATTTTTCCTGCTTAAACTTATTTTGAACCTTTCCTTTTCCGGTAGCCGTATAAAACTCTTGACCAGGGAGCTACTTGAAATCAGCCTTGACGTATGCTTCATCGTCCATTACGACGCAATTAAACTTGGTTAACAATCTCGTGTACAACTTACGCGCTCTTCCTTTGGCTGTTGTGTTTTGCTTATCATCTTGATTTGGTGTTACTGAAACCTTATATGTTGACAGTCCGGCTCGTTTTATTGCTATTTACACTGTTGTGTGGGACTTTCCCAATTTGTTTCCGATATCTCTGATGGAAAGGTTGAGATGGCGTTTGAAAATACTGGCCACTATTCTTCCGGTCGCTGCGGTTTCGGTTACCTCCTGATCCCAGAACACTTTTATAACATTCGTCGCGGTTTGTAAGAAGGTTGTTAGGTTCCCAATTGTAAGAATAAACAAAAAGGTGTGGATCACTTGGGAGTTCTAACATGAAACCACAATACAACAACCACTTTCTTCTACGAACTTCATCCGTCGGAAGTCCGTGTAATTTGACAGAAAGGCAATCGTTGGTAATGCCGTAATTTATTACAGAACACTTTTCCACTGCGCATCGAACCATTACCCTGCAAACTCAAGTGAAAAGTGGACAAATTATTGGGAAAAAAACAGAATGTTGGTCACTTTCTTAAGGTAAACAGAATATATACAAGGAGATTGACGTAACTACTTCGATGACCTTCGATAATTTTCTATGCGATACATAAACATTACCATGCGACACTAATATCCCTTCAAGTTTCATGCTTTCACTAATACATGCAAGCTCCTTGGTCCGGATCTAGTTAAACCTCATTGGTTTGGTACAAGTGGAATTCACAGATAAGTCGACAAAGATTTTTCATTAGGGCCACTGACAAACGTAAACAATGGCTTCTTCCGTTAATTACTCGTAATACAAAATCTACTCTTGTAAGCTTCCAATTCTATCGAATAGAAGGATTCTTGTTCTTCGAAATGGCTGTGATAGATTAATGAGGCAAGTTTGCAAGGTCGACAAATTCAAGAAAGAAGCCATTGTTTACGTTTGTCAGTTAGACCCCAATGAAAAATCTTTGTCGAAGTCATTTTTACTTACTGGTTCCTACTTATGGTAATTTGAAAACATTAAATTTGAAATGGTGGCAAAAATGCAATTGCAGTTTTTGCAATCATATCTTGAAAAATTCGCATGATTCAGAATAGGCAATTTTGCCCATCTTGATCCGCAAAGCGTTTTATGCTATAAACGAAGCTATGCAAGTGTATGCAAGCGGCTGGATTAGATTTCATAGATTTCACGAAACAAAATTTTCGCTGAACCGCTGAGTTCCACGACAATCGAAGTAACTGTAGGGCTTTTATTCCAATTGTCAACTCAACTTATTAAAGTGGTTGAATGATTATTACCTCGAGCCGTCACGCTGGTGGCCACGGTGCGAATCTTGGTTACGAATAGAGATCGTTTTTTTTGTGAGCCATTGAACTTTCCGATTCCTATCTCACACTCAACAACTAATACACAGCACAACCTCCCGACTACATTGAATTTTTCAGAGCGAATTGATGTGTTGCCTTTTTGCCTACGACCAATGTTGCATTTTTCTCCAATTTACGATCCATTACGAGAAATTAAACAATCATGTGAAATTGCATTACAATCTTGCTTTTTTAGTTTTATTTTGGGTGTACGTAAAGACAACACAATACTTTTGAGAACCGATCACAAAACTGGTCATCAAACCACATGATAATTATAATTCAATAACATTAAGGCAAATTGAGTACCAATAATCAATTTAGCCACCCCAGAACGGTTAGCTTGAACACAAAGCATAATTTCTTAGTCGTATTGCTGGCTTTAAAAGAAACTCACATTAAGTTTTGTGAGTGTTTTCCATTCTACAAAAAATGAATTTGTACATCATGTTGCGATAATGTTTTGGGATTAATTTCAGTTTCCTCGTTTGCCATTTTGTCTAATCAAGCAAAATATATGCATACTAGTTGCATTCTGAAATTCAATCGTTCAGAAAAAAAGTCAAACCTTACCATTTTGGGATTCCCGGTTTCATCGTTTACATATATTTACATTAAGATTGCACTTAAGCTTAAGCAACGTAACTGCTTCTACCCAAGTCTCTACTATAAACTGGATTGGTATGCTATGATAAATTGTATAGGACAGAACAAAAATATTGAAATATGTTTGTTGTGTGTTTTTACGCTTCGCTAAACTATTTAATTCAGACATTTTCAAAACAAGCTTTTTGACTACTCAAATTCGGACTGAATTGTTATAAGTACGTTATCTAGAAAACTTTTCTTATTGAACAATATGTTGCTTTTATGTTATATACATAATTTTTCTTTTCAGTTACAAATCATTGCGAATGTTGGATATATTTTGCGCATGCATATATTAGGTGCGCAACTAAGTTCCCGCTGTTTAGCAATAGATGGCGCCAGTATTAAGTGCTGGTCGAATGTTGTACATCTCAAGCGTCATAAACCAAGCTCAAGGCATATGGTAAACAAACCGTTTTTCCAAATCAGTGATTTTGGTTTAGTGTTATATATTTTGGTTGTTTGAAGATGTCTGACTGACTGAAGAACGGCGAGTGAAGCACATCGAGAGCTCCAAAAAGTTTACGGTGATGCTGCTCTGAGTGAAACAACGTGTCGTGATTGGTTTCGTCGCTTCAAAAACGGTGATTTCAGTGTTGATGATCGTCCGCGTGAAGGAAGGCCAAAAAACTTCGAAGACTCTGAATTGGAGGCATTGCTCGATGAGGATCCGTGTCAAACGCAAGAACAGCTTCGTTCAGGATTAGGAGTTTCCCGCCATGCCGTTTCTAAGCGATTGCATGCGTTGGGAATGATTCAAAGGCAAGGAACTTGGGTTCCTTACGATTTGAAGCCAAGAGATGTTGAGCGTCGTTTTTTCGTCTGTGAACAACTGCTCCAGCGGCAAAAAAGGAAGAGTTTTCTACATCGCATTGTGACGGGTGACGAAAAATGGATTCATTACAGTAACCCAAAACGGAAACATTGATGGGGACTGCCCGGGCATGCTTCAACATCGTCGCCTAGGCCGAATATTCACGCTGCGAAGGTTATGCTGTGTATTTGGTGGGACCAAGTTGGTGTTATTTATTATGAGCTGTTGAAAAGAAACGAGTGATTCTTCAGCATGACAACGTTCGACCTCACGTTGCGAAACCCGTGAAAACCTACTTGGAAACGCTCAAATGGGAAGTCCTACCCCACCCGCCATATTCTCCTGATATTGCACCGTCCGATTATTTATTACTTGTTCCGTTCGATGGCACATGGTCTCAATGGTCAGCAATTCCACTCATATGATGACATCTCAAAATGGCTTGATTCTTGGATAGCATCAAAAGACGAACAGTTCTATCGAAATGGTATTCACGTTCTACCAGAAAGATGGGAAAAAGTCGTAGACACTAATATCCCTGTGATGAACAATACTTTGAATAATTCGTTTGTAACCTTTGTTTTCAAAATAAAGTTCCTTTTTCACCAAAAAACAGCGAGAACTTAGTTGCGCACCTAATAATATGTTCTATTGTAAATAATTATTTAAAAAATCACCAATCGGGAAGGAATCATGGGAGAGATCATCAGGGTTCCCGAAGTGACTTGGATGGGGAGTGTGGGATTTCCAACACCTGGTTGCTAACAGTTCGTGAGTGAAGGGTGGACTCGTTGTGGTATCCTCTTGATAGATAGCTTCCATTCTTGATGAATTGTTATTAAAAGGTGATTCTTTATAATCTCGTGGATACGAATAAGTGATTTTGCCGGTTTTTGAGTCTTCATATCATAACTTGATGAAGACAATCAAAGCAAAGTTTGATCAAGTCAAACAGAGAGAAGAGTGCGTTGCTGTCGTACTTAGTTTCCGTGCTACAATGAGTGGTAGGACAGGGCTGCAAACGGGTGACACCTGAGATGGAGCGTGCGTCCCCGCAACATAGCTATGGTCCTCACAAGTTCCTACTGCATGCTTCCACGGGTCAAGAGATGACAAAGACCGCCAGCTAAGAGTTGCGTACTAAGCTGGTAGTGCAGCCTGGGCACTGTTGTCCTTCTGACTTCAGCTAGATTGAGGAGGTGCGTGCCGAGCCTCTGTCCACCAAGGAGGTGCGGCTCAAACAGCGTCTGTCCTGGCATCCAGCGGTTGAGTAAGAAACGCTGTATCGCGTCAACTATACATTAGGTGGTAGCCGCACCAAGGCGATGTGGGCAGCGTAACATGCTGTGCATGCTGAAATCTTACCCTACCACGAAAAATGGAAGTATTCTTTATACGGTATATAATTTCAGATCATCCATGGAATTCCCAAGTATTGTATAGTAATTTTGAATTGTTTTCTTCCCTCGTGGCTATGGTAATGCAAGTTCGTCTACAATTGCAGCAGGATCAGCAGACATGCAGGCATTACAAATATAATTGTTATTATCATTTTATATTATAACATCCCTTCACAATATTTTGTTATGCTATTTTCAGCTTCGCATTTGCATCGTTGTATGTTTTGACCCACCTAACTCACATTATGTATTTGAAAGGATAGGATGGTTTTTAAATTTTTTGAAAGAGGATTACGACAAATTCTACAAAAAAAAAAAGAAAAAATAATTCTTCGTCCAAAATGATTAAGTCAGAAACTTGTTTATGATCCTACATTTTCTATTTTAAAGACACAAAGAATCATTGATGGGCCCAGTAGAAAAAAAGAGATCGAAGAATTTCCTGTCATTTTTTTCCGTTTTAAATTTATTGAGTTTCCGTTTTTGGGAAGTAATCATACTCATATGAAATTTATGTCGCATAAATGTTTGCTTATAATTTCTTTGCTATTTTGTTAGGCTGCCAGATGATTAAGTTTATTTCATTATATCACGTTGGAATTTTCTCTAGTTTAGAGTTTCAATCATCTAACATCGTAGCAAAAGAGGCAAATAGCGGTATTTAATTATTATATGTACATTACGTAGTATTTCTATACAACATCGTATTATTTCCATCATTTAAACACGAAATATACCTTCAATTTATGACATTTAGCATTCCATATATGTCCAGTATATAACCTTGAAAATAACATCTGTGGTAGGCTTTTGAAAATTACGGAATCTGTGGTAGGGTTTTGCAGTTGCTGCTGAATGAATTTTTCATTTCTGGTTTACAAATGGACTTTTTACCAGTTCTGAGTTGATCTGATTCATGCAGCGCTGTCTGCCATTTGGCTAGTGTTTGATTTTACATTTTAATCTTTGTCATTACTTCATCATAACTTACAATATCATTATATTTGGTAATATTGTTTTATTGATTTTACTTCATAGATGATTTAAACATTACTTATTGGTTTTTTTTGGCCATTTATCTTTAACTCTCTTCCAGTTAAATCTTCCCTTTCCTCACTCAATAGCAATAACTATTATGTCAGCAAAATTAAAAGCGGATTGCTATTATAAAATCAGCATCAAGCAGCATATAGTGGCCATGGCAACGGTAAATTAAAATGTATAAATGTTAGTTTTGTAAAATTTCAATAGATTTAATAAACATTTTCAGGATACCTCAAATCAAGATTTTGATGAAATGCTGCTATCGCTAAGAACGAGCAAAAACGTACTTAAGCGCGGCACCACAGAACTCTACACTTTAACATTTTACAACATTTCTTGCATTTCAGGATCAACCGAATGAAGATCACTTATTATAGATACGAATGCTTGTAGTATTTTTCATCTACATAAATATATACACCATTATATAAATATTTCATGGAAATGGGACGGACCATCAGGGCACCCGATTGAATCACTCTGGATGGGGAGAGTCGGAATGCCAGCTCCTCACTCCAGTTTGTGAATAGAGGGTGGGCTCTTCTCCCCGCCCATTGGGGCATCCTCATGTTAGATAGCTTGCTCTTTTGACCAATTCTTCAATCTTGTTGTTGGAAGGAGATTTTTTATATCCCTGTAGATACGCATAAGTGATGTTGCACATCGATCCACCCAACCCCTTTTTGGCCCTTCATACAATGGCATGATTAGGATAATTAGTGGCTATTAAAGCTTGATCAAGTCTAACAGAGAGGAGAGCCCATTGCTGTCGGACTTAGTTTCCGTGTTACAATGGGTGGTAGTACATATCATACATCATACATACAATGAGTGGTAGGACCGTCCATACGTCATGCATAGTATGGGTGTCGTCATTTGTTTGGATTTGATTAGAAACGTGTTTTCAGTTCTTTGGAATTTTCGTGATCTGTTCGGTTTTGATTTTCACGTGCATTTAGGAATTTACATGCTTTTCATTCGGCATTCAAAAGCTGAGTAAAAAACAAGTTCAATGCACAGTCAGGCCTTTTATAGTACGGTGGTTGGTAGCATCCAACCAATATAATTTCTCGGTTGATTTTCGGTTGATATGCAAAAATCAGATGAATTCGTTGTAGGACCGCCAATAAATCAGGGTGGATGGATGGTTCTACTCACTGTAGTATAGGAGTCCTGTACCCAGTATTCAGTATTCAGTGAGTAAGATCTAAAGCATTTGAATGTTTAGAATCCCAAAAAGAGGTGACTAAGGTGACTAGGTTTTTATGTCTAGTTTTTATTGTTTTTATTCAGAATTCATGAACCTTCTCCTTTTGTGGGTCGTTTTCTCTTGTCTTGGAGCTATTGGTGGGTTGATTTGAATTTACACCTGGTTTTTTTTATAAAACATATTTCTAAAGACTCCGTTTCCTGTCACGTTTCATAATACTAATTTTCTTTCGGTATGAATCAATCAATTATGATTTTTTTTTCAAAACGTTCACATACGTACTTTCAATCAGGCTTTTCCATGCTTGTGAACTATTCTCCGATAAGGTCCGTGCTGTACCGTATGAAGAACTGATTAAATGCTATAAATTTTATTCGACATGTATCTTTGAACGTTTTGAGAAACCGGTCTCTGTTGGATGGTTTCAGCAAAGTAAAAAGAAAAACTCTATCAATAAATACACAACTTTTGGAAGGCTCAATAAATCTGCTGTTACCTCATTTTCTACAGCATGCATGGCAGAAGAAACGATCAGTAACAACAGAAACACCCGTAAAAGAATAAGCATAACGATCTCATTCTTGAATACATAATATGAATAATATGAGTGTTCTGGAGAGCAAAACAGAGCATAACACATAACTTTGTAAAAGCATACACATTTTTCGCAATAAATTGGTACAGTGCTAAGTTTTTTTTTTAAAAGTTAAACTTACATGAGCTCCAGAGCAGGTATGTTTAAGAAAATCTGTGTATATCTTGATTGGTGTATTTGAAATATGTTTCGAAAAGTTCTATGTATTGTAAAAGAAGGTGGACCCAAACATTGGATTAGCATATTTAAATCATAATTTCTGCTTGAACGGTGCTGGGTGGAACATTAAATTGCTGTCGTCGGCCGCCGACCGATTATTACTGAAGCTCCTTCTTCTTACTAAATGCATGTACTAACGAGGAAGGTACCCTGTTTCTACGTAAGCCACCCAAAATGCGACAAACTCGCAGGCGAAACATTGATTAAGTGTTTTTGCTTAACATATCTTTTGTCACGCAAACATCTACTTGCGTATGCTAATAAGCCATGAACGACAAACGAGATAATGGTCGTATTTGCATTTAAAGATCAATTTTATTTCAGTTCCTCCGTTATCGGTAAAATTCAAAGGACAAACCGGTGTGGATCGTCCCTCTGCTTGAAAAGAGTGGTGTGTTCTATGCTGAAATTTTGCTCATAATCACCTAATAATATTTGGATCGACCGCTCTTGAGTCGGAAAGATGTCTTATTGAAATGTTCATTCTTGTCATCTTAGGAACAGGTTAATAAATTTGTGCTTTTTATTCTGTTTAATCGTAACGCAGGGTTAAATTGTATTTCAGGATAAAATTTCAGCAAGCACCATGAGCTATGTCAGCTCACGGTGTGCTTTAAGAGATACTTTTTAAAGAAAAAATAAGTAGTTTAAAACTGTGCCTTTAAATGGTTTAATTTAAGTAATTGTTAGAGGTTCTATAAGCTACCATTATTTCAGAAGTGTATGTACAAATGTGAGAAGTAATCATCAGGCTGCATAACTTTTGAAAGTAGAATAATTTACCAAAAAATAGACTTTTGAACAGCTGCAGTATGCAAGTGATTCATTTCACTTTTTTTAAAACCGCTTTTTAAAAACACTTCTCAAGCATTACAAGAACGATTGTTAATGGATAATTGGGAAAATTTACGCTTATACTTCACTTGCTCACATTATAAAAATGAAAAATAAAAAACTGAAAAACTGTTTATGCTTTCATCAGCTATAAGGGCTTGATTTTCTGGCAGATCCTCATCTCAGGAATCACTTGCAATCACTTGAAATCTAGAATAATTTTAACTAACATTTTACTTGTTTGCATAAAGAAAAAAATGAAAGACTTCTTCAAACTGTCACTAGAAAACGCGAGCAAATTCCTTTGAATTCCACACGAAAAAGCGTATCTTTAAATTAGTGTAGATTTGCAAGTGCAATTTAGCCCTTATAGCTTCTGTAAATTTTTAACTTAAGCTTAACTTTTCCCTTATAATGACGGGAAAAACATTTAGATCAAAAACAGCTATTTTTAAAAACAGCTATTAAAATTTTATGTTGGTGTCTTTGGTTTTTAACCAAATTTACTTTATTCCATCAAACTGACATTTGAATATCCAAATTATTCTGGAGGTCGAAGCACCCCTGTGTCGAAATGGAATTTTCTTTTATTCTTCATGTGCACTTCTTTATATACGGTTTTATTTGGATGTTCAGTAATTTTTAACATAATTGACAACATTCAGGCGTTATCATGAATTTCATCAAACCTTTCTCAAACTTTATGTAAAAATTACACTTTATATGAGTATTTTAGAGTATAATTCAGATTTGAAGAACCCAAATTTAATCAAAAACCTTTCTAAAATTTTACCTATAAGGCATTCGAAGAGATGACAATGTTGCCTCATATCGATGTGCTAAAATTGTCTTATAAATGAACAAAACACTCAACATGACGAAACAATCATACAGATTGAAAGAGAACTAAAGCATGCTTGTTTTAAAAATATGAAACATATCAAGCTACTATTTATGGACCATTGTTGCCAATTACGGAGGCAGGTATAACAAATATCCGGTACACGAATGTCATTTTTTTTTTTAAAAAAAGACCGTGCGTTTTGTAGTTGCTAGTCCGTTAATGATCAGATCTAGTGTAATTGCACAGAGAACGACATAAGGAGTGTATCGAATATAAGCTATCCACATACATTTGCGTATTTGTATTTGTGATGGTTTTTTATGCTCTGAACACTGCATGCTGTGCGTTTGACTGTCAGCTTTCTTTTGTTTACTTGTTTGTGCGGTTCAAATTCGGCGTTTTCAAAATGTCGCGTATTGAAAAGGAAGTGAAAATTAAGGTTCTGGACACATGGCTAAGTGAGAAGGGTATTACTATGCGAAAATTGGCGAAGCGGTTTGGAATTCATCATGCGAGTGTTAAAACCATGATTAATAAGTTTGGGGAACACTATTCTTTGGATGAGCTACCAGGAAGAAGCAGAAAACCCGGTTCTTCCAACCCGAAACTGGAGCAGAAAGTGGTATCTCTAATCATGAAGAACAAATCAATGTCAATACGTGATTTGGCCAAAAAAGCAGGAACGAGTGTCGGAATAATCCAGCGTATCAAGAGGCGAAACCACCTGAAGAAGCAGAAAATCTCGTAACAAAGTGCAGAACAGAAGAAGCGAGCAGCAACAAGGGGGCCCGGAAATTGTATTCGCGTCTTTTGCAGCGTCCGAATGCATGCGTTTTGATGGACGATGAGACCTATGTAAAGGAGGACTCAAAAACCCTTCCAGGTCCACAATACTTTACTGCCGTCGTTGGGGAGGATGTGAGCGATGCGGACAGGTCGATTCAAGTGGAGAAATTCGGTCGAAAGGTACTGGTATGGCAAGCAATATGTTCCTGTGGTTTGAAGTCAACCATTTTTTACACTACCGGAACTATAAATGCGGAAATCTATCGATCTGAGTGTCTCCAGAAGAGATTGTTGCCTTTATATAAGAAGCATAGTACACCTCCACTGTTTTGGCCGGATTTAGCGTCGGCTCACTATGCCAAAACCACTCTCAATTGGCTTGCGGAAAAGAGTATAGATTTCGTTGAGAAAAATATCAATCCACCAAATTGCCCTCAGCTTCGACCCATCGAACGTTACTGGGCAATCGTGAAGGGGTCTTAAAGAAGACTTGATAAGGCAGCTGGGAACATGCAGGAGTTCAAAAAAATTTTGGCTCAAGCGTCCAAAAAATGCGATGCAACACTTGTCCGGAACTTGATGAAGAGCATTCGATCCAAAGTTCGAAAATTCGTGAAGGAATAACTTAAACTCCATCCGGTCTTCATTATGTTCAAGTTTAATCTCGTACAATAAAGGATCAATTTTTTGTATGAATAAAATATCGGTTTTCAACATAATTTGAAAGAAAGTTTGTGGATAGCTTATTTTAGATACACTCCTTAGATGGAGCTTGGGAGTAGCTTTACATCTTCAATGTAGAAGATCACTAGTTCATTCTATTTATAGCTCAGTACCGACGCCGGCCACGTCCTCACGGTCTTCGGGGAGGGGGAAAGGATGATTCTCGCTTTATTGAAAGCCGAGAACACCTCTGCACTTTCACGAGAAATCACTGGGATGTTGGATAACAGGATTGGGTGGCAGCAGGGTTCGTTTTGGTAAACGATAAGCTGAATTCACGCGACGTCTAGTAATATATTTAAACATAAGTAGCGCTTTCCAACGGGAATCGATTTAAACCAACAGTAAGGATGCTATTGGGGCCATTCACAGAGTGTGATGGTGGTTTTTCATTGGGAAAACAAGATGATTTTTAATAATGCTGAAAAGCTGATTTGGACCGATTTAAACCAACAGTAAGGATGCTGTTGGGGCCACTCACAAAGTGTGATGGTGGTTTTGCATTGGGAAAACAAGATGATTTTTAATAATGCCGAAAAGCCGATTTGGACCGATTTAAACCAACAGTAAGGATGCTGTTGGGGCCACTCGCAAAGTGTGATGGTGGTTATTCTTTGGGAAAACAAGATGATTTTTAATAATGCTGGAAAGCCGATTTGGACCGATTTAAACCAACAGTAAGGATGCTGTTGGGGCCACTCACAAAGTGTGATGGTGGTTTTTCATTGGGAAAACAAGATGATTTCTAATAGTGCTGAAAAGCCGATTTGGACCGATTTAAACCAACAGTAAGGATGCTGTTGGGGTCACTCACAAAGTGTGATGGTGGTTTTTCATTGGGAAACCAAGATGATTTTTAATAATGTTGGAAAGCCGATTTGGACCGATTTAAACTAACAGTAAGGATGTCGTTGGGGCCACTCACAAAGTGTGATGGTGGTTTTTCATTGGGAAAACAAGATGATTCTTAATAATACTGAAAAGCCGATTTGGACCGATTTAATCCAACAGTACGGAAGTTGTTAGGGCCACTCACAAAGTGTGATGGTGGTTTTTCATTGGGAGAACAAACTGGTTTTTATTAATGCTGGAAAGCCGATTTGGACCGATTTAAACCAACAGTAGAGATGCTGTTGGGGCCACTCACAAAGTGTGATGGTGGTTTTTCATAGGGAAAACAAGATGATTTTTAATAATGCTGAAAAGCCGATTTGGACCGATTTAATCCAACAGTACGGGAAGTTGTTAGGGCCACTCACAAAGTGCGTTAAGTCATTTAAAATCGACTTTTGGTCCGAGGCCCGGAGTACCGAGTGATATATAACATTCGACTCAGCTAGTCAAGATTGTATTTTTTGGGTTTTAATTAACAACTTATCAAATAAACAATAAAAAAACATCATCCGCATGCTTTCTACGACGCATCAAACATGGTAAAATAACACTACTAATTAATTGGTAAAATAAGTTTAACGTATGAAATGACAACAATAGCTGAAATGTATTACTTTGAAAATGTGAAGTGGCAGTGCACCTTTTCAAGGAACCAGGATGCAGGATCGTTTCTCTTTAAGAATCTCCGGAATTGCATCAGCAATCGGTTTTCTAAGCAATCTGTATTTTTCCATTGTAAAAATCGTGTTATTCTAGAACGAAAGTGATGCACAACTCTTCAGATATTCCGCATATTCCGGATGATCCGGAAGACCATGCAGTAACCAGTCGAAATAAAAAATTGGTTACTACAGTGAATTCGTTCTCACATTGCATGAAAATTTATTTGAAAATAAACACTTAAATTTATCCACCTATCGTGAGATCGGAACATTTTAACACTTTTCTGGGAGTACTAGGAATAAGAACCATGATGTGGTCATTATGGTCCTGGAAACTTAATACCATCACCATTGCACTTATTTTTGAGTTTTCATGTTATTTAATGTGTCACATGATGGGTTTCAATCCAAAACTAAACTTTCCCGGGAGTAGCCGGAACATTATCCCGGATGAGGCCAATGTAGTTATGGACTTTTGATATCATGACCATTGGACTTATTTTGAATCCGCATGTAATTTGAGGTGCCGCATTATGGGTTTTGATCTTAGGCCAAAATTGGCCGCTTCCCCGGAGAAATTTCCGAAACCAGTGAACCGATTCAAATAATTTAAAAACAAAGTAAAGGACTACAGTACCTTTCATTTGGTGGTTGTTTCATTCAAATCGGTTCAGTAGTTGCTTGGGAAACTGAGTTAGAAGTTTCGTTACACACATACACTACCCACACACACACACACACACACACACACACACACACACACACACACACACACACACACACACACACACACACACACACACACACACACACACACACACACACACACACACACACACACACACACACACACACACATACACAAACACAAAATACCTAAACCAAGATTATATATTGAATTTTATTCCCCGAATATTTCATGACAATCGGTTGAGAAACTTGTTTTTGAGGACGAATTTAAAATGATGCAATTTAACTGTGGACACCTTTTAATTCAGAGTATTTTCCCATCACAGCACTTTCTACTCAATGCCGCACTGGCTTGCAGCAGTTAGCCGGAACTTTGGCGATAGGTGAAAAGGTGCTTGTATGCATATTCCCAAGTAACAATTCTACTGCCTTTTAGCCTTTGTTTTAATTTATAAGGGTTTTATTATTGCAATGGACAAGCTATTTTGTTTAAAAGTAGCTCTCTTTGATGCGAAAGATTAATAATTAATTATTTTATTTTAGGCTGTTTTTGTAACTTTTTCTTGCAGAAAGTTGAAATCTAAAACAGTCTAGCTTTAAAAAATAATTGGCGAGGAAATCTATCCCTTCATAAAACCGTTCAGTGATTCAATAATAAAGCTCCTTCATATTTGTTTGACAGAGCCATGATAAATTCATCATAAGCACGCTTTGTCATTACAAAAGCCACCATTAAACTACATCAAGTTTATAATAAGATGCTCTACCAGTGTTGTCATAATACTATTAAACAAAGATGGATTCGCATTGCAACTAACTAAGAAAAGTGAAAAAAAAATCACGTTTAAGCGTGATATATTAAGCAAAACTTATTGAGCATTCTGAGCATTCAATTAAGGTCGTTTAAAAAACTACAACATCAGTCAGTCTCCCATCCAGATAGAATTATCTTGAGGCATGTTTCGCCGTTAATGGCATTACTTTCCCGTATTCTTTCGTATAAGCTTTCTTCCTGCGGACTAATTTTGATTTAGCTTGAACTGTGAAAACTCTTTTCTGGCAGCAGCTTGGTTACTATATAAGCTGTTTGACAGCTAAACGGTTTTGCATATAGCAAATAAGCGTCGCAAAGAAACAACTTAGCCTCAAAATTGTTTTCATAAATGCCATTTCAAAACATCATTTATTTATAGATGCTTTCATGAAAACAAAACAGCATTTTCAATAATGGCTCATGCAAATCAATGTTAATGCCGCTGCCATTTTCATTTCAATCTTCATGCAGGTTCATAATTTTCATATATCATGATATTTTTTCTTTGACACGGCTTATTGTTGTACGGCAGTTTATGTGGGATAAAAAAAGTATTAAATAAGAGTGATTGAGCAAAAAATTGATCTTCAACGAAGAATTATACTTTTTCTAAATATTTTTTTTTTAGAAAGTACAACGTATTTCGGAAGCGCACCTAGTTTTTCAGCTCTTTTCAAGCACTTTACACAATGAATTTAATTTGGCACTTATAATTTGAGCAATATAGGTTGAAACTAGTCATAAAATATGATAAATCAAGCTGAGATATATATGTAGCACCACTATCATCTCTGCAACATCCACCACGCAACATTTTCTGTATTGCATGATACACACGAAAAGTGCGCCAAAGCTCCCTTTTCATTCCTAACAGAATAGTTCCGCCTTTTTGTATTTGAATATTATTGACTATGCTTCCTATTGAATTAGATGACTTGAATTGTTTGACAAACTATAAAAGCAGACCTAGTCGATGAAATAAACTCAGTTTTAACAGTTGAAATCGAACGCGCTCTTTTACTTTACCCACAAGTGTACCCGACGTATAGTTGTCCCATATATATTTCATTTTGAGACTATTGACGTTTTATTTGACATGGGTTAATTTTTTCTTCAATCAGTTATTTTTTTCGAAATGAATTTGTAGAGAATGAATGAAATTTATGAATACGATTATAATATGAATAAAACTGTTTTGAGTGGTTTTGGCAAGCGTCTAGTGGAAGCGGCACGAAAGAGGCTTTTATAGATGTCAAATTGATTTTATTGTAGTTTACCTATGGTTTTCAAACTGTTTTTAATTCGGTCATAACATTTTTTAAAATTTTAATCTAATCTAGAACTACCTCTAAAATATACCCTTCAGAACCTCTGCCAGGGTGGGCCAATTGAGCACATTTTAGTCTGCATGAGGTTTTGGGGAAGCAATCAAGACAAATGTATTGACCAGGGTTTTATGGATGTCGTTTTATAACACCCTTGTAGGAATTCATAAAACTTTAAATGTTACTTGGGTTCTTCGGTTCCTTGGTTGCCTTTTTGATCAAATCATCCGTCAGACGGCCGGAACCAGGCTTCCGCTCGATGGACTCTCCCTTCTCCAGAAGTGCCAGAATCATGTAGATGTTTCCGCGATCGTATCCGGCCGACACGAAGTGGGCCACGATGGCCGACTTTTTTAGGCCCGGATGGAGCAGGCGATACGACCAAACCATAGATCGAAGTTGTTTCACTGTTCTCGCCATAGCTGCCGTAAACTAACTGATGGAGCTGTCACATTTTAACAGTATATAGGCAACTAGTATATATTGACTACTGACTACAGAGGTTAAAAAAAGATTACCGAATATAACATCGGCTGGCGACAACAGTCACATACACTAGATATTTTTGGTGTTTTAAAGGCATTTTTCAGCAGTTATGGATTATTCAGTTCATTGCAACAGGTATAGAAACAAGGAGCAAATAACTTTAATCCAACAAAAAAGATGTCAAATTAGTGTCTACATTTCATTGGGGGCAAAACTTTTGTGAACAACCACTTTTTCTGCCTATTCCTTGGATGTTAAATATAGCTCCTTCAAACTGATTATTTCAGCTGACATAGAAAACTTTTCTCTTTCTGGTAGTTTACTTGATTTGCTTGTGTCCTTTATTTCGAGAGAAATCGATGGTATAATGCATTGTTTACGAAAACAGATTCGCCCTGCTGCTATAGTAAAATTGTTTTGGTGCTTGGTAGAAATTTCAACGAAGAATCGCAGAGAAAAATAAATTCTAAAAGACAACACCGTAGATTTTTCACTTTATAAGAACAAGGTCTTTCAATTGGCATCATTTGATTTTGTGCAGATTGACGCTTTTAAGAGATGTTGTCTTTGGAAAGTTTATAATTTTCTAACGTTTTTTGCATTCAATGCAGTTTTCTTCCTTCAAAATATAAACAATATTCAACTACATTATTTAAAAATATTTTGTGCAGAAGAATCAAGTATAATATTATTTTGGGAAGATTTTCACCTCTAATTTAAAAAAAACGAAATAAAACTCTTACTTTGCTTGACATCTTTCAAATATTCATCCACTTTGTTTAACGTAATGTCATGGTCAAATTGCCGTACTTCATTTAAATGATATATAATTGAACTTATGAGTTATGAGTTCACTGAACTGAAATTGTTTAGTCATGGAGTAGGCCCTATCTTAGGAACTTTGCCGAAGACACTAAACGCTACGACTTCGTCAAATGGAGTTATCAATTTTGTCGCGTAAGATTTATGATCTGGTCCACAGTGTGAAATAAAAGAGTTATTTGCTATATTTCAATTGATGATTGTGTGTCAATCGTACTGTTCGTGCTTGCTGGATTTTCACAAACTTTAAACCGTTTGAAAAAGTTCAGTTTCTATTCAAATGAGCTCAAATGCTTATAATAACCAGATTTAGAATCGTGGAACAAAAAATAAAAATTTGTTTGGTTTTAAAATCTTATAAATGAACATTCGCCGAAATTTTTATATTATTGAGTGGATATACTCAGACTGAATGTAATAAAATCGCAAAAATAATAAAAAATTTCTAACATATCATTTAGATCTTCCATTTTTAAATCTTCGAAGGGATGATACACTTTTTTGTTTATCGTATGTTAAGCATTGTACAGGAAATGGGGCGAAAATGCTCGATATAATTCAGACGGTCCTGGTTAACATTTAACGTCTGAGCATTGAGATTTTAAATGATTTCTCAGAAACTTACCCGTTGCAAGGGACTGGTATAAATGGTACTATAATGAGTGAAGTAGAAGCACGCTTTGCTTTACGTCTCAAATTGAACGGTACTGAATGATACCAACTGAAATAATCTTGGTAGTCCGATCTGTTGCATACGTTAGCAGACGTTGAGTGATGATTAATTATTATTCTGATATAAAGTGATGGTGATTCCGGCGAGCGTCTGACGTTTTGTCTAAACTGAGGAACAATATACAGTTTGCAGTTCTTGTTTTAAAATAGACATTATCGTATAAAAGATTTCCTCCCACTATTTGATTATGCAGGTGCTTTGTGAGATGAAAGCTTACGGCGTTTTGTTTACATAAACTGTTTACCCCTCTTCAATTATTGATGATGAATATAGTGACTTTAGAAGTAAATGGTTACTAAAGTATAATATACTGCCGTGTTAAGCATAACTGTCCCATGTATATAGGGAATCCCATAGAACATGGGACAATTATACATATAACAGGCAGTATACTCAGCAAGATATTTTTGTTATGTCTGAAAGGTTCTGAAGACCTAGATTAACTTATGTAGAACTAAAATTTTGATGAAAGTATTAACTTTACTTGAATATGAAACTCCTAAATTTTCATTCTTTTGAGTTCATTGATTATTAGAAATAAACTTTTAGTAGCAGAAAGCTAGTTTAAGTGGGATGGTAGTTGATCAATAATGTCATGGTTAAACAAATCTCCAATGCTGGATATCGTGGAAGAGTGCATATTTGTTTAAATTTTGTTAGTTGTGTGCATTATTCAACAAAATATTTTTATTACTGTGCAGTATAAGAGATATGAACATTTAAATGATAATATTGTTGGAAAATATATTATTCAACCAATGGAACAGGCGTTTTAAAAAAATGGTTGTTTGACACACCAAAAACTACAAAACTGTTTTATCAAATTTTTAGTAAAAAGGATAGAGAACCATTCCATCTTAATAGCCAAGTCCCGATCTATCGAGCAAAAAATATTCATTATAATAATAGTTCTACTATACACAAACTCAAAATAACGTTTATTTCGACAATATAACCTTCTGAGACGCATTTCGTGAATGGCTACGCCTATTATTTTTCAAAATAAAAGAAGTGGTCCAAGTGACCCCACTTTTTCTACCGTCACTAGTAGAATGGAAAGAAAGTAGTGGAGTTGCAAAACTTTTGATCCAAAAATAAAAGCCCGTGGAACGGAATGAGGTTTAAAAAAAGTTGGTAGATTTTTTCTAATATTTCAATAATTGATTTCTTGCTGTCAAATCCAACAGAACATATACAAGGCAAAATATATTTGAAAATAATCCATTATAGAATCTGTCCCGTGTTCGTGAAAATGTTAATGTATATAATGGATGAAGTGCAAATTGCTCTTAGCATGGCGGGAATTAGGTCAAAAATCCGTCATACAAAAATACAAATCATTTTTTGGGTATAAAGTTCCGAAAATAAAGCATGAAGTGTATTTATCATTAAACGCAGGGTCTTTTGCACTATCAAAGCTACCGTATTATCAAAGATATCTCGTTTCACGGAACAATTAATTTATACGTATATATACACAAAAATACTTAGGTTTTTGCATTTTTGGGTATTTTTCCAAAAACATCGAAGATTGGTTCAAAATTCTATGGATGTTTTAAAACTTTTTCAGAATGTTTAAGGTGTTCTGCAATAGTGTTATTTCTATGTTCGTGAAATTTTACTTAGTCTCCTGTAAATGAAAAAAAAAAAACAAGAACATTTAAATTATTCAAATGCTTGATTAGTTTCTACAAAATTACACTTTGGTTCGACAGACCTTCCAAGTTTATATTTTAATTAAGGTTTTTAAATATCCAGTTATCAGAACTGGCGATAAATTTGACATTTTTTTAAAATATTTTCCATAATGTATGCGAATTGATATAACATCAAGCCTGAAACATTCCGTAAGTTGTCAATCTAGGAGAAGTAGGTCATCCTTTAGCTCAGTCATTGAAGGCGATGCAACATAGCAACACCATTCTGGAGATGTATGGTTTCGATTACCGGTCCGGTCTAGGATATTTTTTACCGTTAAGGATAATTTCTCAATTTCCTCGGCATGGGGTATGATTATACTTCAATACTAATGCAAAGATGCCCGAGCAGGAACTAATAACATGATAACTGGCCTTGGTATTTAAGAGGTAAACTACCTGAGGAAAATAACATAAAATTGTTCCCACAATTTAATGCGAATACCAAATTGAGGTAAGACAATACCACCCGAGCAGAAGCGAATAACTTGATAACTGGCCTTGGTATTTATGAGCTCAGATTAAGAGGTAAAATACCTGAGGATAATACCATCAAATTGTTCCCACAATGTCATGCGAATACCGAATTGAGGTAAGACAATACCAAAATAATCCCTCTAAGGTGACCACCCGAGCAGAACACAAAAGCATATGAATACCTAATTTTGATCTTGATAACTGGCCTTGGTATTAAAGAGCTCAGATTAAGAGGTAAAATACCTAAGCAAAATACCTAAGAATTGCAAGCAAAATGTCTCTAGAATACTAAACTTGATATTCCGGATACCTAGGTAAGTATCTGGTCACCTTAGAGGTATTATTTTGGTATTGTCTTACCTCAATTCGGTATTCCATGACATTGTGGGAACAATTTGATGGTATTATCCTCAGGTATTTTACCTCTTAATCTGAGCTCATAAATACCAAGGCCAGTTATCAAGTTATTCGCTTCTGCTCGGGCAGATACTTACCCAGGTATCCGGAATATCAAGTTTAGTTATTCTAGAGACATTTTGCTTGCAATTCTTAGGTATTTTGCTTAGGTATTTTACCTCTTAATCTGAGCTCTTTAATACCAAGGCCAGTTATCAAGATCAAAATTAGGTATTCATATGCTTTTGTGTTCTGCTCGGGAAAATAGTACCTCTCAGGTATTCCCAGGTATCCGAAATAACAAGTTTTGTTATTCGACAGATATTTTGCTTGCAATTCTTAGGTATTTTGTTTAGGTATTTTACCTCTTAATTCATACCAAGGCCAGTTATCAAGATCAAAATTAAGTATTCATATGTTGTTGTCTCCTGCTTGGATGGTAAATGCCTCAAAAGTTCTTAATTGACAATTGTGGAAGTAGGTTCTTTGTGCCTTGACTCAGCCTAATATGCAGCGATCGATTATGTTCGGTTATTATTAATCATAAAGTAATCGCGCTACAAACGATATTCAACTAGTTATACACTTGCTTAGATAAGTTTAAGAGGACGTGTGTAGTATCACGAAAAGTTACACAACTCATTCTGTGTTACCTCAATTTGGTATTCGCATAACATTGTGGGAACAATTTTATCGTATTTTCCTCGTGTATTTTACCTCTTAATCTGAGCTCTTAAATGCCAAGTTATTCATTCCTGCTCGGATACCCAAGTAACATTTTAAGTTTTATGACTTCCTACAAGGGTGTTATAAAACGACATCCATAAAACTCTCGTCAAGGCGTATTTGTCTTGATTCCTTCCCCCAAAACCTCATAAAGACTAAAATTTGGCTAGTTGGCCCACCCTCGCAGAGGTTCTGAAGGGTATATTTTAGAGGCAGTTCTAGATTGGATTAAAATAAAAATATTTTATAATGACCGAATTAAAAACCGTTTGAAAACCAAATGTAAGGTACAATAAAAGCAATTTGACATTTATAAAAACCTGTTTCGTGCCACTTGCTCTAGACACTTGCCAAAGCCACTCAAAACAGTTTTATTCATATTATAATCGTTTCAAAAAAATTATTTAGTCTCAACAAATTCATTTCGACAAAAAACATTTCTGATTGGAGAAAACATTTACCCATCAGTATTGTCAACGTAAAATATTTAACTCATATATATTGATTTATCATAACTTATCACTAGTCTCAAATTTCAAGTGCCAAATAAAATTAATTGTGTAAAGTGCTTGAAAAGAGCTGAAAAACTAAGTCCGCCTTCGAAGTACGTTGTACTTTCTATTTATTTTTTTATTCAAAAAACGTTTAATTCTTCGTTGAAATTAAGCTTTTTGCTCAATCACTCATATTTAACCCTTTTTTTATTCCACATAATCTGCTGTATAACAATAAACCGTGTCAATCGAAATATATCTTGCTGTATGGAAATTATAAACCTTCCATGAAGATTGGAATAAACATGGCAGCGGCATTTACATTGATTTTTCACAAGCCATTATGAAAATGCTGTTTTGTTTTTATGAAAGCATCTATAAATAAATCATGTTTTGATATTGCATTTATGAAAATAATTTTGAGGCTTAACTGCTTCTTTGCAAAGCTATTTTGCTACATGCAAGACCGTTTAGCTGTCAAACAGCTTATATGGTAATCAAGCTGCTGCCAGAAAAGAGTTTTGACAGTTCAAACTTAGTCCGCAGGAAGAAAATTGCAGACAATTGAACGATGCGAAACATGCCTCACGATTATTCCATCTGGATCATCATTTCGGACGAAATTGATGAATGAAAAATCATCATGGTCCGTAACCGACTTTTCCGAAAGAACAGCTTCTCCGAAAACTTTGAATTCAAATGATCCAACGGTTCCAAGCGGCTCTGCTGGCGGTGGAACGGGGTGCGCGCGGTCATTGTCAACTGACTAATGTTGTTGTTTTTTCATGGAACTTAGTGGATGGGTAGTTGGCAAATCACTATTCAGAATGCTTAAGAAGTTATCTTAATTGTTCGCTTAAACGTGCTAATTGTTTTCAATGTTTTAAATTTGTTGCTTTGCGAATCCATCTTTGTTTTATTTTATTATGACAACAACGGTAGAGCAGCTTATCGTACTCTTTATGTAGTTCAAAATGCTACAATATATGCTGTATGCTCTCGTCAAAATTCGCATGGCTTAGTGATGGTTTTTATAATGATAAAGCGTACTTATGAAATATTTTATCATGACTCTCTTAAACAAATATAAACGAGCTTTATTATTGACTTACTGAACGGTTTTATGAGGGAATAGATTTCCTCATCAATTATTTTTAAAAGCTAGACTGTTTTGGACTTCACCTTTCTGCTAGAAAAGGTTATAAAAACAGCCAAAAGTAAAATAATTAACCATACATCTTTCGCATCGTTGAAAGCCGCTTTTAAACAAAATGGCATGTGTATTGCAGTAATAAAGCCCGTATAAAATAGAACAAAAGCTAAAAGGCAGTAGGATTGTTACTTGGGTAGGTAGCATAGTAAAAGCTTGAAATGCCAATGACGAAAAAAAGAGTCAACTCAAACTTAATTTACAATGATTGTATTCTTGAATCAGAAAGTGGGACACAATTGGGTTCATATAAAATAGCGCGAAGATTCACATTCTAGAAAGGCTCAATTTCGCCCCTAGCCTTTCTACCCCTCCCCCTTCACTGGCGTAGATAATGGCAGCTTAAGAAAATGTTGATTTTCCTATTTGAAAGCAAATACCAGATTTATTGTCATTATGATTGAGCATGTACAGAAAGCTTGATTCAATAAATTTAAAAAAATCCTTTTTGGTTATTTCGCAAAAATATTTTTACACACCACAAAATACATAGATAGTCTATATAATAGCAGATATAATAGACATTTTCAAGTGTTATTAAAAAAAATGATGATGAATTATTTTAATCCGGGTTTACCTTCAATATTGCTCACTAATAAAATTCAATGACATAGATGTTAAATTAGTTTTAACAAAAGGAATTGAATGTCTTTGAAATGTTATGAATGAAAATGTAGTAACATTAGTTTCTTACATGGAACATATTAGTGACCTCTTTGTAGCAATTGATTTGCATGATATAATAAAGGTACAAAAATTAACAGATTTTTAAATTGACGTCCAAAATACAAAATATCGACAATCTTCAGATATAAGTCTTCTCATTAAAAATATCATATATTTTTCAGCCATTTCGTTCATTCGGATTCCCATCTCCTGGTTCAATGTTATTTTAGCCACTTTTTCACTTCCACACCACCATTGACAGTGATCTGTGGTAAGAAAAACAATAGGGGACAACTTAAAACCTTACTTTGCCGCCATACGAAACGAGCGGATTGCCTGAAAAATGTCACCAGCAGATTTTCCCTCTTTTTTACCGGTTTACTTTAATTGCAAAATATACTGCATATACTGATTCATACGCTAGAAGTATTATGCCGTTGATCCTATCCCACCAAAGGGATATAATCCTTGCGCACGATACAAACAGGATTTTATTTTTTTCAAATTATCATAAGAATACAAAATACACGGCTCACGTAGCATAAGTACGGCCGGCACAGACTCTTCCCTTTTGATAGGCATTGGTCGTAAGAGAGAAATGGTTTTTGCTCTTTTTATTTGCCTATATGGCTGGAAACGTCCAAAATTTAAGAAACGAAAGGTCTATCTCTCTTTTAACTTAGCGACTTTACGTGTAAGAATAAAATAGAAGACCCTACTTATCGAATATCGGAAAAGCGTGTGGTAGATATCAGTGTTTGCAAATCTAAAAACCTGATGTTATCTACCTATGGTGTGATGTGACCCTTCTTACCGAATCAATTTTATGATTTACGGCCTACTATATTTACTTTCCACATCAAGGAGGATTCCGATAACTTGCCAATATATGTGTAATGTAGTCTACTTGGTGGATACTTGGTTTGATCACGAATGGGCTCGCTATTTTTTTCCGATGTGATTCAAGATATGATGGGTTCAACGTAATTAAAGCCAATAACACTCTACATGTTTCTGAGATATTTCCGGAACCGTTGGACTAATTTTAAATACATTATACAGTGTTCATTGGGACCACCATACAACCCATGTGGCATTTGTGTCATGCCAATCGGTCCAATGGTTGCAGAGAAACACATCTTACTTTGTAGTAAAACAGACATACACATATATACGCATACACACATACATTTTGCGTACTTGATGAGCTGAGTCGAATGGTAGTGTGATACTTGATCCTCTTGACTACGAATGAAAGGTAGGATTTTCAAGCGATCGCAATACCCTTCTTTTTAAGAAGGGAAAAATAGAAAAGCTTCAAATCTGACATAAATGCGGATATCTACGGATATCATGTGAAAAAGGTTAAATCCAACGAAAAGTGTACTGAAGTAATGTGGGTAGGAGATTAGTGATGATTCGGATTAGGATTCCGATGAAAGAGAGGAGATGAGTAAATTTGCTTAAACGGATCGGCCGTAAAGAACATTATCAAAGACGCTTTCTTAAAAGATGAAACAAAACTATGAGGTTGTGCCGCTTGCCATTGTTGTCATGGCAGCGTTTGGATGCCAAATTTCCATACACTTCCATACTATAAAAACTAGCTTACGAATCAGTTAAAGATTATAATGTACGACCAATACAACAATCATGAGGATTTAAAAGAAAAAACTGCAACTAGGCATTTCCTCTTTTTATATTGATAATCATGATTGAGAATTACCATAAGCATAATTAATAATATGGCAAGCTTTTTGCTGATAGATTTTGTACATATTTTAACTTTATTATACAATTTTTGGTGAAATCTTTATTGATAGACTCAACAGAATATACTTTACTGATTAATCATTCTCAACATGCACCATAAATCTTGTAACTAGATTCAGGGAGAATACGAGAATCAACGATGTAATACATATCATTAAGGTCAATCATTAAGGTAAACGGTTTTTAATTATCATTTAAAATTTCTGGATAAGGAATTGTTACGTCAATTTGTATTCAAAGTGCCATTTTCAGTCTGAATGCAAATATATAGGGGTTTGAATAGGAAATATATTGTCATTGAGTGTCGGTTAGAAGCCACCGTGCATTCATAGTGACGTATCTATTAACTTGTCATCGGTAGGTTGCCGTGCGTAGTTTCTATTTGAAGCGAGGTCAAAGTCGCTATGATTTTTGGTTTCTAACTATTGCGAGATTTTAGCTGGATCTTAACCTTGAGTTCTAGATGCAATTTAACTGTTTTTGATTAAAGGTGTTCTTTTACAAAATCAAAGCATGAATTTGTGTATTGAGTTCAGCCAATTCAAATTCTGTAAGCCCACATTAGAGCCATTTCCCTGATCTGTTGGCAGAAGAAACTGAACGTGGTAGAGCTTGCACAGGAAGAACTGTGATAATCAATCATAATGAGCTTATTGTAGTAGATGATTGGTGACTGCAGTAGACTCGCATTGTTGCTGAAATTTACCGGAACTTCACTACAGACTCTACAAAAATCCAAGGTATGGTAGAGACGTAAGATGCTCATAAGACCAATAGCTAGCGCAACTCTATTGCACACACAGTATCCTGAATGTTGGTAAAGCTGTACAATAAGAAGCAAGACATGTTGGAAGAATTACCGAACCACAATCGTGCAAAAATGACAAGACGCTGAGGCACGCAGTGAGCTAGATGTTTGATGAAATAGATTAAGACTTTGGAAACGCAATCGTGTTCTTATGGGACGTTGAACCAGCATGCCTTTTTAATATTACTCAAATGTGCAAGAAATGAGTTTAGTCCGTAGTTTTATTTATAACATGGAAAATGAGTTATTTATTGGGAACTTGTTCACGTTTCTAAGGTGACAACCTTCCCGTTTATAGGTTTTTACCTTAGTTCACTATCCGTTTAAGTTTCGGGAACTGTTTGCTTTCCGTGTTAGGTTAGTAAATAGTGCTCGCTTGATGAGTACTGCCATTGAAATGGCATTTTGCTCGATTTTAATAACTTCAATTCGAGTTGACGTACTCTAACGGATTCTATTTTCTATTGCTGACAAATTTATGCACCTAAAAACTCACATTGATGAGATAGTTAATATGTTTTGATTATCTGTTACGATATTTATTACAGTACCTGATAAATAATATCCTTCTAACGTTCTCGGTTTATGGCTGCTCCTCTCCAATTTCGTTGGTACCTTGTACTCATTATACTTCCTTCACTTGGTCTAACCATATGGCTCGTTGTGTTCCTCGTTGTCTTGTCTTTTCACAACATGTCCAACCCAGCATATTCGTCCAGATTAGGCCACTTTACGAATACTGGATTGGCCAGCGAGTTGCGCGAGGTCATGGTTTATCCTTCGCATCCAGACTTCGTCTTCCTGCACTCTGCCAAAGATGATTTTTAACACCCGTCGCTCAAAAACTCCGAGTGATCGCAAGTCCTCTTCAAACATTGTCCACGTCTCATGTCCGAAGAAAACAATCTGTCGTATTAGCGTTTTGTACAGGATACACTCCGTACGGGAGCTAAGTTTGTTTGACAGATAGACAAATTCGTTGACCACCGCGGAATCAACTCCGTCAATCGTTACACTGCTGCCCAGTCGGGCCTTGTCGTGCTCGGTTTCGTATCCCATCATGTACTTTGTTTTGGGCGTATTTATCGTGAACCTTAGTTTGTGTACTGATCTGCCATCGCCTCAAATGTTTTGCCGATAATGTCCACGTCATTGGCAATGCAGATAATTTGTCTGGATCTGTTAAGAATCGTACCCCGCATGTTGAACGCCGCTAGTTTCATAACATCTTCAAGAGCAATGTTTAACAGTAGGCAAGAGATTCCATCACCTTGATGAAACCTCCTTCCGGTATTCAAATGAACCCAACAATCCACTCGATATCCTCACACCGGGCGTGGTTTCCGTCCATTGTAGCCTTGATTAGTCAGCTTTCCCGGAAAGCCGTTCTCGTCCATGATATGCCATAGCTTTTTTTTGGTTAACTGTATAATATGCGGCTTTGAAGTCGATGAATAGAGTATTTGGTGTTTTGTAATCCGTCCTTTGATGGAGCCGGTCTGCTAACTTCCCACTTGCTTGTGGCAATAATCACTGGAAAATGATTTGGGATATCACTCTATAAGCCGCATAAAAGGGCGGTGATCGCAAGATAGTTTCCGCAGGCCAGTTTGTCACCCATCTTGTAGAATGGGGTTCTTGCACTCCTCCGACAGATGTTGGGTATCCCAAATCTTGGCTATCAGTCGATGTAGGCAAATGGCCAACTTGTCTGGGACCATCTTGATCTGCCCCCATACCATCCCTTTCCATCCGATTGGTTGCTCTTCAGCTGTTTGATGGTATCGTTAACATCACCTATCGTCGGGGTGGCACATCTCCGTTACTTGGTTGAATCGCCGACGGCTCTTATTTCGCTGTCTTAGTCCTCTTCCTGTATTCCATTCCAATGTTCATCGAAGTTCTGCCTAAACCACCTTTCGCTCACCTCACAATCGTCCGTAATACTCCCATGCTTATCCCGACACAAATCAGTTAATGGCACGAGGCCTCTACGGGAAGCGTTGAGTTTCGGGTAGAACTTTCACGCTTCATGTGAGCGTTGCATCTTTTCTAGCTCCTCATCTTGGCGGTACTTTTTCTCCCGGAACAGTAGGGTTCTGTTTGTAGTGTTCCTCAACTCAGATGGGTAGCTTGATGAAGCATAAATAGTATTTACTTCAAAACTCATTTAAAAATCATCACTACTCTTGAAGTAATATGAAATAATTGGAAAGTTATATTTTAATGTTTTTTTTTGTGTGTGATTACTGATAAGAATGAACTTTGTTTCGCGTAGTTATTCAAAACCAATTGTTTGTAGGTTTCCGCTTCAATTGATTGCCGATTAAAGCCAAGCTCACTTGAAAAATTTGGAGCGTTAAAAAGCGTTTTAAACAGTATTGAAGCGTTTATGCATTTGCATGGATATTCAGTCAATCTTATTGGTTTATATTTGAGTCGTTCTTGACTCAGTTTTAGTTCAATTGCCAGCTTATTAGAGAATTACTTGGGTTGGAATATTGCTCAGCACTTGAGGGTAGACTACTTTAGGTTTGGTTTTCTACACAATTATAATAATAAAACTGAAGTAGGTTTCAAACCTAAATAAACGAATTGGTGTTTTTAAAATCACCGATAGACCTACCCGGGCTAACTGATCCAGTTTGAAGCTGAGTATGGAATTGTAGCAAGCACTCTGATACTCTACGCCCAGGGAAGTCGAAAAAATTGTCAACCCGAAAGATACCCTCTACCGGCTTGCTAATAGTACTTAATACCTAACCGACTAAAAAACTTGCAATTTCACAAGAGAAAAAGAAGTGAACTGGAACGTCTCTCTTCGATATCTCCCATGTCAGTAGAATCCTTTTAAGTTGCGAGGATTGATGCTTGTGAGTCTACCAAATAAACTGACTAATAAAAAAAGGATTAATGCTTTGATGATTTTTTTTCTAGCGATCGCTATTAGCTATTTGAGTTTTTTTTTAATTAAAACATTCACGTTCGTGTAGAAAGTTGATTACCAAACATACCGATTATACGTAGATGGGCCAAATTATTTCGATATCATTTTATTGTGGCCGGTACTGTACAGTTTTCAGTCTGCATCGTTGCCACAAATTTTCCCTCTCATCGTTTACCCAGATGCATGATGATACCAACGAGTAAGTCTTTCAAGTACCCATGCACCAACCATGAGAAGAGCTATCTCAAAAAGTGCTATCTTACTTCATTCTTGGGCAAAGCATTGAATGAGACCCTGCAGAGCCCCACGCCAACAGCAGGGGGTCTAGTGATTAGTTCTGGTTATGGGCGAATCGATGTTAATGAATACGAGCAATAATTATCCATGGACTGTGTGTTATACTGCCTTCTCTGTCTCTCTTGCTCAATTTTTCAGTATTCCTACACCTTTAGATATGCTAAAAGTTCCCAGGAAGCCACGTTAGCGCAGGTTAAAAGGAACGTGGAAGAAGTGTTATGAAATCTGTAGTTTTTATGCATTTTCTGCCGGCGGAAGCTTTGAACAAAATATAGTTAGATGCAATTTTGGATAGCATTCTTCTTATGATACTCGTTTGAAAACTTGCAGGGAATGGATGTAGGGATTGGCATGAACATTTTATTTGGAAAATTGCATGTTGAAGTAGCTGATATTTCATAGATCGTTCCACACTATACTGCCAGGCTGTGGACTGAAATGATTGGGGGAGGGAGTTTGTTGTTTTTTTTTTTAAGTTTTCTCTCTAAACTTCGGTGTCGTATGGAGCATCTAAATGGGAGTGATCGAGTAACAATTTATGAGTCTAAAATACTCAAATTTTAGATAGTTATACGGTATCTAAAGACATATTCATTCACTTTATATACCTTTTGAACTGATTCTTCCATCGACATAGAGGTAGCAATGCTCCTGAGTATTTTAAGGAACCATCAACATATATAGAGATCAAGTTTAAGTGAATACCCGAGCAGAAGCGAATAACTTGATAACTGGCCTTGGTATTTATGAGCTCAGATTAAGAGGTAAAATACCTGAGGATAATACCATCAAATTGTTCCCACAATGTCATGCGAATACCGAATTGAGGTAAGACAATACCAAAATAATCCCTCTAAGGTGACCAGATACTTACCCAGGTATCCGGAATATCAAGTTTAGTTATTCTAGAGACATTTTGCTTGCAATTCTTAGGTATTTTGCTTAGGTATTTTACCTCTTAATCTGAGCTCTTTAATACCAAGGCCAGTTATCAAGATCAAAATTAGGTATTCATATGCTTTTGTGTTCTGCTCGGGTATCGAGATATTTTAGACTAGATGAGGATAAGAACATGTATCGAACTTTTTTTTAAATTTCTTTATCATCGAGATGTTTACGCTGGGGCTGGTTCTGCTCGCATCGTAGACGCCTTTTAGCATTTTTGGGTCATTTCCATTATGGATGTCAACCATATCCATGACATATACAACAAGAAGATATGGAAAGTTCCCAATAAATAGGTTTTGAACAGTTTCACAGCCAAATTCCCCTTTGATGGATCGCTGTGCAAAGATGATAACTAATGATCTCAATGGTATCAATATAACTAGATTTCTGGATTTAGTTCATAATCGGATAAAACGTTAAATTCATGATTTTCAACCCCTTGTTTTAAGCCAAAGATGTGCTCCTCATCCCAATTTTTCATTCCATACTTCATAGTTGACCAAATTTAAAAAAATCACAAGAGATGCTTAAATTTTGACCATTTCTCAGCAATTTGTGACTCATACATTAATTTTTAGTCGAGTCAGTCCCATCTGTAAAAGTAGACATCGGGGGAAATTAACATTGAACTGAATTTTCATGCATAGTAAAAAAAAATCCTACCCCATTGGGCACCATCATCATATAACACTGTAAAAAATATTCAGACGAAATGGTAAATGTTTGTTCCTTTGTTGCAAGGTTTTAAAATTGCTAGTTTAGCTCTTATGTGGTTATTTTGGGACTATTCATAAACAACGTAGACTTTTCTGGAGGAGGTGGAGGGTCTTACCAAAGTCTACGCTCAATAAAAAAATTCAAAAAGATGTTTGGAGAAAATTCTTCCAAGGGGGAGGGGGAGTCTTAGATTTCCAAAAAAATAGTCTACGTGGTTTATGTACAGGCCTTTTCTATGGTGGGACAATATGCCTAGGTGTTTTTCTTTTGAAATTTACTGAATGAATCGTATCGTTTACATGTGTTGTTACAAAATAGATCAAAATCAAACTCAAATTTGATTAAAATGCTGATATTGATGTATTCAAAATTGTTACTTAAAGGCTGTTAACGTTAAATTTCGGACACTAAGATAATTCAACACAACCGATTGTTTATTTATGTGCAGTAGAGTTGTATGTACAGTAAAAACAGCTGATTAAGTTTTTAATCATTTTTTTCTGTAAAATTATCAAACTTTCTGTGGTACACCAGCCCTCACATTTCCTACAGTATCCTCAGATACGCTAGTGGTGGCGGTTCTTCATCTTCTCTTGAAATCGTCGATCCCATTTGCTATCTTCTTAGTTTTAAAAAGCTTCCGCATAGCCAGAGCCCTGTATTTTTTCTAACGGGTGAAGTTCTGCTCAGTTAGGAGGATTAGCTATTTTTGGCACGTATTTATACTCTTGCGTGTCCTGGAATACCATAATGAATTTTGTATAGTGCCAAGAAGCCAAATCAGGCCAACACAGAGCTGGAGAGTCGTGACTTCTTATAAACGGTAGCAACGGCTTATGCAGATATTCTTTCTCGTACAACTCCTTGTTGAAAGTTCCGATAAAGTCGAAACTGTTCCATTTTTGACCACAATTATATATGACCTGCCAAACAAAATTTTTCTTGGAGAATTTAAACACCTTCTTTGTTCAGAAATCGTTTCGGCAACGGTGTTTCTTTGTATTGGGGTATAAACAGCCAGACCTGGAAGCTGTTGATAGTTTTCGAGCACCTATGTATCGTCGTCCATTGCTGTACAGGAATTTGTTTTGCAAAGACTTGGTTTAAGGCTTCTTAGCTTTTTGCAGTGAATTTTTGCTTATCATCGCATTCATTTCATGCGTCTTTTTAACTTTTTGCACATATAATTTTCATTTTTCAACTTTGCGAGCCACATTTTGCACAGAACGGTTGGGAATTTTCTCAATAATGGCTACCACCCTCTTGCCCATTTGGCGAGAGTATATTTTTCGGTTTGTTCCGCTTCAAACTTTCCGATCCACAGTCAAGCGCTGGTCAAACAATTTGCATACACTAAATACGGTACTTTTTGGTAGTTTTAGTTTTTTGGCAAGATTTTGTACCGACAACGTCGGATTTTGCTACTGTTCCTACAAAATGCGTTTGCGCACTTCCACTTGATTCGACACCATTTTATCAAATACAACAACGTGTTGTACCACGAAATGCAATGGAGAGTTTCAGCTGTCATATTATTGGAACGTTTCAGCGATCCATGAAATAATTCAAAAACTTAACCGATAGAATAGTGTCCGAAATTTAACGTGGACAGGCTTCCCGAGCAAAGGTTTATACCAAAGTGATAACAAGTTCTAATATCTGATTATCACTGTTGGATCACTAAATATGTTATCATTCAGGCTGAATAAACAGTTAAAATAACAAAAATGATAATTAATTAATATTCGCTGGATATCACAACATTAACTCGTTATCATTATCATTGAGTTCATTTTGATAACAAATTTTGTGATATGAACAAATTACTAGAGATAATTTCAAATTATGTTATCAACATAATGTCAAATTCATACACTAATAACTGGAGTACTGCTTCTGGTGAAAAACTCAATTTCATATCCATGACATGCTGGTAATATTCAGCATTCATCAGCATGCTGGTAGTATTTAGTAACGTTCGTCAAAAATCGTCTTTAAAAATTGATAACAGATGATAACAAAATAATTCAATGTTGATAAATAATTTTGTTAGGCGATAACAGGTGATTTCGAAATGATATCTGAGGTAACAAAACTTGTTACTTATTTTATATCAGTTTGTTATTTTACTTTTGCTAAATGGTCATTCTGGGCACATAGGCACCCAGAACCGGTTCTGGTATGCATCCGATGAGGACAATATATCATATATTTGTACCTGGATTTTTTTTCGACGGTTCAAGATTCACGATTTCGAATACAGATTTTCAAAAACATCATGTCATAGACCAACCAAAGGATTTAACCACATCCAGGTACTATGGAACCGGTTTTGGTAGGGGCCCAAAGAGGGCAATTTTGGAGCCTCAAGTAGTTGTACCATTCGACGGCTCCAAATTCAAGATTTTGAATACTGATATCCAAAAACATTATTTTATACACCAACCAGGAGATGAGATCTTATCAGGATCCCTGGAACCGATTCCGGTACCCAAGCAAAGGTTTATACTAAATTGATAACAAGTTCTGATATCAGATTATCAGTGTTTGATCACTAAATATGTTATCATTTAGGCTGAATAAACAGCCAAAATAACGAAAGAGAAACAAAATGATACCTGAGGTAACAAAACTTGTTACTTATTTGATATCAGTTTGTTATTGTACTTTGCTAGGGTTTATATATGCATGTAAAGCATCTCGCTATTTATCGGTGTGTTAAGGGATATTTTGCCAGCTCAACAGCAAAACGGTCAAAGATGAAGTTGCAACTTGAAAGCAGAGGGGTCTGCATGATAAAGATTGTATTCGAAAAAAAAAAAATAATACATATGTGTCGTGTATAACTTTGTATTGCATGGATTATAATAAATGAAATAAAATAAATAAAAATAAAACTAATTTAAAGTATAATGTTTACATGTGCAAAATTTCGTCATTCCAAGCAAGAAGTGCTTCGACGAAAAACGACGGCGCGATCGTGGAAAACCCAGGTCAGTTCCGCAGGTGGATCGTGAAACAGTTGGGAATCGACAATTCGATCGTGTCTCGTGTGGTAAACTCGTTCAAGGTGACCCAGACAACCCAGCGGAGAGCTGGCAGCGGATGAAAAGCGAAGACGACCATCCCCGTGAACGCAAGGAAGGTGAGGGATTACTTCAAGCGTAATCCGAACCATTCGATTCGGGACGTGGCCAAGAAAGTCGGACTTCATGTCTTCAAGGTAAGGAAGGCGCCTAACTGAAACGATAAACAGAATGCGGTGGCCAATGGTGGGTAATGAGGCGTTGAATTCGTAATTGGTGTGCGGTGGTCTATTTTTTCGGAAAGGTGGCTGAAGTTCGGGTCAAAGCGTCTAATAATTATCGTAGATTCATATTGCACGGAGAAGTTTAAAGTCTGTTCCATTGAAAATTTGCTGAAATTCATAAAAAAATATTCGTTATTTGTTGACAGTGTTATAAGTGTACTTCAACGTGCTAACGTATACATTGAATAAAAAAAACTACTAATTTCAGATGGCGATGAAAAAAAAATCCAAGGATAATGCAATGGAACAAATTTTCCTTAAATCCTATGTTTTTTAAGCCTTCTACAAGAATACTTCGACGACAGTTGGCCGGAACCTTTTGTCGGCATGGCTTTGAGCTCTTTCGTGGCCTTGGCGATCAGCTAATCCTCCGGTTTGACCACAATTTAATTGGAGTAGATCCTCCAAGAGAGGTTATTTGTGAGATCATTTTATCGTTGGAGTTGAAATCTCTATCCGCCGAGCCATTTCCAGGGTGGATGAGAGAGGAATTCGTAGCCCAATTCATGGATTTTCGCCATGGAAACTGCACATGTGTGCACCCTTGCAGAACTTTTTTATTGGCCAAACGCGGTCATTTTTTTTTATTAAATCCTCATTAAACTGAGTGCATCCCAAAAAAATGGTTGCCATGACTTTATTGGCTGAATTGGCTTAATTTCGTTCTCTGAAGACATGTCACGCGGATCTGTAACATTTGGAGTCTTCTTCATTAAAAAGAATATCTCAACGGTTACGAAACGGCGCAGAAATTCGTTCATATTGTTGTTGAAGAACGCCAAACACTTCTACGAAGTTGTCATACTGTTGCGTTAATGGTCGATTATGAGCAAACGGGGCACCCATCTTGCGGAAAGTTCTCTCATAACCAAGTGGTCAGCCAAAATTGAAAACACTGAGCCATGTGAGAGGCTGTCAAACATACTTATTGATGCAGCGTGTTCAAATTTTGATAGGAGTACCTGTCGACCGTAGCAGTCTTGCCCTTTAATTAAGAGGCAGGATGGCTAGGGATGATGCGATGCGATTGGTAGAACATATACACGCATATCAAGAAACGCAAGTTTAGCCGAAAGACTTGACCACCCCCAATCACATGTGCTAAATATTCATATGATTGTGCCAACCAGAAGAGTTATAATTATTTAACAAAAATGCGATTGTGATTTATGAAGACAAAGGTCAAGAATTCACAGAACGTAGCAATACTTTCCACAATACAAAAATCTTACTGTTGTATTCAAATACTTGTCTTTTGTTCAGATTGTAAAGAATAAGATAGCTGCAACATTGTTCTGAAAGGATCAAGAACAAAATATTCATATTGTATAATAACATGTTAACGGAAAACATAGTTCTATAAACAAATCCACATGTTTCCTATTAAGTATGATTAAATCATTATTTTAAAAATATATCAAGTGTTTCATTTGATAAGTTGAAGTTTTTGTTGAAATCATGAAGAGTGGACACTTTATTTTGTCGATGACGGTATGAAAGAACGCAGTTTCATAAATTTCGTAAACTTAAATTAGGATGTTTACCATCTTGTGCATTATTAATTGAATGATGATAACTGAAATCATAGAATCAATAGAATCAAGAATGAAATCATTGGAACAAGTCTGTTCGTGCATATATTTGAGGTTTGAATATTATACTGAAAGTGTGAATTCAATGATTTTTTCACGGAGATTTCTCCATTCTACAGTTTATACCAAAATTCATGTTTCAGCTTTATGTTTGAAAATAATTAAGGATAACAAAAAAATAGGTTCTTTGAAGTTATTCCACTACACGAAATATTTTTTTTTGTCCAAGTATACATTTTTACAAGCTTTACAAGACGGCTTGTTCTTATACAGTTACCATATATTTTCGTTATACCAAAGGATTCCGGGTTAAATTATTAGCTACAAAATTAATGCCTCAATGCATCCATCCTTTTAGTACATTACTCTTGAGTATAACTTATTTCCAATTCAGAGCTACTCGAGTTTGGCCAATCCTTCATTTACTGCGGATATACTCATCTCGTAACGGTTTTTTTCTATTCATTTTAATTATTTATTTATTTACTCATTTTCTTCATTTTCTAGCTAAACTTAGTTACAGATTCTGAGCTAGATGCATGTCCACAGTTTTAAATTGCGAGTTTGCAATAAAATTTTTCATCTTGTTTTACTATGACTTCAAGCATGTCAGAGATCTCACATTTGGTAAGCAAAACATTTTCCAGTACATGTAAACATTATTTGATCAGTTTCATGCCGGAGATGCAGAATGAAATTTGAGGTTTTTAATATAATTTAGTATGACAAAATGACTTTTCAAACTTCAGTACATGGTTTGATGAGGCTCTACGCCAAATTTGTTTTAAAGCATTGAATATACTTACACAATTAACGATTCCGAAAATAGAAAGTAAAATCGAGGAATTAGTTTCATCCAAAATTACGGTATCTCTGCAATCGAAGGTTTGCTCCTTTTACCTATGGACAGAATATAAAATGCCGGTCTCGACGGTGGGGATCACTGTTAAATATTGTTCACTAGAATCTCAGCGTATATGACGAGTGATGCCAGTGGTACTTCAAGATACTGCTGCAAACAATCTTATTTTTTGCTGATATACCAGTTAAATTTCACTCGCCGGTCGCTCGGCTGTGCTGAAATTGGCGAATGATGCGGAAAAAAGCTGGAACTGAGTTTATACTTCCACATGCATTCGGATTAATCCTTGAATTGAATATTTACTTATTTTTTTCCCTCCTATAGCAGCTCATCTTCTGGCAGTTGGCCCATCGGTACATCATTTCTACGTCCTCAATCATCCTTATCTGATATTTTTGTAAATTCCTGCTACTGTCATGACTGCATCAGACGGCAACGACAGGAGTTGTGCATGCCAGTGTCAAATAGAGATAAGCTATCCCCATTGTTCTATTTCTATTTCACTGTGCCTGTGCTCAAAAATGAAACTGTTAGGGTCTCCCTCTTTTAATTCGATACCAGTCGTGCGTTATGTATAAGAGTAAATCTTAAATATTTTGATGAATTGATAACAATCACTGTGACACGTCATGTTTCTAATCTTCCATTGCAATATCTTGCTGCTCTCGAGTTAACATGCGAGGGTACAATGAAAACCGAAATGCAATATAGTGGGGAAAATAGTTGAACGCCTTCAGCTTTTATACAGTTACAAAATATTCAAAATGTTTTTGAGGGGTTGAAGCAGCGTTTAAATTTATTATTTAATCATTGTTTAAACAGACCAATAAGATTATTATAAATTGATTTTGATCTCATTGACTCAAGGGCCAATTTAGACGTACTTGTTATTTAACCTGTTTCTATCTTTGTGAAAGGTAATTTTTGACAAAATTGTGAAGAGATTTGAAAGAAATGGTTATATGTGATAAAAGTTTGGCTTTTCTGATAACGTTAATGCATAATCTTTCGATTCGAAAGTGCTTTTAGGTGACAATAATGATGCGAATATTTTCGATTATCATGATATAGGCACCATATACAAATATCGTAACGCAAAATTCGCCAATTTCTGCCCTATCTGTTGGTGGCGCTTTTTGTATATTTACTTTGTTGTATTAACTGTAACGATTTTGCAGACCCAGTTAACCCCAGCCCCTCCCACCGGAATCTAAGTAATAATTGGTTGCAACATTTTCATTCTATTAGTTCGAGAAACAGAGACATCAATATATTCATTCCGTTACATGTTGTCAGTGAACAACCAGAAGATGCATGGATGATTACACGCGACAGCCTCTTCGGTAGAAAGCTGCATCCATCTTTTGAAGTTTGCTCCGAATTACGAATCTTAGCGGCTTATTCAGCGGCAGAACCAGCACGAGTATACGTGCTTATTTTCCATCGTAGCCATTGGTGAGTGCGAAGCGGAGTCCAGATAAGTGTTGCACGATGCTAGAAGATGTAGTTAAAAAATTAAACCGGCTTTACATTGTGCAGATCAGGAAGGAAAGGGATACTGCATGAATTCAACATACCATTTTGCTTTGTGTTATCGTGGAAATATTCACTCGATAATGATTTTAAACTTGAATTACGAATATAGTAAAATTGTTCTATTGCAAACCTAATAGATGGCGTTCGAAAAAGCGTAACAAATCACTAAAAAAGGGTTTGGCTTCCACCACTACTTCAATTTTGTCATGAAATAAATCTTCAACACTATTGCTTTTCAAATTTCTTTTAGATTTGAAAGTTGTACTCAATGAAGAAATATATTAAATAGCATGTATGCAATATTGTAGAGCGCTGAAAAATACGAATTATACAAACTATACAAATAGGATAGGGAATATTACGTCGATGTAGGAGAAATTACGGCTTTGGCATTGTTGAAAATACTGCTGTTCACGGTGCCTACCTAGAACAATTTGTTTCACACACAGCTCAAACAGAACGATAGCCGAATAAAATAGGGGCTGCCGACAGTAGTTACTCTCACTTGAGATTTTTGGTGCTAAATAACGGAGTTTGGAGCTTTTTGGTACTGCTAGGATTCTTTGTATTGGAAATTTCTCATCATATTTTTCTGTTAATGCGAAACATTATTTAATAATTAAAAAGTTACAGCACGTGGTGCTCATGACTGTGAAATTCCCGTAATTGTAAAACATATATCAAATACTAACAGAAATTCCCAGTTTACCGTACCTTGGCTGAGGAAAAACAGCTGAGCTCAACAAAACTAGAATAATCGAGTATCGGTTACAGTTTTCGTAATGAAATCTTGATTTTTAGCGAATTAATAAACTTCATACCGCAAGTGTGTACATGCATTGTAAAGGTTCTCTTATCAATATCTAGTATAGAAACTGCGATTTTATTATTTTAAATAACGAAGTGATGGCTGCCGTTGTGATGTTTGTCCCATATCCAATTAAAATTCCTTCATAACAGTATTTTTCGGGTTTACTTTCGTTCCATCTCAAGTAACATTGCCAAAACCATGCAGCTTTATTAAGTTTTATTTAAGTTACCATTAGGAATTAATTTGGTTTTATTATGGCACCAAGAGGTGCCAATAGGGATCATAATTTAGTCAGGTTTATGAGAACCTACATAGTTTGCTTACAAAGATTTTATTTCGGCTTTATGAATTTTTAAAAGGCTGTTTTGAAATGCCGTTTACGAGCTCATTCGTATTGTATTATTATGGTCAGTAAAGCATTTTAATACCATTTTGCCATCAATGCATTAAACGGCAAATTGGCATTGAGGGCATTGGCATTTGCCAAATGAATCTTTGGTAACCGAATGATTGATTTGGCTAGAAAAATACGCCTATTGTGAAAAAATATGCCTAGGGAAGTCGGGAAAATTTCCAACCCGAATGATCTCCTCGATCAAACCGAGTATAAAATAAGTAATGTTGGAATTTTTCCAATTAAGTTATCTCAAGTTCCCGAAGAATGTATGTGTATGTTAAAAGTTGGACAGACTTCCTGAATATCGTGTCACTCGTGTCTATCTCTACTCTTCGAATCACACCATCCAATGCAATGTTGAATAGCAAACACGACAATCCATTTCCTTGCCGTAACCCTCTCCGAGATTCGAAGGGATTCGAGAGTGTCCCTGATACTCGGACGACACACATCACTCGTTCCATCGTTGTTCCACTAACCACGTCAGGTTTTCTGGCGATCCATATTCGTGCATGATCTATAGCTGGTCTCGACCGATTGTGTCGTAAGCTGATATGAAATCGATGAAAAGATGATGTGTGGGCACGTTGAATTCGCGACATTTCTGCAGCTCTTGATGATTCCCGAAAAGGTGGTCCGCAGTAGCGTGGGCACCCATGAATCCCGTTTGGTATTGCCTCACAAACTCCGTTGCAATTGGTGACAGCGGGCGGCATAACATTTAGGAGAACAATTTGTAGGTGGCCCACAGTAGCATGATTGCACGAAAGTTATAGTAATCAAGCTTGTCACCCTTTTTATAGATGGCACTCTTCCTCCCAAATATTGGTAGTTACCCAGTGCAGCGCCTTTGGCAGTGCTGCACTATTTTATTTTAATAGCTTGCATGAGAGTTGGTCAACACCAGCAGCTTTGTTGTTTTCAACCGACCACTTTCCTCCTCAAATTCCTGAAGGATTGGTGTCGGGATCCTGTCATCTTCTGCGCGTGTTCCAAGATTTATTATCGTGCCACCTTCATTCGCTGTAACATTGCCATTCAGGTGCTCGTCAAAGTACTTACTACTTGCACCTTTCAATCACCGCACACTCTTCTGTGAGAAGTTTACTTTCCAGGTATCTGCACATATCGGTATGTGGTACGTAGCCTTTGCGCGAGCTGTTCAACTTCTCGTAGAATTTTCTTATGTCGTTAGCACGGTACATTGCTTCGATTGCTTCGTGGTCTAGATCTTCCCTTTGAAGAATAGAGTTTTACCTGTTTCGTGCCTTTCTGTACCGTTCCACAGCATTCCATAGCATTTTCGCCCGTGCTGCATTCTTCTCCTCTACTAACTGCTTGCATTCACCATCAAACCAGTCATTTTTTCGACGAGAGGTACATAGTTTTGCTATTGCAGTGCTACCAATAGCAGTTCGAGTATCTTCCCAGCTGGGCCAAGCTGCTCTTCTGTCGGTAGGGCTGCTTCTAGCTGTTGCGCGTATTCCTGGGCAGTTCCGGTTTCCCGTAGTAGCTCCCGTACTACAACTAGGAAGTGGTCCGAGTCTATATTCGTGCTGCGATACGTGCGAACGTTGATGATATCAGAGAAGAATTTCCCGTCGATTAAAACATGGTCAATTTGATTCTCTGTTCGTTGGTCAGGTGACCTCCAATTGGCTTTGTGGATGTCTGTACGGGGAAAGAAGGTACTTCAGACTACTAAACCACAGGAGGCGAAGTATCAATTTTTTTTTTGATGCTTTAAGAATAAACTTAGAAGAATAAACTCGCCAGAAATTACAAGGTAGCAAGATGTGAAAGATTTAGGGATATAGGTGGAATCGTAGATATTAAACTATTATTCACTGCTAGTTATATTACAATGATCAACAAAGAAACAACATGCTTGGCTTTAGAAAGCCATTCAGTTTTAATTTCTATGGTCCCTACACAACGAAAGCCCTATCACAGCTGGAAAAGGTTACCATTTCCATCTTATGCTGCACGCAGCATGTTCATCAACGTTCATATCTTAAAATAGCGTCGTGAAGCTTTCATTTAAACTTCCATATCTCTAACGCCAAAGTCACGAGTTCGAATTTCACCCCCAGACAAGTAACAAAAATACCTATAAGAGGGATTTGAATGACTACGACAGGAGATGAATCAGGCTGAGGTTGAAAATCTCGATAATAAAGAATAAAAAAATCAATGTTTTCATTTGTTAACGATATTGTTTCACATCGTCTTAATTTATTAAAACTTTTGTCAAAATTTAACGTTTACATACCTTCCCGGCAATTGCAATATTAAAATTTATTTATAACAAGCACTCTCGTACAAGTGATGACAAATCGCGGAGTCCGTGATTTAGAAATAATTCAGGTTTTCTTAAAAAATAAGTTTGGTTAGAGTTGATAAATAACAGCATGAGTTTATGTCATTTAAAAGGAGAAACACGTTTGCTAAGTAATCTGGTTTGTTACTTCGTAACATTTCTAAATAACACAAATCATTCCATATGAAAAATTACAGTCATAGCATTTCCATCATATGGGTAAATGTGTTTAGTTCATTCGATCGATTTACTGATATTACCTACAAATTTAGACCTTGCCAAAATGTGTCATAAAATAAAATGAGCCATGTGATTTCCTCCCAGCTTATCACGTCATCGCTCGTGAAAAATATTTAATCCTTTACGCTCGTTCGAACAGTTTTTGACAAGTCTCACATGTTTAAAAAGCTTGTTTTAATAATATGTTCATATCGTGCACTGTTTAGCATGACTCAACTTTTTCACACAGCCCCCAGACTAGTCAGGAGGATATTTTCGATCCTACTCAACTGCAAACGACAGCTCGTGAATTTGTTCTATACCCCGTGTGTCCCGGTGTGTGGCGGGTTGAAAGACACACGATAGACGTGTGTTCCCTTGCTTTTTTTCTCTTCTGTGGACTTCATTCATGTTTCGAGACAGGAATGGGGGAATCTTGTGCTCGCACAGACGGAACACTACTGACAGGCTGTCAGTTAATGTAGGTTGATTTGGAATATGTCCAAAAAGTGGTTCGTGTTCGCTATGCGTGATATCGGAAAGGGTGTTCTCCTTCCTTATATTGTCCATCCGTGATAACTGACCAGTTGAGATTATTTACCATTCAACGTTCAAATTTTGTTTGAACATTATTGGCAGGGATGTTTTAATTCATTCATTCATTTTTACATAAATTTGCGTTTAGTTTTTGCATCAGCAGAACACTGCAAAGTAATATATGGACCATTTGTAGGCCGTAGTCTAAATTACAACTTCGGTAAACAATTATAATCTGTTACTCTAATGCATAACGAACTAAAACCAATAACAATAACTGTGATGCTGAATAACAACCAATAAGAACATTGGTAGATTCTGTTTGCACTAATTCATTGTGACATTTGAATTGTTCACTTCAATTGTTGGTCAGATTGCGATCTATAAATACTATATACATCAAACTACGTAGTTCGCTGATGAGAAAATTTAAACGCCTGATTGTTGGTCTAGTGTTGACCAGAAGGTTGTTGTAAAGTATGCTATAACTAACAGAGAAGGACGGTAAATGATAGAAGTGTTTATTTATGCACTTGTTTCTTAAGGAGTACACTTAAGACAACTGGGCTGGGGGTGGAGCTTTGTTTTCAGTAAGGTCAATTGTAATTTCTTATCAATAATAACGGCAAAATTAACGCACTTTTTGATAATTGATAACGGTTAATGGAGTTTTTGTTAATTATTACCTGTTGTTTTTAAAGTTACAGATAAAGTTATTTACATTTGTAAGCTTTTAAAACGCTCTGACAAAATATCTAACCCGAATAAAAATACTGCTTGATCAATAAACTAAACGCAATACCTAGAGTACTGTTCTCATATGAACATGTTATCGAAGTTCAAAATGTTTTGTTTGATAACATAGATTTATTTAGTAAAATGACGTTTTCCGATCATTTTTTACTCGTTTTCAAAAGTAAGTGTAAATATAAATATTTTTTAACGCGCATTACTTTTTAAATGTGTATTCAGGACGCCTTTAGAGTTTGTCACACTTTGAGGAAGAAGGGGGATTTGCAGCGTTTTATATTCCAATGGCACCAATGGTATATTATTCGTTCGTTTTTTTTTCTACGGATGTAGATTACTTTCTTCAAACTTTTACGAACGGAGGAAAATGGAGATCAAAGGTTATTTTTACTTCTCCAAGCAAACCAGATTTAAAACTAAGATAAACTTTTTACCACCAGTTAATCTACATGAATAGCATGTTTTTAAAGGCTGAGTTATTTAAACTAAGCAACTAAAACAAACTAGCACCTTAGAAATGTGGCATGAAACGTTTCATATCGTCATTATTTACTGCCTTAAATATATTTCTAAATTTTTACTTCAATTTTAACACTTCAATTAACATTCCTCACCAATTGATAATGCTTGTATCCGTAAGGCCGGTGGTGTTATTATTCACTTAAACAATTTCCTTAACAAAACAAAGTGTTGTATTACAAAAAAAATATACAAGCAATTCATGTGTAAATAAACTACACCAGCGAACCCACGTCACAATAAAAACGAAATACGATTGTAGGGTGAAAACATCAAGCGCCACCACGCCGTGGTGAAAATGTTGCCGGTCGTTTCTAGACCATATGCATTTGATACGGCACGCAACTGCTTCTACACTCTTTTGTTATACATTGAGCGTGGCTTAGTCAGTATGAGGGTGGGAGAAATGCCACTAGCTGGAAGCGATGTTGAAGTTAGCACAAACGGCACGAACTGCGAGGGATATTGCAGTTAACTCGAAAAAATCCTGAAATACGGATGAACGAAATCCTCTTCTTCCAAGGAGAAATATCTCGAACTAACAGGCTCTGTGGGCTGTTTGTAAAGAGATTTTAAACGGTTTTTGTTATTCTACTTGAGTTTGCTCTGGATCGAGAGGGTGGATTCTGGGCTAGTTCACCGGCCTGCGGGTAGAGAGGGAAATGAATGAGTGGAAAACATATCAAATAAAAATAAAGGGATGACAAAACCAGTCGGCAATGCAGAAGCACCCTTCATACCGATCAGGAAATACTCTTGTGGTAAAACATTTTCATTCCACCGACTCTTTTGATTCCACTTGTTTCAACAAGAGCAAATATTTGTTGACCACATTTTGAATAATCGTTTCTTTCATTTCCAATTGCAGATTCTTTGATGGGTTCAGGATCGGAAGATGAAGATGAAGATGAACACCTGAGGCCTGGTTTAGGGTTGGGATCTCTAGGGCCAAACGATGGACCCCTTGGTGCATCAGACTTATCCGTGCAAAGTATGAGCACGGACAGTAAAACAGGTCACGATGATAGTGACCAGGGTTCATTAGATGGGGATCCTGATTGTCGTGGAGACTCTCAAGCGGAAAACAAAAGTCCTGACGATGGTGGTGGATCCAAACGCAGAGGTCCGCGAACTACGATAAAGGCCAAACAGTTAGAAGTATTAAAAACTGCATTTAGTCAAACACCCAAACCAACGAGACATATAAGGGAACAATTAGCCAAAGAAACTGGACTGCCAATGCGAGTAATACAGGTATGTTAATATGCCTTTTCTGGCTACATCTTAACTCAAATGATGAACATTGAACAGAAATATGTATGGTTTTCAATACTACTGATAAGTTTTTTTTTTTCGAAACTTCGGCTCCTTTTTGTCTACTGCATATAAGCCAGTCAGTGTCGTGTTTCTTTTTGGGGCGTAGCCTTTTGACACACGACATCGGTAAAATCAAAGGAGCCCATCCTTGTGGTACAAGTGTCAAATGATCACAAAAATTAACATATGATCATCGAAATTCCTAACTGCCTGGGATCTCCGCCTCCAATTGATCGTGCGTTCTTTGCACCGCATTTTCTCCTCTCTCTATGTTTATGCCGGCGGCTCTACCTAAGATCTTATGCGTCTCTCAAGGGTGACTCCTCGACATAAAGACATTATAGAGATCTGTTAAGGGCAATAAACCAAGAAATTTGAGGATTAAGGAAAAAAAAAAAAAAAAGGAGTCCGGGTGGGTGTAATCACATGCCCTGCTGTCACCTGCGTGCTGCTGAACTTGCTTTGGTATGTGATTTGTGTACCAGAAAAGGTCTACCAAAACCACAACAATGCGGCTGTAAAAAATGTCAAACTTTGTTTACTGACGGGTGATAATTAGATTACATAATTTTGCATGGCGCAGGCTTGCACGATTATAGCAGCTCAAGGTGATTTCGTTTCTTTGTAAGATAAAATAGTATGTTTGTATAAAGCTGTGTTCAATTGAAGCGAGGGCACACAGTAAACCTTTTTTTTTTTGATTGCTTAAATATGACGGATGGTGATGACCGTTTTTGTGGCACCTTCCAGCATCTTCAACATACACTGCCGCAATTGGAACATACTGGTTCCTTCAGGGACTCGAAAATGAGTACGTTCACCGATCGTTATGAATAATGGTTTCTTTTGTTGAGATTCTATTCGTTTCGGAAATGAGAGCCATAGAACAAATGACTTCACATGTTTCTTATAAATCATACCACATTGGAGCGGATTCTGAAACATTCACAAATTTTTAAGATTACCTAGCAGTCATAATATAGTGGCAGTTTTGTGATGAAAAACATTAGTTGTTTTCAGATTTGATGGTGAAATTTAGGACTGCATGACTACAAATCTCCTAAGCGCGAAAATTTAATCACACATTCATATTTGAGAGCGTGGGCACACTTTAAACATTTGATGTTCAGGTGATATAAAATAAGTAAATCAACAAACAGATGATGAGTTGCAAGTTATAAGTCATTTTGCCAGCCCTAGGTTAGACGCATTCTGTGCGCAGTTAAACAAAATGTGAAATGCATTTGAACTTCTGATGCAATTTTAGTGCACGAAAAAAAGCCGTGCCTAGATCCGTGAACTGCAGTCATGAATTTTAGAACAAGCTAAAATACACCGTGAACTGAATGACGTTATTCATGAACTAAATGACTTTTATAGGAAAAAAATCCCGAAAACATGAACTAGTTCACGGTCCGTTTTCATTTTTGGGAACGCTTTTTTCTGTGTGCATCATTCAACACTACACTTGATCCTTGAAATATTGTAGTATATTGTAGTACACAACCGATGGTATCTACTTGTGTGGCGAAGTCTGCCAGATAGGAGGCGTTTTTCAATAGCAAACTTAAAATAGAAAAATACTAAAAACATCTCAGTGAAAAATCAACCTAATTGGTAGGCCGGGCAAGTTGAGCTTATCACCGCCAGTTTACTAAAACATCGATATTACGATTTTTCCTGACTAAAATCATCTGGGTTTGAAAATAACGTGAGGGGGTTTGTTGAATCAGGTAGGGTTTATTGCGTGTTTATTCTACTTCATTATAACAAAGGTAAGAGTATAGACTCGACATGTTTTGAATCATCATCATTACTCAAAATGTTTGCACCCAGAAACAAAAGGAGAAAAAATAATCGAACCTCAGGGCCACTACGAAAGAAAAGTATGATTTATGGATTTTGTCAAAACCGTTGATGATAAATAGAAAAAAGGTTTACCAAATAAAAGGTAAATTTCGTTTATTTCCTTTCGGAACCCTCGAATTGGTAAGTCTTTCTGTACCAATGGGGATGAACTTCAGCTCTAGACGTTTTCAAGCGTGGTCATCAATTAGACAAATTGGTTACACGTAAGATGTGACTGTTGGCATTTTGACCGCGTTAGATCAGGTTCATGCCCACAGTGAATCTAGAATGGAAAACACCAGCAGGATACATATTTTACGAAAAACTGTTCAACACGATCCCGATTGTTCCGATAGCGTTCACAATTGATGATTGTACGATGAAGGTGATGATAACTTTAGTTGTAAAAAAATATCCAAAACAAGGGCACTTGGTCTTACAGGAAACGACTTCATTTATACCTTGAATCGCTCTGTCGCACGTGGTGTCAGGGGAGCATGTTTTCTGGCTCGTGACTGCTTATGCATGTGTATGACTATACAGGTTTTTCTCATCGATACGGACGAAGACAAATTACATGCTAATTGGCGCATAACCCTGTGGTGTTGCTTGTCAGTGTTCGGGGATCCACGCAACTGGGTGGCAGTGAAAAAATTCCTAACGTTCCATAAGCTGACGTGCCACCGCCAGGATTCATAACCACATTTCGTCAACGACCTTGATGGATGTATTTAATGTTTTTACGTCTGTTTCTCCCTTTCATGTTTGTATTTTTCTGTGAACGGTTGCATTTCTATTGGCATTCTATGCTACAACTCTCAAACGTTTTATTATATCGCGTCCTTTCCCCTCAGTTGTAGATTGCTCATTTTTATCATTGCTGAACTTCCTAAATGTACGAATAAACCGTAAATTCCATCCTGAGCATCATTTTCATGAACTGACACGCACAGCACCGCAATCAACTAGTGTCGTTTTCAATGATTGATTGCTTACAAATGAGGAAAGAGTCCGAACGTGTGTGACCGATTAACGTGCCAGGAGTCTCATATTTTCCAAACATGTGTAAGATGTGAGTCTCGAATGGTGTCAAGCAGTTCACGACCATATGGGAACGAATAACTTCTTTTTTCTAGCTATTACGTTATATCAGCCGGATAACTTTGTTTGTTCTTTTTTTAATAAGGGACTATCCAAAACCCATATTGAAAATCAGAGGTGTTTGAAGGGATGCAGAATGTTGTCGATCCATATTATAACTATTATAACAAAAGATAGATCTATCAAAAATAATATGAACCAGCCAACATCTTTCTAACTTCAAAGCATTGTTCATAAGTTTATTTATGTTTATTTTTGTTTTTATGAACCATTCGAGACCCGTACCGATTAAACCTTAAAATAATCAATCCGTTCTTGAGCCTAATAGTTCTTATAGTTACACAGTTTCATATTTATTTATACAAAGATAGATAGATAGATAGACTTGATGAATGTTTTGTTTCCAAAATTGATGTATTATGTGTATAAACTGAATGGAAAAATTAAATTTATTCATTTTTGAACTTTGAAATTCAAAAAGTCTTTGGGGGATCAAGACCGTGTCTTTTTTTATTGGCCCCGTTGGACTTCATTTTCTTAGGTTTAATCTTTAGGATATAGATAGAAAAAGCTAAGCATATTTTGTGTTTATATATATATATTATATGTATATATATATATATATTCTAATACCTTAAAGTTAGTTCTTATCCCTCAGTTTTCACTGTGAAGTGGTGGGTAGGCTGAATCTCGTGTCTTACATTGAGGCATTGCAGACGGTTGATTGTTTATCGTCATGGCTGATTCATATCGCCGATATGGGCATCATGTAGAGGTGATGAGGATTAAGTGATAGTACCACATCTGTCACACAATTTTTTAACAGCCGTGTCGTAGTACATTTATACCCAGGCGCGGGTAACAAAACATAATTCAATTTCAAGGACCATTTTTGGCATAGTTTCTTCTTCGTTTTTTTAATATAAAATAATTTTTTTTCTAGATTATCGAGATTTTCAGCCTCGGACTGGTTTATCTCCCGTCGTAGTCACTCAAACACCTGTTTGGGTGTTTTTCGTAACTTGTCCGGGGGTGAGTTTTGAACTTGTGACTTTGGCGTGAGAGGTATGGATGTTAATCACTACGCCGGGATCGCCCCCCATAAAATAAATTCTTATTTCTTAGAAATCGATTGGGATCATGAAAGTTTAGATTTTCTAAATTGCGCAATAACATCATTTATAAAAGCTGTCATGGAAAACTCTCTTCGCTTTTCAAACCCATCTTATTTAATTAACATACATCGCGACCTATAAGATAGAAGCGGTAATGTCGTCCAACGTAGCTTTCGTAGTGCAAATAGTAAAAATTGTTTGTTGACTGATTCAACACGGTTTTCACGTGTATAATGATATGGAGCCCATACTGTACTACAATACCCAAGGAGGGGCCTCACATTTGCTACATATGGTGTTTTTATTGTGTAGGGATCGTTATACTGCAAACTAAACTTGTCAATGAACCCGACTTGTCTTATAGATAATGTTATTATAATGATCAACAAAGGTTAACTTAGAGTGAGTCGAGGATAACACCTCACTAAGTCTCTCACTTGACTGAATTTTTCAACTATTTTCTGGCCTATTGTAATTGCTTTTTGTGTAGTAACGTGCTTTCTTGTAAATTAAATGGAATCGTATTTTTTCACATTGAGTTCCAACAAACTTTTCGTACACCAGATGTGAAAACGATCAATTTCCCGTTGAAATGCAACCAGATCAGATGCTTTTCAAATTTCCATGACAAGTTTCATGTCATTTTTGTATTTTAAAACATTCAAGAGGTTAGAAATATATTGTACATCGTTCACAAACAAAATGAACAGTAGTGGTTCAAGATGGGATCTTTGTGGCACACCAGATGTCACATGCACTACTGATGACAATTTTCCTTCGAATCTTACTCTTTGTGTTCTACCGGTCAAGTACGACTGAACCTTAACTTTAAAAGTACGTCATTGAACCTTAGCTTAGATAATTTAAAAAGCAATAAAGGGATATCCACCCTATGAAGTGCTTTACTAAAGTCAGATATAATGCTTGAACATAATTTCCTTTGTCCATTGCGTTAATAGAAAATTTAACAAAATTCGTTGTAGTCGTCGTTGATCGCCCTTTAACAAAACCATGTTGTTTGCAAGAAATCACATTTTTAACTTGTGAGAATATTTTTTGATTGACTATAGATTCGAATTACTTTGGGATGTAAGATAAAATACCCACCTCACGATAATTTCTGATGTAATGTTAAATTGATTACCTGAGAGTTTTGTTCTGGTTTTACATAGCCTTTTGATTTATATTCAGTTCAATGTTTTTGACAACGCGGTTGTTGATCGGTCGACCTACGAATCAAACACGGAAAAGCTTTAATATTGATTAAAAATGTATTTTGGGTTCGTAATATTTGGTTTGTTATCAATATGGGTACAGTTACCCTACTTTAAAAGGATTCTGTTAATGAAACAAAACAAAATATGTATCACATATGCGCTGATAATTGATTCAGTAATTACCAGATGGAAATGAGAATAAATGCTTCATAAAATTTTAAAATGTTGTATTCGCCATGTTTCTGTGTGACTTGGATGCAGCGTAAAACTAACACAATTATCATCTTGTGTTTCAAGGCCAATATTTGTTTGTTGTGCATCTACTCTGAATCGGAGATTTTCGTTTTACTCAGTGTTGTTTCTATACGGAACATTCCCAACCCCAGCCATTTCTAAGCAAAGAAGAACGGGGTTATCGCGTTCAAAATTAGCGCCACGCACGTTTTCCAATTTTTCATGCATTCCCGTATAATTAAAAATAGCTTTTTTTTTTATTTTGACTACCAGATCATGTATTCGAGCTTCTGCATATTTTTCCTCGTTCCTTTTCGCCTTTTCATTGACCACAATGATGCGGTTCATGAATCATCGAGTATTTGAATGCACACTAAATGGAGCAGAAGTGCTCACCTACTGATAAAATAGTTATTTGCTGCGGACTCGGTTGAGTTCAATTGTTAAAAATGGGTTTCTTTTCTTAATTATGTTAAACCGCAAAACAATTTTAGGCGCACTGAGAGGTGTTCGTATTGGAATGCAATCTGGAAATGGTATGCTAGCATTTATTTTTCTGGTTCAATAGAACAGTGGTTCAAAGAAGAACAGTTTTTCGTGATTCCTAATTGCTCAAGGGCTACTTTTCAGCAATCGATGGTTAATCTAGAGAACCAGGAGTTAGATACAGGAAAAATCAGATAATATACAGTCATTACTACGCTATCCAGTTTCAGTCAGAATCGTATCGAGCCTTACAAGTATGCCGCTGCGGTGGGATGAATATTATGGTTCCAGACCGTTAAGGCCAGGGTGCGGTTTCCACTTACATGCCTACACTCGGTACCGATTGGCAATTTTTACATGGGTTTCGATTGGAAATAAGTGATTTTTTCCAGCTAAGTCAAGTTGACACGGTTCGTCGCAAGCGGTCACTGATGCATTTCAAACGGCATAAGTCACAATATATTATTGAGACAATATATTCGGTCGGCCGTCGGGTAGCCTGCCATAGATCGACACCTTTATCATAGGGAAAATTAATAATGTAAATTGTGGATGTTAGATAAACTTTACTGCGCAAATATAAAACAATATATTTTATAATAGTGTGACGGGATGTAATTTTAATCTAGCCTATTTATTCGGCCTATTACCAAATATGTCATTAATTCAGAGTTAGTCGACTAAATTATCATGCTATCAGGAAGACCATTTTATTCCGGAGCAATTGACACATTATTAATCAACCTATAGTTATTGACGTCCGCTAAATTTTCGATTTTCATATGTTTTCAGCCACCATGACTTCACTGGTTAAGCAGAACAGATGATTTTCACGAACTTTGAATAATCTAAATTTGGCTTACTTGAACCAATAATGCGCGGAATGCATCCAAAATATACAGAAAATAGTCATACGTTATAAACTAAATGTTCACATAGATAAAATAACAATGATTTGACATGAAAGCCGTAGACCAAATGTTGGGGACAAATTATTTTCTTTGTTTCTAACTATAGCCTGTTGCATTAATAACGTAGTAAAATTCTTGTTATTCATAAAATTTTCAATGGAAATGTATGAGTTTGCAATTGTATATTTTGACAACCTTAGCAAAAAATCGAATGGCCGATAAATCATATTTGAAAATCACTTAAGGGGATCCTCCCCTGGATTTGCGCAAAAATAAGGCAATGTTTGTATTTTTTTGTGTGGGAGAATGAAAAGGCGTACGAACTTCCGGTTGTGAAGAAAATTCAAAATGGCGGCTACAAAATGGCGATTTCCGTAAGCCTCTGCCCGCAAAACATGGGGCGACAACTTCAAGCCTGCAGCCTCTTGTAGTGGACAAAAATCAAATCTAGTTATCATTTCTGAAAGTTAATGAAATTTTCTACGGATTGAACTAAATTTCAGACAATTTTTTTCTATTTTTTTCTATTTTAACCCTTACACAGCCAGTATTTAAAAGCATCCTGGAAAATACTATAACCAGTATTTTTCTTAACAACATCAATATTTGCGGCATATTTGTAATATGACTAAAATATTAATACGGCCAGGCCCACTGTGTAGAGTTGAGGGAGAAAGAGGATTAAAAAATAAGCGGCAATTAAATTATCCACTTGATGGATAAGTTAATCAACGAATATTTTCGGATCGTAAGAACGAAGAAAAAGGGACAACCGTCCTTCCGTCTCGATTGAACTAAATTTCAGATAATTTAAACTTAAACTCATTGCGTAGTGATCATTTGAACTGAAAAGTTTAATTTTTCGCTACTATTTTTCATTTCAACCGTGTTCAAAAATTATAAATAATTAATTATTAATGCAAATTTTTAGTTCAAACCGTACACAAAATTATAACCTTACAAACAGTTATTTGATGGAGAGAATCGGTTTAATAGTTCAAGCCCGGGGCTTGAAGTTAGATTGAAAAACATGGTTTTGAGAAAAACGCGTTCAAAGTTTTTAGAAGCCCCCGCAGCGCACGTGAGACAGGTGTGTTCGAGACGCTGCCATTCAATAAATATTCATCGTATCAAAAAATTCTTCTACACATATATTCTACAAATATGTGGCTTTTATTTTTTGCTTTCGATTTTTTGGTTCAAATTCAGGGGAGGGAACCTTAAGCTTTTAGCAGTTTTATTTCAACTTGTTTTGTGAAATTTTTGTTGAGTAAAGCGGATACATCTGATAATGCTTTAAATTTGAAAATCCATGTATAGACCCAGTTTGGATTATGATTTCAAGCAATGAATATCATTGCTAGCTTTGGAAGCCTTGTCAGCGATGTACAAAATGTTATGCTTGTAAGTCAACAGGGAACTCAGAATAACTAAACTAGAATTAAACTAAACTGGAACAGGTGGGCACGATGGTCTGGTAGAAGAAATCTTTCGTGATGGAAGATTTCTTGACATTCCTAGATACTTGTCAGAAAAACTGAAGTATTATTTTCATTTCATACCACTTTCATACCACAGGAGCCTAGAAAACAATTGTGACGGAAGCGAGATAAATTTTAGGAAAAGAAGAAGGATTTATTTGTCGATGCTTTCGTAAATTAAAACGGAGTAGAGGCGGATACAAAGAACGCAATAGAACACACTTATTTCATCAGAATTATTTCGTTGATCAATCGTCTTTGGTAATCCTGTATGCTTTTATTGCGGTCGGTTCGGTTGGCTTCTTAAACATCCTTTCTCTCTATGCCCCTCTGCAGCTCTACCATAAAATGTCTCTAATCACATTAGGTGTAAATTGCGTGTTAGTATGTCGTTATAAAACAAAAATAAAAAACGAGTTAAACGGCATCGTCACACGATAATGCCTAATTTATAGAGTTTTCGAAGTTATTTATGATTACACCTCTGTTCAGATTTTATTATTTTCTTTTGAGCAAACTATCAGACTCACACATATTATTTTATACTTTCCTATATGATGTACTGTTCGACATATTTGACACGTCCAGAGAATTTTCATCTCGATAAGAAGATGGGAAATAAAATAGTTAAAAACTTTGCGTGATATAGATGCCGGACTGGAATAATGTACTACGAGCACATGGCACACGATGTTATGGCATTTGAATGTTTGTGCTATCGTTTATGTTTATTTTGATGGTTACCATAAAATACCCTCCGCGTATAACATTTTTTTCTATGATCGATATTCCGGCTTTCATCTAAGTATTCGATTTTATTTGTTGTGAGATGAATGTGTTCAATAATCCTTCATAATAGTTACATACCTTTGCAGTAGATAATAAATATCCTCGTTATATGAGAAGGGAATAGGACGAATTTAGTTGTAGGTACTATTCGTGCACCGATGATCGTTTTATTTGAGGTGTCGAAGAAAGTTTGGTCAATTTAGTAATGTTACAATAACAACAACGGTTATCTTGGTAGAAAATTAACGTATTTTTTTTATATTGGACCCTTCAAGCAGCACACACTTCGTTTGTATATAGTTTTGAAAATTTCATTCCACCAAATTTTTATTTGATTCATATTTTTGGTCACTCTGTTCTCTTGCCTCCCCTAAGGGGCCCGCAATACACCGGACTGTACTTATAGTACAAGCAACAGTACTCACTTTATTCAATGCCGTAATCAATAAACTTTGAATTTATCATTTACAAAAAATTTCTGCTGTACGCACTAAAAAGTTCTGAAAATGTAATGAATGGTAATAGAAATTTAAAATTAATGTTGTAAGTTTATGCCTGCATCAGAATTGAAGTTTCTGCCATGACTCTTGGTTTCCTCTTCATGGTTGCCCGATATTTCTCAATTGGCCTAAACAGGGGACAATCAGATACATTCAGGTCTTTTGAATTAAACTAGACCTTGATCAATTTATACTGTTGTTGTTGTTGTAATGACTGCTAGCAAAATCTGACCTTAAGATTGAAGGATGCTCGAGGGATCGAATAAATTATTAAATTCGTTTTAGGAGACACTCTTTTTAGTAAAGTTTTGAGCTGATCATCTTATCGGTTATAAAACCTTGGTTTGTTGTCCACAACTACAAATTCTCTACCAAATAATGTGTTTGCATGCGAATTTATCAGCGAAACCTAAGTTGTATTTAGCAGAAGTATCACCGAGAGACGCCGTGTGTCTTTGTAACATTTTGAAGTCAATTCGCATACATATATTTTGCCCATCAATCTTTGTCAGCAACTGAGCGTAAAACTTTCGTACAGGAAGTTTAACTACATTATTCTGCATAAGATATAAATTTGGCTGTTCGCTGGCAAGGTAAGTGTTCAAAGCTTCCCGTAGACGAACACATTGCACTGTACAGCGTTATGCACCAAACTTCTTGTTCAAATGGCTATCAGCAATGTTTGAAATTGTCGACAGACCCACTCTAACGTTAGGTTTGAGGCTTTCTATCAGACATTCATGTTTCTTTGTTCATTCTAATACTTTTGAACACATTTTAAACACGTTTGCAAGCTTAGACGCGTACCACGATGGATATTTCTATGTTTTTGTTTTTGGTCAGCCAGCACCTTTCTGTCAAAAAACTCGAAAACCATTCACCATTTGCGCTGGAGCATCCAAAAATGCTTGTCATTCATGTTTTCAAATCACGATTCCTATTTCTATCCATACAATGGTTACTCCTACTTACCTCGAAGCGAGCGTTTACTCTTACGCTTTTACTCTACCTTATGTTGCAGAAAAAATAATGAATTTTAACAGACGCGCAAAATTTACCCTCGTTCATTTGTAAATCAATGCAAGCGTAAACAACAAAATCGCTTGCAATCTTTCATACAACAGACTAGATTCAGACGTTATCTGCCTTAAATTTAGGAGAAATATACATAACATATATGTGCATTAGATAACACAGAAAATTATATGTATCTTTCAAGCTGTGTATGCCTAGTAATGCATTCTATCTACACAGAAGATAGCCTCACATGATCAATCAACTATTTACATAGAAACATGCATAAGAATACCCAATTTTAGGGACTCGTTTTTCCTGTGTTCTCAACTAAAGGGTGTCCACAATTAAATTGCATCACTTTAAACGCGTCCGCAAAAACAAGTCTCTTAACCGATTGTTATGAAATATTCAGGAAATAAAATTCAATGTATAATCTTGGTTTAGGTATTTTTATTTCACTGTATTTCTTTACCAAATCCAAAAGCCCAAACTTTCTTTTTAATACCACGCATAAAATTTTGTACAACGCTTGAACCGATATTTTTTTCCGCTTTCAACCATGACTTCAACATTTCCTGTTCTGTTGTGCCAACTTTAGGATGCTAACAAAGTTCGTGCTTCATTATAGCCCAATATTTTTCAATTGGCCGCAACTCTGGAGAGTTAGGGGGATTAAGATCTTTTGGCACGAAATTGACACCATTCGTCTTGTACCACTCCAGAAAATCCTTGAAGTAGTGACAAGAGGCTAGGTCCGGTCAAAAACTTGTAGGAACGTTGTGTGTTTTGAGAAACGGAAGCAGTCGTGTTTTCAGGCATCAATTGATGTATACTTGACCATTTACAGTTGAAGTTGTCACGAGAGGCTTGCTCCGTTTACCACACGAACAATTCCCCTGCCAAATCATGAATTTCTTGGGAAACTTTGACACTTGCTGTTTCCTGAGAGACTCTGGAACATCGAACTTGTCTTTCGCAGTCACATACTGGTTGCCGGGAATTTGTTTAAAGTCTGCTTTTACGTGTGTTTCATCGTCCATGATGCAGCAGTGTCATGTCAACATTTGTGTGTACAGCTTACGCGCACGTGTTTTAGCTGTCTTTTTCTGTATTTCATTGCGGTTTGGAGCTTCCTGAACTCCGAATGAACGGAGCCCGGCTCTTGGCTTTCTCACGAAACTTTTGGTCAAGTGCAGCTTTTTCCCGAAATCCCGAACGGAACAGTTGGGTTTGCGTTTCAAGGCAGCAACCACTCGTTTGTGATCCTTCACACAGTACGGAACACTTTTTCTACCACTCACCTTTCTCCGATCGACAGTTAAACATTCCCCGAAACGTTTTATGACACGAGACACTGTAGACTAGAGATGGGCATCCCGCTCCTGAGCTGTTCCACTGAATCGATTCATTTCAGTGAGCAAATGACAACCAGCTTTTTAAAAAAGGAACGGAGCTTACCAGCTCACCCGTTCTCACTGCTTTCCTGTGAGCTGAACAATTCATCGACTCTGTCAAATCAAAATGCAGAAGAGAAACAGAGAAAAGAGCTGTGTAAAGTGAACTGATTCCCATTTGTTTTCTTTTTTCCACAAATCGCCGAACCGGCTGTCACTTTCCGAAGCGCAATCTCACGCAACGCAAACAGAAGTAAGTTTCAAAATTGACGAATCTAACTAGTTCTACTGTGTTGGTGCTAGTATTTACTCTAAAGAATCTAAAATCCATTTCATTTTCGAATTGTCATTTAAAAATAAAGTCGAATCCTTTTGTTAATTTTTTAACTGAATAATAAATGCATGTCGAATCTTACTGAGTGGTGAATCAAACATCTCGATTATAGTTGGTTAATTGAATAAGTTAATCTTGTAACCTTGTACTTCACGTGATCAGATCACATATTCAAATCGATTAGACTAAAAACAAGTTGTGAAGTATTTTATTTGCTAAATCTTAATTTTATCCATAATAGAGACCAATAGTAACCTAGTATAGTGACTTTCACACTTGTGCGTATGGACGTCACAAACTCAAAAGAGCTGATCAAAAGAATCGATTTATTCCGATGAGCTGATCGGCTCAGATCCGCTCTTTAAAATGAGCTGAATTTCCCATCTATACTGTAGACTGGTGAATTTTCAACATCTTTCCGATGGCTCGGTGCGAAAGAAGTGGGTTGTCGAGGTGCGTGTGCAAAATGTTCACGCGCACTTGCTGTTCCTTCGACTCCATTTTCGAAACTACGACACATTTCACAATGAAACTCACGCAGTGTCAACAATACACGCTGAGGTCATTTCACCCAAAATTTCGTTGAAATCAACTTAAAGGGCGAAATGTTACAGCTTATTGAAAGTGATGCAATTTAACTGTGGACACCTTTTAAGGCCAAATTTATTCATTACATTTTAATTGTGTGTATTGCTAAATGTTATATGGCTACATGTTTTTTTTTTTCAAATGGCTTATCCAAACCAAAACCGCAGTTATACAATATCTATTTGGTAGGAATTCTAATGTTTTGAAACGGAATGCTCGATCGATCATATTTAAAAATCAATCAGGTATATAAAAGTAGTGTAATTTTATGTCTTGTAAAATTATGTGTTGAAATGGAGTAAATAAAGAAATAATAAAAATAAATTTTACGAAGATTTTTATTAACAATAAATCTAAATAATGAGACGAAGTTGCATCCACGAATAGACCCAATATGGTGCCTATAGACCGACATTACGTCCGTATCCATCTAAAAACAATGTCTTTAGAAAGTAAGTTGTTCAGTTTTTCGTAGTTTACAGCAGCAAACGTTATTAAGCTTAACTACACAGTTAAAATTATTTTGTAATTTTCAATCTATTTTCATGCACATAAAAAGAGCATGTAAATGACTTCAAAATCACATGAGGTTTCAAATTTACACGACTTGGAAATTGCATCTTGTAATAATTTCTTAATTGAATTTTACATGTACTGCTTTAGATGACTGCATCGTTGATTTTTAGATTCAGATTTTTTTTTAGGTTGGACAAAAAAAAAAGACAAAAAACGAGTGAGAACTTATTTGTTTATTATGATCCATCCAATCCAAATGTGCAACATCAAGTGAGAGGTGGAAACGAGATAAATAAAAATGTCACGTTTTAAATCATTATAATTCATCCCTTCAAACGCTCTCAAGGAGCTGCGGTCTATCAAAATACTCCTTCAACATCGGAAAAGACAAATCGAATGCATTATTAGGAAATCATTAGTTTCATTAAACGTGGTATTACATTTTCATTCACCTTCGTTGAAACGAAACGTTGAAACTGTCATTATATCTTAGAAGAGTAAATTCTTGTTGCTGGGGAAGTCCAGATAATAGCCAGTCTCTCGCGGGTGATAGCAAAATTAATTCCTAGAAGACCATTAAATCAGCTTGACATGAAACTATAGTTGTAATTACTTTAACTTCCTTTAACCACGTTATTAGGTGTAAACACCAGATTTAAGCTTTAGAAACCGCAGATACAAATGAATCTCCTCTTTTGTCTTCTGCTTATCGATGGCGAATGACAGCTAAACGATAAAAGCATAACAGTAGTATAAATTTCGATGATAGATGGTCACACGATCGTGTAATTTCATATCATGATACATTGGAAAACGAGCTCAATGGGATTTGTTGTTTTTACAATGTATGAACCAATGAAAAGAGACGTATTTTTCAATGTTCATCAATGCTACGGTTTTTGCATGGTTTTTTATTTAAAATTAAAGAAATCAAGATTTTACAATGATACATTTATACATTGCAAACGTATTACATCGCATGTAACTTTTATTATTTTTTGCTATGTAAGCCAACGTGTTTTGAGCTTCATTACATTATGAGTTATGATTAAAAGTGTAATCTACCGCTGCATATTAGGCGGATTCAAGAGACACAAACCCTATTGTGAAATAAAGCGTCCTGTTCATAGCCGAAAATCTATTGAAATGATACACTTTATGCTATGTATAGAGGTGAATTTTAGGCTCACATATTTAATATCTATGAACTAAGACAAAGTCTCCAAACTGAATTTGTGGTAGCAGTACCTACGAAAAGATGCTTGAAATCATCAATTTTCATAATTGTATGACATGACTCTACTTTTTGCTAACCTTCCATTATTTTATCGTAAAACTTAAACCCACGTCATAATGATAGGCTTCTTTACAAATAATTGGCACAAAGCAGATAGAATATTGATAGAATGTTTGAACTGATGATCGTATATAACATTACCGTTTAAGGAATGCAGAAACGTACTGTTGTTGTAATTGTTTTTCTGAAAATCAAAACAAAAACTCAATACCGAATCTGAACACTTCGAATGTCAAGGAGGGTCAAGTTAAGAGCATAGTATCTTAGCAGCATACCATACAACATTAGCATCATCATAATCATCATTCAACAACACAATCCAACCACGATACAAACAGATGCACAATGTAATCATTAAATATCATACCATATGAGTTGTATTTAAAAATAGTATTTGATAAAAAAAAACATCTTTTTCTTCACATTTGATTGTTGTTTTTGTATTCTCCCAAACGCGGAAGTAACGATCTTTGATGAAGTTTGTCAGAAGTAGATAATTTATCATCTCCATGCGAAGCGCTAGGAGTGGACAGTAATTTATTGCTAGAACGAAATAGACATGAAGAGAAAGTGTATTGATAGTTCCGTATAGGGCTACGGCAGGCTTTGAAAATTGAAAGATCAAGTTTGAAAACGAGCGGAGGGCATTTTGAACGGTAGTATCCGATCAGGCACATAACCCTTTACTATCCTGCATGGGGTAGTATGGTAAAGGGTTATGTGCCTGATCGGATACTACCGTTCAAAATGCCCTCCGCTCGTTTTCAAACTTGATCTTTCAATTTTCAAAGCCTGCCGTAGCCCTATACGGAACTATCAATACACTTTCTCTTCATGTCTATTTCGTTCTAGCAATAAATTACTGTCCACTCCTAGCGCTTCGCATGGAGATGATAAATTATCTACTTCTGACAAACTACATCTTTTTCTTGTTAAGGCTGTAGAGTAAATATGTAGTCTGTTTTTTAAACATCCCAGAACAATGTGAATTGAACCTATATTTGTATATATACAAAGAAGGACAATACAATAATACCAAGGTCCGATTTTCATACAAACTGGTCTTGGAGGATTGTCTTTCATTTTCCCGTGAAGTAATTTGTATGGAATTTTGGTTATTGTTAGAAATAACCTGAATTTTCATCTGTCACAAATTTATAATTTTTCATTCACCACTTTAGAAGTTACAGACACCACTGACGACAAAACAATAAGAACTCCTTCTGATTTCCATAGTTGAGGCGATATTGATGAATTTGAACTACGATTTACATCTACTGAAGTTAAAATGACCCGTGCATCAAACATCAAAATTCAGATCCTCAAATTTGAGCATTATTTATGGAAATCTGAAGGTGGTTTTATTGATTTGTCGTAGGCGGTGTGTGTGATTTTTAAAGTAGTGAATGTTTTTTTTTTAATTTAATACAGATGAAAATTGAGCTTACTTCTAGACTCACACTGAACTTTCAGCTCAATCAGTTCTCAGAAAAATGAAAGACAAGCGCCCAAACTTGACCATTTTTTATGGGCTTCGGTGTTATTGTATTGTTCGTCCCTGTACATATACGTAACGAACGTCTTATTAAGCTTTTCTTAACAATGGAATGACAAGATGAATGCCGTTTACAGTTTAATTATTTAGTGCGCTAAATTACAAAAAAAATGTATTCGACAAGCATAGGCTGAGCCATGGGACACACTCCCTGTAAACATATTTTTTGCTCTTTGTAAAACGGCGAAATCTAAATTTTAGACTTTTTTACAACCCCATTGAGCAGCAGCTATGTTGCACCGTACATATGTACCAAGCCAGCCATTTGTATATCAAAACAGAATAAACATTTTCGGAGGTTGGTGCGTATCCGTTCATCTTTCACGTTTGAACGAAACTCGGCATGACGAGGAGGAGGAAAACCATTCATTTTGCAATCAAAATGAAAGCTGGCTTCCCAATAATTACATCCTTCGCATCACATCTTCCAACTACCGTATTGGTCAGTTTATTGTTCTTGCCGTTGTTGTTGGTTAAGATTGTTGAAGCCCAACATGGAAAAACTCGCCCCAAGCAAAACAGAAAACATCCTCTTTCAAGAAAAGGGGTGCAGAAGCTGGAAGAAAGATCAATTGAAGCATTTCTTATCTTCTGTCTATGGTCCGTCTTCATCGTAGTCGTGCTTGGTGGGTCGCTTATGAAAGCACAGCACAGCGAAAATCAACCAACACAAACCGTTCCGTAGATGGGGCTGGGCGCGTATTTTTTGCACCCTATCAAGTTTGCCTCGAATAACAGAAGGAGAAAGAAAAGGAACATAATACATAAAAGCTAGATGTACAGCAGCAGCACAATTTGAAGAAAATGCCTGCAAAAATGAAAAAAAAAAACTTCACCAGGACTCGATAAGGCAGTTGAAAGACGGTTGAGATGGGCGGTGTTATTGCAAATTGAAATAAAAATGAAGGTGAGTTTGCTGAAACAGTACAACAGCCGAGATTAAATGTATGATATATTTACGCTTTCCGTGGTTTTAGAGGACCAATTTTAGGAAATTGTAGTGCAATTTTGGCCCTGAAACACAAACAAATTCGCACAGATTATTTGAAATGAAAGTTATGAAATTTGTTCGAATTGACGAAGTCAGGTCTGTCTGTGATTGTGGTGGTGTGATACTTGTGAAGTAATAAGCTAGTCATCGACCCCGGCGTAGTGGTTAACATCCATACCTCTCACGCCAAAGTCACGAGTTCGAATCTCACCCCCAGACAAGTTACGAAAATACCCAAAAAGGTATTATAGTGACTACAACGGGAGATGAACCAGCCCAGGGCTGAAAATCTCGATAATAAAGGAACTAAAAAAAACAAGCCTAGTCACAAACCAAATTTCAGTTCAATTGGAACGGTAACACCTACCATGTAGTAGAAAAGTCAACTTAACAATGTGCCAGTAAAACTGTGGCTAATGAGTACTTTTGAAATTCGTTCCTAATGTGAGGTAATAGTTATCACACTGTAAATAAATAATATAGTATCAACTCGCACTTCCAGTACGTCGAAAAGATGATATACTTTCTAATGCACTGTGGGTTAGAAATACAATCTTTTAGGACTAAGTTCATAACATAACACTTTCGTTAGATATGCTGCTCTGGATTGCGTTGTTTTGCCGGTCAAATATCAAATCAATTAGATACATGTTCAGCGTTCAGAGTCAGAGTTCAGAGTGGTGTTGTAGTGGAAAGCGTAGTAGCCTCTCACCAGTGAGTTTTTTTTTATTGCAGACGGCGCCAAGTTTCGGGTTATTTTAGACCAAAAATGTCCGATCAAAGCGTCCTACGCAAGAGAAACGTGCAAATTTAGATGAGAAATACATTTAATAAAAGTTTTCAAAGACAAAAATTTTATTGAACAAAGTTGTTCTTCACTCTTTTCTTGGAACTAATAAACTATACACAGAAATAAAGTCTGAATTTTAATTTTGATGTAAATATCAGATCATGTAAAGTTGTAATTCCTTTCAAATGAAACAGCAACTTGCATGAAACAGTTGTAATAAAGGCAAGTTTTTGTATACAACATTATCGGCAATGGTTGTATAGGCCCAGAACTTTACACGACATTTTAATGTTGATTTGTAAGTTTTATGACGCTCCATTTATGTGCATGACATTGAACAGAAACTCACTAATAATAAATTAATTTTCTATCTAAATCTAATCTAAAATCTGGCTGCAAAATTGATAAAAAATTACACTGTTATAATACGTGGAAACTTAAAAACCGTCCTAGCTAGTGCCAAAACTGGCTCACCCAAAGAGTTCATAATTAGTAAGCCTATAGATCTAACGTTTCCATTAAGAAAAAAATATGTTCGTTGTGAAAGTTGATGAAATCCCCTCTTCTATTTTTTTTCTGTACTCTTTTTGTTTTAAATGCAAATGTTATATGAAACATGTTTATAAATTTAACCTAGCTGTGAAATCCAATGATGAGAACCAAATATCGTTATAAGGTTCTTTTTATTCTGAATGAGGTAGAATAGAGGTAATGATATGCAAAACTGCTTATGTATATTCTCTAGAGGGCTTAGAAAAGTTTTAAATTGAAAATATGTCACAAAAACGTTGAAAAGCCGTCGTATGCTTTGTTGACCTTTCCATCGCTGTTCCCACATACATGTTGGCGTTTTGAGACAGACACATCCAGCAGCCTTTAAGACATAAGTATAGACCGTCCCAGAAAGAAAGGGCGCACCTTCAGTACGTTGAAAAACATGTGTATTTTTATTCAATTCAAATTTTATTCATGTATTTGGATTTGCAACATTGTTTATCAATAGGTCATGAAAATTGTTTGATTACTTTTTCATGTATAAGCAGGTTCTTGAACTTTTTTTTTCTTCATAAGGTTCTGCACAAATTAATTAGCAACAATTTTAGACGCAGTTGTCCAATCCCTTTTGAACTTTTATCTGTATCAGCTGGCTGGCCATGTTTACGAAGATACCTCCTGAGCAGAGCCCAAAATCGTTCGATGGGACGAATTTTAGGGCAATTAGGGAGATTCATGTGCTCTGGAACAATTATCACGTTTTCCGATTTGTACCAGTCCATGGTCAACTTAGCGTAATGACAAGAAGCAAGGTCGGGTCAGAATATTACAGAATTGTCATGTTGACGAATCAGCGGCCACAGGTATTTTTTCAAGCATTGATTGACGTAAATATCTGCATTCATTGCTCCATTTACGATGTACGGCTTCATAAATTTACCGCAAGAACAAATTGCCTGCCTGGTCATCGCCTTATTGCCAAATTTTTCAGTAAAAACTGAGGTGTCCGGCTTGTCAACATCATCATCTTCATGAATCGTGTAATATTGCGATCCCGGCAATGCATCATGTTGCAGTACTTATTCTTGGCGAAAACTGTGTCATACAGTTTCCGCGCCCGTGGTTTCACGCTGGCTGCTTGTGTAGGAATTCTTTTTGGCTGCTTCTGCTTCTTGTACGTCTTCAGCTTCAATCTCTCATTTGCTCGTTGAACGTAGGACTTCGAGGTGTTCAGATTTTTGGCCAAATGGTGAACTGAGGCCCCTTCTGCATAATGGAAAAATCTCGTCCGATTTTGTTGTCCAATTTGGGATTCGACGCTCCTTTTTTTCGTCCACTACTATCTGGTTTCACATCACAATTGCTAAACAATGAATGCTTGTGAGAGTGCTGTACTGGAAACCTCAACATACAATCGCTTGTATCAGAATATATAAACGGGAAATAAAAATGTATGATTCGAAATCTTAGCTCTTATTGGCAGTTTCCGGCTGCTCTAATGCTTTATTTATATCTCAATAACAGAAGTTGTAATAATCCCCGGCGTAGTGGTTAGCATCCACATCTCTCACACCAAAGTTACGAGTTCAAATCTCACCCCGGTTGCAAAAATCAAATTTAATACTGACTTTTTCAGCTGTTTGAAAACTCGGCGATCGGAAAATGTGCAGTAAGAGAATATGAACGTTTCTTAGATTAAGTTTTTATCTACTCCACTTAAAGTTGAAACAACCAAATCAACCATAAATATTCATTGTGAATGAAATTCTCTCATAATAAATTGTTTGGAGCAGTCAGAATAAATTTTTTTGAGCCTGAAAGAATAAATATATTTATATAAAAAAAGAATACATTTTTCACTAAAAAATAGAAACCATAAGTTAAATGCCATCGAAGTGCATTTGCAAAGAGAGAGAGAGCGAGAGAGAAATCTCAGGATATGGTATATTTTTCCAGCTTAGAAAGGTTCCTTTTTTATGCTGGGTTCCTAAAAATATTTAAGTATTTTACTACCGGTACTTCGACGAACAGTAAGAATTATTGCCCCAAAATCCTTGACATATTTGACTGGTTTGCCTACCTTTCTTGCTTTATTCACATGATGCTACCAAAGATTTGATGTTGCTCCGAAGGCTTTAAAATCTTCTTGGATGGATGGCTTCCCCATCTTCAGAGTGCAAAATTTTGCATGTCTAATGATGATTTAATGCTTGCGTTCTTCCGAGAAAGGAGGCGCGTAAAACTCATATTATTTTGACAGCCTATAATAACGATCGATAAATTATGTGCTCCAGGGTACACATCGTAGCCATGGCCCTGCTAACACACTCTTCCATTTCTACGATCGATTCACCACTAGGTAAGAAAAACAACAAGAACATCATAACAGCCACCCCATCTGCCAACAAATAACTGCCTACTGTTGATGTTGCTCATCCAATTCTGCTTTGTCTTATGTCTTACCCCAAATGGTCACCTATTGGTTTTTGACAAGTTCTTACCTATCATCACATGATCGCCCACCCCAACGCCGAATTAATTCCGGCAACAATCAATAACAGAAATTCAGAAACCGCTCCCTGTCGACAGGGTAGAGAAAACCTGGAGGGACTGATTATCACACCGTTTTTGTGTATTTTTTGTCCAACTTATTGATTTATCAAGATCACCACTCTAGCATGGAAAGATCTTTAAGCTTTGTCTGACTATGGTGCGGTAATTTCATATTTTTTTAGTATAAGCTGAAAACCAGACTAAAGCACACCATGTGTTTTGATGATAATTCAATAATTATATTGTTTCTTCGGTCATCATCAATTGAATGTTACGTTTCTCACAAAATAGGTTGTGTACCTCGAATCCACGAATGTAAAAAGCCGCACGGCATCCATGGAGTGAGATAAGCAAACTGTTCCGACTTGTTTCAGTACGGTATGTTGTTACCTTGAAGGCATGTTTCTGGACGCCTCAGGCTTCCACTCATACCTCGACAGGGGGGAAGATTCGAGCTGCGCACCGTGATGTTGTCTGGCGTGTTGGAAACAGTGACATGTGTCGGTTACGCCCCTATCAACAGGATATCGATGTTTGAGCCGTTCCGTTTCGTGGTCGTACGTACGCGTCACGATTCATTCTGGCAAGTTTTTTTTGTTTTGTGTTTCGTTTCACAAACTGTTTAGATGCCGTTAGGGTTCATAGCTTTGTGCGCGGTATATTATATACAGACCACAAGTCAAAACCTCGTGTTGCAATTTTTAAATTTACATTATTTTTTGCAAAAAAAAAAAAAACAAACATCAGAATGGAGTCGGCTGAGTATTGTATTGTATGGCTACATAACGCAATTTTATACAAGAAGTTGGTTGTGGAATGGTTCCCACTGACACACGTTCACTCTTCTTTTTTTTTTTTGCCAATCTGGAATGCCTTGGTTAATAAAAAATATTATAGAAAAACAAAACAATACAATTTTAAAAATCATGATTATCATACCAAGCTATCTATTTATTCGGACAAGCATTTCAGACATGTGAAAAAAAATAGTAAGCGCAGGTATTGGGAGAGGATGGTACAACCAACTTCTCTTTTGAAAATGGTCATTACGAAATGATTGCATAATGTGGCCAACAATAAGATGTATGGTATATAAAATAGGTAAAACTGATCGAGAATATGGCATTATAAAGGTTTTCTTCTATCTTCTATTTATCACTTTACTTATCATTTATGTTTTACCTCTGTCAGGATGATGTGCCACTATTGATAGGAATGATAAGCACCGTTTAATTTAGAGCATTGTTCTGATACGGTATTACATTCTAAATTAAACGCACTACCGAAATGGGATTTGTGTTCCAAATTTGTAATATTTCTAATAAAGAACATACATTATGATGTTGTTCATTATTTATATACCTGGTTACATTTTCCATTGAAAAAAAAAACAATGCTCCATGTATTTGTTACGCTCTACGGTATAACTTTAAAAGCTCAAATTTCGTTGGTTAAAAACAGAAAAAACAGTGAACACATGTTGAATTATATGTTTGGAAAGAAATGTGGTAGAAATACGCTCGATTCCCAAAAAAAAGTATATCAAAGTTCACACTCGGGACCACATGCAAGATTATGCTTAGCATGCCCAGAAAGGGTTGGAATCAAACTTGGCTGCACCGGCTGAACATTTTTTGTCTGTCTATCGATAGTAGATTATTTAACGAAAAAACTTGAAAAAATATAGAACTTAACCACCAACTTATCGGAATTTGTGATTGAGAGTCGGCGTAAAGGGCAACAGTGTTTTTGCGTTATACCTGAATTTTAATAAATTCATTACAACATATTTTTTAAACTCCTGCATTCAGCTTATAATGTAGCTACAACTGATGCTATGGAAAACAACATAATTGTTGATATTTTAAATGCCCAACATTTTCCAGTAAAGTAACTCAGTCAGAAATGGAAAAATCTGGATTTACGATTAAATAAACTATGGCAGCAGGCTTTCAGGATGAAGGACCGATTTGAGTGCAAAAATGATGATTTTCTCAATGCTCAATTTGGTATAGAAGAGTTTCTTGAAGTCGAACCTATAACTTCAACTTTATCTTAAATTTCTTAACTTTCCTGTTTATGGAGTACGATTTTACTTGCCACAAAATTCAGCTAATGCAAAAATGGTGTTGGCATAGAAAGTTTTCAACATTACCAATTTTGCAACTGCTCACACGCAACACATAGATGCTCCGAAAATTATGGAAATATTAATTTAGTATGCATCTTCACACCTGAGAATTATTTGTAGAACATTAAGTATTCGAAGATATGTATTTTGCAAAAGGCGCATGTGAATTAAAAAAGACTATCAGAACATAGTTCAAAACTCCATTTAGCGTACTGATTTTCAATATCTGAACTCTAGAATACTCGGGAGAGCTAAACATTATCTTACTGATCTTTTTTTCTTTATTAAAGTGGCTTTCAGCTACTTGCGCTGGTTCGCCACCGTGTTAGTGACATCATTTTATGCCATGCATTTTTTTAAAAGGCTATCTTGAACTTCTTCAACTCTAAAGACTTTTAGAAAATTGTTCAAGGCATCATTTGGCTTATAAAACACCATACTCTTAGCTCCAGGATAGTTTGGAAAGCACTCAATATCTCATTAAGGCCATTCGATGAGATGCATATTGTCTTGCTCCCTTGAACTTCATAAAACCTTTTAGAACATTACTCAAGACTTGTTTGATTCTTTAGATATTCAAGATCTGCGCTCCACAATACTTTGAAGAGTTCTAAATTCCCCGTCGAATCAATTCAATTATGTGCATGAACTCATGAAAACTTTAAGAATACTGCTCGTGACTCAATCGAGGCATTAGATCTTCAAGCTTTTTGAAAAGATTAAGATTAAGATTAAGTCCATGTTGCCATGAGGCTCTCTTGAATTTCACAAACTCAAAATTTTGTTTAGGACTTTGTTCAAGACTTAATTGAGCCGGTAGTGCCTTAAGATATAACTCCACAACACTTTGGAAAGGCTTAAATGTCCTATTAAATCGATTCAATGATGTGCATGTTGTCAGGAGGCTCTCGTGTGCTTTTTGAACTAATGTAAAGTTTAAAAATATTGCTCGTGACTTAATTGAGCCTATAATTCTTAAATATCTTATCTTCAGAAAACTTTGGAGAGAATTCAATTCTTATTGAAATAATATTCTTATTCTTATTAGATGATGGGCATGTTGTCAGAAGGCTGTTTTGAGCTGCACGTACTCATAAGAACATTCAGGACATTATTCATTAGTTTCTTGAGCATGTAGATCAACAAGATCGGAACTCTAGAATACTTTGGAGATCAACAAATATCCTTTTGACATCATTTCATGATATGCATGCTGTCAAAAGCCTATCTTGAACTTCTCGAACATGTAAATATTTTCAGGACATTGTTGAAGCTTTATTGAGCCTTCAGAAGTCCAAGATCTTAGCTCCAGGATAGTTTGGAGAGCATTGAATATCTTATCGTTACCGATTTTAGACGCCTAACTCATCATATAGCTATTTAGGGCAAGGATGATGTATTGTATACGTCGGGAATGTGCGTATCAAACCACAATCAATATCATTAAAATCTGAACTTCAGAGCATTTTGAAGATCTTAAATGACATCAGAATTTCAAAAAGACGCTTAATCATCATTTTAGACACAGAATAATACAATCCATGCCAAATAATGCAGTATAATCCAGAAAATATTTTTGACCGCCTCCTTGTCAAATTGGTCTGTGGTCGGATTTACTGACGTTATAAATTTAACTATTTGCTTAACAATAATTCAAACAATAATTGTGAATTTCATTCATTAGTATCCACTTATTTTGATAGGCCAATAATTTTCCATGTTTTCTGACCAACAAAATCAGTTGGTTGAGTTATGAAATTAGGGATATGTGTTGATTTTTTTTTTTTACAAAATCTTAACAATTTGACTATTGAATTAATCTGAATAAATGATAAATAATTTGGTGTGCATCTGTTGCAGTAAACTGGCTCAGGAATCCACAATATCAGTTGATCCAAAAAAAGTTGCAGTCAATTTGCGATTTGAAATTAATTATATGAAACGCGAGATACAATTAATGCGAATAGGAAAACTTGTAACTTCAAATGACATAACGGGGCGAATGAAATTGCGAGCCATCCCATATACTGTCGTTTTTCTCAAATTTGAGATTCTTCTGGGGCGATTAATGGGTGTTGGATGAGTCAATATAGTTACTTTATATTATTTATAGTCCATATTACAGTAGTTTTGTTGGTTTTGTTGTTCCTTGAGAAAGGTGGTTGGACAAAATATAACGAGATGGTTTTCGAATGTTAACTTCAAATTGAATGATTTTCAAACCGGCAATCAAGTTATGTTTATTTTGCAATAAATAACCGAAACTCATTAGTATGCGTGTTATTTGAAACTCGCTTGAAATACTTAAAAGTACATCCTTATTAAGATGTGTTAAAATAAGGTTGAGTTCCCTATTTTCTTTGTTCAAACAACGAAATGGGTTTTATAAGAATCTGTAGACCAAGCTTTAAGGTTGTTTTATATTAAATATAACATCACTGTAATGTTATTTGAAAAATGCAACAGAGGATACCGCCGGTGGTGTAGTGGCAAGCGTGGTTGCTTCTCTCCCCAGTCGGTCTGGTATCAATTCCAGTCGGTGCCGTTGGTCCCCCATGTAATGATGAGTTCAATATGAAGGGTCCGGGTCGTCTCCCTAGCAAAATGAACCAGCCTCAGACTGAAAGTCGCGTAAATACGAAACAACAACAACAACAACAACAACAACCACAACAAATGTATCTAAGGAAATAAAAACCCTGCGACCGTATTTTTGTTGAATAAACCGACAACAGCGTGTTTCAATTTCCGAAGACAAATTTCAACTCCAAATTTATTTGAATTCCTAGATTCAAAGAAACGATATATTTAGTGTAGAAGAAGTAATTTCTAAACGTGTAGTTTTTAAAAAAATTAACGATTTATGAAAACCATTACACCTTATTTTAATTTTCCTATTCCTATAAAAACAAAATATTGGGAATTTCCTTCAGCGTTTGTTTAGGTATGAAAAAGAAACATATTAAACTTCTTTTATTTTCGTGTGTAATAAATGTCGTATCCATAAGACGATTAAGAATGTAATCCCTAATTAAATAGTTTTGGTTCGTTTCACTTGTATGTTTCGGTATATACTTTGAAGTTGTCAAAAAATAAAAAAATAAAAAGTTCAACTTGTGTTTTGTGATTTCATAGCATAAACTAATTTAAGTTAGATTCTCTAAGCTTAGCTCTTAGCCTGTTATTTTATACAATATTAAAAAAAAGCTCATCAATTTGGCCAATTTAAATTTGCTGTACTATGCTGACTTAAACATGCGTTTATCCTAATATTAAATAATTATCATTAATTCAAATTATTCAGTTACATTTTGTGTGTAGGGTAACATATGTTGGAAGTAGAGTAACCTTACACAAGCTTCTGAATGTTTTGAGTAATAAAAGCATTGACTGCGATTTGATTCTCTCTGCGATTATCTAAATCACTAATCTCAGTTCGACAGAACGATATACCATTTTTACCATGAAAATCTCCACTTAAGATTTTTTTTTTGTAAAAGGCTACATCACGTTAGCATGACTACATTTTCATGTGATTTGTTTCGATTTTCTTTTTGCTTCTATACGCATATCAATCCGGCTATAATTTTGCTTCATCGGGTTGCCCATCATCTATCTGCTTTTCTCCATCTCATGCATATAGGCTTGCCAGTCCATGCAGTGCTGGGCGGCAGTGGCAGCAGTTTTGAGATACAAGACATCATGACCTCGCGCTCAGAGCTCACCGTTTCTTGTGAATTGCGATGAACATGCAGGCCTGACAAATGAGAAAGAGTGAGAGAATTTTGTGGCTGATCTCGCTACACTAAACAGGAGGTGGTCCGACGGGAAATTCGTTACGCCATAAGAGCATGAAACGCTGCTCTGTGCGGTCGACAGTGGCAACGAGTGGCAACAACTATGTTCGTTGTTGCTACAGTTTCTCCTCCAACATTATAGAGGGGCTTGGATGATATTTCAACTTTTGTCTGTTTTCCAGGCAAATCTGTACATAAGCCAGGCAAGTTTCCCTTTGATAGACTGTCGATGAAAGGCAACATCAAAGCAGCCAGTACCAATTTTTCCTAACCAAGGCTTCTTTTGTACTAACCTCAACTAAAGGTTGGTTACTGAGTTGGTTGGGATGGAAGCCATGTCCACCCCTACCGCGCCCATACACATGGTCCTTTCAAGTTATAAAGTTCCAGCTGATGATGACGGTGGCGACTATGGCGTCGTATCCTATCGACAGTCGTAGTCGTAGTTAATCATGTTTCAATGACTTAGCGAAATGTGTGCCTTCTCGACATTTGAGTGTTGTGTATAAGATTTTGTTATTGTTTTCATCCGTTTTATTACGTGTTTTGGTACAATGTCCGACGGTACATTGGTATTAACACAAAATGTAAGACCAAAGTTGCTGGGATAGAAACAGTGTTTGGTTAGTTGAAGTAGGCATACACAGTTTAGAATAATGACATAGCATCATGTGTTTAGAAGCTTTGTATTTTTTGCGAGTGGAAGTAGACTCCTGTGTATAAATCCGTATAAGGTGGGTTTATAGCAACAATGATTAAATAAAATAAAATTATTTTCTGTTTGAAATTTCCGCAGAATATTCTCCTATCTCGTTCTCATGACAAGGATGGATGTTTTAAATTTTCTTGCAGACCGCTTTTGGTGAAAACCTACAAATCACATTGAAATTATTGAAACTCCAGAAATGCGACACCACATCAATGACTCTGTTGTCATCGATGTAATTATATCTGAAATTGATAATGAGATTGAATATTTATGAAATTATTTATTTATTCGATGCTTTTGAAGAAAAAAACCATGGTTCCCCAACCTAAAAAACTGAATGCTTTTTCAAACTTCAATTATATGTTGACCTCCTCATAAAGTTTCAGGTTTTATCGTTTAAAAAGCCTAACAAGTTGTACAAATTGCTATATTCAATGACATTAAATCATCACAAACCATTGCAGCTTATGAAATGTGGAAAACTTCCGTAGGAAAAAAAATGAAAAAATTAAAAATTGAAATGAATACGGAGAAAAGACTCAAATAAAAGTCTCGGCATTGTTTCAGAATTTTTTTTATTCAGGTGATTGATTTACACAAAATACAGCCTTATCCAAGCAACAGTTTTTATTTTATGAGCGTTTTGAAGACCATGATTAATACTTAAAGAACGCCTTGGAACATCTATAAAACTGATTTTGTTGCGTGGGTAGTTTTGGACATTGAATCTTTCTTTGTCCACTTTTTTCGAATCAGTAATATAACAGAGGAAAGAAAAAAAAATTGGAAAAATTAACCATTTATATCTTTTAAAAATTGTATGATCGGAAAAATCATAATTCCTCATATTTTTATAAAATATTACATGCCGTGTATACATATGTGACTGGTCATTTACATGATTCTCACAAGATGGACGCAACATGTTTTACTTACTAAACATCATACAACTTCGATAATTAATGAAGCTATAAAGTTTTCATTGATTTCTCTACAAGCTATAAAGTTTTCATTGATTTCTCTACAAGTGTAATGAGAAGCATGCCATATCACCAGGATTCAAAGTTTCTTATAGTGACAATTGTGGTTTTATGAATAGATTTAAAATTTAATTTTACTTCTTTTATGGTAGATTTTATTCTGTATACTGCCGATGTTTGCATAAGTGTCAATACACAGATAAAAAGAAACATTGAATTTTCTGCGTTATCTAATGCACACGGAGGGAATGCTAGATTTGCCAGAAAATAATGGGATATTTCATGTAAATTTTAGCCAGATAATGCCTGAATCTAGCCTTTTGTATGAAAGATTGCAAACATTGTTGTATTGCGCATGAAAGATTGCAAACAATTTCGTTGTTTACGCCTCCTTTGGCTTGGAATTAAACGAGGGGATATTTTACGCGCTTGTTAAAACTAATTATTTTTTTTTTCTGTGTACTTAACATGTGTCTACAAAAAAATAGTTGAAACAGGCTTCAACCAGAGATTTTACAGACTGAGCACGTTACATTAACGTACTTCACGTAAAACATTCGACTCTTAGTGGACCAGTTCAAGAATTGCGGACTGCAAAAATACTAGAGCAGGAATTCAGATAACGTGGGTGACTCGCCAACAATATGTAACAATGTCCTTCGTTCACCTGGTATATTTTTTTAGAAAAACGTTGTTTTGTTTTGTTGGAAATATCGTATAAAAAATGAAACGAACTTATTTATGTGCATTTGTTAATTTTTCACCATTGCTGTAAATCAGATTTTCAATATCAGACTCAAATAAATTGTTGCAACTTAAAAGAAAAACTCTATTAGGCATACATTTACAATGTAATGGTCGATGTGACCTGAAGCACTACTTGAGCAGCGGGAATATTTCCGCCTTCATTCGGTTTAACCCAGCCATATTAAAACCAAGTGAGTTGATTTTTTGACCAAATATAGTGTTGCACATTATTATCTAATTTCTGTCGTACTAAGGGCTACAACATTCACTTCATTCCTTTTCTTCTAACGGATTTCAACAAATACGGTAAAGACTCTATAACAGATTCCTTCCAAATTTATTGAACATGACATACGTACCAATAGATTAAAGAACTATTAATATATTATTGAAATATTTTCAAAATCTATCAGCTCATCTTATGCCCGATTTCGTTCTACGATTTCTAATTTTCGTTCTAAAACATTGCAACACCATTGTTTAGCCTTCGTTCTACCGGAACGCTTCTTTTGTTTCAAAGCAGAATGACAAAGAAGACATTCACGAAATGCGCACATCAATGTTTTGTGTTGCTTATGAGTTAACGCATCCAAATAATTGTATGGATATTACTGATGCGTTTTGCTCGATAGAACGAAGATAAGCGATTACGACGAAGTAATAGCGTTTTATTTCGAGAATTATGACCCTTTCAATATAGTGCTCTACCACAATCACTATGAAATCTGGATTAGTTCATCATTTTGAAAATTTAGCACAAATATGTGTTGCTTACGATTTTGATGCGCAAAATTAATACAAGCATGATTAAAATAATATTAATTTATTGGACCAATGAAATTACTATCTCATACCATCGTCTACAATTTTTTTTAACTATTTTAAATTTAAATGGAAAAAAGGGGAAATGAAACCAAAAGCCTTCGTTTGTACAGTTCTGAAAATACGTTTTATAAGTTAAAAATATGTACTTTTGTTTTGAAGGGTTTGAAAGGAACCTTGAATAACCTTGAAGGTTGATTAATTCTGAATAATATGCAAAATAAAATCATATCTGGAATCAAGAATGTTTGAGTTTATGTAGTAAGCAATTGTCTTAGAGGGTTAATCACAACCGGAAAAAAGCATCCAGGGGACAAGGGGAATAGTGAGTATATGGGGTGGTTTGAGCACCACGATTTTCTCCTAGTCTAAATTGTTTTTTTTTTTTTTTTAGGAAAGGTAGTTCACAGTATGCTGATAGATGATTCTATTAGTAAAATTTGAAATTCGGAAAATACGTGCCGTTAAAAAACAGCTTAAAATTTTATTTGATTTTAGTGCTGTTTGACCGACTATAAAATATCATAATATTTCACAAATATAAAATATCGGCCGGCACGGTGTAGCGTAGCTTGAAAAAAATGGACTAATTTGGAATAACGATGAAAAAAAAAACTACAAATGATAATTCAATGGAACAAATTTCCCTTAAATTCTATGTATAGTAAGTCTGCTTCAAAAATAAGCTGAATATTAGGTTTCAAAAACGTATATCAGTCAAATATCAATTTCATGTTGTACAAAAGGCGATTATTAGGCTTGATGTTTACTTGGGTGCAGAACAAAGTTAAGTATGATAAGTTATTGAAGAATAAAGCGAGGAACTTGTTAACTTTTTGCTCACAAGTTTTATACCACATCTTAAACTGTTAAGAAAACTGTTTCATTGATATACATCGTCAAGCTAAGCAAAGTAGAACAAATCCTCGCGTCAATAACTTAAACCAGAACCCAAACCCATAACGTCATTACCATCATCAATATAATTAGCATAATCGTTCCTGTGCCCAAAGACAGTCGAAACTATGAGGCCCTCGTCGTATCGCGGCTCATAAAACATACAGCTTAAAGCCTAATTTCTCTGCAGGGCGCTAGCTGTTCCGATGACTATAATCAACATAAAAGGCGAAAGACTAAACACACCGACATGACCGTTGTTACGGAAGATCGCTATCCCATTTGATTTTAGACAGGTTGTCAGCTTTCGTTGACTTTATTTACACTCGCACCTTCATCCTGACGATCATGTCGTGGGCAGTGGCGACTCACCCTGAATGACCTTACAACGAATTCAATAATCCAAATGGCTTGCTTTGTCGATGTTGCGTTCAACGGGGCATATTGTTCCCTACCGCCAAGACCATGAGCTACTTTTCAAACGGGACGAGTCTCGAAAGAATATCAGACACTCATAAAAACATCAAACTTCGTCTGAATAGATCATTTCATAAAATTTTATTAACTCTTCACGAATGCTAATAACGCGCCTGATCGAGAGCGACACGGTGCATGAATATTTTTCGGGACCGATCCATGATGGGTCGTAAAAAATCAGTTCCAACCAGCCAATGGATTTTTTTTCTATCCTGGTGGCTGGTTGGAAGCTCAAGGGTTGGATGGAAACTGTTCGTAACTACTTTTTCCGATTGTTATTCATTTCTCTCGCTTTCGGCTACATCATAAACTGAAAGCCGCAGGCCACGGCCGGCCGGCGAGGCAGTCATGAGAAAAGTAAGTGTGAAGGAGACAAAATTATTTACACGATCTGTCGACGAGTGGCCTTGTGGCATTTCGAGAACGAAATGAATTTAAGCAATAGTAGAGAGATATTCATTCAAAGAACCTCTGCCAGCGGCGATTTATGGCGGCTCGAATCACAGTCCGATTGTCGATAAAATTATTAAAATAACAATAAAAAAGCTTGATTTGTATGACAATTTAGATGATCGTTACCTTAGTGACGATCTGGGATTGCTTAGGGTAGATCACTACTTCGACGTATCATTGTAGTTGAAAACTGGCATAAGCTACAAGTGAACATCATTTTGTATATTCTCGTTCTATTATATATTCTATATAGATTCAGTTGTAGTCCTCCCATAGCTGATAAGATACGACATACAGTGTACTACCTTTCACACTACGGATAAAGTATAACATGAGTGCATTTTGGCAAATGCTAGTTTTCGAATCAATTGGAATATTATGTGTTTCCTAAGGTAAACGCTCTAGTAGTAGTAGTTCTACGTATGTTTCTAGCTCAGTGGAGCCTTCGTAACCAGATGTCAAAGATTTTTGAAACATATTGAAAAACCGATTACATTATTGAGTCAGCTCAGCTTTCGTGAACTCGGTAATTTATTACTGAGCCCGGTTATTAAAATTAAGGGTGTACATCTTTTACCGGTTATTTTGCAATAACTGGATTGGATTTTTGGAAATATGTATATGTACAATATTTCCCAAGACATTACTAGCAGATTAGGAAAATACCATCCATTCTTGGTAACTGCATACAAACAATTTTGGAAGGGCGAAAATGATCAATGATTACTTATTGATCAATGTTACCTCGTTTTACGATACAGGCATATGAACGTCGAAGTAACATTCAAGTATGATGTGTCATGTGACCACTTTGCTACATATATGTACTGCCGTTATACGCATAATTGTCCCATTTTCTATGGGATTCCTTGTATACATGGGACAGGTATGCCTTTAACGGCAGTGTACGCTTTACAACTATTAAAGCTTTTATGAAATACATCAGTGCGATTAGTCTTAACCGTCAGATTAATTTTTTTTCCATTTTTGTTCCAGGTGTGGTTTCAGAATAAACGCTCGAAAGAACGCAGATTAAAGCAGCTCACCAGCATGGGTCGAGGACCATTCTTTGGAGGTGCTCGAAAAATGCGTGGATTTCCTATGAATTTGTCACCAGGTGGACTAGACGAGCCTGGATTCCCTTATTTTGCCACCGATGGCAAGTTTGATTTTGGTTACGGTGGACCTCCTTTTCATCCTCATGATGCACCCTTTTTTCCTGGTCATCCTGGTGCAGGACCAATGCCTTTCAACACTCCCGGTAAGTTGAACACTTACACCCCTTTCCATGGCAAAATACTGGCCAATCAACCGTTAACGCTTAGCTTTTTCTCCTATGCAGGAGGACCAATGGATCACGCCGGACCGATCCCCATGGTGAACGAGTTTGGTGGTATAACTCCGGAGACGAATTTTCTCAATCAGCCAAACGGTCCACCGGGAAATGCTGCCGCTGGCGGTGGTCCATCTGAAAATATGATCGGTGGTCCAAGGCCTGGTAGTCCAGAGTTCATGACGTCTGGAAATTTTTCGGAACCTCAGAACATACAAAACGAAGGACTGGTTTGGTAAAAACTACTGAATTTTTTTAGTATTGTTAGAAGATAATTAGAGGTGTAGTAATTTATTTTCGTTGAGTATTTTTTAATTATTGCCAAGTTTCAAAATGATAGAACGAAACAAATCATTATATTGGAATGATGAAGACAAGATTGAACACAAAAACCTCCCTTTTAAATTTTTTTACTGAACCAATGTTCGTGTTAGTGTACAACAGTTTTAACTACCCCAATCTCTTTGAGCTTTGGTCTCGGGAGAAAATATACTTCTGTTTTTAGGCTTTTGTTGTTTGTTAATATTTTTGATCATATTCATCTAAATTCAAATCAACTTTTGAAAATTGGTAGAATCCACAAAGAAGATTCACCGCGTAACTACTACAGGCCTATTATGAGTATCACTTTACGGTGTAAAGTAAGTAAAGTGACAACTAGCACCTTACGGTGAATACGTTTATGTGTAAATTACTTTCAACGCCCTTGTCACGGGTGTCACTTGGTGCGTGGTGTAAATCTGCCAAAAGGGCGGCCATTTGTAAATTCTATCGATTTTCTCGTTGAGTTGAATAATCAGAAGAAAAAAATGCATAGATGAACTACGTTGTACATTCTGAATTTCAGTATGGAGTCGCTAAATAAAGATACCTATGAAAAAGCAACTTAATATGCCATACATCTGTAAACACAGAACAAACTGATATGTGCTAAGGCAGATCACATCACTGCGTCATGAAATCAGTGAAAACTGAAAGCACAACCTAGTGGTGATGTGACGTGAACAGCCTGTAGTGTTGGTAAAGAAGCAATTATTTTTTGGTACACTACTAACTAATAAAAAGGTAAAACGAGCAATTTCGCGTGAGCGAGTTTACAACTGTTCGAATATAACGTTTAGATATTTGTTTTCAACTAATTCTCTATAGTTTTTAAAAAGCAGCTTTGGTTTATGTGAATTTCAGCCTTCTTGACTGAACCAGAGTGTTCGACAAGTATGTAAAGTTGCTTTTCCATCAATATCTTTTTAGAAGGTCATAATCTGTCGATTTCGCTTGTACTCGATTTTGACAATGATGTAGTCTTTGATAGATCGTTGTGCTTTCCGTTTCTCGTTTTAATACTATGTTCTCATCAAACATGCTCAAACTTGCTTGACCAACCGATGCTCCGCCCTAAAAATAGACAAATAAATTGTCAAATAAAAGTTTATTCAATTTTGTGACGAGCTGCGTATATTCGCTTGACTTCAATGTTTGGGCAATAACATTGCCATTTTTAAGCGTGTGCTTGGGGTATATTGCATGCATACATAGTAAATCATCTCACTCCCTCGAATTGCCTGAGCTAAATCAAACTGGTTTAATTTTTTCCCCATCAGGTTGCCAAACCAAAAAGTCGAACCAACTGTCAAGTCCTTTCATCAGACTATCTCACAAGCAGTCAAACATAGGACCAACTAAAACAACTCGGCAGAATATTAGTTGGTTGAATTTGCTTGAGCGTATACATGCCACAAAACACTTGGCGTCTGCAGCTCGTTTATGCCTGAGTTTATATTCAGTAAAATTTTCGTGCGAGTTTTCTTTTGAATAAAAGCTTCATGATGTTGTTATAAATTGGCTTTTTCGGTAAAACTAGCGTGACGAGCAACAACTACCTCTCATCAGAGTGGTGAGAACGATGTTATCATTACGGGCATATGACTATTTAAAAAAAAATTAAAGCTACATATTAAAGCTATAAGTTTGCTTTACTTCATGGTCAAGTAACGATGATTTGTTTATTTTTTATGGATGCCAAAGCATCTTGTAAATTTTCTATCCATGATGCGTTATTAAAAATAAACAAACTCAAGGAGATTAATCAAAACAATCTCAACTGTGCCTGGGTGTATTGGCCTGTTGGTATACTCTTTAGTTATTTTACCGATATATGATATTTAATTTTTAATATTATTATTTAAATTTTTAAGGTGTTGTTATAGGCAGGAATTAATATACTTATTCCAGTAATTCAATATCACAACATTTTACTCGTTTGACAATTCACTACATCCAATTAAACAAAATGCACTTAATTGAACAACAATCTTATATCCTATTGCATGATTAATCCTGAAAAGGTTTGATCAGTCAAACGCAAAACAAAAATCAATCCTGTCATCAATCAGTATTATTATAATAAAAAAAAAGTAAAATGCAAATATTTGAGCGCATTTTCAAAGATCAGAATTAAGATAATGACTAAAATTAAATAATTTACCCATACTGATCAGGTAAACATCTTCACACTCGTGTTTTGTTATTCTTCTCGATCTCTTTTCTTTCAGACATGCCTGGAATTTTATTAACTATTTGCTTAAGATGTGAAAAGAACCCAGAATTTCAAAATCATGCAGAAAGTAGCTACTTTAAATTGGAGAAAAAAAAACAGTGCTCATAAAAATACAAAATTTGAATTCAATAGATAATACACAAAAAGACTGTATGTATGTATAAAGATAGTAGAGCAATGCATATGATTTCATCGTAATTTAAATCTCCTCTTGATAAAATGTTTTGGAATGCAACGCAAACCCCACACCGATTACTCCAGTACAAGAACGGAAAGCCATTTTCCTTTTCGATGATACATCAGCGAATAGGCTCAGTGAAAAAATAATTCCTTCATGATTTTTTTTAACAAAAGAACTATTTGTATATAAAACGTTTTAACTGTGCGCCTTTTTACAAGTGTAAAAAAGTTTAGAGTATATGCAAAACGGAAAACCCAAAAAGCTAGCCGAAAGTAAAGTGAAACTGCAGACGAAAGTGGATCATTTGATGAATTGATGAATGGTATAGTAAATAAATGGAGATGAATATAAACTGATAAAGCTCTGCTGTATGATAACTGCAAGCCGGTTCTTGTGTTTTGATTCATTTTGCTGCAGAAGGTATGGATACCTTGAGCAATGAAGGAAGAAAGTAAATTAATGAATTTTGCAGCAGTTTGTGATTATTTATATGTGTATTATAATACAAAAGGTTGTACATATGACAAACCGTAAATAAATAAAAATGCAAACGAATATTGCTTAGGTATTTTAATGTCAAGCAGTGGAAAACAATAAGCTTGGAAGAAGAACAATATCGAAAGAACAAAACAAACAACGTGTTAATATTTATATAGGAAAAGACATTATGAAAAATAAAACTTAATGTGAAATTAAAATCTACAGCGATTGTTTTTGATCCGAAATTTAAAAAAATGGCAAAACCGAATTTAACTGACCGTTTCCTTTGTTGTAAACATCCACATCTATCACAATAAGATCGTCATGAGCGTCTAAGAGTGACAATAAACGTTTAGATAGATGAGAGACGTTCTTATTCTATATTTTTCTTAATTGGACCTCGGAAGAAAGCTTACCGACATCTAGTATCTAGTTGAGGTGTTTTTTGTGTATCTCGTTGATCTGGGCGTTGACAAATTTTATTGTTCGTTGTATAAAGTGTCTTCTAGAGGGCGTGTTGATGCTCGAAAGCATTTTCCAGGAGCTGCATAGCTATCGAGAGCCAGCTCAGCTTTAGAATTCCTCAGTCGTTTTCAATATAGGTTTATTTAATAGAAACCCAGCGATTGTTTCAGCATCTTGTGGTGAATAGGTGATCCACAAAAATTTTTTTAGCTGTAATGCATTGGAAGAAAAAAGTGTTTCAACTATCTCTAATCATTTTTTTTTCATATCACCATCTATGAATCATATGATATCCCATCTATAAATCATATGATATCACCATCACCATAAATCATTAACTTTTTATATTTCTGCGTTAGATTTGCAGTGATCTGAAGCTTCCATATACTTTTGTTGAGAAAAATGAAAATATGTGATGTCGTAACAGAGGATAATCTTCCGGATATTTCATGGCTGGATTTGCAGGAAACCAGTTTCGGTTAGTTGAAAATCGAAAAATATTTAAATTTTCGAAGAAAGTTTGCATTATTTACATCAAAATTTTGGTAAATTTGGTGGTCTGCAAACCATCATTTTGACTTAATCAAACGGTGCGGATGACGTACTTTCTCATATCTTATCTAGCTTAATGCATTATTGAATTATCGTCTCTTTAAACTGTATGTCTGCTGTAGATGTTTTAGTTCACTCGAGACGGCATAAGGACCTCTAATACCTGAGCACAATAGCGTGCTCCCCATTACCTCATCGTTCTATTTAATCCGCTTTTTTCACGTTTTCCCTCGTCTAACGTACAAGACTTTCAACATGTCATCATTGACCATCGGTCTACAAGCTGCTTGAAAATGGTCAGGAAATACTTTAGTTCGACCTCTATTTGCTGGCCTATTGAGCCTATGACTCCCGTTTCAACCCTCAATTGTTCCCTAGCATGGCACTCCACCAATAGATGATTAACATCTAACTCCGCTCCGCATCCTTGACAGTAGGCCTTACTGCCGTTAAGCCAAGGCCCGTGAGTGAGTCAAGTATGTCCTATCCTCAGCCGAATCAGAATCTTCTGATCTCGAGGATAGGGCATATCTTTCCACTCTTGTGTCGGGTTCTTCATGCGACGTAGAAACACATCACGGTTGTTATGCCAAGATTCATCCCACGTGCATCGGGAGCTTCGCTTCACCCTGCAGGTAACGTCGCTGTATGTAAATATGTAAATTCTCCAGCTGAGCATGATAATCTTGGTTTGCTAGTCTATCAGTGGCTCTTTGCCAGGTTTACCTGCATGCCCAGGTACCCAGACAAAGGTTATGTTAGCGTACCGTTGTATCTCTAACAGCCACGAGTGTCTCACCTGCTCATGCTCAATTGCAGATAGACAACTCGCAAAGTCGGAGAATACAACAAACTGAGTCCCAATTGCATGCCTGCAAGAGCGCATAGGCCTCAGCTGAGAAGATACCGCAGATACCGGATAACCGACCACAACGGTTCATGGCTTTCCCAGACACCCCTGTACCAACCTCATCCTCGATTAACGAACAGTCCGTAAATTACCGGTACTGGCCTTCATATGTGGGAGCAATTTCCCTGTAGGCAGCTTTCGCTACCTCATGGTTTGCCCTTGCTCCACTGTTGGATGTGCCAATTCACTTTGGGGCGCGTAGGAAGCTGACACAACATGGGTATCTCTGGTCCCGTTAGGTCTCGCCACCACTCTCTTGCTCTACAGACAGTAGGTCTGTACTCGAGAGTGGGGTCTCCATGTTGTAAACTCGTGGCTTTAGTAGCCATGTCTTGAGTTACTATATTTGCCAGAGGAACCATACCACATTCTACCAATAGAGAAACTATTGGTGAGGTCCGGAAGGCTTCGCTACAAATCCTATAGGCCTTGTTGTATTGAGGATCTTGGATTTTAAGCAGGTACATGCCACCCCCTGCTCCATATCTCCGATCCATAGAGGTGGCACTGTACGATAATAGCCCGTGCTGTCTTGGTCAAAGTACAGTGCGAAGGTTCAAAGAAGCAGCCGTTTACGGTCCGGAGAACGTTCAACTTAACGTTGTCGTTGCACTTCACTGACTTGGCGTGCTTCACAACAAACCGCAGTTTGTGATCGATCGTCACACCGGAGAAGCTTCATTTCGTGTACTGTCTTTACTTCTAGCTCGTCGATACTAACGTGTGGTAGCCTTGGCCTATGGGTATGACTACATCAGACCTGCATGGTCTTAGACTTCTCGGGGGAAATCATGAAGCCAACATTATCTGCCCAGCCAACCACATCATCAACTGCTCTATACATTCGGCTTTTGAGGGTTATATCGTCAGCGTACACAATAATGTGTACATTCTCTTGGATGCGTTCAAACACTGAGTTCATCGCAATGAGAAACAGTTTGACAGATATGACAGACCCTTGCGGGATGCCATTCTCTAGCAACCTTGGTTTAGAGATTGCGCCGGCTGAATAAACCATTTGTATTTACCCCCGAGGTAGTCGGAATGCGCGTTCCGTTGCAGTACAACGCTCTGTGGCTCTACATCAGTTTGTTGCGTGGTTGGTTTTCGCGATCCGTCGCCGAGGCTCCAGGCGCAGACCCAGGTGGGTGCTTTCCTATGGCTTTTTTTCCTCCTTGTAGCGTCCAAACTTTCGGCAATCTGCTTCCTCTTACATCATCCTCACTGGATTGAGTGGTTTTGCCGAATCGTTCGAATTCGTCCGCCAAGGCAATACAGTCGCTATCTGCCGGAGATTTTTTCTTTTTGAGGGACTTGTACTTATCTTTTAGGTGGGTGACCTCCCGGATGAGACATTCAATCTGGTTCTTAAGGAAGCCATCAGGCACACTACGTTTTTGGCTGCTAGTGTTTTTCAGAAGACTGGTTCCCACACATACACTCTTGGTGTGTACGGTCCCCTTGTTGCCAACACTAGCAACCTTCTGACCATTAGCTCCACCCGACCCACTGGTTTTAGGATCGCACTTCTTTGCCGGCCTGGACTTCATTCCATTTTTCGATTTTTGTTTCTTCCCCGGAGGAGCGGACGAAACTTCCTGCTACTGAAAGGCGACAGCAGACGTGAACTTAGCGACTTGGGCATAAGTTCCCCGAGCATTTCTCATTGTTGAAGACCTTCTTGGCATTTTGGTGGCTTTCACTCCACATGTTGCGGCAATCTCATGCTCAGCAGAGGGTCTTGCTCTTGCACCCGTGCCCAAACCCATAGCGGTTGTAACACTACATAGTTCGCCCGCGTTTCTATTATCTAGAACCCAAACTTGGCCTTTTCAGGGAAGCTCAGGCCCTCGAAGTGCAACACCACGGAGAAGGACATCTACCACACCTCGTGCAGCAATATGATTCAAGAGATCTTTATCGCGCACGTTGATGATGTCCGTGCTGGACAACAAACAACGTACTCGGTTAAGAGTTGGATGCGAACCAACTCTCATCCTTCGGCCACTAGCGAGCTTCGAGATCCGCTTTAGTTTCTCAGCGTCAGCAGGATCGCTGACCGCAAAAACCTGGCTCCAACTTACACGGTGTGCACAACAGCGGCATGCCTAACAGGACGTTGGACAGTTGATCGAGGTGGTCCCAGGGTACGCCTTGTTTCCCTTCGATTTTATCATTACGTTTATTTTTCGCCAGGGTCCGCCGATCCTCAGAGTCCAGATGTAAATTGTTCATTCCATCTGGTTCTTACAGAACTGACTGCTGAAGCTGCCGGTGTCGAGCTCCTGCTCAATTCAATAGGGGATTCAAATGCAGATCAGTGGCTCACCCCAATCACACTGACCGAAAACATTCCATCTGTTTGACGAATTGCTCTGGTGCTTGATCATGGACGCATCAAAAAGGTTCATATGAGCCATTACAGCCCATATTCAACCAAAACAAACCTTAGCCATCATGACTCCGCCGTCTACTTGTTTATCGTCTGGTAGACAAACTGACTTCCGCCAGAAAGGTTGAGCACGGTAGTCGGGGGCCCTAAGACATAACTGAGAACCCCCTGCACACACTCAGCTCCTTCGGACCACCCTGAACTTGTTCGCATACTGGGCAAAGACGCGTCACCGCCTAACACCCCATGGGGCACCTCGTGGAGGTAAGAGTCAGAGTTCAGACGCCATGAGATCACAAGTTAACAAATTAACTGACCGCGGTCGGACAACCAGGCACGAGTGTTCATTGGCGCCTGCCTTTATCCGGCTTTCTTATCTAGCGCACCATGATTGATGCATTGAATTAAGCTTTTGACGATGTTTGCAGCCTAGTATATTGGTGTGAAAGGGGTAATCCTCAAGACTGTCGGGAGTATGATTAGAGATTCTCGATCCAGGTAAGGAAACGCAGCAAAAGCAAACAAGTGGCAGGCTCACTCAATGCAAATTGATTACTATTTTTGGGTTCATTTGAGTATAATTTTAGTATCGTCTGGTTTATATTTGTAGCTTTTTTTTCTGCATTCATCAACAGATGCGTGTATGTATTTGTTTTGTATTCCGTTGAAGAAAATTTTGACCTTTTTTCGAGCTTTTTTAGAGGGTTTGTTTTGGTTTAACCCTTAAGGAAATAATAAAAGACCATCAACTAATACGGTTTACCATTTCTACATTGAGCAAAGTTTCGACACATGAATTGGTTTGACTGTTTAGGTCTAAAACACCTTTTTTGTTATCGTGCCAGTCTAAGATGTAAAGGCAGGATACCCAATCCAATCAAAACAGCGTGTGGCCTCCATGGGACGTCATAAAAGCCAGGCGCGCTTCATTCTTGTGAATTTTCCCGTTGTTGATGACAGATGTGATAAAGAGCTGACTCATTTCAGTACATACACAGATCGCCTGCCAGGTTTAGGCTGATTTGAACAGTTTCCAGTGACGGAGATCAGAGTACTATCAATAGAATCTGCAGTCGAGGATACTACTACTGATGATTATCTATCCACATAAAAGCAGCTACTACAACAATAAAGCTGAAACAGTAGGTTTCTACAGAAATGAACTTGCAGCTTGTTTTTATGTTATTTTCTTTACTAGCGTAGACGTAGGACACAGTAGATCGCATTATGCGTTTTAACCACTGGTTACTCCATCACAAGTAGCAAGATATTCTTTTTGGGCTTTTGTATCTACCTATATTCACATACCTATTGTTTCTTCACACAGAAGCATCATGAAGGCAAAGATCTCTCTTTGCCTTGTTATAATATTTAGTTGAAATACAACCTCTGAGCGTACCAAACGTGCCTAATCACGCGTGTGCCTTTTGACTGATACTACATTCCAAGGTCCGAATATGCTTCATTCTCGATGTCAGTTACGGTTGTGAATTCTTTCTTCCGTCGCTTCTTGGCTCGTGTAAGATTTCGGTGAATCCGCAATGTCGTTAACACACATCTTTTTGATACAATCTGAAAAACGTTAGAAATTAAATCTTAACAGCAGCCGATTTAAAAACATTACATAGAGGTGAATAAACTTCACGCCGCTTACGCCGTTGTTAATCATGAGTGGCATATTTTTTGACACACACTAATATATAACAAATCGATTAAAAAAACTGAGGGGGTCAGATAGCACAATTTAACAGTATAATGTTCCTTTGAGATGATTGTTTTCATGTGCTTGCTGAGAATGCAATATCTTCAACTATTTGAAGTGTGGGCATGCAATTCAATGTTGTCATAATTACAATTACGATGAACGTGCCCAGTTTTTTTTTGTGTTCGTTTATGTTTTCCATGCGTAGGAGCAGTAAAAATAATGAACGTCTTAATACATTTAATGACTTAATTGTTCATCTTGATACTTTCATTCCATCCATCAAAGTTAATTGCCATTCAGGGTTTTCACATTTTGCTCTGCTTTAAACTATAGCATGATTCATGGCTAGCAACTTGTAGTCAATCTTTACTCTAATGGCTGTATGCTTCAACATCGAAAGGTCTTGGTGATAGACAATCTTTTCCTCTTTATTTATTTGTTAAAAAATACAAAATTTAACTGAATCTTTGTCAACAACATGCAATAAAAATGCCTTATTTCTTTTTTCTAAACTTGCACAATTGTTAGTAAGTAGCATTGAGAAATAAATTTTGTTTCCCTTTTCAACATTTTAAAACATGAAAAGCCGTATGACTTTTTCTTGGAAGAGATAGGAGTATATTTAGAATATCACCAGCAACACCATCAAATTTAGACACAAGACCAAATGTCACGGAGATTCCATGAAATCAACTTCTGCTTTTCTTCTTTTCCTCTTTTTTCTTATTGTTCTTACGTTTCTACTCATATCATTATCAGCATGGTTTTTATAAGTAGTTGCAGTTCGTAGTTAATTAAACAGCCCCGCGACATAAAGGCTTGCTCGCTAAAAAATCTGTACAGACATGTTTTGAATAAAAAAATGTTATCCATGATTAATCATTAATTTATGATGGTCATTAAAGATCAAAGTGTATCACAATAAACAAACAAAAAATCAAATCAACATTACTTTATTAGACTACATAACAAATTGATAAACTTTGACGAAAGTTTACCTCCCAGTCACGAGGGTCCGTGTAGACTTCTCTCCCACGTGATTTACCCACTTTTGTTGAAGATTTTCTAAATTCTTCTATAGTTTTAACATACTGTTTACACTGAGAGAGCTGCAACGTAAAATCTAGTCCGATTAGGTGGATTTACCTCCTTCAGTATAACATGAACCCCATTCGCCCCATGCCATTCCAAAACATATTTGGCGTAATGGCCAGGATGTCAAATCAACCAGAACAACAAGCGTGTGTCATGGCTGCGTAGGAACCGTTTTTGCAGGCTTGCTTCACGGTAGATTTCCTTATTCACCGATCCGGTTGTTATGAAACTTATGCTTGCACATTCACATCTGCAGATGGCCTGCCAAACTAAATATTCTTGGGAAAATTTGACCTTTTTGTAACCAACGATTTTGGTTTCAATTACAAATATAAATATATGTAAATATTAAAAGACAATAGCATGGAATAAGTTCAAAAATAAGCCAATTTTCATAAAGAAAAAAAAAGAAAATAATCTACTGTATTAAATTTGTTCATAATTTTTAATATTTTCATTAAATCAAACGAAATATATACATTGAAATTTAAATAAAATTATATCCAAATTTGAATTCAAAATGTAAAAAAACGCATAGGTTTGTATCACAGTAGACCTACAAAACTGACACGTACCTATGTATGGTGCTACCAACGTTGAGGAGATAAAGAAGTTGCTCGGCAAGGAGGCTACTGGCAATCTTTAATTGGGCGACTCGTTCACTTTTGCGCAAACCAGAGGCCTCAACAGCTCCCACCTAAAGTGTTCCCTTAGCTATAAAGTTCTCGTTGTCAAGCGGAAGCTAACCGTGTAATTTGTATTCCTAAAGTGAATCCGCAGTGCAATAAAGCGTGTTGTGAACGGAGTCTAGTCCAGGTAATTATTACCGCTCTCGCCCAAACTTGCCCGAATCTGTGCCAGTAGCCGTCCCCTAATATGTTCCACGTGGTTACCTTTATCTTTTAATAGAACTCCGATTGCAGTGAGACAGCCGTGTCACTGCGGATTTATTAGGAATAGGATAACGCCTTTTTCTAGAGCTCCAAACCGCCTGAAAATTATGTGGATTTATCCTACCTCAACCCAGAGTCGTGTTGAAACGTGAGATGAGAGAGTAGCAGATCGGCCGCACCATACATCTGGGCCCTACACTGATACATTACACACAAAATTACGTAAGTAAAACAAATTGTACATAGTAGAATAGGGAAAACTAGGATTAGGAGATAGAATTAGGTTCAAAATTATAGATTTTCTAAGATACAACCGATAAATTTGGCAATTGTGATATAGTAGATTAAATAAATGATTAGCTTGCATACACCCTGAGATCCACAGTAGCTTTTCTCTAAGGTGACGATTTGTTCCTTGGCCATCGAAAAGCATACTATCAAGGGAGATCTTCGAGTTGATTTTCTGCTCGAAGACGAGTTAAATTACGAGTTGGAGGTTCGAGAGATACAGATGAGTAGCGACCCGAACTGTACCCGACGAAATAGAACACTCCGAGATCGTCTAAAGTTCGAGAGAAATCCAACACAGCGATCAGTTTACGTTCTAAAGCGGTCTATTACAAACGAAATCGAAGGTTGTTCCGCGAAGTGTAGTGAATTGTTCAATGTCCTAGACAACAAGAATAAAAGCTTATTGCCCAAGTGCCAATCTCGTCTTTTACACCTCGCAAACAGAATCCAGATTTTGCTTAGTAATTTTCACGATCGGCCCTTTCTCACAGACAAGTTTCGCTGCGTGTTTACAGACGTAGTTAATAAGACGGCAAATTTTTTTTACAGAAAGCCAGTGCTCCAACTATCAAATTTTCAAAGTGTAAGTTCAGGGATGGCTAGTATAGAAAGAAATTATCGAGGAAGTGGAAGGGGGTGAAGAAGATCAAGGTGTTGATGATTGTCAGGATCAGAATAAAAAAGAAGAAGAAGTGCCTTGTCCTACGGTTCTTTATTTTTCCCCCATGACCCCCATTCCAACTCCGGCTATTTGATCTGCATACGATCCCTACAAGAGAGGATTGCGGATCTCGAACAACAATTAGCTGAATACAAAGATCGCCGGGATGGTGCGACACAAACTGCTCATGTAAGTTCCCATTGTTCTACTCGTAAACAGCCAACACAATCGATATTCAGTAATCTTGACAATGTACATCGATCAAGAAATAGCAATTCGTTCGCTCACCAATTCAGTAGTCTGCCGAACGTGAGAGGGTTCGTGGGTTATGACGCCAGTTACCCGAACTACGGTATTAATAGTCAAGCTCCACGAGTTCCTCAGAGCGGGAGAAATTGTTCTCATTGCGGAGAGGATTCTCATTGCCAACCGTCTCACTCTTGGAGGAGGGAAACCGACCGTAGCTTAAACTCGGCAGCAGTACCTAATTTTTCTTCAAATAAATCTCTACCAGTATCGAAATGGTCTTTGACCAAGTACGATGGAGAAGATCAAGGGCTTAAGCTCAATGAGTTTCTCGAATACGTACACGCACTTTCCGTTGCGGAGCACGTAGGCGAAATTGAGTTATTTGAATCTGCTGTTCATTTATTCAAGGGACCAGCATTAAACTGGTACATGACCATGAGAACTACGGGAAGGTTGGTTAATTGGCAACACTTAGTTTTTGAACTAAGGCGTACATTCATGCATCCTGATTTAGATGCATTAATTAAAATGAAAATTTATCAAAGACGGCAACAAAAAAATGAATCATTTAATGAGTTTTACTATGAAATGGAACGTTTGTTCAGGACGATGAGTATGCAAATAGCGGAATTTGAAAAAGTGCAAATAATCCAACAAAATATGAGGATTGATTATAAAAAACAGTTAAATTTTCTACCTATTGCAGACCTTGAAAGCCTAGTTGCTGCTGGACAAAAAGGTTGATGCGTTAAACTTTTCAGCGTACAATAAGGTATTTGGTTCAGAAAAGTCGGTTCACATTGTTGACGAGGACAGTTCACAAGGAAAGCCCACTCAAAAAGGAGCTAAGTCAAAAAACAAATCTTTTTCACAGGATCCGTCCTGTGCAGTAAACAATATTAGCCAACCGTCCTCGTCGAACAGTGTTCAAAGTAGGCAGCCAGTCAATGCTCAATCAGGATCGTTTCAAAGAGTAGTGACAACCTTAGAGACATTGATAGATAAACATCGTAGACCTCCTTCCAATTCCTGCTTCAACTGTGGTCAATTTGGACACCGATCATCATTCTGCCCTCTGCCTCGGGGAGTATTGTGTGATAATTGTGGTTTTCGTGGGTACCCCACTAATAATTGTCCGTTTTGTACAAAAAACGATCTATCAGCGACCGAAAACCGCCGATCGCTGAATCATACAGCGTAGACTCATTGAAAGGCACCTGTATTACTCCAAAGTATTGGGAACGTGTTACGGATGATCATTATCATAACAGTTTGGATGTTTTGGAAATTTCTTATCCCAACCCTAATGATAACCGTCCTTTTGTAAATATCATGATCTATGACATGAAGTTGAATGCCCTTTTGGATAGTGGTAGTAATGTGACACTAATTAATAATAACATATATTCCCTTCTCCCAAAGAAATCATTACGTAAGCCCAGAAATTCGACAGTGCTAAAATCTGCAAATGGAGATCAGCTTGAGGTGATCGGCCAACTGTATCTACCATTCAAATTTGACGGAAAAATTAAAATCTTGCCAACTTGGGTGGTCCCTAATCTTTCTGTCCCCTGTATTTGTGGCATGGACTTCTGGCGGAAATTCCGGATTCATCCTGCGGTCTTAGAGTGCCAAGTGATTTCTTCTGAGCCTAATAGCTCTTTAACGTTCACTTCAAACATGTTAACCCTTGAAGAGGAAAAAACGATAGAAAATGTTAGGAGTTTATTTCTTCCTGCTAAGGAAGGAGAGCTAACGTTGACTTCTTTAGCCTGTCACGTAATTGAAATAAAAGAAGAATTTAAGGCCAATCCACCCATACGTCAATTCCCGTATGTGATGTCACCTAAGACGCAACAACTAGTTGGAGAAGAATTGGATCGATTATTACGTGTTGGAATCATTGAACGAAGCAATTCTGATTGGTCATTGAATTGTGTTCCAGTGATAAAACCAAACAAGGTTAGGCTTTGTTTGGATGCACGCCATATCAACAAGCGGACAGTACGTGATGCGTATCCCTTGCCTCATCCGTCGCGCATTCTAGGCCAACTGCCCAAGGCCAAATATTTGTCCACAATTGATTTATCCGAAGCCTTTTTACAGGTCCCTCTGCACCCTTCTTCACGAAAATATACTGCGTTTAGCGTACAGGGCAAAGGATTGTTCCAGTATACCAGGATGCCTTTCGGTCTTATGAATAGTCCGGCCACGCTGGCAAGACTTATGGACAAAGTTTTGGGGCATGGTGCGCTGAAACCAAATGTCTTCGTTTACCTTGACGACATCGTCGTGGTAACGGAGACATTTGAACATCACGTGCAATTGCTTGAAGAGATTGCGTACCGTCTCAAACAGGCCAACCTAAGCATCAACCTTCAAAAATCAAAGTTCGGGGTCTCCGAAATTGCTTTTTTAGGATTTCTACTAAGCGTTGATGGTTTAAGAGCAAATCCTGAAAAAATTCAACCTATTGTTGACTATGAAAGGCCCACAACCATCACAAAGCTTAGACGGTTCTTAGGAATGGCCAATTATTATAGACGATTCATAGAGAACTTTAGCGGTGTAACAGCTCCTTTATCAGAGCTACTTAAATCCTCTTCCAAGGTAGTAAAATGGAATGAAGCAGCGGAATTATCCTTTTGTAAAATTAAGGAATACCTTATAACAGCACCGATTCTCGGTAGTCCCGACTTTGGGAGAGAATTTACTATCCAAACAGATGCAAGCGATGTTGCTGTGGCAGGGGTCCTTACTCAACAGTATGATGCTGGGGAGAAAGTAATCGCCTATTTTTCTCATAAACTTACTTCTCCTCAACGTAATTATCATGCTGCTGAAAAAGAAGCACTAGCGGCGCTTCTTGCAATTGATGCATTTCGAGGATATGTTGAAGGTTACCACTTTACCTTAATCACGGACTCATCTGCGTTGACCCATATCCTCCATTCCAAATGGAAAGTAGGATCAAGGTGCAGTAGGTGGAGTCTAGACTTTCAGCAATACGACATGACAGTGGTTCACCGTAAAGGAAAAGATAATGTAGTACCCGATGCCCTGTCACGTAGTATTGCTGCAATCTCGGCTGCATCGACGGAACCTTGGTACACATCCATGAAGAACAAGGTGATGTACAAACCAGATGAGTATGTAGATTTTAAGGTAGAGGATGGCAAACTATTCAAATTTATTTCTGTCCCAGATTCACCCTCAGATTCAAGATTTGAGTGGAAGTTAATTCCACCCTCGGATAGCATAAAAAAAGTACTATACGAATGCCATGATAACTGTTTACATCCAGGGTTTGAACGAACTCTGTCTCGAATTCGCCAAAGGTATTATTGGCCGAAAATGGCCTCGGAAGTTCGTCGTTATGTACAGAGGTGCCAATTGTGTAAAGAAGTGAAAGCTCCGTCCACAGCAGTAACACCTGAAATGGGTCAAATGAGGCTTGCCAATTGTCCATGGCAAGTCGTATCTATGGATTTTATTGGTCCTCTACCAAGAAGCCGTAAGGGAAATCAATATCTTCTTGTGGTAGCGGATTATTTCTCAAAATGGGTAATGCTCCATCCTTGTCGGAGGATTGATAGTTCAGTCATGTGTTCAATATTGAAGGACCAGTGGTTTTTTAGATAGATCCTCCAAATCATAAGATGAGGATCCTTTTTTCGATTTTATTCGACATGGTAAATACTGTCTGCCGTACTTGGCATTGTAATTTTCCCCAGCATTGGATAGTTTCATATTCCTACGAAATACTAATTGTCCTATTTCAAATGGTTTGGCAAAGCGATGGTGACGACGATTGTATGTGGAACGAGACGACTCGTGAGCGATTTGAAGGTTTTTCTTGACAAGATCATAGATTTTGGAAAACATTTGCTTTCGCCTTTCTTCCTGTTCCTGATTTGTCAGAGAATTTTCATGTCGAGCGCGACGATGGTCAGAGCCGAGTTCAGATATTTCATGCCCATGAGTTATGAAATATGGGCTAAAACCCGTTGAGGCATGGATGCTAGTATTTAGGACAAGTTCTATGTCAGAAATCCGCACATCCCAAGTGCGTTGATCCTCCTGAACGTACGTTCTTATGGCGGCATTAACTGTACGGTTAACCCGCTCCACTGGGTTTGCCTGGGAGTGATAGCGAGAGTTCAGCCAGTGTTCAATATTGAAGTGAGTCAATAATCCCTTAAATTCTCGTGAAAGAAAACAGGAACCATTGTCCGTAATCATTATTTCAGGTACAGAGTTTCTAAAAAACCACTGGTCCTTCAATATTGAACACATGACTGAACTATCAATCCTCCGACAAGGATGGAGCATTACCCATTTTGAGAAATAATCCGCTACCACAAGAAGATATTGATTTCCCTTACGGCTTCTTGGTAGAGGACCAATAAAATCCATAGATACGACTTGCCATGGACAATTGGCAAGCCTCATTTGACCCATTTCAGGTGTTACTGCTGTGGACGGAGCTTTCACTTCTTTACACAATTGGCACCTCTGTACATAACGACGAACTTCCGAGGCCATTTTCGGCCAATAATACCTTTGGCGAATTCGAGACAGAGTTCGTTCAAACCCTGGATGTAAACAGTTATCATGGCATTCGTATAGTACTTTTTTTATGCTATCCGAGGGTGGAATTAACTTCCACTCAAATCTTGAATCTGAGGGTGAATCTGGGACAGAAATAAATTTGAATAGTTTGCCATCCTCTACCTTAAAATCTACATACTCATCTGGTTTGTACATCACCTTGTTCTTCATGGATGTGTACCAAGGTTCCGTCGATGCAGCCGAGATTGCAGCAATACTACGTGACAGGGCATCGGGTACTACATTATCTTTTCCTTTACGGTGAACCACTGTCATGTCGTATTGCTGAAAGTCTAGACTCCACCTACTGCACCTTGATCCTACTTTCCATTTGGAATGGAGGATATGGGTCAACGCAGATGAGTCCGTGATTAAGGTAAAGTGGTAACCTTCAACATATCCTCGAAATGCATCAATTGCAAGAAGCGCCGCTAGTGCTTCTTTTTCAGCAGCATGATAATTACGTTGAGGAGAAGTAAGTTTATGAGAAAAATAGGCGATTACTTTCTCCCCAGCATCATACTGTTGAGTAAGGACCCCTGCCACAGCAACATCGCTTGCATCTGTTTGGATAGTAAATTCTCTCCCAAAGTCGGGACTACCGAGAATCGGTGCTGTTATAAGGTATTCCTTAATTTTACAAAAGGATAATTCCGCTGCTTCATTCCATTTTACTACCTTGGAAGAGGATTTAAGTAGCTCTGATAAAGGAGCTGTTACACCGCTAAAGTTCTCTATGAATCGTCTATAATAATTGGCCATTCCTAAGAACCGTCTAAGCTTTGTGATGGTTGTGGGCCTTTCATAGTCAACAATAGGTTGAAAATTTAACTGTTTTTTATAATCAATCCTCATATTTTGTTGGATTATTTGCACTTTTTCAAATTCCGCTATTTGCATACTCATCGTCCTGAACAAACGTTCCATTTCATAGTAAAACTCATTAAATGATTCATTTTTTTGTTGCCGTCTTTGATAAATTTTCATTTTAATTAATGCATCTAAATCAGGATGCATGAATGTACGCCTTAGTTCAAAAACTAAGTGTTGCCAATTAACCAACCTTCCCGTAGTTCTCATGGTCATGTACCAGTTTAATGCTGGTCCCTTGAATAAATGAACAGCAGATTCAAATAACTCAATTTCGCCTACGTGCTCCGCAACGGAAAGTGCGTGTACGTATTCGAGAAACTCATTGAGCTTAAGCCCTTGATCTTCTCCATCGTACTTGGTCAAAGACCATTTCGATACTGGTAGAGATTTATTTGAAGAAAAATTAGGTACTGCTGCCGAGTTTAAGCTACGGTCGGTTTCCCTCCTCCAAGAGTGAGACGGTTGGCAATGAGAATCCTCTCCGCAATGAGAACAATTTCTCCCGCTCTGAGGAACTTGTGGGGCTTGACTATTAATACCGTAGTTCGGGTAACTGGCGTCATAACCCACGAACCCTCTCACGTTCGGCAGACTACTGAATTGGTGAGCGAACGAATTGCTATTTCTTGATCGATGTACATTGTCAAGATTACTGAATATCGATTGTGTTGGCTGTTTACGAGTAGAACAATGGGAACTTACATGAGCAGTTTGTGTCGCACCATCCCGGCGATCTTTGTATTCAGCTAATTGTTGTTCGAGATCCGCAATCTGAAATAATGATTACGGACAATGGTTCCTGTTTTCTTTCACGAGAATTTAAGGGATTATTGACTCACTTCAATATTGAACACTGGCTGAACTCTCGCTATCACTCCCAGGCAAACCCAGTGGAGCGGGTTAACCGTACAGTTAATGCCGCCATAAGAACGTACGTTCAGGAGGATCAACGCACTTGGGATGTGCGGATTTCTGACATAGAACTTGTCCTAAATACTAGCATCCATGCCTCAACGGGTTTTAGCCCATATTTCATAACTCATGGGCATGAAATATCTGAACTCGGCTCTGACCATCGTCGCGCTCGACATGAAAATTCTCTGACAAATCAGGAACAGGAAGAAAGGCGAAAGCAAATGTTTTCCAAAATCTATGATCTTGTCAAGAAAAACCTTCAAATCGCTCACGAGTCGTCCCGTTCCACATACAATCGTCGTCACCATCGCTTTGCCAAACCATTTGAAATAGGACAATTAGTATTTCGTAGGAATATGAAACTATCCAATGCTGGGGAAAATTACAATGCCAAGTACGGCAGACAGTATTTACCATGTCGAATAAAATCGAAAAAAGGATCCTCATCTTATGATTTGGAGGATCTATCGAGTAAACCACTGGGTATCTGGCCAGCTAGTCATTTAAAACCAGGATAATTGATTTGTTTATACATTAAAATTTTAGCCCATTGAAAATATGGAGCAAGAAATGTTATTGACTACCGTAATATTCCGGCGTTCGCTAAAGGGTCGTACATTACAATACTTATTTAATTTGAAATTCTGTTTTCTCAACATCTATCGTCCTTTCTTCAACAAGAGAGAAGGTTTACGAGTGGCTAAAATGAGAAATTAAGCTCGTAATTACACCAAGATTACTAGGTCTCAGTTTAGTGGAGATGATGAGTAATTTGTGATTGGAATTGTTTTAATGGGTACCCAAGTAGATTTAAGGAATAGCTCAGTAAAATGTCAATAAATGAATGGAGTATGAATGAGTGAGTGAATGGGACATATTGAATGTGAAATTATCGATCATTTAAAACCACTGATCTGGAAAAAATTGACAGAAAAAAAAAAAAAAAAAAAAAAAAAAAAATATACATATATATTATAAACATATTATTATTGCTTGATTTTTCGAGTGAAAATACGACAATTTTGATCCTTTTGAACGCTGGTGTTAAACAAAGTCACTTGTAATCAGGTCGAACTGAACCTACAATGCGTCTTCAGACCTTCAATCGCGAGAATGAGTGTCCTCAGGTGGCTCAATCTTCACTTCTTGCAGGATCTGGAATGAAAGAGCACCCTCTGTGGTATAAATCATCGTTTCAGATCCATCTAAGAATTGAAGATCAGAGCGCCGCTCTAAGTGTCCACGAAGAGTAAGAATTTTTCATCCTCGACGAGTATTTCCTTTTTCATATTTCCCGTATCCTGATGGAGTGAGTGTCACAAGGTGACTCAATTTCTTCGACTCACTAGAATCTGGAAGAAAAGAGCACCTAACAAGGTAACAATCATTGTTCTAGATTCAACTGCGACGAAGGAAACAGAGTGCCGCTCTCGTAAAATGAGAGTAAGAATTTTCACTCCAAATTTTGTATTCCTTTTAATTACAAAAAAAAAAAAGTATCTCAAAACATTCAAGGTGTGAGTGTCCAAAGGTGGCTCAATCTACACGATTCGCCAGGAACTGAAATGAAAGAGCACTTTTAAAGTATCAATCATCGTTTCAGATCCATCGGAAATGTGGAGATCAGAGTACCGCTCTCATGTATTAACAGACTGAGAGTAAGAAGGTTCACCTAAATATTAATCTAAACATCCCGTATAACTAATTTTCTATTGACATTTTTTGCCAGTGAGTGCCCGAAGGTGGCTCAATTGTTGCACTTCACCAGGATTTCAAATGAAAGAGCACCCTACGTGGTATAAATCATCGTTTCAAATCCATACGAACCGCAAAAATCAGAGTGCCGCTCTTAGTCAACAACTGAGAGTAAGAATAATCACAGCAAAAAAAAAAAAAAAAAAACGATTTCTTTCTTATTGCTTCCTAAGTTTGTATTTTTCTCATGAAAATCTGCGATTTTCTAAATGGAGTCCGTGGTGATTGTAACCAACGATTTTGGTTTCAATTACAAATATAAATATATGTAAATATTAAAAGACAAAAGCATGGAATAAGTTCAAAAATAAGCCAATTTTCATAAAGAAAAAAAAGAAAATAATCTACTGTATTAAATTTGTTCATAATTTTTAATATTTTCATTAAATCAAACGAAATATATACATTGAAATTTAAATAAAATTATATCCAAATTTGAATTCAAAATGTAAAAAAAACGCATAGTAGACAGTAGACCTACACAACGCACAACTGACACGTATGTATGGTGCTACCAACGTTGAGGAGATAAAGAAGTTGCTCGGCAAGGAGGCTACTGGCAATCTTTAATTGGGCGACTCGTTCACTTTTGCGCAAACCAGAGGCCTCAACAGTTCCCACCTAAAGTGTTCCCTTAGCTATAAAGTTCTCGTTGCCAAGAGGAAGCTAACCGTGTAATTTGTATTCCTAAAGTGAATCCGCAGTGCAATAAAGCGTGTTGTGAACGGAGTCTAGTCCAGGTAATTATTACCGCTCTCGCCCAAACTTGCCCGAATCTGTGCCAGTAGCCGTCCCCTAATATGTTCCACGTGGTTGCCTTTATCTTTTAATAGAACTCCGATCGCAGTGAGACAGCCGTGTCACTGCGGATTTATTAGGAATAGGATAACGCCTTTTCCTAGAGCTCCACACCGCCTGAAAATTATGTGGATTTATCCTACCTCAACCCAGAGTCGTGTTGAAACGTGAGATGAGAGAGTAGCAGATCGGCCGCACCATACATCTGGGCCCTACACTGACACATTACACACAAAATTACGTAAGTAAAACAAATTGTACATAGTAGAATAGGGAAAACTAGGATTAGGAGATAGAATTAGGTTCAAAATTATAGATTTTCTAAGATACAACCGATAAATTTGGCAATTGTAATATAGTAGATTAAATAAACGATTAGCTTGCATACACCCTGAGATCCACAGTAGCTTTTCTCTAAGGTGACGATTTGTGCCTTGGCCATCGAAAAGCACACTATCACAATTTAAAACTATATGCTAAATTGTGAGCGAATTTTTCAAATAATTTATGAAAATGTTTTACTTCTACAAATCGGATTATTTTGTGGGGGTTTTTTTTTTTTTGGTTTTTTTTTTTAAGGGGTGTTTTTTGTTTTTAAAAGGGAAAAAAAAAGGGTTTTTTTTTTGGGGGGGGGGGGCGGGGGGGGGGGGGCGGCGGAGGGGGGGGTGGTTTCTAACAAAAAAACAAATTTTTTTTTTTTTGTTTTGTTGTTTTTTTTTTTTTTTTATTATAAAAATGTTTATTGTATGCTTTACAAACGGATTACAAAGAGTTAGCTATTTTCTTTTTCATACTTTTTCTTTTCACTTTTATCAACAAACTATTTTGTTCGTCACGGTGATGATGATGGAAATTTGTGGCATGTTGTGGTAGCTAAAAAATAAAGAAAGTAGTCTACAAAAGTTTGAGCCTCGCGTGCGGCATATAGCATATAAGGATTTCTTTTATAATTTATAAAAAAATGGCTTTGATGGTTGAGAAGATACCATGCAATAGTAGGTAGTTGTCTGGCTGATTGTCGGGGAATTCCTTGTCAATTCTGTCGTGATTGAAAGTTAAAGTTTGACTAGGGCATTTTTTCGGTTTGGAAATTTTCTCAATTTCCCTGGTTGAGGATATCTTTGGTCAGCCCAAAGCTAGGCTGGCGGGCAGGATCGGATATTGGTTTGCCTTTAGATAATGTTCCTATACTGGATTCTGTGATTTGAATTGTAATAGTATTTCTTGATCGCTGGGAATTCTTACGAACTTTTGTGGTTGACATCAATAACTTTTCACAATTATATTGCTGTGAAGCAAATGAACAGTTTTTGAAGAAGTTTATTGCTGTAGATGAAATCAGTTCATTTTATTTTGCATAACTGGTTTGTATTGTTTTTAAATTAATTATTTAATAGATAAATCGTCAAGCTCAAACTATTGTAGGGGTAAGTAGCGGGACCATCATCATCATATATTCAGAAAGAATAGTCATAAAGTGGTGGACTACTCTACGAACTATTTAACTCGTTGATAAGATATTTCAAATGCGAGATATGTTTAAGAATGTCCAGATTTTTACACAAGCAAACCTTATACACACACTACCAAAATGTCGTGTAATTTTCTGTCTCCTGAGACCAACACATGGAAGCGTCCTTTAACACATAAGAATGTGTTGAAAGAGATGAGAAAAGAAATTCAATCAAACACATCTTTTGTCGAATTGCGTATGTGTCCGTTTCAGGTGACATCATTTTACGCGAAATCTTTCTTTACGTTTCTCGACTTTTTACAAACATGAATTACGTCTCGTGTAAAATTCTTAATTTCTAAGTGTGTAGCAATATATACTGAAAAACTGAAGTTGAAAATTCGCCTTCAATTTCAGACCTTAAGGGCTTACGCTGAAGCACTCTCGACGGCACTCATTACCTCAAAATTTAGAATTGATATATCTAAGGATCTGTACTAGATATTCACATCAGTTTGTATGCTTACTTGCTGTGAGATATATCAATTTTAAATAGCTAGGTGAGTTTGCGAGAGAAAGATAATAGATAGGAAAAATAAGGACTGATGCTGGCTGAAATTACATCAAGTTGCCTTAATAAATGCAACTCATGGAGAGTATTAGAAGTTTGCTCCTCGCACAACATCTTCATTTGTCATTTATTCAAAATGGTCATATTAATTTTAAATCAATAATTTTAAATGGAAATTACATTCAGGGTTCTTTTCCGTTTTTTTTATTCATTCCAAATTTTACATTATTTTACATTCATATATTAACCTAGGTGCTCCTGCTAAGTAATTAACATTTCAACTTTATATGTTATCATTTATATCTAATTGTGTTAATATTATTTTTAGCCTAGTCGATTCAGTATTTTTAACAGGGTTTTTTTTGCCTGCGTGTAAGAATAATTATTGATTTCTTAAAACTAGTTCTTATCTATAAAGAGAATTGATCATTGCAATTGAAGATTGCAATGATTTTTGTCTAAAATTATGAATTATTTTGTTGAACATTTCTTCAAGAGTCTCAACGTTTGAAATTCTATGTAATTCACTGAACCTGGGTGGCAGCTTCAAAATAATTTTCAGAACTTTGTTCTGAATCCTTTGAAGTGCTTTTTTCCCAGTAGCACAACAACTAGACCATATTGGCACAGCATAAAGCATGGCCGGTCTAAAAATTTGTTTGAATAATAGAAGTTTGTTCTTCAAACAAAGTTTGGATTTTCTGTTTATAAGAGGATATAAACATTTTATTTATTTTTTACATTTGGCTTGAATGCCCTCAATGTGATCTTTAAAAGCAAATTTTTGATCAAGTATCAGTCCAAGATATTTTACTTGATTTGACCAAGAAATTGGAACTTCGTTCATAGTGACCATATGACAATTACTTGGTTTCAAAAATGCAGCTCTAGGCTTGTGTGGGAATATTATAAGTTGAGTTTTGGAAGCATTAGGAGAAATCTTCCATTTTTGAAAATAATCTGTAAAAATGTCCAAGCTTTTTTGTAGCCTCCTGGATATAACACGAAGACTTTTTCCTTTAGCGGAAATGCCTGTGTCATCAGCAAAGCAAGATTGTTGACAGCCCTGAGGTAAATCGATCTGAAGTGAAAATGTTATAAAGTATTGGCCCAAGAATGCTACTTTGAGGAACACCAGCTCTAACAGGCAATTGAACAGATTTAGAATTCTGATAATTTACTTGCAAAGTTCTATCAGTTAAGTGGTTTTGGCCTAATTTCATGATATAAAGCGGAAAATTGAACTTTTTCAATTTCACAATCAAACCTTCATGCCAAACACTGTTGAATGCTTTTTCTATGTCTAGAAGAACAATTCCAGTGGAGCAGCCTTCAGCTTTGTTTGAACAAAATAAATTTGTTACTCTCAAAAGTTGATGCGTACTTGAATGCCCATGGCGGAATCCAAACTGTTCATCAGCAAAAATTTAGTTTGTATTGATGTGAAGCATCATTCTATTCAAAATTATTTTTTCAAAAAGCTTACTCATTGAAGAAAGCAAACTGATTGGTCGGTAGCTAGATGCTTCAGCCGGATTTTTGTCTGGCTTCAAAATAGGTACGACTTTTGCATTTTTCCATTTATCTGGAAAGTATGCCAGATGAAAACATCTGTTAATTAGTTTTACCAAGAAAGACAAAGTACTCTCAGGGATTTTTTGATTAGGATATAGAAAATTCCATCATCATCTGGTGCTTTCATATTTTGAAATTGTTTAGTTATAATTTTTACTTCATCCAAATCAGTTCCCCAAGAATCATCAAAAATATTGTTTTGTGAGAAAATATTCAGATACTCCCTGGAAACCTGACCCTCAATAGGACTTGTAAGACCCAAACTAAAATTATGGGAGCTCTCAAACTGCTTAACAAGTTTTTGAGCTTTTTCCGCATTTGTGAGCAAAATTTTATCACCTTCCTTAAGCGCTGTTATAGGCTTTTGAGGTTTGTTCAATATTTTAGAGAGTTTCCAGAAAGGTTTAGAACTCGGATCTAATATTGACACATTATTTTCAAAATGTTTTTGTAAATCTCGCCATATGACTTTCATAGCGGGGTCACGTGTTCTTTGATATTGACGCCTGCGAACATTTTTCAGACGAATCAAGAGCTGAAGATCGTCATCAATTATAACTGAATCGAATTTATCCTCGCATTTTGGCACTGAAGCAGGTCTTGCTCTATTTATTGAGAAAGCTTGAGATTCAAGAGCATTATTAATTCCATTTTTTGTTTCGAATGGAACATTAGGATCAAAGTTGTATTCCATAAATGTTCGATATTGATCCCAATTAGCTCTATGGTAGTTGAAAGTAGAACTGATGGAATTAGAAATGATTTCTTGAGATATTTCAAATGTAACTGGAAGGTGATCAAAACCAAAGTTAATCCTGGGTAATCAATTGACTACAAAGTTGACATGAATCAGTTAGGACCAAATCAATAGTTGAGGGATTTCTGGCTGAAGAAAAGCAAGTTGGGCTGTTTGGGTATTGAATAGTGTAGTAGCCTGCAGAACAATGATCAAAAAGTATATTACTATTGGCATTGCTTTGCGAATTATTCCATGAACGGTGTTTTGCATTGAAATCACCAATAACGAAGAATTTAGACCTATGACGGGTAAGTTTCTGGAGGTCACCCTTGAGCCAGTTCTTTTGCTGGCCAGTGCATTGGAAAGGCAAATAGGCAGCTATAAAAGTAAATTGGCCACATTTTGTTTCAACTGAAACCCCCAAAGTTTCAAAAACTTTGGTTTCAAATGAAGAAAGAATGTGATGTTTGATACGCCTATGGACAATGATGGCAACGCCACCACCAGCTCCATCATTTCGGTAGACAAAATAATTTGGGCAGGTTTGAGATAAGTCTCAGTTATAACAGCAATATGCACGTTATGAACTCTTAAAACATTAAATAGCTCATCCTCGTTATCTCTGATGGATCGAGCATTCCAATTCAAAATATTTAATGACTTAAAATCCATTACTGAACTTCAATGTCATGACAATATTATTGGCGAATTTAATACCAGTTTGGATAGCTTCAAACATGGGATTAGTTTTTAGCATATCGGTTATCATATCGATTAACGATTGTTGTAAAAATTCTAATTTAGGAGCGGATATGTTACCTAAATCAAATTCATCAGAAGTCCCGTGGGAATTTTGGTTTTGGTTTCTACCCGCTGCAATGGCAGCGTAGGTAGGTCCATTTATATGTTGAACATTGTTAGCAACACGGTTAGGTATGAATGTAGGGTTTGCAGATTGAACCCTGTTGGTGCCTGCAGGTATCGAAGTAGCTCCTCGTTGAGCGTTTGAAGTAACAGTTGCAGATGGAAAAACCTGTCCGCTGTTTCTACCGACGATTTGGTAGGAATTTGTTCTTTGCTGATCGTTGTTAACAGCTGCAGAATGGGTAGTAGCTGGTCGGGAACGTGTATTGTTTCCTACCTGGCGTTTAGTGCGCGACTGCAAAATTGCTTTGCGAGTCTTGCACTCCCAAAAAAATGATTTATGGTTTTCACCACAATTTGAACATTTGAATTTTTGAGGATCTTCCTTCACAGGACAGTCGTCCTTAGTGTGCGAGGAATCGCCACAATTCATGCATTTACCAATCATATGGCAATGCTTTGTTCCGTGACCCCATCCCTGGCACTTACGGCACTGGGCGAGGCTTTGGAAATTTGCTCCAGTCTTCCTGAAATGTTCCCACTTCACTCGGACATGGAGCAAAAGGCTTGCTTTTTCTAAAGCCTTAAGGTTATTAAGTTCACTTGACTTGAAGTGAACTAAGTAGAAATCTTTTAAAATCCCTTTGCGAGAATCGCCAGGCCGGGATTTCATTTTCATTTTAATTACTTGGACTGGGCTAATCCCAAGTAATTTTATCAACTCGTTTTTTTTTTCTTCCGGAGATCATCACTGGGCAGTCCTTTCAAGACAACCTTGAAAGGACGCTCAGCTTTGGTGTCGTAAGTGAAGAAATTGTGGTTCTTCTGAGTAAGATACTCAAGAAGACGTTTGAATCCGTCCAAGGTTTCTGCATGCAAACGGCATACACCTCGTCTGGAAATTTGAAGGAAATATTTCACACCTTCAACAAATGTTAAGATTTCCTTTCGAAAAGTATGGAAATCCGAAATTGTCACCACAATAGGGGAAACTTTTTCCTTTCTCAACCGAGAAAGTTTTTTCAAATTTTGATTACCCTTTTCGTTTGCCCTTATTTGCCATAGTGGCAGAGTAATTTGCTCCAAATCGACGACCAAGCAGATAACTATAAGAGTCCGAGGGAACGAAGAGGAATTTTCCAATGCGATATCCAAGTCGGGTTACCCGAAGGGCCTAACAAGGATCGAAAAGGAATAAGAGGAAATCTAAAAATTGTAGGTATTATTTAGCACTGAAAAGTGCTGTTTAAGATTTGTTGTAGCGTTAGGTAGCAATAGCACTTCCTTCAACAAATAGAAAATAGAACCGCACGGCACGAGAGCACAATGCAGACTGATGTTCTTTTCCGTTTGTGTCACTCTATGGACTCTGTTGTCAGCACAGATGAACGGTGAATAGCGTCATGAGATCCACTGTCAAACATCAATGAATACAACGGTAAGTAATTCCTTCCTACACAAATTATTTAATTAACTTTCAACGATTCAGTCAATTTATTTCAATTTTACCTAATTCACTACTTTTTTACAATATCATTTAATCCCTATTTAATCAAACAGGTATGTCGTCGGTAGCCTCTGGAAATATGGACCCCGACAATGTAAATGCAATGTTTTTTTTTTTTTTTTTTTTTGTGCAATGTCAAGAGCTTGACTCGCGGTTTAACTCTAGACTGACCACTCCGTAGCTTAGTCATCGGATATACCGATAACGATACGAAATTTTCTTCTGGAACGATTCCAAGAGTGTTAACCCTTATTATTAGGGTTCAATTCATATAATTTTCTGGCCATTCGTGGCCTCATGGGAACCTACTCTAAACTGGCCAATCTAAAAACAAGTGACCGGATGGTCCAATAACTATGGCAAACGTTCTTGTGGAACAATTCCAAGAATTGTGACACCCATATTGTTAGGGTTTAATTCAAATAATTTTCTGGCCATCCTTGGCCTCATGAGAACCTGCTCCGGGGTGACTTTTCCTGAATCAAGTCACCGAATTGTCATGTGGCAATCACACACATTCCTGTGTGTTCATTCCACAGTTTTTGTTAACCAGTTTTGAACACGGTTCCGGATATCCGGTTTTTCCAGAGACAGATTATGTTCATCGGTTATATTAGACAATTTAGATAAAGCGGTTGAGTTCCTGAATCCAAAACTGCCAACATATTCTAAATCGGTTGTATATTTCCAGTTTCAATATCCTACTATGACATCTTAATGAAATATCATGTTTTGAAATCGAAAAGTTGGACACATAACGGATATAGTGGATACGGTGTAGTATAAGTTAAATGTATCTAACCGTATAAAGCATTTGTTGTGGTGATGAGTTTTTAAACACTAAACCTAATAAAAATATAAGTATTGTATGCATTTTAATCGATTTTCTGCGATGTAAGTGAAACATGGTTACTTGCTTTTTCAAAAGATAGTTGAGATCAGAAAAATGGGTAAGTCAGCAAGAATCCAATGAAAGAAAGAGACCTCATAAATTGCCACAAATAAAGTTCGTCAACGTTAAAATTGCAACACACGCAAATAGCAATAGCTTTTTTTGCCTTTAAAGTAAAGTGATTGAAACTTTTGGTAATTGAAGTCGTGTATGTATTGTTTACATCCTGTATATTGCATTGAAAAGTGCGGAGAAGTTTTAGAAATAGAGTCGGATGAGCAATGACTTCTCGACGAAAATGTGCACGCGCATTTCGAAAATCCGAATCTTCCGCATTGCACCATAGCAATTTTGAACTCTACTGTTTCTCGTGTTATCAAACGTCACAGAAACCGTCTGACCATCGATCGGAAAAAAAGGAAGTGGATAAAAACATCTTCGCAAGAACACGAAAGACAAATTCGATGTCCCAAAGCACCAACGGAAGTAAAAAATCTCAAAATTTTCTAAGAAAATCATGGTTTAGCTAGAGATTTGAGCTGGATGCAAAGTGCTACATAAAGCATTGGTATGTGGTTTATGAAAAGTCCGCATTTTCGAAGAAATTAATAATTCCTATTCAAGTGTTTCTGTTTATCTTGTTATTCATTTCTTACCAAAAAAATTGAAAATTTGTTTTCGAAGAATCTTTTCCATAATTTAAAATCTTCACAGAAACTCATGTTCAAAACATATAAAATATATGTTATAAAATTATAAAATTTAATTTGAGGATCCGTTCGAACTCAGCTTGTGCTAGACTCGTGCCCGACACTGACTCTAATATTTTCGAACTACCTTGTATATGCATTACATCTTCCAGAACTATACAAACTATAATGAAAATGTAACGTGACCGAATCTAAAATCACTCCCCGTGAGTCGCTCGTTTAACTTCTGCCCCCAATAGACCCTGGTCGAAGCTAATAGGATAAAAAAAAATAATTAAAAATCCTTAAAAGTATCTTCCGTAATTATGAATGTATACAGTCCAACAGATCGAACATTATAAGGTAGTAATCAATTCAGTGTCAAAACATAATGTTATGCGCATTTGGGTTTACCCTTCGTTCAGACTAGCAACATAAACACAACATTAAAGAGATATTGCGTGCGAGCTAACAGAGTGATTATCGACGGAGTTTCAGTTATTGGCTTATTTCGTGCGATGACACCTTTCCTGTTCTAATTAACCAAGCTGAAACACGATGAAATATTGACATAATACAAACTGCTGATAGGGTATACCCGAATAAAAAAAATAGCTTAGGGTGCAACTAACAAATTTTGTATGGCTGGAAAATAGGCTGGTCGTGATTAAGTGGTTAGAAACTTGAGTTTTTGTGAGTCCCTTGCCCATGGATTTCTTATAAAAGTTCTTCGACATAAAGGTCTCTAACATCAAATGCATCCTTATCCTTTCATATTTTTATAGATTACTTAGCGTCCGAGCAATAAGCAAACAAATGTGATGAAATACTTTGCATCAGCATTATTTTTGACGTAGGACTTACGTCTCTCTTTTCTATTCATGTATAGGGGCACCGTTCTAAAATTTCTGAAATCGCAAGCGTTACGCGGGTTTGGAAACTTTGAACGATAATATCTCCTCTCTGGCCCACAGAAATTTTACGATAAGTATTTCATTCGAAAGGTAGAACATCAAAGCTGGATGCCGATTGATAACTAAATTCATTACATTTGTTTAAACTAATTAAAAAGTACTTAAAAGAAAAATGTTTAAAAGCACAACGCTATTGGTCGAATATGACATCATATTTGTGCCACGCTCTGATTGGTTAATACTGCCACAGTTACCGTGCCAGCGAATATCAAACATGTGGGGACGACCGACCAATCATCAGTTGTCGCTGTGCATCCGCATACGACAGACTTGTCTGCGGAGCACGTTGGTAGAAAACGCCGCCCGTGAAAACAAGAACACCAGAATCATCCGACGTCACCTGCAGCTTGCCATCCACAACGACGAAGAGGTGAAAAAAAAATTTCTCCGGTGTGACCATTTCACAGAGTGGTGTCCTGCCAAACGTCCTGCAGACCAAGAAGACTGATAATTTCAATCGCGAACCATGTTCCCTCAGTAAACAACTAAAATCCATCCTTTTCAGGACGATCAAATCAATTTACCGATTAAAGAGTATGTTTGATTGAAATTTCTCTTGAGCTCATTGAAATGTTCATTGCAACGCACCGGTTCAACATGGCGTTGCTTAAAAAGCCGCGTCCCGGAGAAAATGGCCAAATCAATCGCCCACATCATCTTCGTGGTCAAGTGGTTAGCGGCGTCACCCGTCGTTCGTTGCCATGAAGTGAGGGTTCGATTCCCGCTCCAGCCTGTGGAACTTTTTGCAAAACGAAAATGTCCAAACTGGGCTACTTGGTGTTAGGTTAAGTTGTTCGTAATTCGCTCTACACCCAAAATAAGAAAGTAAGATTGTAATAGTTACAATTTCGCATGATTTTGTTCCATTTCTCGCTGTTGATCGTAACTTGGATGAAAAATCTAACATTAGTTGTGGGCAAAATAGCAACAGCAATTCGCAATGAAAAATTGAACGTGTGCGTGAGAGGTTGTGCGCTGTGATATTTAGTTGATGAGTAAGAGATGAGTGTCCGAATGGCTCACAAAAATAAGTACTTAGGACGAGATCGAGATTCAAACCGGGACCATCAGCGCGGTGGCTCTTGATGACAACCATTCAGCCACTTTGACTAAGTAAGGGAAATGGAATAGAAACCCTACAGTTAGTTCACTTGGCGAGGAATTCAGGGTACAGCAATGCAGCATATGGACATATTTTCCACCAAGCTAATCACTAATCCTAACCTGTCGCTATCACACACTTGCATGGCATTGTTTATTTCATAAAACGCTTTGTCGATGATCAGTGAGAACAAAAATAGAACACTTGACGGCGGCAATACAACAGTGGCCAATAGCGTTGCGGCATTTTGTGATATCGACTCATCCATATTGAATATTGATATGTTGGTGATGATTGAATAAGGATCCTACAGCGATACATTTGTTTCGAGCTATTTTTGCTTGCCAGTCGCTTGCACACATTTGCATGGCTTCATTTGTACCATAAAACGCTCTGTGGATCAAAATGGGCAAAATTGCCATTTCTGGATCATGCGGATTTCTCAAGATATGATTGCAAAAACTGCAATTGTATTTTATGCCACCTTCTCAACTTTTGGGTGTATGTTCAATCTTCAGTCCGTACAATTTCGAGTTGAAGACGGTGTAAATGCCTATTTTTATCGTAGTATCACGTGCCGCCAAACATTCAGGCTGTCCTGCAGCCCAAGAAAACTGATAAAGGGTGATACGGTCAAAATTTGGTCAAGGGAAAACGCGTGTAAATCGGTGAAATCGTTTATTTAAAAAATCAAATTAAATTTCTTTTTCAAGTTCAATTAGTATAAAATTCAGGAAAAATATTCAGTTAGGCTTCCGCTTTTTCCAAATCCGAATTGCCGGGCCTTACGCTTGACCCCTGCCATCAGATTTTGTACAGCCCCCTTGTCCACCTTCTTCGCCGCAGAAAGCCAGTTTGCCTTGAACTGCTGCTCGTCCTTAGCAGTTTTTTTGGTCTTCTTTAGGTTCCGCTTGACAATAGCCCAGTATTTCTCAATTGGGCGGAGCTCTGGCGTGTTAGGAGGGTTCTTGTCCTTGGGAACCACCTGCACGTTGTTGGCGGCGTACCACTCCATGGCCTTTTTACCGTAATGGCAAGATGCCAAATCCGGCCAAAACAGTACGGAACAACCGTGTTTCTTCAGGAAAGGCAGCAGACGTTTATTCAAACACTCTTTCACGTAAATTTCTTGGTTGACAGTCCCGGAAGCTATGAAAATGCTGCTTTTCAAGCCACAGGTACAGATGGCTTGCCAAACCAGATATTTCTTTGCGAACTTTGACAGTTTCGTGTGCTTGAAAATATCTGCTACCTTTCCCCTTCCTTTTGCCGTATAAAACTCCTGTCCCGGAAGCTGCTTGTAGTCGGCTTTGACGTAGGTTTCGTCGTCCATTACCACGCAGTCAAACTTCGTCAGCATCGTCGTGTACAGCCTCCGGGATCGCGCTTTGGCCGTCGTATTTTGTTTATCATCGCGATTTGGAGTCACTACCTTCTTGTAAGTCGATAGTCCGGCTCGTTTTTTGGCTCGATGCACGGTTGTAGACGATACACCCAGCTTATTTGCGGCATCTCGGAGAGATAGGTTAGGGTTTCGCTTGAAACTACCGGCAACTCTCTTTGTCGTCTCAGCGGCTTCCGGTTTTCGATTTCCCCCCGATCCAGACTTCCTGGCTGTCGACAAACGTTCCCCAAACACTTTAATTACATTTGTAACGGTTGATTTGGCAACTTTTAGCGATTTTGCCAACTTTGCGTGCGAGTAGCTCGGATTTTCGCGATGCGCGAGCAAAATTTTGATACGCTGCTCTTCTTGCTTGGACGGCATTTTGACAACTGAAGAGTGAATTCCAAAATCAAAATAGAAGCAACATTCTACACACACACACTTTCAAAATGAGGGGTGTTCAGGTTTTTTAAATGCAAAATTGAAAGAAATACGTCAAGTTGATATTGACCAAATTTTGACCGTATCGCCCTTTAAGAGCATTTCAATCGCGAACCATGTTCCCTCCATAAACACAGGATCCATTTCACACTTACAAGCACGTTGGACATTTCAGCGCCAACATTTGATTAGGGCGAATCTGCTTTTGTAAACAAACACTTTGTCTGCTAATTTATCGGAAGTTGAATACAATTTCTTCAAATTGAATATATTAGCGGATAGAAATAAAGCTCTTCTTCCTTAAAGAATGCTTAATTTGTATTTGTGACCTTTTGTTCAAGAGCAAATGACAACGAAAGCCATTGTTTACAAAAGCAGATTCGCCGTAATCTAATGTTGGCGCTGATTTAACAAACAAAATATCATTAACAGTCAATTCGAGCCGAACAGCAGTTTCTATAAATTTTCGTGGAGAACCAATAGACTGAATAAAATATAGTAGAAATTAATTAATTCGATGACATCAATTTCTTCACATCAACAAGAAGTCCTACGTCAACTTTGCAGTTATGTCACGGACATAACTTACCCTTTCGTTTTTTTCGTTTCTTTATTAGCCTTGGGCTGGTTCATCTTCCATCGTAGTCAATTAAAATCCTTTTGGGTATTTTTTGTGACTTGTCCGGGGGTTAGATTTGAGCTCGTTACATTGGCGTGAGAGGTATAGATGTTAACCACTACGCCGGGGGCGCCTCAATCAAAATAATTTATAGGTTCGTAAATCGTTCCCATTAAAAATCCATACCTAGCTATACAAAGAACCATTTTCAAACATTTCATTCTCAAACACGGGGGCTGTTAGGCTTCTGCTATTTCTGCTTAAAAAAAATCAAGTTGATATTGACTAATATGTTTGTGTATCAGAAAAGTTTGGGGAGAAATGGAACAATACTTCATAGTTATATTATTTCAGATTGTTTTGTATTTTAAAGAATTTCATTACAACTCATTTTCGATACTATGTTTTCCTTAATTTTACTTCAAACTAATTAACTAAAGTTAACTGTTGGGACCGATTACCCGCAGCGTACTCGGGATTAGTTACACACTCACGTAGATTCATGCAGGCTCAAGCACTCCTTATCATCCATACATACAGTCACACTTTTAGACAGACAAGGAAGGGAATTTAAGCTAACTTAATCTAGTTATCGATACATGCTTATTTTTAAACACATCTTGTAGCAACACAAATACACTAATAGGTTAACTGCACCGCCTTATGACTTTTTGAACGGGGTTAGGATATTTAATGTATTTAATATTTTAGGTTTATCCTTGGAATTAGATAATTTTTGTACAGCGCCTTGGTTTGGTGTTTCTTAGTAAATGCAGCTGAAAAGCATATCTTCATATTCTATATTAAGGAGTGTATCGAAAATAAGCTATCCACAAACTTTCTTTCAAATTATGTTGAAAACCGATATTTTATTCATACAAAAAATTGATCCTTTATTGTACGAGGTTAAACTTGAACATAATGAAGACCGGATGAAATTTAAGTTATTCCTTCACGAATTTTCGAACTTTGGATCGAATGCTCTTCATCAAGTTCCGGACAAGTGTTGCATCGCACTTTTTGGACGCTTGAGCCCAAATTTTTTGAACTCCTGCATGTTCCCAGCTGCCTTACCAGTCTTCTTGAAGACCCCCTTCACGATTGCCCAGTAACATTCGATGGGTCGAAGCTGAGGGCAATTTGGTGGATTGATATTTTTCTCAACGAAATCTATACCCTTTTCCGCAAGCCAATTGAGAGTGGTTTTGGCATAGTGAGCCGACGCTAAATCCGGCCAAAACAGTGGAAGTGTACTATGCTTCTTATATAAAGGCAACAATCTCTTCTGGAGACACTCAGATCGATAGATTTCCGCGTTTATAGTTCCGGTAGTGTAAAAAATGGTTGACTTCAAACCACAGGAACATATTGCTTGCCATACCAGTACCTTTCGACCGAATTTCTCCACTTGAATCGACCTGTCCGCATCGCTCACATCCTTCCCAACGACGGCAGTAAAGTATTGTGGACCTGGAAGGGTTTTTGAGTCCTCCTTTACATAGGTCTCATCGTCCATCAAAACGCATGCATCCGGACGCTGCAAAAGACGCGAATACAATTTCCGGGCCCTTGTTGCTGCTCGCTTCTTCTGTTCTGCACTTTGTTTCGAGATTTTCTGCTTCTTGTAGGTCTTCAGGTGGTTTCGCCTCTTGATACGCTGGATCATTCCGACACTCGTTCCTGCTTGTTTTGGCCAAATCACGTATTGACATTGATTTGTTCTTCATGATTAGAGATACCACTTTCTGCTCCAGTTTCGGGTTGGAAGAACCGGGTTTTCTGCCTCTTCCTGGTAGCTCATCCAAAGAATAGTGTTCCCCAAACTTATTAATCATGGTTTTAACATTCGCATGATGAATTCCAAACCGCTTCGCCAATTTTCGCATAGTAATACCCTTCTCACTTAGCCATGTGTCCAGAACCTTAATTTTCACTTCCTTTTCAATACGCGACATTTTGAAAACGCAGAATTTGAACGGCACAAACAAGTAAACAAAAGAAAGCTGACAGTCAAACGCACAGCATGCAGTGTTCAGAGCATAAAAAACCATCACAAATACATGCGTACAACGCAAATGTATGTGGATAGCTTATATTCGATACACTCCTTAGAAACATATATTCTGGGCCAATAAACTGTGCATTTGAACCATGTTTAGCAAGCTCGTCTGCCCTTTCATTACCTTCTATGCCAGAGTGTCCCGGAACCCAGAATAAATTTACGGAGTTCTCTTGGCACACCTTTCGCAGTGAAAGAATGCATTCCCAAACAAGTTTGGATGTGTATTTATAATAACCCAACGCTTTGAGTGCCGCTTGGCTGTCTGTAAAAATACAAATATTTGCAAATCTATGTATCCTCTTCAGACAAACGTTAACGAATTTTATTACAGCAAAAATCTCCGCTTGGAAACCGTTTCCCATCGCCACTGAAATTTGTACTCCAGGGCCGAAGATTTTTGCTCCCGTTTTTGAATGGTTTTAACCAACTGTAAAGAATTTTATGAAACCATGACGAACAGTGTGTCCTTTGACTTCCCAATCTATACGTGACGTCTCACATATGTTGGATGTTGGGAATGTCACAGTTTTCCACAGGTTTTATACAGTCTCCATTCATATACATCACTGGCCCATTTTGAAAGTTATGCGAAATACTCAGGTGGCCGACTAAGTCTCCACACTTTTTAAACCGTTTGAGTCTTAGCATACTCTTTTCTGCTTCTAATTGTACATATTTGTGCAAAGGCAGCAGATTTAGAATTGCATCTAACGATTTTGATGGAGTGCTGGGCATCGCTCCCGTTATGGCAATGGACACTAATCGTTGTAGATTCGTCAGCTTTTTCTGTGCAGTAGGCTCTTTTGTTTTTGGCCATCACACAAGCGAAGCGTACGTTAGTTTTGGACGAATTATGGATGTATAAATCTACATTATCATTTTTGGTCTTAAATCCCATTTTCTGCCAAATGTTTTTGAGCATATCCAGAAAGCCTTACTGATCACACACTCAACATGAACATAGTTCAGTATCCAGGCATCCAGTTTCACTCCTAGGTATTTAACCTGTTCACTAAGATGAATTTCTAATCCCCCTAGCTGAAAAGCTTTTCGATTTAACTTCCTTTTCCTGGTGAAAGGTAAAATTACTACGTTTGATGGATTTATGCTAAGGCTCTCCTGAATACACCAAGGCTGGGTAATTTTTAAGGCCCATTCCATTCTCTCTACAATGATATTGTCAAACTTTCACCTCTTTATCATGACTATTTCGTCAGCAAAGCCTGCAACTTCGAAACCTTTTTTCTCTAAGATTTTTAGAAGATCGTCTACAGCTAAGGACCACATTAGTGGTGAGAGGACTCCTCCTTAGGGACAACCTTTCGTTGCCCGTACTATAATGAACGAACTACACAGCTCTGAAGTGATTTTTCTTTTTGCAAGCATAGTGTGAGCCCAATTGATTATGTTCATGTCAAAATTCCTTTTCTTCATGGCACAAGCCATAGACGAAAAGGAAGCGTTGCCGAAAGCTCCTTCATTATCTAAGAATGTGCAAAGTGCTATTTCTTTTGCCGATAGAGCTTTTTCTACCTTCGATACTACAGTATGCAGAGCCGTAACTGTTGACTTAACTGACTGGTAAACAAAATGAAACTCAGATAGTGGATGCTTGTTCGTGTAATTTGTAGTGATATAATCATTCAACACTTTTTGCATAGTGTGTAACAGAACCGATGAAAGACAAATGGGCCTGTATGATTTATGAAGCGTCTTATCTCGCTGTCCAATTTTCGGTATAAAGATAACTTGTACTAATGTCCATGAAGACGGAATATGGTTGAGTCTCAAACCATCTTGATTCAAACTTCTTGAGTTCAGAGGAAAAACATTTTTTATGTTTGGTGCTCAATGAAATGATTGCAACAAAATCTAAGCTGTTTGATAAACAAATATCTGGAACTTTGAATAATTTATGCGAAGATTGTGGAAAAATTGATACCATAGAACACAGAATTAAATTTTGTAAAAACAGTCAAATCATTTGGGATAACCAGCAGCATTCAGCCAAAGTTGAAGCTTGCAGTTCTCGATCCTGAAGAATTAATTTTTAGAAACACATACAAAAAGAACAACATCAAAGCAAAGTTGGCTTGTGGTTGACAACGTTGGGAATAAGCTTTATAAGTGTTGTAAATTGTCAATTGTAAAACTTCAAAATTAGTTTAAGTCAGGTAAAGTTTCCCCTTTCTTTTGTGTATGTGGTTTGTTTCTTTTGCTGAGCGTATGTGTGAACGTGAGTGTGAAAGATTAGCGTGGATGAAGCGCGTGTACATGTGCTTCTAAACCCGAGTAGGCCGCGGGTGATCGGTTCCCAACAGCTAATATTAGATATAAGGTAATTTTTAAGGAAGACAGAAACGGAAAACAAGATAGAGGTACAAGAAAATGTACATACCAAATGAAACCTTTAAATTGTAAATGAAACTTTGTTCATGTATGTTGGTATCTATTCTGTGTCGGGTATTTTCGTCACTGCGACCAATTTTTAGATCTATTGTGACATATCCCCTTTTTGTTGTTGCTTTAGTTATTTTCAGCATGACGCATCACTATTGATAAAAGTGATCGTCAAAGTCTGACCTAAAGCATTGTCCCAGGACGGTATAACGCTCCGAATAAAGTGTACTACCGTACTGGGATTTGTTCTCCAAATCTCAAGGGGTTCTAGTAGCCCTTTGTTAAAGAACTTCAGCCTATTATTGAAAATTGCCGGGCAGTGGCATAACAAGTGTTCCGAGTCTTCTCTATCCATGTTACAGAATCGACATGAATCATCTTGAAGTTTTCCTATCAGCTTCAAGTGATAACGGCTCGGACAGTGACCGGTTATAAGGCCTGTATATATTGTTAGATCTTTTTTGGTAAGATCTAGTAACTTGCGAGTCATTGACATGTTTGGAGTAATGAACCGCTTTGATTGCCTAGCTTTGAAAGTGTTGTTCCAGTTTGTCTCCACTTTCAAGCATTCCCAGGCTTTCATCTCCATTCTAAGAGAAGAAGCAGATACACCACAAAAGGGTTCAGGTCCTACAAACTGATGAGACGATCCGAGTCTTGCTAGTTCATCGGCTTTCTCGTTTCCATCAATTCCAGAATGACCAAGAACCCAGTACAAATTGACTTGATTACGACAAGACAATTTCCGAAGTGATTGAACACATTCCCAAACATGTTTGGACGTGCATATTGCTGCACGTCCAAACATGTTTGGGAATGTGTTCCATGTATGTTGGTATAGAATAATAAGAATAATAAAAAAAAGCAGAAGAATAAGCAAAAAAAAGACAAAAAACCGTTTTAATAATCTCAATTAATGGCGACATCAACAGTGCTTTGCCGTTTTGAAGCATTGCTGTAAATATTCCATCCGGTCCTGCAGCTTTGTAAGGCTGAAAAGATCTCAATGCATGTTCTACCCTGGCTTCCTTAAAGATTTTATGAGCCAAGACTTTCGCGTCGTTTTCTGTTTCAACAAACATTTGGGGTGTTCTTGTAGAACATATTTCACCTATGAGTGATCCATCACTGTTTAGATCTACACACAAAACTGATCCAGGAAAATGGGTTTCCATAATCAATTTTAACGTTTTACTAGGAGTTCTTTTAAAAAAAAAACTCCATCTTCATTTTCCGACTTCCAAGTTTAATCGTATCAGAGCCCTATGAAGTCTTGTGACTTCCGGAGTATTGCTTATGTTTTCAAACGTTAGAACCCAGGATCTTCGTTTGGATTTTCTTATTTCCTTATTATACTCAGAAGGTGCACTCTTATAGGCGGTCCAATCTGAGGTTCTTTTCGCTTTATTAATCTACGAGATGTTTTACGCAGACGTTCCAATTTCCACCACGGAACATCCCTGTTAGAGGACGATTCATTGATAGGACAACTAATGTTGAAAGAATTTAATATCTAATCATTAACCTTTTGCGAAAAAAGATTCCTATTTCTGAACTGAATCAATCTTTCCACCTTCTGTAAATAACTGCGAATTCAAATTCAAAGTTTTTCTAGGATTTCTAAACGTAGTAGTTGACCGATTTCCTCCACTCCATTCAAACACAATGTGTCTATGGTCGGACAATGACATTTCCTCAGAAACTTCCCAATTAGCAATTCTTTCATAAATTGCACAATGTCAGATCTATGTCTTCTTGTCTAATAGCATTTAAAATGTAGGTACATTTCCCTTATTCCATATGTCTATATTATTAGATGAAAGATATTCCATAAGCACTCCCATCGACTGTTGATATCCGTACTAACTCACACGGTATGATGCGCGTTGGCATCACAGCCAATGATAAATGACTTGTTGTTTGCTCTGCAGTAGTGGACAAATGAGTCGATCTCAGGAGGAGGCACTCCAGGAGCATCACCCGGAAAATAGGCTGAAGCCACTATGACCTCAGTTTTTCCTCTGATGGTAGGCACCTCAACCATGACCTCAACATTGTCTCGTTTGGAGAATTCTGTAATGGGATACCAATTCAGTGTTTTATCAACCATAACAGCAGTCCAAGGCGTACTCTGCCTTTTTTAGTAGTTATTTGAAACTTCAAGTATTGTGATAATTTCTAAATAAACAGCTGTACTTCTACAGTGTTATGCTTCAACACATCAGAAATAATAACAAAACTTATGTGCTTTACACAGAAAAAAAAAAAAAATTTAACAAGCGCGTAAAATATCCCCTCGTTTCCCCATGCCAAAAGAGGCGTAAACAACGAAATTGTTTGAAATCTTGCATGCACCATACAACAATGTTTGCAATCTTTCATAAAAAAGGCTAGATTCAGGAGTTATATGGCTAAAATTTCTTGAAATATCCCATTATTTCAGCCAAATCTAGCATTCCCTTTATGTGCACTAGATACCGCAAAAAATTCAATCAATTCAATTCAATTCATTCAATGTGTACACAGATAAAAAGAAACATTGAATAGGAGATTGTTATAGACGAGACTAACCTTGGACATATCTCGGTGCCCCCCCCCCCCCCCCACGTTATTTGCTATAGACCTCCCCAGAAAGCAAGGGCACACTTTCAGCTCGTCGAAAAACATGTGTATTTTTATTTACTCCAACAACTTTTATTCTTACATCTGGTTTTTCAACATTGTTTATCAATAGGTCATGAAAGATTTTTGAAGACTTTTTCATGCATACGCAAGTTCTCGAACTTTTTTTCTTCTTCATGAGGTTTGCACAAATTGATTAGCAACGAATTTAGACGCTCTTGTCCAATCTCTTTTGAACTTTTCCACTGTATTAGTTGGCTTAAGATGTTTACGAAGATACCTCTTGGTCAGAGCCCAAAATCGTTCGATGGGACGAATTTCAGGGCAATTTGGGGGATTCATGTTTTTAAGAACAATTATCACGTTTTCCGATTTGTTTCAGTCCATGGTCAACTTAGCGTAAAAACACGAAGCAAGGTCGGGCCAGAATATTACAGGATTGTCATGTTAACGAATCAGCGGCTACAGGTATTTTTTCAAGCATTGATTGACGTAAATATCTGCATTCATTGCTCCATTAACGATGTACGGCTTCATAAATTTACCGCAAGAACAAATTGCCTGCCTGGTCATCGCCTTATTGCCAAATTTTTCAGTAAAAACTGAGGTGTCCGCCTTGTCAACATCATCATCTTCATGAATCGTGTAATATTGCGATCCCGGCAATGCTTTCTAGTCCAAATTCGAAAACGTTTCGTCGTGCATCATGTTGCAGTACTTATTCTTGGCGAAAACTGTGTCATACAGTTTCCGCGCCCGTGGTTTCACGCTTGCTGCTTGTGTAGGAATTCTTTTTGGCTTCTTGTACGTCTTCAGTTTCAATCTCTCTTTGGCTCGTTGAACGTTGGACTTTGAGGTGTTCAGCTTTTTGGAAAAATCTCGAACTCAGGCCCATTTTGCCTAAGAAAAAGCTCATTTCGTTGTCCAATTTGGGGCTCGACGCTCCTTTTTTCGTCCACTTCGTTGCAAGTCGGCAAGGGAATACTTCTCCCGAACTTCCGGATTGCAATCCAGAGTCAGCACCGTCAAAGACCTTGGCATGCTACTTGACAGTAAGCTAATTTTTTCTCAACACATCGCAGCAACGACGGCCAAGGCTTTCGCCATGCTTGGTTTTATCAAACGTAACACACAGCAGTTCCAAGATGTATACTGTTTGAAGACACTCTATTGTGCGCTGGTAAGCAGCGTTCTGGAATATGGTGTGCTTATAAAGGGCAAACACGAAATTATTGCGACACCGAAAATGTCATGCCAATTTTCTTATAATGTTTAGAATCAAACCAAAATTTTAGGCTAGTTTTATACATATATTTACTTCAAAAATCGAAAGAAAAGTTAATCGATGGAGCCTTGAGTGTAAAATTGAACGCATTTTCGCTTGATGCCCTCCATCAAAGTCTTTACAGTGTCATCCGGTACCAGTTTCTCAGTTTTTTTTTCCATTTTCTTAACATGTCCTTCTCGTCTTTGACTGTCTTCTTGCTCTTCCGAAGTTCCCGCTTCATCATTGCCCAGTACTGCTCCACCGGGCGCAGCTCCGGACAGTTTGGCGGATTCATGTCCTTTGGAACAAAATGGACAGAATTGGCCTCATACCACTCCAGGACACTTTTAGAATAGTGGCATGATGCCAAATCTGGTCAAAATAGCGGAGCTTCGTCGTGCTGCTGCAAGAACGGCAAAAGGCGCTTCTCGAGGCACTCAGATTTGTAGATCTCGCCATTTACTGTGCCCTTTGTCACGAAAGGCTCACTTCTCAGTCCGCAAGAGCAGATGGCCTGCCAAATGAGATATTTGGAGGCGAACTTCGACATTTTCTTCTTCTTAAATTTGTCGTCCACATAGAACTTGCTCTTGCCGGTGAAAAACTCCAACCCCGGAATTTGCTTAAAATCGGCTTTTATATACGTTTCGTCGTCCATCACACAGCAGCCATATTTTGTCAGCATCTTCTCGTAGAGCTTCCGTGCCCGAGTTTTAGCCGTCGATTGTTGCCGCTCATCGCGGTTTGGGAAGTTCTGTACCTTGTATGTATGTAGTCCAGCTCTCTTCTTTGCATTCTGGACGTAGCTCTGCGACATGCCGATCTTTTTAGCCAAATCACGGCTTGAGACGTTGGGATTTGCTTTAATCATCCGCTTCACCTTTCCTTCCGTCTTTTTGTTCTCCGGTCCCGGTTTTCTTCCAGCTCCTTTGCCGTGGTCCAACGTCAACCGCTCCTGGAACCGCTTCAACACTCTGGAGACGGTTGAATGGTGAATGTTCAACATTTTTCCCAACTGCCGGTGCGACAGGTCAGGAAATTCCAGGTGTTTGGAAAGAATTTGTTCTCTCGACTCGCGTTGGTTCACCTCCGTTTTCGTTGAATCGAAAAACACGACTTCGAGTTTGACAGCATGTGAACAATACACATCAATGAGAAAGTGTGCAAAATTTGGTTGATTTTTACCCAATGGTAAAAAAGTTATGCCCTGTTGAATGTGTCGCAATAATTTCGTGTTCGCCCTTTATGGGCACCATTCCATGCCACTCAAATAAATAGAATTGAGCGAATTCAACGCAACTTCCTTCGATTCGTGCTTCGTCGGTTGCCGTGGAATGACCATATTCGGCTGCCACCCTACGAACATCGCTGTGCTTTGATAGAGCTGCAGACTCTGTCTAGCAGGAGAATACTTTTGCAACGCCTGTTGATTTTTGACATCATTAATAACAACGTAGACTGGTCGATACTTTTGGGCAACATTAATATCAACGTCCCAGCCAGAAGAACTCGACGGGCTGATTTTATCCGTATTACTGTTCACCGTACTCTCTTTGGACAGAACAATCCGCTTGATGTCTGTTGCTGTCTTTTTAACGAAGTATATGACCATTTTGATTTCAATATGTCTAAGTCAATATATAGGAGTAGATTTAGTTTATAGCATCTGTCTGTAAGACTAGTAAATAAATAAATAAATAAATAAACAAATAAATAAATAAATACGCACCGCTTTCACACTAACGTTTTCCAGTTTCGCCAACTTCTTTTTAGTGATAATCCTGGAATAGTGCTCCCCTTGTGCACGATGGCACGGCGGAATCTTCCCATCGCTCGAAATGCGCTTGATACTTTGCTGCAGTTTGACGTTTGGGTGTAAATAATTAGATGGAGCCGACTGACTACCGGACTAAAAATGTATGTTCAAATGGCAGCGTTTAAAAATCTTTAAAAATCCACAAATTCCAAAAACGCGATTTATTAAAATGTGAAATGGCAGAGTACTTACCCGTACACTCAAGAACAAATTGAAATTAGAGTTTGCTGCTGTGCTTTAACTCCAGTGCTTTTGGTGAAAACTTAACTTGAATACATAATTAGATGAATTTATCCTATCTGATTTTTATGATGAAAATTCCAATTCAAATCAACTTTTAGATAAATTCAATATGCAGCTGCTTTAACTGTGTCAACAAACTTTATTTGTGCACCTACTTTAAAAAGTCTTGCCAAATATTTGATTCAAACATCGGTGTGAAGTCACAGAGCTTTTGACACTTTTTGGAAGGAATGCAAAATTTCACAAAATCGCGACAATTAGTGTGTTTGAAAGTAAAGTTTTTTATTTAAAAGGTCATTCAAATGCATTACCTAATCAGGTGCTTAATCAATCTAATGAATGGATAATAACCGAAAATACGATTTAATGGTTTGACGATATTATACACGTGACTAAAATGTACATTAAATAACTTTACTGCACGAAAACAACATTTACATGCCTAGATATTATGGGTTGAACGTATTTTTAGATTTTTTTATTTTTCATTAGGTAACAGCTTCAGCAAAAATTACAAAAACAAAAATAAGGCTCATAAAAGGCCATTTTTTTAGTTATGAAAAAGGTAAGAACGAAAATATGATCAATTTTGTTTACAAATTATAAAATATAACTTCGGCATATATTTAAAATTCAAACACATTTTTTTTTTCAGGACTAGAGGAAAATAATGGCGTCTTTAGTTTTATCATTTCTTTTTTCAATATGATACAAAAAATCAGAAAGCATAATTTAGTAGTATGAAAAATAAAAAAATGGTTTATTACACTTTTTCTCCAACGAAATATTTTGAACTATGTACATACACTGATAATGACATTTTAGGTTCATTCACTTTGAATAAAGTCGCCTTTATACATAGCGTGTAGTGTTTTTAATTGTATTAACCAAGCATATGTATAGTTAAACGGATACGGTTCCTTATCCAAGAGAAAAAGAGGTATATACTTTGTAATTAAATTTAATTTTCTTGCCCTTGCATCCAAATGCGTTAATGAGAATGTAATTTTTCTTAACACCGTAACAATTGGACAAAATACCACAACAATTGGGCTGAAGGATGGCATTACGTAAAGTTGAAAAATAAACGAAAATTAAACCACTGTCATGATTATTAAGATATAAGACAGTTTTAATTATTTAAGTTAAAGGTACGTAAAAATTGCTTCCAGATCTAATAAAACAAAAATTAAAAACAAAACAATTTTTGCATGATAGGGTGACATACCTTGTGTGAACTTTTTTAAATGCATTTTGCATTATAACATTTTGTCTTTCATTTTTAAGGAATTTTTCATGGAAATTTATCATTAATGTTTTAAATATTTTTTTTTTTTCTCAAGAAAGACAGTGCTGGGTAACTCAGTCTTAAATCGTTTACTGAGCAGAAGGTAAGGAGTTCAATTCCAGGCCCTTTCTCTTACTTGATATTTGTCTTTTTGCCTTTTTCTCACCACTAGGAAATACACAGCAGCATAACTTTTTCTTTAATATAAAGTCATTTATTTGTACAGGCTCAATCGAATCAACTAAAGTTTTCATATTTGTATACATCAGTTGTCTTTGAACTAACGTAAGGGGGATAGAACTGATTACTTGAGTCCGTCTCGAGGTTAATAGGAATAACAATTTAACGGATGGGAAGATGGGTGAAAATTTGAAATAACTGTTGAACATTTATTTTAAATTCTAAATCATCTTATCATCTTTCGACTTAAACATTTATGAGAAGGAAAAAAAGAACACACAAACACAGATAAAAATAAATAATAATAACCCTACAAGTTAAACAAACCACAATCTTATGCTAATGATAGTTAAAAACACACAAATGAGTTTCATAAACTCCAGATCACGTAGAGCCAAAATATCTCGAACCGGTACATTGAGTTGTCTACCTCGAGCCCGAACGGAATCAAAAAGCATCGCCCCAAATCTCCGTTATCTCCTAGCTGCCAGCTGACGAGTGACTGTTGACGAAAAATAGGGTAAAAAAATCATTGAAGGTGATTTGTCGATCGTAAATATCGCCTTCCATAGCGCCCACCTTTACAAGCGAGTCCGCTCTCTCATTGCCCATAGTCGAATAATGAGAAGGGACCCATACAAAGGTGATGATAAAATAACGCAAAGATAAGGCACTTAGAAGCTCCTGTATTTACATGGGAAAACAAATAAACAACAACAAATATACAAATACCTACCAAAGTCGGCGGACTCCTCTATCAATCATCCGTCAGTGAAGAACGATCTAATGGATTCAACTTGCACAGCCGTTTTTTGCAGCAAATATCACAGGAGCAATCATAATACGATGCTGCTCTGGGATTTCATAAATCTCCTGCTACATGGATAAATCAAAATAAACCGAATTGCCAAAATCGGTGTAGCATACATGAAGGGGAATATTCGGCGAAGGGCTGACATCCTGTGTTATGTACAATCGGAAAAGAGAAATGAAATGAGTTTGAGGATTCAGCTCAAGACTCATGGTATGAGTCGAGTGCATGCAACCTAACGCGATACGAAGACACCGATACTGAATACGTTCCAGTTTGATGATGTGCGACCGAGCCGCTGACTGAAAACAAAATCTTCTGTATTCTATGATCGACAAAATCGTTGTCCGGTACAACGTTAGAAGATCTTGCGGATGTGCTCTCCACCAGGTCCCTGGTAATTGTTCGAAGAAAGTTGATCCTTTGCTGGCATTTTCACTTAAGATACTCAATAGGGGATCTCCAGGTGCACTTAGAACCGAACCAGACCCCAAGATATTTAAATGGGATGGAATGAGTTATCGGTGTACCCCAAATTTGAAGCTTCGGTGGTGCAGGGTTATGCTTCCTAGAAAAAGCTAACATCTCGGTTTTCTCCGTTAATGGTAAAAAGCCACAAGCATGGAGTTTATCTGAAAGAACTTCAACAGATACTGAATCAAAAGCCCCCTTGATATCCAAGAATACAGAAGCCATTTGCTCCTGTTTAGTTAAAGCTTAATGAATATCTGTGGAAAGCAAAGTGAGACAGTCGTTCCTTTGCTTACCCCTACGGAAACCATATTGAGTATCTGAAAGCAGGTTGTTCGTCTCAACCCATTTGTCCAGACGGAAGAGGATCATTTTCTCCAACAACTTTCAAACACAAGATAACATCGCGATGGGTCGATAAGAGTTGTGGTCGGACGCGGGCTTACCAGGTTTTTGAATGGCAATAACTCTCACCTGTCTCCAATCATCCGGTACAATGTTTAGTTCCAGCAACGATTAAAGAAGTTCAACATGTGCCTCTTAGCGACGTCTGGGAGGTTCTTAAGCAAGTTGAACTTGATCCTATCAGCCCCTGGAGCCGTGTTGCCACACAAAAGGAATGCGAGTGAGACTTCTACCATTGAAAAGGGTTGGCTGATCTCATATATCAAATTCGTGGTTTGCGAGGAATGATCCGTGCCGGCCAAATTTTTTTTATTTAGAAAAGACCGTGCAATTTCGTAGTTGCTACTCTGTTACTGAACTAGTGTAATTGCACAGAGAGCCACATAGATGGAGCTTGGGAGTAGTTTTACATCTTCAATGTACAAGTTCACTAATTCTATTTATAGATCAATACCGTCGAATGATCCGTGTCAGCACAGAACCTGGACAAAATTTTCACGCAAACTTGAGGATCCATTGGTCCGAGTACTCCTTTGCTCTCGTTGTTCGTAGTTCGGTTACAAATCTTCACGCCACGTTGAAAACAGTACATATCGACGTTTCACGCGATATCCCATCCACAAATCGTCACCAGTATCCACGTTTCTTGGCCTTGACGAGGCTCTTGATTTTGCGTTCGAGAGCCGTGTATACTTCGAAGTGCTCAGGTGTTCCACGTCAACGGAAAACTTTAAACGCTTCGAACTTTTTACGGTAAACCTCGGTGCATTGTTGATTCCAGCATGGAGAAGGAGGTTTCCGGTGAAATGACGTTCCTGGAACTGGTTGAGTTTGAGCTTGAAGCGCGCTGTCTAACATCAAGCTGGAGAGGAAGTTATGTTCCTCCAGCGGTTGAAGCCCTTCTACCGTCGTTACAGCACCATCTATTGCTGTCTTAATCTTTATCCAATCTATGTAACGGGTAAGATTATACGCGACGTAGATGGATGCTCACGGATTGAACCCGGCGGCAATAAAAAAAAAAATGATGGGCAAGTGATCTACTTTGGGGATCTTTAATCACATTCCACGTGCGATTCAACAATAATGAATTCGAGCAAAGTGTGAGGTCTTACTGACGATAGACCAGCCAAACGTGTTATTTCTCCATTGTTAAGAACTGTCATATTGAAGTTGTCACAGAGGTCATATATCAAGGAAGACCATTTGTCATCGTACAGTTCTCCCCAGCCTGTACCGTGTGAGTTAAAATCTTCCATGATCAACCGGGGGCACCGAACGAATACCTGAATTTTTTTTTTGGTTCCTTGATGCTTTAGTAGAAATATAAATGAAAGCAATGCAAAGGCTATTATTTTTAATAACAACGTAACATGCGACAACTTCAAAACCTGGAATTTGAGGAAAATTTACTTTTTAGAAGGAGTAGCACTTTTTAATCCCCAAAAGTACTCCTCATCCACGCAAGTCTTCATGATCAAGACGAGTAACATTGAAATCATGAAACGGAAGATCGATTTCGGAAGAGAGCCATGTTTCATAAATAGCAAATGCATCACAAACGGTAGTGTGAGCTTAAAATTTGAAAAATTCTAATTAAGGAATAAGATTTCGACAGTTCCACTGCAAAACAGTGATCAAATCCCCAACCTCATTTTGAAAAATTATCCTTCGAAGGGAATGATTGCTGCAAAGAAGGGCCACTTTATTGTCAATTGCTTCAAAAAATGTTCACAGTGAGAAGCATTGCTAGAACAATGCTTTTAAGAGGGTCAGAAATTTCAAGGTACTTGAAGATACCTTCGACAATGTCATCAAATGAGAACAGCCCAGTCGAGGAATTGGATGTCCCCGAAAGAGATGGAAAGTCCTGGGTGGAGTTACTACGGAAACCAGGAAGAATTGGATTTTCCTTTTTTCACCTTTCTTTGAAATGGGCTGGCTGATTTGGGGCTTCTGTTCAGCAACTTTGCGCGGGCGGATGCGCCTTCGCTTCCGTGAAGCACCTTCCGGAAAACTGACTGATGGTCCCTCTCCAGCCAAATCAAAGTCAGACTAGTCATCTGACAGTGGAGCGAATGGATTTACATTGGGTGATGGGGAGGCTTTTTTCACCGTTTCGGCGAAAGATTGCCTTGAACTTTGTTTTAGCTAGTGTTCTAATTTTTTCCCGCGTTGTTTATACGCCGGGCACACCGAGAGAGCACGAGGAGGAGTTTCCTTACAGAAAGCACATTTTGGTGTGCTGTCTGCACAGGCGCCATCCTCATGTTTCTCCCCGCAATTCGAGCAGCGTGCCTTTTGCCGCAATGGGAGTTCGTATGTCCCATCTGCTTGCATTTTTTGGTAGATCATGACTCGACGTACGAATAACCACACAGTTAGTTGAAGCTTTTCCTACTTGACGTATTGAGGGAGGGTGGCGCCAGAGAAAGTCAAGCGAAACGAGTCTGACGGTGTAAACTTCTTTTCACCCTTAGTGATCGATACTGTGCCTAGTTTTTGCACATCGAGTATCTTCACTGGAGAAAGCAGATGGTACTTAAATCGACCAACCACCTGCTTCAGCAGGATCTTAGGGGTAACACTCGTTTCGGTGACCACACCTTCAATTTCAATACCTCGAGCTGTGATATACATTCTATATTTAAGTGTAAAGAGCTGAGAGGCCAATCTCGTTAGACTGCTTAATATTGGATACAATGACCCGAAGTTCATTGGGTCTCATTTTAATTATCTCAGTCACGGCCTGGACGTTTCGTCAGATCATCTGATAAACATTTAGAGGTTTCGATTTGGGCTGAAAATAAACAACCCATGGACCAGCTGAATCAGTTGGATAGGCTCGCAATCGGTTAACCTTATGAGATACCTCATTATTCAGCGGCAAAGATAAATCATCTTCCGACGATTCATCCATGCCTCGCCCGTGGGAGCTCTAAACGCTCAACCACTAACTTAATTTAAAAAAATACACAGATGCAATACTGAACACACAATACACAGTATAATTACAATACAATGATACCAGGAGAGAGAAAGAGAGAAAGAGAGAGAGAGAGAGAGAGAGAGAGAGAGAGAGAGAGAGAGAGAGAGAGAGAGAGAGAGAGAGAGAGAGAGAGAGAGAGAGAGAGAGAGAGAGGGAGAGAGAGAGAGAGAGAGGCATAAACAAGATTTTTTTAAACAATGTTTGCATACTTGAAATTGGTGGTAGATAATGGAATATTCCTCGTTCTGTTAATATTTTTTAAAGAATCGTTAAACAATTTTTTATAATTTTTTGTCAAAGAATTATTCAAGAGCAAGTTTACAGTGTCATCTCATAACCAAGGCATACCTAATAACCTATAACCAAGGCATACCTATCAACCTTGACTCCTGCACGAAAATCTCATAACCAATTGTGATCCTGTACGTGAAGCAAAGCGGATTTTTTTAAATTTTCTTTCGCTTCAAAGTAAAATGTTTGAGGCCGGTAAAGCACTCCTCGTATTTTCTCATGAAAATACAGGAGCTTCTAAGTGCTTTATCTTCGCGTTATTTTATCATCACCTTTGTATGGGTCCCATCTCATTGTTCAATTCCGGGCAATGAGAAAGCGGACTCGCTTGCAAAGGTGGGCGCTATGGAAGGCGATATTTGTGATCGACAAATCGCCTTCAACGAATTTTTTCCTATTTTTCGCCAACAGTCACTCGTCAGCTGGCAGTATAAATGGAGTAAAGGAGATTTGAGGCGATGGCAACATTCTATCATCCCAAAGGTGTCGAAGAAATCCTGGTTTAAGGGGATGGATGTGGGTCGAGACTTCATTCGTGTCATGTCTCGCCTCATGTCCAATCATTATTCTTTGAACGCTCATTTATACCGGGTTGGGCTGAGCGACAGTAATCTCTGCGAGTGTGGACAAGGCTATCAGGACGCAGATCACGTTATTTGGTCTTGTGCTGAACATCGTGGAGTCAGATCGGAGCTTTATGATTCCCTTCGGGTTCGAGGTAGACAACCCAATGTGCCAATTCGAGATATTTTGGCTGTACGTGATTTGGAGTACATGAAACTCATTTATGTGTTTTTGACTAACATTAGCCTTAGATTGTGGTTAGTTTAACCTGTATGTTTACTATAAGTTTTTTTTTATCTGTGTATGTGTGTGTTTTTTTTTTCTTTTTCAAAAAATGTTCAAGTCAAAAGTAAACCATAAATTGTATAGTTATAAGTTTTTAGATAGTTTAGAATTTAAATTTAATGTGTTATGTAAACCATACCTTAAATTCCCACCCTCTTTCCCATCCGTAATTTGTAATTCCTATTAACCTCGAGACGGCCGCGAGTAATCGGCTCTATCCTCCTAACTTTAGTTTTAAGATAAATGATGTATATTAATATGAAAATTTGGCTCTGTAAAGTTGATTCGATTGAGCCTGTACAAATAAACGATTATTAAAAAAAAAATAAAGTAAAATGCCATGAACAACTGCCAGACTGTGCGTGAATGTCTACAATTAGGTTGGGCTCTGATATACAGTGAAAGCTGTCAAAATAATAAAAAAAAACAAGCGTTGGGCGATTATATATTCTCCTTTGCAAGGTTTGATCAATATCTTCTTGCAATCAGTAATGTGAAAAAATTCAAATTAATAATACATCGATTTCATCTTTAAAAAGATCTATGTTGTCAAACATCGAACAGAAAATATCAGATCAAAAAAATCGATTTATCGAGGTAAAAATATCGATTCTGTAAAAATCGCATCGACATCGCCCAATCCTAGTTGCTGGTCGGTGGTAGTGGCAGATGAACGAATACACGCTGCACACAATGGACTGCTGGGGTTAGTGAGCACGCAAAGATGCGGTTCAATATGCCTTGTCGATTGCCAATTGCAATTAATAACGTTGTTACGCTACTTAAACTAAGCGTTTTCTTCTTCAGAAATTTAAAACTCGATTTCACCTTCGGTGGGACAATATCGAGAAAAAACTGAACTTTGCTATAGAACTGCGAAAAACTTCCAAAGCAACGGAGAGTGAACGGAATGAACTTAACCGTTTGCGTGTTCGCCGGACACTGAGTAGTATAACTTACCATAGTAATTGATTTAAAAATAACCTATTTTACTTACAAAAATACCCTTCTCGTGGAAATGTGGAGATTCAGAATTATATTCGGTCTCTAGTTATAACTTTCACACTTTTCAATCTACCTCCGACGAACAGGTCAGCAGGCTGAAAGTGACGTTAGTAAAGTAAAGTAAAATCACCCTGGCCCTCTCCAAAGACCACAAAGACATGATTGGCGTTGGTGCTGATCTATAAATAGAATGAAAAGCTGAACTTGTTCATTGGAGGAAACTAACCTTATGGTCCATCAGTAACGGAGGAGCAAATACGAAATGCAGGGTCTTCAAATAATTTTGATTTTGTTTTTAAAGAGAGTGTTTATTGCAATTTTATTATGGTTGAAAGCCAAATAATTGTAGAAAATTGCATAAGAATTATGAGCATTTCATCTCTCTATGGGAATTCTTCATTGCTAGCACACGTGTTTATTTTTTGGGAATTTTAGGTTTTTAATTCCGTCAATTATCGCTATTGCCGAGCCGTAGTTGACTATGCTCATGTCTTTGACATGTTTTATTTTTGATTATCAGCTGACGTGTTTCATGATCGGCTACCCGGCTTAGTCCATACCGCTGGCCGAAAATAATTAGATTATTTTTTATTCATTTAGACATTTGTTGTCGTTCGAATTATTTTAATGAATAAAAATACAAAACGTAGTCATATATTATCAATTAGTGAGTAAGCTGATATTTAATGAAAAGTGTCATAATAGTTTGTGCAATAAGTTGCTAACGAAGATTTTTTCACTAGACTTGCCGAGTTGGATATTTACGATGAGTGCTGAAAAATTGAGTTTTGCTGGCTTTGCCGGACAATATTTATCCGATTTCTTAGTCAAATCTGTACGAAATGGAATGAAACATGTTATGTACATAACCAATACATAGCCAAACGTGAATCACACACATTGTTTACAAAATCGCATTCTGTATTCAAGATGGCACCGTCTGAACTAGCACGCAGGAAATCTATCTTATTATTATTTTATTTTCGTCAACAGATAAAAATGTTCATCCCAATGACCTTTTAAAAAAATAAATTACATACGAAAATTGAAAAAACTTAACAAAGACATATACGGAAACAACGCTTATTAATCTTGCACAAATATCCCAAGCAACACACAAGTATTATAACGGTTGAAAATACTTTTATTTGACTAGATTTGGTTATATAGAAGCTTACTCAACATCAAATCATGAAGATGTGTTACTCGGGATTTGTAAAATCCCAATTCTTCAGTTCGATTCATCACAAAATCGTTAAATGTGCCAAAATCAACTGTTGCAGAACTGATTTAACGTTATAAAGAGGGTCTTACCGTAGAAAAGAAAGCTGGAAGTGGTGGTGAACATGGACAAAGCAACACAAGGAAGGCGAAAAGAGTCCGTGCTGCTTGAATGCTGCAAACCCAGAATAATTGCGAAAAAAGTGCATATGTCAACCGGTTTTGTTCAAAAAGTGAAGTCTAAAGCTGGATTGAGAACATTCAAAGCTCAAACATACCCAGATCATAACACAAAGCAACAAAACTCAGTAAAAACACGCTCCAGAAAGCTTTATGAACAACATCCCACAAAGTTCCATTGTGTTGTCATGGATGACGAAACATACTGCTAAAACTCAAATATCTCTCGGGAACGGAATTTTACACTGCAACTAGCCGGAAAGATGCCTCTGAACATGTGAAATGAAAGTATAAAACCAAATTCCCTGAAAAATATCTGGTCTGGCAAGCAATATGTTCCTGTGGGCTAAAATCTCATATTTTAGATCACTTGGTATGAGCAAAATAACGTTATCTATATGCAGTTGTGTTGAGTATGACATTTATCTATAAAGTGAAATAAATAATATGAATCAAAAACATGCTGTTGTTTTTCTAAAATATTTTTTGTATGTCCGGATGATGGTGTGAACGGCCTTTATATACTGGAAAAACATTCAAGTAGGTTTCCCACGAATGCCACAAATTTTCAAGTTGCAAAGCCAGTCCTGGCACGATGGTTTTAAAACGTCTACTTTTAGAAAGCCAAAGGGTTTTTTTGAAGCCAAAAAAAAAAAAAAAAAAATTGCAGTGATATGGAAAGTTTCAGGAGAAAACTCGGAATACTCATCAGGGGCGCAACATGTTTCTCCAGAAAGCAATTGCACTATGAAGTATTCGCAACTCTTAGGTGTTGCCTAATGTAGAAATTATTCAACTGATTATTTGATGAAGAAGAATAGGCATGACAAGTGAGGGCTGCAAAATGGTGAGTAGACAACTGGGATGAAGCGTGTGTACCCGCAACATTGCACTGGTCCTCATAAGTTCCTACCTCATGCTTCCACGGGTCAAGAGATGACAAAGACCGCCAGCTAAGGGTTGCGTACTTAGCTGGTAGTGCAGCCTGGGCACTGTTGTCCTTCTGACTTCAGCTAGATTGAGGAGGTGCGTTCAGAGCGTCTGTCCAAGGAGGTGCAGCTCAAACAGCGTCTGTCCTGGCATCCAGCGGCTGAGTAAGAAACGCTGTATCGCGTCAGCTATACCTTAGGAAGCAGTCCCACCAACGCGATGTAGGAAGGTGGCATGCTGAAATCTTATCCTACTACAAAAAATGGAAGTATTCTTTATACGGTGTATAATTTCAGATCATTTATGGAATTCCCAAGTGTTGTTTAATAATTTTAAATTTTTTGTTTCCTTCGTGGCAATGATAATGTGTCAACAATTGCAGCTGGACATCAGTCTACAGATATATTATATTATAACATCCCTTTACAATATTTTTAAAGCTATTTTCAGGTTCGCATTTATGCATCGTCGTAAGTTTTGGCCCACCTAACCCACAATATGTATTTGAAAAGATAGGATGGTTTTTGACGTTTTTTTTAGAAAGGATCATACGACAAATTCTACTAAATAAAATTTCCAAAAAAGTTTAATAATTCAAAAACTAAAATTGTTTATGATCTCTCATTTTCTATTGCACAGCTATAAAGAATTATTTATGGGACCAGTAGAAAGCAAGAGTTATCGGAGAATTCAAATTTCATTTTTCTTTTTCTCTCTGTTTTTTTTTGTGGATTTATTAAGCTTCCGTTTTTGGGCAGTAATCATAATCATATGATATTTATTTCGGCTAATTGTTTGCTTAAATTTTCTTTGCTATTCTGCTTGGCTGCCCGGTGATCAACTTTCTTTCATTATATCACTTTGGAAATGTTCGCCATTTCAGAGTTTCAATCATCCAACATCACAGCAGCAGAGACAAATAGTTGCATTTAATTTTTATGTGTATACTATTACAACATCGTATTGTTTTCATCATATCATCATTATATATATTAGTATATCATATTAAAAATATTTACTAAAAGATTAATAATAATAATTAAATTTCATTTGCTTCAAGGTTACAAGGAAATAGATTCCAGATAGTATGTACAGATATTTTATTTCATTGATCTAAAGGTGTTTTTCTATGAATTTAAATCATTGAATATTATTAAAATTAATAAATGCTCTTCAGTTCTGCTGATTATATATATCTATATGTCATGAATAAATACATATTTTTTTGATTCATGTATAATTAAATGGTTTATGTTTTATTTAATTGCAATAAGACCGTCACATTCCAGAGTTATATTCATCTCCCACTGATTGAGCTGTTAAGATGCACTAAGCTGCATATGATTATCATATGCCTATTATTACTGTTTTAACTATTTCATCATATTATTTTATTTATAACCATATTTAAATTACAGGATGACTAATTCCAACCATGGCATATTTTAATTAAATATTATATTATATTTCATTGCTCTATTACATACTACATATATTGCATATTATGATATATTATGTACATTATATGTAATAAATACTGGGTCGGGAGGGAGCATCAGGGTATCATTCAAGCTGAAATTGGACGATGGTTTGATTGACTGCCTGAGTCTAGGAGGGAACGAGCATTTTCATTTTATTTATCCTACCGATTCGATTGTGATGCTGCGAATTCTACTCCAACAGTTTCAGTGAGAGTGACGCGCGCTTCTTAACAAGCCATCCTGTAGAAAGCTTAATAAGTATTGCGAATTGGGTTATTCGAATTGTTGGATCGTATCGTTGGGAGGAGATTCTTAATTTCCCGTGGATTTCGCGTGAGTGTCTCTGCTTACGGGTCCAACTCTCCGTTTTTGGCCCTTCATACAGCGATATTGTGAATTCAGATCGGTGGCTCAATTTGATCTTGCTATTAAGTGGAGCTGCATCCAAGCCAAGGGCATGAAGGGATGGTGGCTACCATACCTACCCTACACATACAAGAAGAATAGGCATGACAAGTGCATTAAAATGTAGTGACAAGTGCAGAAAAATATTCAAGGTAGGAATACTCAGTCTAAAAGAGGTGATTCATTGAAAACTGTATGTTTCCTTAATTGAGAAAAAATAAAATACTTCTTAATAATGTTTCGTTTGAATACATCGAACAGTCCAGGATAAGCAAAAAATACAGCGTTTATAATAGCAACAACACATTTCGAACCATGGGTCCTCCCTTAGCTCAATCGGTAAATGCGCAGCTACAAAGCAACACCATGCTGGAGGTGGCTGGGTTCGATTCCCCCCTGGATTTTTCGTAAAGGAAAATTTCTCGGCTCCCTGGGCATAGCGTATGATTGTACTTGCCACACAATCATACTAATGCAAAAATGGTACTTGGCATCGAAAGCTTTCAATTAATAACTGTGGAAGTGCATTTAGATCACTAAGTTGAGAGCAAGCAATAAGCTAATTGTGAAAGCAATAAGCTTGAAATGCTAAAGAAGAAGAAGACATTTCGAACCATCGGGCCGAAATCATCGTTCACTCCCACGACAAAGATGCATGAAATGCAGCAATCGAATTATACACAACATTTGGCCGAAATATAAAAACGAAACTAAATCAGCCGCTAATTTTTCCGCAATTTTGGGATGCAAAATCGAATTAGGGAAGGAAAATACTATTCCTAGCTCACAGCAGGGAAGCGGATACAAAAAAAACCATGCAAACATGGTAGGGTTTTCTCTGTTCATTTCCCCTTCACGTTAGTGATAAGGACAACCCAGTTTACGAAAAATAGGAGGGTAAACATTTCACCCTGGTTTCACCAAGCCCCTTCCTTCTGATAAACCCCGTGCAGATTTGAAACATTTTCCTAGGAGACGATTTCTTGTACGCATTGTGCCGCAGGGGAGAAAATTCTATTTAAAGCAAGAATATCATCGGATGTTTTTCTTTTTCGATGGAATTTCAGATAGGAACAGAAATAATTCAAGATAACCCTTGTAATTAAGTTGCACAGGAGAAAACATATCTACTAGACTCATCTAGACTCGACAATTAACTATCAAATGTACCGATAGAGCTTCCGTGTTGGTTACCTGCTCAAAAGTTATCTACAGTTCAAACATGAGAATATTTTAGGTGGTCCTCTGCTTGATCAATACTACGTGCTTGTTTTTTTTTAACCAAAGCCCTTAATTTTGTCTTTTGGTAGTTTTTGCTACGCTCTGCTTCATTTTTTTTTTATATGACGAAATTCAAAACAATATTAGTTTGGAATATTAAATTATGGAGAGTGTGAGCTGTTTAGTGGAATACCTGTAACTTGAAAATAAGAAGAATGATAAATAATTTCCATTTAATTCCAACTACTTTTATTGCTTATCTTGACAGATATGCGTATTTCGTCTACAATGTGCAGACTTCTTCAGTGTCGTGTACTAATACTCGACTACTCAGTCGAGTATTAGTACACGACACTGAAGAAGTCTGCACATTGTAGACGAAATACGCGTATCTGTCAAGATAAGCAATAAAGGTAGTTGGAATTAAATGGAAATTACTAATCATTCTTCTTATTTTCAAGTTGGAATATTAGTTTTTTGAAATACTATTATGAACTGGCATACTATTTGGCTTTTTGTCTTGAAAAACAAGTCCGGTAAATGCACAGTTACTAAGCAAGACGCTGCGGAAGGTAGCTCGGTGCGATTCCCGATCTGTTTTCCGGCGTTTTCGAGTTGTATCAATTATTGATAAAGTTTAATCGTTAAAACCCTCAATCATTACTGCACGATGAGGGTAAGATGATTCGTTGCTGGTCTTTCAGTCAATTGGAATAATTTTTGGTGAGACGCGGAACACAAACCAAAAATCAGCACCATTTTATGCTGAACAGTAAAGGAATCTGGATGGGTGGATGGGTTCTTCCTTAGCTCAGTCAGTAAAGGCGCAGCTACAAAGCAACACCATGCTGGAGGTATCTGGGTTCGATTCCCGGTCTGGTCTAGAAATTTTTCGTAAAGGAAAATTGGATTGGTACTTGGCATCGAAAGGTCTTAATTAATAACTGTGGAAGTGCATTTAGAACACTAAGTTGAGAGCAAGCAATGAGCTAATTGTGAAAGCACTAAGCTTGAAATGCTAAAGAACAAGAAGTATGAGTGGGCGTATCATAAACCCTATAGTAGGAGACCTAACTGTTATTTTAGCACTGCAAGTAGTACTAAAGTTATTGTCAACATCGTGAGAGCTTTCTCAGTCAGTAGCATTCTACATTAGCATAATTCAGTAATAAGTACACTCATACCGCAACAAAAAAAGCCGATATGAAAAAAAATTACTATAATTAACAAAATCTAAACCAAACCAATCATTTAATCTAGCTGCATCGAAAGGTTGAACGGCTCATGTGTTGATGAGTGCGATATGTAGGGTCCAGGTGGTGGAGTCGTTTTCCTGGCGTCGATGGTTGTCACCACGTTGTTAGGAAATAGGCCGACAGAAAATAAACGAATAAACAAAAAAACGCTCGGAATCAGACACACATTAATAGTTATAACTACCCAACCACTGAATCAAATTAATTTGAATTTTCAGTGAAAACTGCCCCGTACTACATGTACTATAAGTACATATGGAATGAGTGCTTTATTTCAGGTAAAGGTCAAGATAACAATATCTAAAGCAGTGTGCAGAGTTACAATTTTTTAATTCGGTAGTTTGGCAGGGAAATTTAATGGACAATGATCCTATCATTGAAAAATAAGGTTTCAAATTCGGTTCTTGTCTGAATAGTATAGGTAGAACTATGCCTCGTTTTCTTAAACCGATCTTGACAAAACATGAAATGGTACTTAAATTAAATTTTAATGGATTCAAAATAAATTTACATGTCTGATCGCGTGTGCTACAACCCTGGTAAGATCCGAAAACCATCCACCATACAACACTATCACCAACCTCATCAGTGCGAGCAAGGAGAGATTGACCACATCATCCATCGTCGTCACAATGAATCGCCTGCCGTTATCAGTGTCGTGATAAGGAGAGCTGCGAGAGGCTACTGTCGGAGTTGCACGAAGGAGAAAACCACCCGATCATCGCAGCAGAAGGTCTCCCTACATTCAAGTTGGGAGAAGAAAGGCAGAAACCAAAAGGTCACGGTCCGGTTAGGTACGCAAGCCCCTACGCTCGTCCGTTTTGTTATGTGTTAGCTTTAAGTTAAAATAATAGTAAAGTAAGAATAAACTTAGCCTTAGTTAAATAAATGTAGTTTGTCCGCGAAAATCACCTTTTTCAACACAATCCTGGTTGATGTACGGTAAGCCGCTCACGGAGCTATCGAAGGCAATAGAGCGGAACCGTTCATTTTGGTCCTTCGAACCGGATTCGAACCCTTCACGGAACTTGGTAATTCCGTCGCTACCTACGGTTTGGTTTGAAACAACGCTCTAAATCGGCATTGTCACTGCACTAAGGGTTATTGTTTGCACATGAACACTAAGGAGCTTCCATTAAACTTTGGACAAAGCCTAACCGCTCAGTAATTGGCGTCACTTGGGCTGAAGCGCCATTGCGGTTGAATAGGCTTGGCTTGCATGGGTATAGCCATTACAAATTTGGAAATCAACTGGAACATGGCCGACTACATTATGGTATACACAACATTATAAGGCCGTTTCAACTGATGGTGGATATCGGATTCGATTAACGCTATCGACGCGGAAGAAGAATCAATCTTCAGGATTACTTTCTGAACGCTGGACTGGCGCAACGCATTCTTTCTCAGCTTAATATCGCGCTTGCCAGGACTGGCCGCATTTCAACGAGCATTTTCGAACAAGAACTCAACGCCATTCAACATTTGCACACTTTCTACGGTGCTACAACGGCAGAAGAGGAGCAGCGTTTACTCCAAGGCGCCTACGGTTACAGCAGCCGCTGGTACTTAAGGAATGTCGGCATGAAGAGGGAGCACCATTGATACGTTTCTCGGGTGAGTGAACAAATTAGTATACTGCCGAAGCTTGGCGCAGAAAATACACTATTTTGAATGAAATTTTATCCTCTTCGACTTTGCCATTTTCCTGCTGAGCCCTGAATGCTCGTTTGAGCGAACGAGATTGAATTTTATTTGGATATTCGGACTTCCCTGGATTGCACTTCTGTTAGTTTCTCCAGGTGAGTTGCTGCAGTATATGCCCGGCCGAAGCCGACCCCCTTTGGTCTATCTGTCGATACGGAATACGGTTATTTCATCGTCATTTTGTTTACCTTGTTTTGTAAATATTCCTTGTGTTTAAAATCGGCGTTTATTTGTTAATCGTTTCGTCTATCGATTTGTATCGTCGCGCTGGTGTCGTTCTGTTATTTCGCAAACTCGAAGTGCATTTATTTTGATTGCTAAGTGTAGTGTTTAGTGTGACGGTTGCAACAAAAAGTTTCTGCCTATCACCTCCCCACGCATTTTTTTCTTTCTCGAAGCAACATCTTGTTGTCATTGACGGCACTGTAAATTGCACACAACTCCCTGCCATAACAAACGACTTCAACCGCCTTGCGTGTTGCATATCCGCTGGTGCTTGTTGTCTCGGAAAAAAAGCTTCAGAATGGAACTAAGCTGTCTACAGTGCTCTGAACCGGTGAAAACCCTAAAATTTATTAAATGCCAGGGTTTTTGTGAAAAAGTTGCTCATCTTGATTGCGTCTCCTTATCCCGTGCAAACATGGATTTAATCAGCGAACAACCTAATCTTTTCTGGTTTTGCAACAGTTGCTCCGGAATTATGAACCCTAAACACGTTCGGGATGCTTTTGGGGCGTTAATGGAGGCATTACAAAATCTGAGCGAAACACATCGTTCAGCTCTGGAGGGAGTTAGAACAGAGTTAGAAAAAAACAGGGAGCAAGTCGAAGTTCTGGCCAACGAAAATTTCTGCTGTTCCTAATGCTGCCCCTACTACCCCCGCCGCACCCGGTTTATCATCCGGTTGGCCTAGTATGGCTCGAAAAAGCAACAAACGATCGTTTGGCAGCAGCAGGATTAATTTCACCCGATCAGCCTAGTTTATCGCGCGGCACAAAAAAGCCATCTGCGAACATTCCATCGGTTGCAACTGTTCCCCCAGAACCAGAAAAATGTTGGATATTTCTGTCTCGCATTGCAGTCAGTGCTACGGAGGATGATATTCTGGCTTTAGCCACTGAATGTATACCTTGCGACGAACCGATCGAGGTTAGAAAGCTAGTGAAGAAAGACGCTGATCTAACGGCTATGCGATTCATTTTGGTGCAAATTGGGGATCACGAAGAGTACCATAAAGTGGCTCTCAGTGCCGACACATGGCCAGACGGGATCTTCTTTCGGGAATTTGTCAACTACCAAGACAAGAAATCCGGACAGGGGTTTCTAAAAACACCTCGTTGGAATTAAACCGCCGTCTTCATCCTACGTTGGATACCATCACTTTCACGAAACCGGGATGCACACTGCAAGGCATTAAGCGGGAGCCCTCAACCGCTCCGACCCAGTCGTGCTAATCGATGTTCATCATCTATCTAGCATCTGTTCCTGCCATCCCAGCCATCCCGGTCCTGTGGTCGGAGTTAGGGAGAGGGTCTCCCAACCTGAACTTCCAGGCAAGTATGTGTGTTATCCAAGGTATTTTGCTCCTGATGCTTTCCCGATTTCCAGTGCCGCTTCCTCATACATGCTGATGCTTGCAGTACTCCGCCGCTTTTATGCCCAACCAGCCCGCTACATACCCATCACCTAACATGTTTTGCTCATCATCAACACACATCGACCGCCACTTCAACCGGTCTGGGACGCACGTCACAAAGCAATATGGAGGCCCTGGACCCTCCTAGCCCAGCTGTGCCCACTACCGGTATCAGTGACACAGCCGTATTTGCCTGGGTCTAGCGACGGGGACAGGGCTCTCCAAGCTGCCATTCAAGGCAAGTATCCTTATTCTAATGACGTCGCCCGGCCTGATGCTGTTTCCATTTCTAGATCGATACCGGCCGATTCCGTTGCCTCCTTATCGAAAGCCCTTCTGTACTACCAGAACGTAGGAGGCATTAACAGTTCGCTCGCCGAGTACCAATTGGCATGCAGTGACGCATGCTACGATATCTACGCCTTCACTGAAACATGGCTAAACAGCAACACATTATCGAAGCAACTGTTTGACGACACGTACGATGTGTACCGACTAGATCGATCGCCGCTCAACAGCAACAAGAAATCTGGTGGTGGAGTCCTTCTTGCCGTGCGCTCAACGTTCAAATCTCGCCTCCTGAAGCCTCCCAAAAACTCAACGGTTGAACATCTCTGGGTGGCAATAACCACCATAACCGGAACATTGTTTATGTGCGTTGTGTATATCCCACCTGATCTTGCCAACGACAGCAGCCTCATCGATAAGCACATTCTTTCTTTGAATTGGATCGTGTCACTAATGGGACCCAGCGACAACATCGTCGTATAGGAGATTTCAACCTCAGCACGATTTCATGGCATGTCGATACCAACGGCTCTTACCATCCAGATACTTCATGTTCGTCATTCAGACCAGCATCTTTCTCCTTGCTTGATGCTTATTCTACTGCAAGACTTCGGCAAGTTAACGGCATTCCGAATAAATAACAATCGTTTGCTGGATCTATGCTTCATTACTGAAGAACTGGGTCAAAGATGTTCTGTCACCGCTTGTCAAAAGCTGCAGAAACCATTCCCCTCTGCTACTGACGCTGGAATTAAATCCTGAGTACAGCTTCCATGACAACTTCGAAAATGTTTATTATGACTTCAACCATGCTGACTACGAGGGAATGAACAACTTTCTCGCCGACGTGGACTGGAACACGACTCTTGCAAACGGGGATGCAAATTTTGCTGCTTCGACTATGTGCTGTATTTTGCTTTACGCCGTCGATCAATTCGTGCCTAAGAAAATCAACCGTAAGCCTCCCAAACCTGCCTGGTCAAATTCTGACCTCAAACACTTGAAACGAGTTAAAAGGGCTGCTTTGAGGAAACACAGCAGATATCGCACCGATTGCACGAGGGCAAACTACGCTCGCGCCAACGACGATTACAAATACCTCAATAACAGCTTGTACAACGCCCATCAGTTTCAATTGCAGAGTCGTCTCAAAACGAACCCGAAAAGCTTCTGGCGGTTTGTGAACGAACAACGGAAAGAAACCGGCTTACCCTCTACTATGACTGATGGCACTCTTGAAGCTGACACTATCGTGGATATCGCCAGCTTGTTCCGTACGCAGTTCAGCAGTGTCTTCTGCGACGAAATTCTGGACGCCGAGAGCCTCGAATCGGCTACTAGCAATGTTCCCCGCATGTCTGTATTTGGCTCTGCTTTCACTATTCATAGTGATATGGTGATTTCAGCCGGGAAGCAGATGAAAACTTCAACTGGATGCGGTTCTGACGGTATTCCTTCAATTGTCCTGAAGCGTTGCCTAAACACGCTTGCTGCGCCCCTAGCTACGGTGTTCAATTTGTCTGTAACTTCCGGCGAGTTTCCTGAATGCTGGAAAGAGTCATTTGTATTCCCAATACACAAGAAGGGATGCAAACGGTCCGTCGCCAACTATCGTGGGATTGCTGCACTAAGCTCTGTATCCAAGCTATTTGAACTAATTGTTCTCCAAAGGCTGGTCAATGACTATTCACAGACTATTTCTCCAGACCAACACGGTTTTGTGCCCAAGCGCTCGACGGCGACCAATCTAACCGTATTTACATCGTTCATCATGCGCGAAATGGAACGCGGTCATCAAGTAGACGCCATTTACACAGATCTCTCTGCGGCCTTCGATAAAATGAACCATCAGATTGCCATTTCTAAATACGGCAATATGGGGGTTCACGATCAGTTGTTGAACTGGCTCCGTTCATACCTGACTGGTAGAACTATGTCCGTGAAGATTGCCGATTACGCCTCATCTAGCTTTCCGGTAACATCCGGCGTTCCTCAAGGTAGCCACCTTGGCCCATTCCTTTTCCTGCTATATATGAACGACGTAAACTTGATCCTCAAATGCCTGAAATTATCCTACGCGGATGACCTGAAGCTGTACTACGTTATAAAATGTCCGGAAGACGCCCACTTTCTTCAGCAGCTTCGCAAAAAACTTCAAGGACGTTTACTGTCTGAAGGCATTATACTGCTCTTTGGTTCGCCCTTTCTTGGAATACTGTGCCATCGTTTGGTCCCCTTTCTACCAAAACGCAGTCCAGAGGATCGAATCTGTTCAGCGAAGGTTTATACGCTTTGTTTTGCGACATCTTCGCTGGCAAGACCCTCGCAGATTGCCAAGTTATGAAAGTCGGTGTTAGCTCATCAACCTGGAACTGTTGGAAGGTAGGCGTATGGTAGCCAAAGCGTGTTTCATTGGTGATCTGCTTCAAGGAAATGTTGATTGTTCCGTTCTACTGGATCTCTTGACCATCAACACTCGACGACGAAATCTCCGTTTACAACAGTTCTTCGTGTTCCGGCACTCAAGGACCAACTACGGAAAACACGAACCTGTGCAAAGCATGTGCCGCGTTTTCAACAGCTGCTATAATGTGTTTGATTTTAATGTATCCCGTGATGTTAATAAGCGTTGTTTCCGTATATGTCTTTGTTAAGTTTTGTTAATTTTCGTATGTAATTTAATTTTTTAAAGGGTCATTGGGATGAACATTTTTATCTGTTGACGAAAATAAAATAAAATGCTGAAAATGGAGTACCAATAAGGCGATATCGACCGGTTTGTCCAGTTGTTCAAGGAAACCGCAACATCTACCGAAATTGAGATCCCCCCTGGGAAGTTGGATCAGCTTTGGGAAAGCCAAGGCATTAGAGAAAGAGCGCATGGAGTTCAGCGACCGCTATTATCAGCTGAAATCCTTCTTGTCGGACAAGCTCAAGGAACAGCAGCGGCTAAAGGAGTTGGAGAATTCCTTCCGAGGAGGTGATGGATTGGCACATGGAATTACGGATCATGTGCGTTTGCCTCAGATCACTCTTTTAAACGTTTACTGGAAATATCGACGAATGGTTAAGCTTCCGGGACCTATTTACCTCACTTATCCATTGGAAGGCGGAACTACCAGAGGCGGAAAAGTTCCATTATCTGAAGGGTTGCCTTCAAGGAGAACCGAAAGCGCTGATAGATCCTCTCTCAATCACAAAGGCCAACTACCAGGTGGCTTGGGATCTATTAGTTGGGTGGTTGAATAACAGTAAGCAGTTGAAGAGGTGGCAGGTACAGTCCCTCTTCAAGTTATCTACTTTATCTAAGGAATCCTGAGCAGAATTGCACATCCTCCTCGAAAGCTTTGAGAGAATAAAGTGCAGACTCTCGATCAGATCATTCAGCCAGCTGATTACAAGCGATCTTCTCCTGGTGAACATCCTTACAGCTCGCTTGGATCCAGTTGCTCGGAGAGGGTGGGAAGAGGTCTCAACTACGAAACAAGAAGATACACTTGAAGATTTGCGTGAATTTTTGCAGCGCAGGATTCAGGTTTTGGACTGTTTGCGATCGAAATCTACCAACATTAGGGGTGCCACATCGATACAACAAACAAAATTAAAATCGCATCTGATGAAGACCAGCTACAGCTCCACTCAAGATTCTAAGCCTCGTTGTGTTGCCTGTTCATCAGATCACTTTCTCTACTATTGTGAGGAGTATAAACGGTTGACTGTAGCTGATAGGGATAACCTGCTAAAATCAAATGGACTTTGTCGGAACTGTTTTAGGATGGGGCATCAGGCCAGAGGTTGTCCATCTAAATACAGCTGCAAAAATAGTAGAGGTCGCCATCATACACTAGTGTGTTTTAAACCGAAAAGAGAGAAGGATACGAAGGTCGCGGCAATTGCCGGGGGCAATAAACCGTCCACTTCACAGGATCAGCAGGAGGCATCCTCATCTTCCATCCAAGTGTCGAACGTCGCATCCACGGAGTCTGTAGTGTCTGCTACAGCTCATCAATATTCGCAAGTACTCTTGGCTGCAGCCGTCGTGTTGATTGAGGATGATAATGGTACCCGTCTTCATGCACGCGCACTGTTGGACTCTGGGTCAGAGACCAATCTCGTAACGGAGAGATCAAGTCAGCAGATGAAGGTTTCTCGAGATCGAGAGCATGTTTCCATTCTCGGAATAGGACAAACCGGAACCGGAATTACAGGCGCATATGAGGCCAACTCAGCGATAAAAATGCAACTACAGTTGGATGCAATGTTCGCAAAGGGTGGATTTCGGTAACGAAAATGGGCATCGAACTGTCCCGCTGTTTTGGAAGGTATTTCCGATGAAGAATTAGCAATTCGCACGCAGGAAGGGATCGACTTGGATCCAGATCCCTCGATCAAAAGCTTGGGGTTGACTTGGATGCCGGGTACGGACACCCTGAGATTCCAATTCACAATTCCAAGTTGGAACCCGGATAAACCACTCACCAAACGAGACGTCCCTTCGGTAATTGCAACGTTATTTGACCCATTGGGACTGTTAAGAGCAGCTATAACGTCGGCAAAGATTTTCATGCAGTTGTTGTGGACACTTCACGATGAGGAAAATCAACGTCTAGGTTGGGACCAGCCACTTCCTTCGATGGTGGGTGAGTCTTGGAGAAGACTTCACGAGCAGCTTTCACTGTTCAACGAAATTCGAATTGACCGGTGTGTCATCGTTCCGGAAGCTATATCGGTGGAACTCCATTGTTTCTCCGACGCGTCAGAAAAAGCATATGGAGCATGCTTGTACGTTAGGAGCATAAATTCTGCAGGAAAGATGAAAATTCGTCTTTTGACCTCCAGAACGACCGTTAAAGTGCCAAACAATCCCCAGATTGGAACTATGCGGTGCACTTCTGGCAGCGCAGCTCTACGAGAAGGTTGCTCAATCAATTCGGTTCAAGGGAAGGGCCTATTTCTGGACAGATTCTACTTGCGTTCTTCAATGGATTGAAGCAATACCTACTACATGGACTACCTTCGTTGCCAATTGAGTGGCGAAAATACAATCTATTACCCAGAACTCTCGATGGAGCCATGTACCGGGTAGTCAAAACCCAGCAGATCTCATCTCTAGGGGAATTTCACAGGAAGACATCCTGCAGAATACATTTTGGTGGCAAGGACCGCTTTGGTTAGCAGAAGAAGAAGCAAGTTGGCCTCGTTTAGCGGAGGGATCATCAATCAGAATAGAAAATGAAGAAAGACGACGTACGGTAGTCGCCACCGTTAGTTCAACAATCTCGGAGTTCAATCAATCGTATTTCAGTAAGTTCTCGTCATACACCGATCTTGTCCGCTGCACTGCGTATTGGCAGCGTTTCTTGAAAATACTGCGTACCCCAAAGGAATAACAAATCTTCTCGCACATGAGTACGATAGAACTGAAACATGCTGAAGATGCATTGGTCCGGTTGGTGCAAAGGGAAGTTTTCGTCGCAGAATGGAAGGCATTATCTACCATGAATGCTATACCAAAGGGATCACCTTTGCGATGGTTTAATCCATTTATAGCGGAAGATAATTTGATTCGACTGGGTGGCCGGCTTAAACATTCTATGGAATCCGAAGAAACCAAGCATCCGGCAGTTCTACCAGCTCGCCATCATTTCACTCGCATCTTGCTACGTCACTATCACAAACGTTTAATCCACGCTGGACCCCAATTAATGCTGAGCGTCATTCGGTTGCGTTTCTGGCCGTTAGGAGGGAGGAGTGTTGTGAAACAGATCGTTCATCAATGTATGAAATGCTTTCGCTCGAAACCGAAAACAGTCCAGCAGCTAATGGGGACCCTACCTGCTTCACGAGTAACGGTGTCACGCCCATTTCTTTGAACAGGCGTAGATTACTTTGGGCCTTTATACGTTAGACCTGCTCCAAGGCGTCCGGCGGTCAAGGCATATGTAGCGATTTTTATTTGTATGTGTACTAAGGCATACATATGGAACTTGTATCCGATTTGACAACCTATAGATTTTTGCAAGCTCTCCGGCGGTTCATCTCTAGAAGAGGCCGGTGCACAGACATGTTTTCGGATAATGGCACCAACTTTGTCAGTGCTCGAAATAAGCTGCAAGATCTCCTCAAATTGCTCAAGGTCTGCAACCATCCCGAAACTGTATTAAGGGATCTAGCTAAGGAAGGAATACAGTGGCATTTCAACCCCCCGAGTGCGCCACACTTTGGCGGTTTATGGGAATCCGCTGTACGATCAGCAAAGCATCACATCGTCAAGGTTATTGGAGACACTCCAGTAACTCCGGAAGATCTGTGCACATTGCTAGCACAAGTTGAAGAATGCTTAAATAGCCGACCACTAATCCCCCTTTCTGATGATCCAAACGATCTGCAGCTGTTAACACCTGGAAATTTTTTAATAGGAGAATCGATGCATGCAATTCCTGAGCCGAGTTTTACCAACATTCCAACTAATCGGCTAAATATGCTGCAGCTGACTCAACGGAGATTGCAAGATTTCTGGAAGCGGTGGAGACGAGAGTACTTGTGTCAGCTTCAAGGTCGAGCAAAGCGGTGGAGACCGGCAATATCTATCGACGTAGGAACACTCGTAGTAATTCACGACGATAATTTACCTCCTCTGCGATGAAAAATGGGACGAATTGTGAAGGTACACCCCGGAGATGATGGAACGGTGAGAGTGGTCACCCTGAAAACTACTGCAGGATTACTAACTCGTCCAGTCGAGAAAATCTGCATTGTACCGTTACCAGATATTGATGAAAACCACGAATAAGAACCCAGTTACCGTGCCCCACAACAAATGATCAGTTTCCCCTCCCCATCCCCCGAAGAGGATCCTTTTTCTTTATTTGAAGAAACTTATGCACTTTCTGGATGGGTGAGAATGATCGCGTTTGCGATCCCCACTGAGCTACAACCCTGGTAAGATTCGAAAACCATCCACCATACAACACTATCACCAACCTCATCAGTGCGAGCAAGGAGAGATTGACCACATCATCCATCGTCGTCACAATGAATCGCCTGCCGCTATCAGTGTCGTGATAAGGAGAGCTGCGAGAGGCTACTGTCGGAGTTGCACGAAGGAGAAAACCACCCGATCATCGCAGCAGAAGGTCTCCCTACATTCAAGTTGGGAGAAGAAAGGCAGAAACCAAAAGGTCACGGTCCGGTTCGGTACGCGAGCCCCTACGCTCGTCTGTATTTTAATGTGTTAGCTTTAAGTTAAAATAATAGTAAAGTAAGAATAAACTTAGCCTTAGTTAAATAAATGTAGTTTGTCCGCGAAAATATAAATGTAGTTTGCCCGCGTAATAAAGTGTTTTCTAGTGCTCATGTGTGTTTATGTACTTGGACGAATTAAAGAGCGCTTCGAAGTGACAACGAATGATAGCATGATAAATGCATGCCCGTATCACCTTTTTCAACACAATCCTGGTCGATGTACGGTAAGCCGCTCACGGAGCTATCGAAGGCAATAGAGCGGAACCGTTCATTTCTATACCGAAAATTGATTGAGGAGTAACAAACTGTTGAAATTTGATTAAAAGCTCAACTTCTTTTCTTATTGGACTACTTGACCTGCCGATTTCATTTGGCCGAAAACACATTTAAACGCCATTGGTATATCAAAGAAAAAAAATGGGATTCTGTGGGAGAGCATCTTTTGTTTTTCAAAACAGAGGTGGTTGACATGCATGATTATATAATATTGAAGCTCTTGAATTGATGTATTGTTCATCGAAATTACCGATAAATTAAACTTTATCCGCACGATGGGCCAACAATTAGCGATTAGTCCAATTTAGTTCTCTACCCTAGCGAACTATGTCTAATATTGTATTGTACACAATGTATTGAATGCAAATAAATTTTCCAAATTTCAGCTCATTTAGACATAAGAGAAATCAAATGCTCCAAAGTACATAAGCATTCAACCTTTTCTGGGATTTTCGTCCCACTTTCAAGTTTCATATTACCTTAAAACATTGAGTATGGATACACCTATCAGAAACTGAATAAATAATCATTTTTGATGCTGTGCAAAACATTTAAGACAACTTTATACTACCTTTTCGTGAATAGGGTAAAATATTGCTTCTGAAATTAAAGATATGTTTTACTTCATCATTATTAAACTAATAAACTTTTCTAGAAATGTTCAAGCCATCTGGTGCTATGGACGAACACCTGCAACTGTCAATGTGTATCTTGATTTCATATTTCACCTTTAGCGTCGTTTTGTCGTATGTATGTGTCTTGTCCGGCTTATACGATATAAAAGATATAATATAAAGTATAAGCAAATAAAAATAACCGGAATTAGACGTACAGAGATCACATAAAAATTTAACAATTGAGTTCTACGTTGTGGTTTTCTTATGTTCATAGCCTCTCATAGAAAGTGATTGATGCCTGACACTTGCAATCAAGTACTGCCAAGGCATCAAAATCTACAAACAGGGCCCAGTGGACATGATCCTACAACCGACAATCAACTTTATAAGAAACAGAATAGGCTGTGCATTTCCTGTATAGGGGTTGAACTAGAAAAAAAGAAACACGTAATGCAGTAAACTATAGATCCACCGAAGGTGAAGTTTCACGTGAAATTGTTGTTCGATATATCATGTGGCACGCAAGCACGAAACGCTTTATATTCCATCAATTTCAAACACCCTTACAATGGATATATGAATGGCATACTGCAAATGCATCCATAGGGGGTTTTGGAACTATGATGATATATGTTATTGAATTGTTTACTGATATTCGCAATGCTTTAAACTAAATAGTTTAAAGAGTAAATAAACCTGGAATTCTGGTTATGCCTCCTACTAATACCATGTTGGATTTCTAATTCTAGTCTTTTTTCTTTTTTCTTAATTCTTTTTTCGTCTGTTCGGTATACAAACCATTGTGAATTTGATCTATTGTAGTACATCCCGAATCCATGAACTAAGCATTTCAAGTTACGTCACCACAATTGAGAAATGATGAAGTTTATATAAGGTTGAAATGTTAATTACTTAGCAGGAGCACCTAGGTTAATATATGAATGTAAAATAATGTAAAATTTGAAATAAATAAAGAGTTAAAAAATGAAGTTTTCATTGTTGTTAGAGATGTCTTTTTTAATGGCTATGAATCGAATTTTATAGGCATTTCCCGATTAAGAGCATTCTTCAAAGGCATGCCCCTTAGTCAGTCAAATCCGGAATCATTGCAAAGACAACAAACAATGACTTCGATACTGACCATGCATTAAAAACACAGGTTTAAAAAAAACTAAAGTTAAACAAACATGTTAAACAAACTGCAACCTAAGGCTAATGTTAGTATAAAACACATAAATGAGTTTCATAAACTCCAGATCCCGTAGAGCCAAAATATCTTAAATCAGTACATTAGGTTATCTACCTCGAGCCAGAAGGGAATCATAAAGTTCAGATCTGACTCCATGATGCTCAGCACAAGACCAAATAACGTGACCTGCGTCCTGGTAACCTTGTCTACATTCGTAGAGATTGCTGTGGCTCAGCCCAACACGGTATGAATGAGTGTTCAAAGATAATGGTTAGACATGAGGTTTTTCGTCAACAGATCACACGAATGAAGTCTCAACCCACATCCATCCCCCAGACCAAGATTTCTTCGACACCTGTGGGATGATAGAATATTGCCATCGCCCCAAATCTCATTCCTCACTCCATATATACCGCTACTTGACGAGTGACTGTTGACGAAAAATAGGAAAACAATCATTGTAGGTGATTTGTGGATCGTAAATAACGCCTTCCATATCGCCCACCTTAGCAAGCGAGTCTGCTCACTCAGTGCCCAGAATCGAACAATGAGAAGGGATCCATAAAATGTGATGATAATATAACGCGCAGATAAGGCATTTAGAAGCTCCTGTATTTTCATGAGAAAACATGAGGAGTGCTGTACCGGCCTCAAGGAGCGAATAGCCACTATAGAACTGAGACTATCCGTGAAAATGAAATACGGATCCGGTGTTAGTGGGGTAATAATTTCAAGCGTAAACTGTATTGCCGCTTATTCAGCGATATAAACGGAACAAGGAGCTTGAAGTTTTCGAGCCGCACTATGAACTTCATTAAATGATGATGATGATGATAATGTGAACTACCATCTAATGTAGCAAAGCAACTGCCTATAGCACTTGAGCGTTTTAATTAAACGATTTGATCAAGGTTGTACGGTGGTAAATGTTTCATTAAGTTCCTGTATGGAGGGCCAAAAGCGTATTGCGGGCCCGTAAGCAGATACACTTACGCACAATCCAAAGCTCGATTGCTTTTGAAGAAAAGGAGAATAATCATGAATCAGGTTACCACCACATTCACATTCGGATGAAGGTTAACGGATCTCCTTTCAACATTCATGGAATATACAGACCACCATCATTTGACAGTGCAACCCTTTGGTCAAAGTTGGATGCAATATTATCAGTCGAAAGATTCAACTCATCCTCAGTCATTGTTGGAGACATAAACATACCTGTCAATCTACTAAACAGCAATATTGCGCGTGAATATATAGACCTCTTGAACTGTTACAATTTTACGGTAACAAACACGATTACCACAAGGCCAGTTAGCAATAACTTATTGGACCATGTTATCTGCTCCGAGTCTGTAACTCATGTTGTAAATGAGACCATCGCAACCGATATTAGCGATCATAGGATGATTTTGTCAACGTTCAAATTGGAGAAACCCTTTGAAATTCGGAAACATGAAAAGGTTATAGTAAACCAAAATAGACTGCATGAAGCGTTCCAGATAGCTGTGCAAAGTATTTCACAAGTACCTGCAGTAGATCGCTTAGCATATGTGATAGATTTGTACAACACACTAAAGGATAAATATTCTAAGAAGGTGTCTGTTAAAGCTAAAATTAAAGGTCACTGTCCATGGATGACGTTTGACCTGTGGAAGCTGATCCATATAAAACACAACGTTTTAGCAAGTTGTAGACGACGACCGTTGGATAGTCAACCACGAGATCTATTGCTTCACATCTCAAAGAAAGTCCAGCACGTTAAAAATGAATGCAAGAAGCGGTATTATGAAAGTCTGTTTTGTGAGGCCAATTCTAAGGAACTTTGGAAAAACGTTAATCAAGTTATGGGACGAACAAAAGGGGATCTTGGTAAAATCGAACTAACAATAAATGGACAGCCAACAACCGATGGATCGGCTGTTTCCAATTCTTTCGTCGAGTTCTTCAGCTCGGTTGGACCCCAGCTTGCATCAACTATCCGTAGCAATAAGGACATAAACAAGTACAATACACTTAGTACTTTGAATTCCTCAATTTTTCTGCGACCAACGACAGTACAAGAAGTAATACTCCAAATAAAGGATCTTGATCCCAGAAAAACCAGCGGCCCAGATGGTATTCCAGCTTCATTCATTAAAGATCAACATTATATGTTTTCAGTCCTGTTAAAAGATGTATTCAATGAATGTATCTGCACGGGGAGTTTTCCTAATGTACTCAAAGTGGCTCGAGTGACACCCATTTTCAAGGCAGGCAGTAAGACAGACGTGAATAATTATAGACCAATATCGGTGTTGTCAGTTCTCAGTAAAATACTAGAAAAGTTGCTGGTATCCAGACTATCACACATTTTACATGAGCATAAGGTTTTGTACAACCATCAGTATGGATTTCGTGCAGGATCAATTACGCTGACAGCCACAAGTGAACTTGTTGATTACATATACAAGGCGATGGATTCCCAAAAAATGGTTGGAGTGCTTTTTCTAGACCTAAAGAAAGCATTTGATACTATTGATCACCAGATACTGCTCCAGAAACTGAATGGTGTTTCCAGTTTACAAAAACCATTAATAGTAGGTGTTCCTCAGGGCAGTAATTTGGGACCTTTACTGTTCCTAATTTATATCAACGATCTTGCAAAGATTGCTTTACATGGGAAGCCGAGGCTGTTCACTGATGACACGTCCTTATCATATGAAGACAGAGATGCTGGGGAAATCGTTCGCCAAATGACAGAAGATATGGAAAAACTTCAAGGATTTTTCGCTGAAAATTTATTATCTCTAAATTGATCGGAAACGAAGTATGTTATGTTCCACTCCTCACGTCTAAGTGTTCTCCCTCACTCGGATGTTGAAGTTTCTTCACCCAGCATAGAAGAAGTAGCATGTTACAAGTACTTGGGCCTAAACTTGGATGCCATGTTGTGTTGGAATCAACACATCGCAGAACTACGAAAATGTGTAAGCTCAACATGTGGAGCAATGTGGAGAGTCTCAAAGTTTTTGCCGCGGAAGGCTTTAGAAACTATGTACCATGCTTTCGTCCAATCCAAGCTTCAATATCTGGTGTCTATTTGGGGTGTTGCTGCAAAGACACGATTAAAGCCACTGCAAGCTACGCAAAATAGGTGTCTGAAAGTGGTGTACAAAAAACCTCACTTGTATTCTACCTTGGATCTGTACAACAATGCAAATGCATCCATCCTGCCAATTGCAGCTCTGCGTGAAGTCCAGTCTTTGTGTCATATCCACAACCTGATGTATAATCCACGAGCTCATCACAACCAAGCCCTACTTCAAACGTCACATAGATATCAGCTAAGAAATCCAGCAACATTCGTTATCAGTCGTCAAAATACGGAAATGGGCAAAAAATCCGTTGCTCATTACAGTAAAACACGTTTCAATTCCCTTCCACCAGATTTGAAATCTGAGCGTGTTGGTATAAAATTCAAAAAAAAAGTAAAGCTACGTGTACGGACCAGGATGGCAAACTATTTGCTCTAGGAATCAAAACATACATCCTCATCGAACTTGAATCATCTGGCTGTCCTCGTGGTTCTTGGAAACATGCACTCGGGCTACTCTGGTAGCGAGGTCTGTAAGGTAAAACGAACAAGTATATGTCTGGCCGAAGCCAGAGATACTACGCCCCTAATCAAGTAATTCAACGGTTTCAGCATTTATATCTTCGACCATCGTCATAAGCAACTCAGACTTCCGCCGGTTCAACATAGTCCAGGTCTCGTGCAGTTGGGCTACTATGGTAGCGAGGCCAACTATACTGTAAAAATTCACGACATCTTCGGTCGAATATAGATTATAAATATTAATAATTAAGTAGTTTATAGCTGCCACCGCACTTCCTTAACAGAGCAATTAAGCTCACTGGAAAGTGCATGTATTGTAATAAAATTTTGAAAAGAAAAAAAAAAAAAGCTACAGGGGTGTAGAGAGAATCTCTTTCCAGAAACAAGTTCGCCGAAACCACATCAAAACCTAGCCCTCGCCTAGTAAAAATTCCCACTACATGGGGAGAAGAGGCCGTCCTTTATTCACAAAATGTTAACAACAGGAAGTTGGCAGTCCCACTCTTCCTATCCAAATCACTTCAATCGGGTGCTCTGATGGTCCCTCCTTTCATCCCAACATATGGTGTTTTATAAATATATGAAAAATTCAGAGACATTAATATGATTTTCTTACCTTGATTTTGAAATCATTTAACTTGAAGCTTCTGTTAGAAAATTTGTCTGAAAGTAAAATTGGTTAGGGTTATATGCCGCTCCCCACTTACTGCTTCAACCTTACTTTGATGTAGGGTCCAGATTGTTGACTTGGTCTTTCTGCTTTTAAAGAGCTGACTTTAGTAGCGCATATCGAAACTCATTCCCGATAACTTTCCACTCGTTTTCTCAATTCCATCACGTTTAGTTATAGAAGACAAGAAACATTTTACTACGTGCTACATTTGGGAATATCAGGGCAATGATCCCCCATTCATCTTCAACTGATCATTAAAAGTGTCCATTTGGTTCAGGCACTTTTGAACGTTGATGTGGCAGCTTATTCACACATGAAATCTGCCACGACCAAGCCGGCAGAACGCGCCCATACCCCTTTCTGAACCGAAGGGCAGCGACACTATGAACTTCATTAGATATACCAAAACCTGCTGACTCCTCTATCAATGGCCCGTCAGTGAAGAACGATTTAGTGGAATCAACTTGGCCATACTTTGCAGCAAATATCACCGGAGCAATCATTGGACAATGATGCTCTGGGATTCCACGACGTTCCTGCTTGATAGATAAATCAAAATGCACCGAATTGCCGAAGTCGGAGAAGTAAACACGTTTGGAAATATTCGGCGAAGGGCTGACATCGTGTGTTGTGTACAAGTGGTACAACGCCATGAAGTGAGTTTAAGGATTCAACTCAAGAAGCTTTTCAAAATTTTCGATCATCTGAGGGTTCATAACTTCACACTTGGTGAGGAGCCGAAGAGGTAATTCTGAAAACCGATCCGAGAGTGGCAACATGCCAGCCAGCACATCAAGATATCTTAATCGGTCATCGTATGAATCAAGTGCATGCAACCTAACGCAATACGAAGACACTGACGCTGAATACGTTCCAGTTTGATGATGTGCAACCGAGCCGCCGACTAAAAACAACAACTACCGTACTCAATAACCTACAAAATCGTTGTCTGGGTCAACGTTAAAAGATCTTACAGATGTGTTCCTCACCAGGTCTCGGTAATTGTTCAAAGAAAGTTGATCCTTTGCTGGCACTTTTGCTTCTGATACTTTATATGGGATATTCGATTATTTTAATCGATGTTTATGAGTTATAGATGTAAGGCCTGTACTCGAAAAAAAATGAGCAGACAAAAGTGTTCGCCAAAAATTTATTTTAAGTTGGATTTTCTTGAAACTTTCAGGGAATAAATTAATACATATGGATTATTTTTCGGCATTATTACTTTATTCAATTTTCTTTCCATCGCTGAAAGTCCGCACCTTTCTCTTAAGACCCCTCATTACATTTTGTGCAGTGGTGGAGCCGACCTTTTTGGTCACTTTCATCCATTCGTTCTTCAACTCCAGCTCGTTCGTAAACACCTTGGACGATTTTCGAACTTTGGCCTTCATTATGGCCAAAAAATTTCCACCGGAGGAATATCTGGTGAATATGGGGGGTTGGCGGTTTTTGGTACAAAAACAACGTTATTGTCTCTGTTGTGTCCAACGTCGATCACGCGTAATGGCATGATGCCAGGTCCGGCCAAAATAATGTCTCGCCTCCGTGAGACCGCAGGAAGGGCAACAGACGCTTCTGGAGGCACTCGGTGCGGTAAATTTCTCTGTTGATGGTACCCGTTGTGATGTACGGTTTACTCAGTTTACCGCATTGGCATATGGCCTGCTAGAGCAAGTATTTTTTGGTGAATTTGCCCATTTTCTTCTTCCTTATGTCTTCCGGAACATCAAACCGTGATTTGAAAACGTAGAACTCCAGCCCCGGTATCTGCTTTGCGTCTGCCTTGATGTAGGTTTCGTCATCCATAACCACACACATCGGTTTCGTTAACCAACCTCGATACAGCTTACTTGCGCGGGATTTGGCCACCGTGTTTTGTTGTTCACGCCGGTGCCTTGCGGACCTTGAATACACGAGGCCCAGCTCGTGTACACTTGAAATAATCCAACACCTTCCGGGCCTTCACAGGGTCAGCTGTCTTCGTTTTTCTTCCACTTCCAGCCCGTCGCTCGGTCGTCTGGGACTCCTTAAACGATTTTACCACCCGAGACACAGTTGTATGGGTGATTCCCAGTTGTCTTCCGATCCATCTCATGGTCGCAGTCGGATTTTCCATGACGGCGCACAATTCTCCGGCGATTTTCTTCTTGTTTCGATGACATCTCAATAACCACTGAACCGATTGTAATTTTTTTTTGCATCGATATTTCAGCATGGTCAATACCGGGTGAAAAAGGGAAATACTCATGTTGGTGCGCCAACTTTGACGCCAGCTGTAGTCCAAACCACTTAATGGAAACAAATCAAATTTTGTCCATATTATTTGCTATATTCACAGATAAAAAGGAACATTAAAATTTCTGCGTTATCTAATGCACATAAAGGGAATGCTAGATTTGGCGGAAAATAATGGGATATTTCATGTAAATTTAAGCCAGATAACGCCTGAATCTAGCCTGTTGTATGAAAGATTGCAAACATTGTTGGTTGGCGCATGAACGATTGCAAACGATTTCGTTGTTTACGCCTCCTTTGGCTTAGAATTAAACGAGGGGAAATTTTACGCGCTTGTTAAAATTAATTATTTTTTTCTGTGTTGTTTTAAGCTATGGTGATATTTTTAATTTGCTACCTAAATTTTTCACAGAAATACGGATTTTTAAAATTGGTATGTCCAAAAACAACATTTTTCACATATGTTATGAAAACTTTAAATTTATAAATTTTGTCAACATGAAATTGTGGACTTGGTCCTATACTCAATGATTTCATTATTGAGTTTAAACGTCTACCAAATTTGGCAGATCGACAGGCAATCGGTGTGTAACCACCTGGTACCTCATAGCAAGACGCTTAGAGGCGTACCGGAAGATTCGATGGACTACCTTGCCCCCCGTTGATAAAATTAAAATTAAAATTGAGTAAAACTACCAGCTGATCGTGCAATGAATGAATGGGAAATAAGCAGTATGTATGTGTTTTCTCAGTGTCTAGTTTTTACACGACTGCATTCGGTTTGATTCAGCTGAGTGAAATAAATTGAATAAGACTCATTTTTTAATTCCACCCAGAAACAACATTTAACGCTAAAATTAATGAACAACTTTGATGTCAAGTGATCCACGTTGCAAACTGTTATCTATTCAAATATTAGTACTAATTTCCTATTTGAACCGAAATATACCAACCGTAAGGATGCTTTTGGGGCCATTGGGTGGTTTTTAATTTGGAAAACAAGATAATTTATATCAACGCTTGAGAGCCGCTTGTTTTTGTTTTTGTGCTCACTCGGTCACTCGCGCCACCGAACAATAGTTATCGGGAACAAAAGAAATCGCGATATGCTCGATATCAAAATATTGCGCAACAAAGCATCGACAAAACAGTTCACAGTCGATGCCCGACGCAGACTCTTTGTTTTTCGTAAACTTTCAATTTGTACAACTACATTCTATAAACATTATGTACACATTATGCCTTGTCTTATCTTGTCAATCAGACCAAGGCCGGTGTGGCCTCTGCTGTACACAGAAGTTGTCTCCATTGTATTCGGTCCATGGCTGTACCTCGCCAGCCTCGCTGTCCGCAGGTCGCCTTCGACTTGGTCGATCCGCCTTGCTCGTTACGCGCCTCTTCTTCTTGTACCCGCCGGTTCATTTTTGAGAATCATTTTAATTGGGCTGTCGTCCGACATTCTTACGACATGCCCAGCCCATCGTAGTCGACTGATTTTAGCGATGTGTACGATGGGAGGTTCTCCCAGCAACTGATGAAATTCGTGATTCATTCGCCTCCTCCACGTTCCTTCTTCTATCTGCACTCCACCGTACGCAGCACCTTCCGTTCAAAGACACCAAGGGCGCGTGGTCCTCCATTGGCAATGTCCATGTTTCGTGGCCGTAGAGAACTACCGATCTAATTAATGTCTTGTAGAAATTTCAACATTATGCCTCTGATGATTTCCCAGCTCATTTGTTTAGTACCAACCGGGTGAGACTTGGTCCTTTACCCAATTATTTCATTATCTCTAATCCGCTCAACCAATCGCAATATTTTGTGATATAGTGGGCGGAATATTATAATTTGAGATAGCTTAATACAGACGTCTTCCAAATTTGGCAGATCGACAGGAAATCGGTGTGTGATGCTTAGAGGCGGACCGGATGATTCGATTAGCTAACTTCCCCTCTAACACACTGAATTTTGTAGAACGTATTAACCAGAATTAAATTTGGAAGTAATCAAAATGCGAACGCCACCGTTGGACCTCCTTTGAGATACATGGAGGTTGCGGTCATCTCTGAAAACACAAGAATCATTAAAAAAAAATCCTTCACTTTTTATTGCTCTGATTCCAAATGGTTTCTGTGCCTTATACGACAGTAAAAGAGCATTCCAATATTTTTTTTATGAATTTCTTCTATTTGAATGAACATTTTATATGATTAAAGTTCTAACAATATACAAGCATTTCTGAAGCATTTGGGAGTGAACAAAGTTTTAAGAGCTCATCAAAGCAAATATTACCTGATTCTTGATATACTGCTTCTCCTGAGTGCGTTGGTTTGGTTAGAAATCAGAGTTTTGGAAAAGATAAGATGTACAATATTTTGATAATGGATTTTTTAACGCCGGAATGTCCAATTTGATGCTGAAGATGAAGCTGGGCATTTCGGAAGAGACTGCTGTTCAGCTGGACATGGGTTATAGTTTCTCGATGATGAAATCTAATGTCCCGATGATTCATAGCCGGAGGCCTAGAAAATGTGTTGTTAGCTATTATAATAAGGTCCTTATTTATTTCACGTATACGATATACTAGATATTTCATTAATGTTGCTCAAATGGTTTGCCAAGACCATTCAAAACAAACATTGGAGTTAGTCCAGACCTGTTTGTCTTTGTAAACTTGCAGCTTAGTAAACTTAATCATGACGTTGCATATTTAATATTTTCCAGTGTATGTGATATTTATTATGAAGTAATTTTCACCTTCAGTGCAACATAACAAATAAGTGCAACTCATGTTCCAATGAAGCATTCTGATACTTAAAGTTTTCAAAATGCGTTTTTAGCCACATGCGCAACGTAATGAGAACGCAATATAAAGTCAATGAATAACGTTACGTTCTTGCAACGTTCAATTGCACATTACCATAACAGTGATACCGATTGAAATATATTCGGATGAAATGCACACTACCGACCACATATGTTTTGATATGAATGAAAAAAATAAGCAATTCATAATATGATCAAATTAGGTATAAATTGATTTCTAGAGGTTGTTGTTATTGTAAAGGTCTAACAAAGAAAATGACTTGAAGTGTTCATTATGCAACTTCTATTAGCTATGATTTTCATAGTAGTGGCTATTACTATTAACTTTTAAACAAGGATCACTCAAATAGTGAGAGCATAATATTTTAATTTTTGGCTGCACTAACTAATTAATATAAATAAAATAGCTACCTTCATAAAGCTGAAATAAATTATCTTCCCATTCAAAATAAACAGTTGTGAGATAACTAGATGTGCGTAATGAACATAAGCTGTTACGTTTTTGAATTAACTCTGCCAACTGTTTACATAAAAGCAAAATCAATGATTTCACAAGAAACCCTTGGACCCAATTTAAAGGACAATTTTTTTGCTATGTTCCCAACTACCACCTAATGTATTCATCACATAGTAAAGCTTTGGCATTGGTAAAATTTCCAATGTATCAGTACTTGATTGAATTTTTTCAAATAGCTTATTTAAATCAAAACCCAAGCAACAATATCTGTAAAGTAGGGATTGTAATGTTTTGAATATGGAATAATCGAAATAGCGAAAATAATCATAATAAAGTTGTTCAATAAATTTGTTACGTGAAATTGTTTTGTGAGTTAAGCAAATGAATCTTCAAGTAACAATAACATAATCTTAAAGTAACAATAAAATAAACTTTATCAAGATTGGTTTTAACGACCAACTTAAATGATGAGACAAAGTGTTCGTGTTTTAAAAGTAAGTTATTTAACTTCTCGTGGTTCAGAACAGGAGATGACTTATTAAGCTCCTTTAAGCAATCATATGATTGAATTTATAAGGCTAGTGGTTTTTCGTCATAAACAATGCAATTAAATAATTGCAATTAATTGCACTATAAGTTCTACATGTTAAGAACGGTTTGATATTTTCTACCTTTGCTAAGGTAACTTCACTTAGAAACAGTTGTGTCTTAAGTAATTGATATAAAACATTTTATTTTATGTTATTTTATTTTATGAAATTTTTGTGTGTGATCTAGACCAAAATTACGGATAATCCAATTGTGAGCAATCCAGACTTCGAATTCATGGAAGAATTAATAATACTAGGGTTTTATTTAATTATTCCGATTGAACCTCTTAACGAAATCCCCACTAAATTGCTCTTAAGTTTTTAAAGTAAAAAAACATGGTGTAGCATCTGAATTATTCTGTGTTCCAATGGATTGAACACTTTTGTTGAAGGCATATAGGACATTATTGTTTTGATTGTAACGTCAGTCAAACATTATTTTGTCAGTACGTTATGGATATCCTTTGAACAAAATATTAAATTTATTAATAGTACAGTAGTTTTTAATTCTAAGTAAATCAGGTATACACAAACAAAGAAAACTCACTATCAAACTACGACTGTCGCTACCAGATTTACTATAATTTTAAGATGTCTGCATAAATAAATATCATAGAAGTACTTCACGTGTTAAGAATGGATTCAAGATTATTTTAGCCGGTAGTGTATTTGGTTTGTTCGCAGTCGCCAAATGCCAAAATTTTGCAATACAAAATGATATTTTTAAATTTCACTCATTCTTCCACAGTTTGAACCTAACATGAATCTGTAACGATTTATAATTTTTCGAATGAATCAGAAATCGGATTTTTCCACACGTAAACATAAATTTACACAAATTGTTCTTTTTAAGTTTTGAAGCAATGCTCTATTCTTGAGGATTTATTCTAGGGCGTTTATATTTTTCGTAGTAGAACAGAATATTGATCCATAAGGGCTGCAAAATGGTGAGTAGACAACTGGGATGGAGCGTACGTCCCCGCAACATAGCACTGGTCCTCACAAGTTCCTACCTCATGCTTCCACGGGTCAAGAGATGACAAAGACCGCCAGCTAAGGGTTGCGTACTTAGCTGGTAGTGCAGCCTGGGCACTGTTGTCCTTCTGACTTCAGCTAGATTGAGGAGGTGCGTTCCGAGCGTCTGTCCACCAAGGAGGTGCAGCTCAAACAGCTCCTGGCATCCAGCGGTTGAGTAATAAACGCTGTATCGCGTCAGCTATACCTTAGGAAGCAGTTCCACCAACGCGATGTAGGAAGGTGGCATGCTGAAATCTTACCCTACCACAAAAAATGGAAGTATTCTTTATACGGTGTATAATTTCAGATCATCTATGGAATTCCCAAGTGTTGTTTAATAATTTTAATTTTTTTGTTTCCTTCGTGGCAATGATAATGCAAGTACGTCTACAATTGCAGCTGGACATCAGTCTACAGACATGCAGACAGTACAAATATAATTGTTACTATCATTTTATATTATAACATCCCTTCACAATATTTTTAAAGCTATTTTCAGGCTCGCATTTATGCATCGTCGTAAGTTTTAGCCGACCTAACCCACGATATGTATTTGAAAAGATAGGATGGTTTTTGACGTTTTTGTTTAGAAAGGATCATACGACAAATTCTACTAAATAAAATTTCAAGAAAAGTTTAATAATTCAAAAACTAAAATTGTTTATGATCTCTCATTTTCTATTGCACAGATATAAAGAATTATTTATGGGCCCAGTAGAAAGCAAGAGTTATCGGAGAATTCAAATTTCATTTTTCTTTTTCTCTCTGTTTTTTTTTCTTTTTTGTGGATTTATTAAGCTTACGTTTTTGGGCAGTAATCATAATCATATGAAAGTTATTTCGGCTAATTGTTTGCTTAAATTTTCTTTGCTATTCTGCTTGGCTGCCCGGTGATCAACTTTCTTTCATTATATCACTTTGGAAATTTTCGCCATTTCAGAGTTTCAATCATCTAACATCACAGCAGAAAAGACAAATAGGTGCATTTAATTTTTATGTGTATACTATTACAACATCTTATTGTTTTCATCATATCATCATTATATATATTAGTATATCATATTGAAAATATTTACTAAAAGATTAATAATAATAATTAAATTTCATTTGCTTCAAGTTTACAAGGAAATTGATTCCAGATAGTATGTACAGATATTTTATTTCATTGTATGTAAAGGTGTTTTTCTATGAATTTAAATCATTGAATATTATTAAAATTAATAAATGCTCTTCAATTCTGCTGATTATGTATATCTATATGTCATTAATAAATACATATTTTTTTGATTCATGTATAATTAAATGGTTTATATTTTATTTAGTTGCAATAAGACCTTCACATTCCAGATATATTCATCTGCCACTGATTGAGCTGTAAAGATGCACCAAGCTGCATATGATTATCATATGCCTATTATTACTGTTTTAACTATTTCATCATATTATTTTATTTATAACCATATTTAAATTACAGGATGACGAATTCCAACCATGGCATATTTTAATTAAATATTATAGTATATTTCATTGCTCTATTACATACTACATTTATTGCATATTATGACATATTATGTACATTATATATAATAAATACTGGGTTGGGAAGGAGCATCAGGGTATCATTCAAGCTGAAATTGGACGATGGTTTGATTGACTGCCTGAGTCTAGGAGGGAACGAGCATTATCATTTTCTTTATCCTACCGATTCGATTGCGATCCTGCGAATTCTACTCCAACAGTTTCAGTGAGAGTGACGCGCCCTTCTTAACAAGCCATCCTGTAGAAAGCTTAATAAGTATTGCGAATTGGGTTATTCGAATTGTTGGATCGTATCGTTGGAAGGAGATTCTTAATTTCCCGTGGATTTCGCGTGAGTGTCTCTGCTTACGGGTCCACCCCTCCGTTTTTGGCCCTTCATACAGCGATATTGTGAATTCAGATCGGTGTCTCAATTTGATCTTGCTATTAAGTGGAGCTGCATCCAAGCCAAGGGCATGAAGGGATGGTGGCTACCATACATACATACATACAGTAGAACAGAATATTGATCCATAAATCCGAAAGCGTTTAAAAATAAACTTATTCCAACACGATTTTCAGATCATTTTACTTCTCAATATTTTGATCAGGAATGTTTGGTTTAAAAACAAAAGTTATCCTCACATTCATTTAAACATCGGCATCATTTAACTTTCCTGCAACGCGATTTACAATATTTTTAAGTTTTACAAAATGCTATTGCAACTCTGTAGAACCAGCGTCAAGTTGCAAATAGGCTCCACCCTTGCGCTTTTTGCGTTGCTGTTGTGTATGATTTTGCGGTACATAGCCAAACAAAACTATCCCTAATTTGTTTCAAGAGAGATTTTAATGCTCTATTGAAACAAGTTGTGCTACTTGGGTTATGACTATTTTGATCAGTATGGATTTTATTGTTGTTTTACATTTAATGTTTCAGAGCGTTTTTCGATTGTTGGCCTTCTCTTTTGCCTTTTGTTGTGGGAACTACATGTTTCCGGTTATCATAGTCAGTCTAATTATTTTTCCAAATCAGTTTAGAGCCAAAGTACGCCAGCTTCAGGAATTGCCCGCTGTAATCTGAAAGATTCAAAATAGTTCTTAGGTTAATTCGTTTGAAAAGCTTAATGAATCGTCGAAAGCATAAGTTGAAAACATATTTAATCTAGACCTTATCGAAACCAATCAATTACATTATGGTTTTCCTTTAAAGCTGCGCCTATAAAATCTATGATGTAATCAATCACCCAAGCATTAAAAAGAGATTAACTTTCTATACAACTTCCTCTTCAACCTGATTTTAGACAGCACGCTTCAACCTCAAACTCGACCAGTTTCAGGAACGTCATTGCGCTGGAAGTCTCCTTCTCTATGGTGGGATCAGCAATGCACCGAGGTTTACCGAAAAAAGTCCGACGCGTTTAAAGTTTTCCGTAGACGTGGAACACCTAAGCACTTCGAAAAGTAAACGGCACTCGAACGCGTACCTAAGAGCCTCATCAAGGCCAAGAAACGCGGTTACTGGTGACAATTCGTGGACGAGTTATCACGTAAAACGTCGATGAATACTCTTTGGAACACGGCGCGAAGATTGCGTAACCAAACTATGATCAACGAGAGCAAGGAATACTCGGACCAATGGATCCTCAAATTCACGCGAAAAGTTTGTCCAGATTCTGTACTGATCATTCCTCGCGAAACCGAGAATTCGATAGAAGAGATCAGCCAACCCTTTTCAATGGTAGAACTCTCTCTCTTCCACTCTTTTTGTGTGGCAATACGGCTCCAGGGGATGATAGGATCAAGTTCAACTTACTTAAGAACCTTCCAGACGTCGCTAAGAGGCGCATGTTGAACTTTTTAATCAGTTGCTGGAACTAAACATTGTACTGGATGATTGGAGACAGGTGAGAGTTATTGCCATTCAAAAACCTGGTAAGCCCGCGTCCGACCACAACTCCTATCGACCCATCGCGATGTTATCTTGTATTCGGAAGTTGGTGGAGAAAACTATCCTTTTCCGTCTGGACAAATGGGTTGAGACGAACAACCTGCTTTCAGATACTCAATATGGTTTCCGTAGGGGTAAAGGAACGAACGACTGTCTCGCTTTACTTTCCACAGTTAATCAGTTAGCTTTTACTAAACAGGAGCAAATCGCTTCTGTATTCTTGGATATCAAGGGGCTTTTGATTCAGTATCTGTTGAAGTTCTTTCAGATAAACTCCCCGCTTGTGGCTTATCCTAATTAATGGATAATTTTTTGTACAATTTGGTTTCAGAGAAACACATGAGCTTTTCTCATGGAAACTCTACAGCTTCCCGATTTAGCTACATAGGTCTCCCCCAGGGATCATGTTTAAGCCCCCTTTTGTATCATTCTTATGTCAAAGACGGTTGACTAAGTGACAACTGTAGGTTGATACAACTTGCAGATGACGGCATAGTGTCTGTCACGGGACCAAATGGGGTCGATCTGCAAGGACCCTTACAGGATACCTTAGACAATTTGTCTACTTGGGCTCTAGAGCTAGGTATCGAATTCTCTACGGAGAAAACTGAGTTGGTGGTTTTTCCTAGGAAGCACAACCGAAGCTTCAAATTTGAGGTAAAGCGATAACTCATTCTATGCCATAAAAATATCTTGGGTTCTGGTTCGATTCAAAGTGCACCTGGAGATCCAGCATTGAGTACCAGAAGTGAAAAAGCCAGCAAAGGATCAACTTTCTCCGAACAATTACTGGAAACTGATGAGGAGCGCATCCGCAAGATCTTCTAACGTTGTACCGGACAACGATTTTGTCGATTATAGAATACATAAGTTTTTGTTTTCAGAAGGCGGCTCGGTTGCACATCATCAAACTGGAACGTATTCAGTATCGGTTTATCTCCGTATGTAAGCTACTGATTGCCTCAGTGAGAGACACCAACGGAGATTTTTCATCAGCTGCCTTAGTAATAGAGCGGAGATTTGAATTTTCAAAAAGCTCGGCACATTTATCGCACATCCAAAACAAGTTATTGCGATGCGGCGTGAAATAGCCTAAAAGTGCCCGTGACACATTTGAACATGTCATATGGAACATGCCATCGCAGTATCCTCGGCATGTGACAAATTCTATGCCAGTAATCGCTTCATCGCACTTGGCGCAATTTTTGTTTTCACTCATCGTTACACACGTGGTTTATCGTAATCGCCTTTAAGTATGCACACACAATACAACCACAACAGCACAACGGGGACGGAAACATACTCAAAGCAATAACAATGGTGACGATTCTTTGCCAGAAGATAATAGGTGAGCAACAGCAATCGTGAAACGATGAACCTGCTAATGGTACGGCACATACAATTAATGATCGACACTATCAACAGTTCGACACCAAACAATCAATTATATCACATCGTCAACAAATAATATCGAACACGTGTTGAAAACACTAATTAAAATATAAAATCGTAGGCGCGAAATGAAACACAGCTTGCACACTGAAACACTGAAACTTTACTGATAGATGCTATGACCACTTGAGAACCTTCATAAAACCTTTTGGCTGCCATGAAAACCAGCATGCGTCCAAATGGCCACAGCTGTCAAACTTATCCTTGATATCGTGGTTGGTTTTTGTTGTTCTGTTTTGTTCGATTCTCTGCTCTTCTGATTTATTTAGCAGTAAATAATATTGAAGAAAAAAGGTCAAGTGTTGCGGGAAATTTTGTTTGATAGCAAAATATCCTAAACAAATAAAGTTTTTTACAGCGTATCATGCTCCAAATTATATACGCATTTAATTTTGTGGTGAATATTGGCACGATAAGAGCCGAAAATTTATGCGCCTCGGAAATTATGCGAGTTCACAACAACAAACACAAAATTAAATAAATATATTCGATAAATTAATCATGAAATTCTTGAAAATTGATGTAATTCAATAAGGTTCTATAAAAATGCAGAAATTGGTCTCCGATCTACAGTTCATTTGCATTACATTTAGAATTTGGTGCATTTATTTTTTCACATTTCAATTATTTCCTACATTTAAATATGGCGATTGGAAAAAAATCACAATTCTGCCATAAAGCCAAGTTATCTTTGCACTGACTACTTTTAAACTGTTTGGTTATTTGGTGGCTTCCTTCAATGCTAATTTGCCGTCTAATGCATTTACTGGAGGCAAAATGGTTTTAAAATGCTTTTTCAACTGACCATAATAAGATAATATGAATGAGTCCTAAAACGGCATTTCAAAACAGCATTTTATGAGTTCATAAAGTCGAAATAAAACCTTTGATAGGAGTAAAAGGAATTTGAGAAAACAAAGTTTTAAGATCGTTTCAAACAAGCTGTGTATGTTCTCTTGAACCTGACTAAAATATGAAACTTTTTGGCAGCTCTTAGTGTCATAATAAAACCAAAATGATTTCTAGTGGCTTTGATAAAACCTCAATAAAACTTAATAAAGCAGGATGGTTTTCGCAATGTTACTTGGGATGGGTCTCTTCTCATTGTTTGATACGGAAGGCAATGTTTATGATCGAAAAATCACGTTCAATGATTTTTTCCTATATTTCGTCAACAGTCTCTCGTTAGCTGGCAGCATTCTTTCATCCCAAAGGTGTTGTAGAAATCTTGGTTTGGATGCTGGTCGAGACTCCATTTGTGTGATGTCTCGCCTCATGTCGAGTTATTATTCTTTCAACGCTCATATATACGGTGTTGGGCTGAGCGACAGCAATCTCTGCGAATGTGACAAGGTGACCAGGACGCAGATCACATTATTTGATCTTGTGCTGAGTATCGTGGAGTCAGATCTGAGCTCTATGATTCCCTTCGGGCTCCAGTTAGACAACCTAAAGTACCAGTTCGAGATATCTTGGCTCTACGTGATCAAGAGTTTAAGAGTTTATTTATGTGTTTTTGACTGACATTAGCCATAGATTGTAGTTGGTTTAACCCATATGTTTAGTTTTAGTTTTTAATTCCAGTGTTTGTGTTTGTGTTATTTTTCTTTGAAAATATATGTATGTATGTAAGGTAGCCACCATCCCTTCTAAGACCTTGTCATGTATGCAGCTCCACTTAATAGCAAGATCAAATTGAGTTACCGGTTTGCATTCACAGTAACGCTGTATGAAGGGCCAAAAACGGTGGGGCGGACCCGTAAGCAGAGACACTTACGCGAAACCCGCGGGAACATGAGATTCTCCTTCCAACGATACGATCCAACAAATCGAATAACCCAATTCGCAATACTCATTAAGCTTTCTACGGGATGGCTTGTTAAGAAGGGCGCGTCACTCTCACTGAAACTGTTGGAGTAGAATTCACAGCACCACAATCGAATCGGTAGGATAAAGAAAATGATACTGTTTGTTCCCTCCTAGACGCCGGTTGTCATACCACTCCATTGTCCAATTCCAGCTTGAGTGATACCCTGATGCTCCCTCCCTTCCCAATATATATTTAATGTCATATAGTAATGTATAAAATATAGTGAATTAATATTATAATTATAATAAATATAGCGAATGAATATTATAATGACAAATAATATAGTGAATGAATATAAGAATGAAAATAACAATTCCATTTGTGGACCTGAAAGTTTAGACAATGTAGCTGCGAGAAAAAAAATTGATTTAAAATTATCTCATCAAACTTGGAATATCCATGGATAATCTGAAATTATATAGCAATAGAATGGTAAACCCAAAATTTCGATGTGCTGTTCCGTTTCCTTGCAATAATTTATGTAGTGAGTCTCATCGGAAATAGCGATTTTAATGAAATGAATTTAAATGTAATTATGTCACATCATTTAATATCATAACATAAAATAATAAACTGACGTTAAAATATAAAATAATAATACCAGCAAGCCAGTAAACTATAGTAGAATACATATATCCGTAACTAATCTGATCATCCACTCATCGAAAGACTTCCACTGTTGCAGTTTCTATTGAAATAAGATCTACTAAGATTAGAATTTGTTTTCACAATAATAGTCAGAGAACATAATAAGCGTAGGTACAAGATATATATGACATCTACTGGTATGTTACTGAAAATAAAAATTAGATGTGTATTAATTTCATAATAATATTGGAAAAACTGAAGACAGCTAATAATAAGGCGAAATAAATTTCAGATGAGTATGAATCTAAAAACTGAATCTTAATAAAACTAAAAAAATAAAAAAATAGGAAATTGAATTTTTCTATAGCTCTTGTACACCCATAAATGATTCCTCATGTCTGTGAAATAGGAAATGAATGATTGTAAACTGTTAGGTTTTGAATTAATATATATTTCTGATGAAGAAGGAAAGTGCTTTTTTAAGTAGAATTTTTCGAATATGATCCTTTCTAAAAAAAAAAACAATAAAAACCTTCCTATCTTTTCAAATACATAACGTAAGTTAGATGAGCTATAACTGACAAGGATGCATAAATGCGAAGCTGAAAATGACTTATAAAAAAGCATACAAAATGTAGTGAATGGATGTTATAATATAAAACGATAATAATTTCATTTGTATTTATGTGTCTGCAGATTGTGGTCCTGCTGCAATTGTATACGGACCCGCACATCCACCATGAACCTGAAAGCTTAGATAATGTATCATGGCCACCAGAAAAAAAAATGATTTTAAATTATTTTACAAAACTTGGGATATCCATGGATGATCTGAAATTGTATAGCATATAAAGAATAATGAACCTAAAATTTCGATGTGCTGCTCTGCTAATAAATGTGATATAACCACAATGGAACTGACTCTTAGCTTCGGGTCTTGATCCCTACTGAGCCCTTGCGGCACGTCAAGCCGGCCAGTTCAGCGCAAGGGAGTAATCGGTTGTTCAATTTTTAACTTTATTTTTAAGATCATAAATGTATTTTGAACAATAAATGTTGGCTCTGTGAAGTTAATTCGATTGATCCTGTACAAACAAGTGAAATTGTTAAAAAGTCATTGTTGCTAATATTTTTATCCAGATACTTGGGCTAACTGAACTAAACTGCATCATCAATTTCAAAAGGTCAATGCAGTGGCATGCATGTCCTTTGTGTGTAGTTTTCACACCCCTTGACGTAATTGCAATCAAACTAAGCAAATGGTTGGGTGAACATACAAGTAGACCTTACAGTTCACTGCAGCTGCAGGTGAAATCGAACAACACAGTTTTCCAGCAATCAGCCAATCAATCTATCAATCAACCCGAAACCGCTTGTTTGAAACCTGTCTTGCACAATGGGGTATTTTGTGTTGCTTCTGACAGCACTTATCGTCAGATGGCGAGCCTGCTTCACTCGTATGGGCTGGTTGAAAATCGACCTCGGAATGTATGGCAAAATTCACTTCAGTTGAACACAGGACATATTGTTTTCGCATGTAACGTATAACATATATGTATACAACATATATACAATTCAGTTTGATGAAAAATGCAATCTAAGACATGAAATCGCCTAGTTCCTTTTTACTGTGACGGCACCATATTTGACGCAGATAAAATATGAAGAATCCAATCTTTCCTTAAAATATGAAATACTGAACTAATTTTTATAAATTTTTATACAAGAATATTTCGAACATTATTAAAATAAAGTAAACCTGAGTAGTTATAAATATAGTTGAAAAAGTTTGGAAAACAAAAATGTGAAGAAGTGCCGTTCGCGTTTCTCAGTTTGACGCACTGATATTGCCTTAATTGACGCAGAGTGTCCCCTTTTCGACGCAAAAGAAAAAAAATTCAACAGGTAATCAACTCTTAAGTCTTTTGTTAAATAAACATATACGAATATTTGTAAATAACACGTTTATTTAAGCACAAAGTTAGGTCTTTCTCAGAGCATTTTTAGATTTTGATTGTTCGGCATCTCTAGGTTTTCTTTCCTGATGATGAAATGGTGTGCTTCCGATCAACTAAATTTATAAAAATATTTATCAATTCTATCTACTGCCACTCCATAAAAATCGTCTGGTTACTCTTCAACCGACTGATTAGAGTAATTAGGAACAACATAAGCTTCAATTGGGGGTCCTCCTTTAGCTCAGTCGGTAAAGGCGCAGCTATAAAGCAACACCATGCTGGAGGTGGCTGGGTTCGATTCCCGGTCTGGTCTAGGAATTTTTCGTCAAGGAAAATTTCTCGACTCCCTGGGCATAGCGTATGATTGTACTTGCCACACAATCATACTAATGCAAAAATGGTACTTGGCATCGTAAGCTCTCAATTAATAACTGTGGAAGTGCATTTAGAACAATAAGTTGAGAGCAAGCAATAAGCTAATTGTGAAAGCAATTAGCTTGAAATGCTAAATAAGAAGAAGAAGAATTTACTTCAATTGACTCAGAAGCATTTTTCGATTGTTGTGAAAAAAAAAAAATAATAATCACAAATAGATTACACGTACCGAATCATAAATTATACATACGTTCTTTTAGTTACAGGTGATTTTATCACTAAGATATTCTTTTTTAGCGGAAATGAACAAAATAGTAACGACTGGTTCCTTAGCTTCTGTGCTCTGGTAGACTAAAATTGATGCTCATGACAGATGTTTTATTTTTTGTGTTTATTTGAACGTTCACTGATTATATTTAACCATTTATTACGAAAGAGGAGAATAAACATGTACAAAAATACTAAAATGAAAAAAATACTAATATTCGAAAGTACGTCACTTTTGAACCAGCGTCAAATATGGTGCTGCCACGCTATGTCTATACAAGACGTTTGGTAAAAAAATGCGAAAGCTTTCAATACTTATTTTTGGGTAACTTTAAACATAATTTTTACTGTTTTAATGCGTGTGTGTAATCATCTGACTATATACTCTGAGACGATGTAAACTAAACAGTGGTTCGCGAGTAACAAAGTTGAGAAAAATGTACGCAAAGGAGGTTGGGACTAGTTTGCTGCTCACCCAAAAGCCCGTAATACAAATAGCAACGATTGTGAGATGCCACCTGGTTACCGTTTACCGTATCCAACGTTCATTCCTTGATGGACCACGTCCACGGAAGCCGCTCGCACACCGAAGGTCATCAGATCAGTGAGAGACAAAGTGAGGCGAAATCCTATCAGATCGATCCGGAAATTGGCTAAGGAAGTCTATATTTCAAAAACTACCATGCAACGGTTGGTCAAATATGACTTGAAATGTTCATCCAGGGCAAGAGTAAAGCGCCACCGTGTAACGGACCGAATCAAACAACTACGGCTGGAGCGCTCGAAACGTTTGGTGTCAGCATTAAAAAAGAAGCACACCATCGTCGTATTCTCCGATGAGAAACTGTTCACCATCGATCCCGTATCTAACACACGTACAGACAGATTTATTTCGCCGAAGAAGATTAAAGATGTTCCAGAGAACGTGAAATCCAAGTTTACAACCAAACATCCGGCCAGAGTCATGGTTTTCGGGGCAGTTGCGTCCAATGGCTTGAAAATGCCGCCAGTATTTATCAAAGCTGGATTAAAAGTTAATACCGAGGTTTACATGAACATTTTGAAGGACCACGTTCTGCCATGGATGAAAGCCAACTTTGGAGCACACCAACACGTCAATTCCAACAGGACGGAGCATCGTGTCATACCTCAAAAAGTACTCAAGCGGGGATGAAGGAAAACATGGAATTTTGGCCAAAGGACATTTGGTCTCCTAGCAGCCCGGACTTGAATCCTTTGGATTACTCAATATGAATTGGCGCCCTGAAAGCTTCCATTACCAAGGCACGGAACTCGATGACTGACTCATACATTGAGAAGGTATGCTCTCGATTTCGTCCCCGTTTGGAGAAGGTGATCGAGAAAAATGGTGGTCATATTGAGTAATCATCCTTCGCAATTTGTGACAGGCGGGGCATAACATTTGGGAGAGCAACATATAGGCGGCGCTCAGCGGCATGATTGCACGATAGCTGCAGCAATCCAGCTTGTCACCCTTTTTATAGATGGGACACAATACTTTCGATCCAATCCTCTGGTAAAGCATCATCCACTCAAATCTAGGTAATTACCCAGAGCAGTGCCCTTGCCAGTGCTACACCACCGTATTTTAATAGCTCGCTTGGAAGTTGGTCAACACCAGCAGCTTTGTTATTTTTCAAGCGACCAATTTCTTTCTCAACTTCCTGGAGGGTTGGGGTCAGAATCCTGTCATCTTTTGCGCGTGTTCCTAGATTCATTATCTTCCCACCTTCGTTAATCAAAACCGTGCTATTCGAGGGTGTGTATTAACATCCATCGCGGATATAAGAGAAACGCGAAAAAGTTCCCCGTGTGCTAAGCAATCAAAACCTCAAATTAGGTTTGTCATGCTTATTTCAGTAAAAAGTTATAACTTAAGCGTGAATAGAAGTGATCAAGCAAGGCAGGGATAAGAGAAATCTGTGACCAAAAAAACTCCACACTAACCGTATCACTGATCATCTCGGTCACTCGTACAGAAATATAGTTTCACGGGACGATTGTACATTTTGGATGTATGCGAATGTTATCTCGACCGACAATCGTATGTGAGCTGGTCGTCGCGGATACAACACTGTCGTTTATAGTAATAAAGATTATCTGTTCGCGTAGTAAAGGAGTGCAGTAAGAATTACCGGAAACTGTCGGTGATTAATCATGTACATTTTTCGCAAATTATGATGGACGAAACGGCTATTGTTTTAGTGATAAGTGACTGTCTTCAATAGTATTACCATTTTCGTCGCGATATCGCGCCATTGCAGAATGGATTGTGCGCCGTTTTTTGCAGCGGCATTTTTAAGAATCTAAGTCTAAGAATCTAATTGGAATCTGCGAAGGGGATTGAAACCACCCATTGAAAAATCGGATAACTGATGCAAGACGGATGGGTTTTAGGAGAGTAGAGCGCATGATTCTGTGGTGACGTATTGTATGTTACACCATTCTCAACTTTGTGGCTGTGAAAAATAAATTAAATAATTGCATTTGAGTCTTTTGATTTCAAGCAAGAGCACTGTTGTTCGCCCATTAAAGTCTACAAGAAGTTAGCTTTTTCGCTGAAATTGTTTGGCCTCGATTGGTTCTACTGCATTGGTCCTTCTGCTTCTTCAATGCACCTACTGTCAGTCTGTCTATGATCGCGTTGGGTGGTTCGTCGAGTAGATCGTAGTAGATGTTTGTGAAAGGTGCAGCTCAGAGGACTGGCAATAACCTCTGCTGGATGTTCTTTGAACCTTGTTGCCAAGGTTCTCTTTGTTTGACCTACATATACTTTGCTGCAGTGTTTACACTTGATTTTATATACCCCTGCTTTGCTTAATACATCTGCTGAATCCTCGGTTTGGCCGAACTATGATGTCAATTGATTGTGCTTACTAGAGAAAACTAAGTCCAATCCATATTCCTTAAGTCGTGATTTCAGCTTTTGCGTAATGTCTTTATCGAAGGGGACGGATACACGTTTCAGGGTGAACGGTGAATTGGAGAGGGTTGTTTGCAATTTCCTACGAAGATGTTTTTGCTTTTTGTTGATGATAGTTTGAATTGTCCTCTTTTTGTAACCATTGAGTTTGTCCGTTTCGAAGATATATGCTAGTTCTTAGCTTTTTCGGCTTCATTAAGACGAAGGGTCAACATCCGGTGGATCATGTGGTGGAAGGTGGACATTTTATGCTGCAAAGATCTTTGGGTATTTGTGGGTCTGTAGCAGCAGCGCATTGAAATTGTAGATATACTATTCTTTATACGGTATTTAATTTCAGATCATCCATGAAATTCTCAAGTATGGTAAAATAATTTTAAATATTTTTTTTCTCGTTGTTATGATACATTGCAGCAGGACCACAATCTGTAGACATGTAAATACAATTAAAATTGTAATTATTATTTTATATTATAACAGGCCTTCACTATATTATCATTGCTATTTTATATGTCATTTTCAGCTCACATATATTCGTCCATGTCAATTATAGCCCACCTAACATACGTTGTGTTTAAAAAGATAGGAAGGTTTTTAACGTTTTTTTGAGAAAGGATCATAAAGGGTGTATTCGATAAAAATGGCACACAGAAAATCTTCTGTAACTTTTGAATCGTATGAGTAAAAAACCTAGAAATTTGAGTAGATCTTATCCATAGTGTATTATTTACATCTGCCAAGTTTCATAGTTATACATTCAGTAGTTCCAGTCATGTCGTCGAAACAAGAAATTGTCCGTGAGAAAATTTTGTGCACTCACAATCAAAATCCAGGGGCGTCCCACCGGTGGATTGCTAAAAGGCTTGGAATTGCAAATACAACTGTGTCTCGTGTAATAAGAACCTTCAAGGAGCGTCTGAGTGTCCAAAGGAAGGAAGGGAGTGGTCGTAAAAGTGGTCCAATGGACAGTAAAATGGCCAGGAAAGTCGTACAACAATTCAAGAACCGTCGAAACATGTCAATTCGAGATGTCGCTAAAAAGTCTAAGGTGTCAGTCGGTTTTGTGCAGAAAACCATGAAGCGTGCTGGGTTACATGTTTACAAAGTGCAAAAAGCCCCAAACCGGAATGAAAAACAAAACATCACTGCGAAAACCCGCGCCCGGAAACTTTACACGAAGCTGCTCACCAAATCCGGTTGCATCGTGATGGATGACGAAACATACGTCAAGGCCGACTTCCGTCAACTTCCTGGGCAAGAATATTTCGTTGCCAAGTCGAAGTTTGATGTTCCGGAGGATGTTCGAAAGAAGAAACTATCGAAATTTGCAAAGAAGTTTCTAATCTGGCAGGCGATTTGCGGATGTGGTGAAATAAGTGCTCCCTTCATCACTTCCGGAACAATAAACGGTGCGATTTACACGGTAGAGTGCCTTAAGAAGCGTCTCTTGCCATTCATTAAGAAGCACAAAGGATCAACTCTGTTTTGGCCTGATCTAGCATCCTGCCACTACGCTCGAAACGTATTGGAGTGGTACCGAGCCAACGGAGTCAATTTTGTGCCAAAGGATATGAACCCACCAAATTCACCGGAAAGTCGTCCAATTGAAAAATTCTGGGCAATTATGAAAACGGAACTTCGCAAACATCCCAAAACTATAAAAACAGAGCTAGAATTAAAGAAAATTTGGGTAAACACAACAAAAACACTGGGAAAATCGGTTGTGCAAAATTTGATGGGTGGAGTGAAAAGGAAGGTGCGGGTATTCGGGATGGGAAACGAAATTGAATAAAACAAATGTTGTAAATCAAACCTCATTAGTAGTTCTTCATTCCCTGAAAATTTCAAGAAAATCCGATAATCAGTTTAATTTTGATGAGTATATATGTGTGTGCCATTTTTATCGAATACACCCTTTATACGACAAATTCTACTCAAAAAAGCTTTTTCCTTCTTCACCAAAAATACATAATTTTGAGTCATTTATTTCCTATTTTACAGACATTAAGAATCATTTATGGGTCCAACAAGAGTTATCGAAAAATTCAATGTTTTTGACGTAAGACTAGCTCTTTGTTTTCAATACAGGAATACACGTTGCGAGTACGAGAATTTGTAGCGTTGCGAAATATGCTTAGGTTTTGATCGTTAATTACTAATTAATTTCATGACTGATTTTCAAAATTTTTGCTCCAGTCTATCAGGAATATTTCTATCCATCAATTTTAAAATTAAAATTGATTGATTTTTAACATACAGCTATTGAAAATAACGTAAATACAAGGTGATGTCTTATAATGCTGATTTTTCAGAGTAAATTTACCAAATACATAGTACTTTCCTAGCACAGACTTCATATTTAAGTAAGGAACGTCTCCTAGGCAGCCATGAATGTTAAATAAGGGGTAAACCTTCGCATTTTGATGTAGTGTTTCGGCAGTCGTGGAGCTGAAAAAATATATAAAAATGGATTTCTGTCTGTCTGTCTGTCTGTCTGACCCTAATAGGCTCGGAGACTACTGAACCGATCGGCGTGAAACTTTGTATGCAGGGGTTTTTGGGGCCGGGGAAGGTTCTTAAGATAGTAAGAGACCCCTCCCTCCTCTGAAAGGGGGGGCTCCCATACAAATGAAACACATATTTCTGCATAACTCGAGAACTGATCAAGCAAAGGAATCCAAATTTAGCATGCGGAAGTTTTTGGAGGCAAAAAATGTTTCTATGGTAGTTTGAGACCCCTCCCCTCTCTAGAAAGGGAGGCTCCCATACAAATGAAACAGAAGTTTCTGCATATCTCAAGAACTAATCAAGCAAATGGAACCAAATTTGGCATGTGGGGTTTTCTGGTGGCGAAAAATGTTTCTATGGTGGTTTGAGACCCCTCCCCTCTCCTAGAAGGGGTGCTGTCATACAAATGAAACTGAAATTTCTTCATAACTCTCGATCTAATAAAGCAAATGGAACCAAATTTGGCTTGCGGGGATTTTAAAGGCAATAAATGTTTCTATGGTGGTTCGAGACCCCTCCTCTCTCTCTGGTAGGGGGGGCGGGGCCCCCATACAAATGAAACACATGTTTCTGCATAACTCGAGAACTAATCAAGTAAATGGAACCAAATTTGGCAGGTAGAGGTTTTTGAAGGCAAGAAATGTTTCTAAGGTAACTCAAGACCCCTCCGCCCTCTGTAAGAGGGGGGCTCTCATACTAATGAAACACAACTTTGTGCATAACTCGAGAACTAATCAAGCATATGGAACCAAATTTGGCATGTGGAGGTTTTTGGAGGAGAGAAATGTTTCTATGGAAGTTCGAGACTCCTCCACCATCTGGAAGGGGGAGGGAGGGGAGTTTCCAAATAAATCCAACACAAATTTCTGCATAACTCGAGATCAAGTAAATGGAACCACATTTGGCAGGTGGAGGTTTTTGAAGGCAAGAAATGTTTCTAAGTTGACTCGAGCCCCTCCCTTCTCTGAAAGGAGGGCTCATATACAAATGAAACACAAATTTCTGAATAACTCGAGAACTTATCAAGTTAATGGAACCAAATTTGGCATGTGGAGGTTTTCGAAGGCAAAAAATGATTCTATTGTGGTTTGAGACTCCTCCGCTCACTGAAAGAGGGGTCTCTCATACAAATAAAACACGAATTTCTGCATAACTCGAGAACAAATCAAGCAAATGGAACCAAATTTGGCATGTGGAGGTTTTTGAAGGAAATAAATATTTCTAAGGTGGTTTGAGACCCCTCCGCCTTCTGGAAGGGGAGACTCCCATAAAAATGAAACATAATTTTTAGCATAACTCGAGAGCCAATGAAGCAAATGAAACCAAATTTGGCATGTTAATGTTTTTGGAGGCAAGAAATGTTTCTACGGCAGTTCAATACCCCTCCCCATTTTGAAGGGGGGGGGGGCTCCCATACAAATAAAAAGCAAATTTCTGCATAACTCGAGAACTAATCAAGTAAATTAAACCACTTTTAGCATATGGGGGTTTTTGGAGGCTAGATTTCTATATACATAAAAATGAATTTCTGTCTGTCTGTCTGTCCGTCAGACCCTTATAGACTCGGAAAGTTCTGAATCGACCAACGTGAAAATTTATATGAAGGGGTTTTTGGGGCTGGGGAAGGTTCTTATGATTATTTGAGACCCCTACTTTCTCAGGAAGGGGGGCTCTCATGCAAATGAGACACACATTTCTTCATAACTCGAGAACTAATCAACCAAATCGAATCAAATTTGGCATGTGGGGGGTTTTGAAGGCAAGACTATTTCTATGGTAGTTCAAGACCCCTCCCTTTTCTGAAGGAGAGGAGGGGGGTTTAAACAAATGAAACTCAAATTTTTATTATAATCGATGAGCCCAGTGTGATGGTTTGAGAACTAATCAAGCAAATGGAACCAAATTTGGCATGTGGGGGGTTTTGAAGGCAATGATTGTATGATGGTTTGAGAAACCACCTCCCATACAAATGAAACACAAATTTCTACCAAAAATAAGAACTATCCAGGTAACTTTAACACAAAACGTGTATTTTATTTTTTTTTTTTTTTTTTTTTAATATATATATATATATATAATATTTTTTTTAAAAAAAAAATATATATATATATATATATATATATATATATATATATATATATATATATATATATATATATATATATATATATATATATATATATATATATATATATATATATATATATATATATATATATATATATATATATATATATATATATATATATATATATATATATATATAATTCTAATCTTAGTAGTACTTAATACTGTAGAAGCTGCAACAGCGGACGTCTTCCGATTAGTGGATGGCCAGCTAAGTTGCGGATATATATTCTTCTGGCTTGCTCGTTTTATTATAACGTCAGTTTATTATTTTATGTTATGATATTAAATGATGTGATATTATTGCATTTAAATTTATTTCATTCAAATCATAAGTACGACATTAGGTTTACTATTCTTTATATGCTATATAATTTCAGATCATCCATGGATATCCCAAGTTTTATAAAATAATTGTAAATCAATTTCAACACTCTGGTTCAAAAATAGAATTTTTATTATCATTCTTACATTCATTCAATAAATTATTTTCGTAATATTCATTCATTATGTTTTTTATCAATATTATATTCATTCACTGTGTTTTAAATAAAGGGTGAACGAAATCAAATTGCGACACACACAAATATTCGGCAAAATTCACCCGTTCAACCAATCATCTTCAAACTTTCAGGGAGTAAAATAAAACATGTTGTGAATATTTTCCCATGTTTGTTTTATTCAATATCAATTCCATATCCAAATGCACGAACCTCCTTCTTCACACTACTCATAAGGTCCTGTATAACATTTTTTGCGTGACAATCCATTTTTTCTTCATATCTTCCTCCGATTTCACTTCCTTAGGATACTTCCGAAGTGCCTGCTTTATGATGGCTCAGTACTTGCTATTAAGTGGAGCTGCATACATGACAAGGTCTTAGAAGGGATGGTGGCTACCTCACATACATACACATACATACAAAAGATCTTTGGGTATTTGTGGATTTTCTGAAGATTTCAAATTCTAAAGACGATGATGACAACGGTTCTCTCACTACTAGAAGGTCGAGAAATGCAAATTACCCATCCTTTTCTACTTCATGAGTGAACTTAATGTCTTTGTGGAGATTGTTGATTTCTTGACGGATTAAGGGGAGAATCTCTTGTTTCACAACGACGAAGATGTCGTCGACGTATCTCCACCAACGAGTTGGTAGTAATCCTTTCTCTTTTAGGATTGTTTCTAGATTCGCCATAAACAGTTCACAGAGGAAAGGGGATAGAGGGTTTCCTATGGGAGCTCCTTTTAGTTGTTTATAGAATGAACCTCTGAAAGTGAAGTAGCTCTCTTCTATGCAAAGTCGAGTTAGCTTAAGGTAAATCCACACCTTTTGCTTCCATGCCGTATCGTCTCTTTGTTTTCAAAGCCAGTCTTCTAGAAGGTTGATTGCATCCTTGATTACTTCATTACATACTCCATTACTTCATTATCATTTATATCACCTGATGACAGTAGATGTTGTACAAATTCCTGAGAATTACGAACTGAGCTTGTTGGGAATTGCTCGGAGATACCTTGAATTTCTTTTACAAGCCATTTTGCTAGCTTATGGGCTGGAGATCCTACAGATGAAACAATCTCCCTCATTTTGTTTCTGGGTTTGTGGACTTTTGGAAGGAAGACAGACTGCTGCATCCCCTAGTATTGATTTAGTGTTTTATCCACGTGTTTCACTATGTTTGCTAGGGGGTCTACTCGAAGCTGCTTGTAAGGTCCATTACTAATTCTTGATGCCATCTGCCTGTCGTAGTCCTCCTTATGCATAATGGCGACTCTGTTGCCTTCGTCTATTTTTGTATGTATGTATGTATGTATGGTAGCCACCATCCCTTCATGCCCTTGGCTTGGATGCAGCTCCACTTAATAGCAAGATCAAATTGAGCCACCGATCTGAATTCACAATATCGCTGTATGAAGGGCCAAAAACGGAGGGGTGGACCCGTAAGCAGAGACACTCACGCGAAATCCACGGGAAATTAAGAATCTCCTTCCAACGATACGATCCAACAATTCGAATAACCCAATTCGCAATACTTATTAAGCTTTCTACAGGATGGCTTGTTAAGAAGGGCGCGTCACTCTCACTGAAACTGTTGGAGTAGAATTCGCAGGATTGCAATCGAATCGGTAGGATAAAGAAAATGATAATGCTCGTTCCCTCCTAGACTCAGGCAGTCAATCAAACCATCGTCCAATTTCAGCTTGAATGATACCCTGATGCTCCTTCCCAACCCAGTATTTATTATATATAATGTACATAATATGTCATAATATGCAATAAATGTAGTATGTAATAGAGCAATGAAATATACTATAATATTTAATTAAAATATGCCATGGTTGGAATTCGTCATCCTGTAATTTAAATATGGTTATAAATAAAATAATATGATGAAATAGTTAAAATTGTAATAATAGGCATATGATAATCATATGCAGCTTGGTGCATCTTTACAGCTCAATCAGTGGCAGATGAATATAACTCTGGAATGTGAAGGTCTTATTGCAACTAAATAAAATATAAACCATTTAATTATACATGAATCAAAAAAAATATGTATTTATTCATGACATATAGATATACATAATCAGCAGAATTGAAGAGCATTTATTAATTTTAATAATATTCAATGATTTAAATTCATAGAAAAACACCTTTACATACAATGAAATAAAATATCTGTACATACTATCTGGAATCAATTTCCTTGTAAACTTGAAGCAAATGAAATTTAATTATTATTATTAATCTTTTAGTAAATATTTTCAATATGATATACTAATATATATAATGATGATATGATGAAAACAATACGATGTTGTAATAGTATACACATAAAAATTAAATGCACCTATTTGTCTTTTCTGCTGTGATGTTAGATGATTGAAACTCTGAAATGGCGAAAATTTCCAAAGTGGTATAATGAAAGAAAATTGATCACCGGGCAGCCAAGCAGAATAGCAAAGAAAATTTAAGCAAACAATTAGCCGAAATAACTTTCATATGATTATGATTACTGCCCAAAAACGGAAGCTTAATAAATCCACAAAAAAGAAAAAGAAAAATGAAATTTGAATTCTCCGATAACTCTTGCTTTCTACTGGGCCCATAAATAATTCTTTATATCTGTGCAATAGAAAATGAGAGATCATAACCAATTTTAGTTTTTGAATTATTAAACTTTTCTTGAAATTTTATTTAGTAGAATTTGTCGTATGATCCTTTCTAAACAAAAACGTCAAAAACCATCCTATCTTTTCAAATACATATCGTGGGTTAGGTCGGCTAAAACTTACGACGATGCATAAATGCGAACCTGAAAATAGCTTTAAAAATATTGTGAAGGGATGTTATAATATAAAATGATAGTAACAATTATATTTGAATTGTGGAGAGTGTGAGCTGTTTAGTGGAATACCTGCAACTAGAAAATAAGAAGAATGATTAGTAATTTCCACCTAACTCCAACCACCTTTACCGCTCATCTTGACAGACACGCGCACCTCGTCTACAATGTGCAGACTTCTTCAGTGTCGTGTACTCAGTCGAGTATTAGTACACGACACTGAAGAAGCCTGCACATTGTAGACGAAACACGCGTATCTGTCAAGACAAGCAACAAAGGCAGTTGGAACCAAATTGAAATCACCAATCATTCTTCTTATTTTCTAATTATATTTGTACTGTCTGCATGTCTGTAGACTGATGTCCAGCTGCAATTGTAGACGTACTTGCATTATCATTGCCACGAAGGAAACAAAAAAATTAAAATTATTAAACAACACTTGGGAATTCCATAGATGATCTGAAATTATACACCGTATAAAGAATACTTCCATTTTTTGTGGTAGGGTAAGATTTCAGCATGCCACCTTCCTACATCGCGTTGGTGGAACTGCTTCCTAAGGTATAGCTGACGCGATACAGCGTTTATTACTCAACCGCCGGATGCCAGGAGCTGTTTGAGCTGCACCTCCTTGGTGGACAGACGCTCGGAACGCACCTCCTCAATCTAGCTGAAGTCAGAAGGACAACAGTGCCCAGGCTGCACTACCAGCTAAGTACGCAACCCTTAGCTGGCGGTCTTTGTCATCTCTTGACCCGTGGAAGCATGAGGTAGGAACTTGTGAGGACCAGTGCTATGTTGCGGGGACGTACGCTCCATCCCAGTTGTCTACTCACCATTTTGCAGCCCCTGTTGCCTTCGTCTATTTTTAGGTAGAAAACAGGCTTAGACTTCAGTTCTCTAACGATTCGAATTTCCTTCTCGTTGTTGTGTCTTTGTTTCTGTCCGTACTTGATAATGTCTGAAGTGATTGTCCTGGCTATATCTTGTGAAGATGTCGGAAGTGTGTGCACAATTGCTGACTCCACGTCAATGATGATCTGCTCCACGTTGGGCTAGGTTGTAACCACGTATCCTAATCCCTTGTTGAGGTGAGTCAGTTGTTCTTCTGTGAATGCGGTTGTCTATCGGTTGACAATCAGTCTCTCAATGGAGTGAACCAACGGCGTCGTGGTGAGTGGTGGGTGTAAGTGTGGCCTGTTTCTCTGTGTGACGCGTGGTCCGTATCTGCTGGGATTCTATTCTCAGCCTGTTGAGTTTCCTATCGAGGCCGCTCGTTTCCTATTAGATTCAAATTCCTCTGCTATCTTGGCTCGGGATAAGAACCCCTGGAATATTAGGAGATACTCCTTTGCTAACTTCAGATGCAGAGGATAGCACTCCAAAGTCTTCAGGTCCAGTTTGTTGTATAGTTGTTTGATGCTGTCCATGATGAATTCTGTTTCCATTTTCCTGACGATGTTGGTAGGGGTGTTGGAAAAATCATTTTTAAAAAACGTTCACTCTTCACTCATTGGAAAGATATATCGCCGAGGATCTTCGCACTGAAAGTTTGCGAACGAAATACAATCCAAAGTTCATGAGAGCGCAGAGTGAGGAAACGTCCCATGTGTCATCGCGAAAGATCTTTCGTTTCTTCATCTCACAACGTTTCACTCGTATTCGAGATCCTATTCAACCAAATATCCCATCGGCTTTGTTCTTTTTCTCTAGCTAGTATGTGTAGGCGATGTTCACGCGAGTTTTGATGTTTGTTTTGAAGTATTCTGCCACCGCAAAGTTTGAGTGATAGGAAATGTCTGCTGGAATGCTGTGATGCTATGAGCACAAATTCAATCCAACCTCTCCGGCCACCTCAGCAATCAGACATACATCAGACTGAAGAAAGTGTATAGATTTATGCGAGATATCTCTCTGTCTAGATTCAATTTCTATGAAATGCGCAGTGTGCTGTTAAAGAACGAATGTGGTGTTAAAATATAGAGAAAAAAAGATCGGATTTCTTTCGTATCCTCGCGGCGGTGACTCGAGTAGAAAAAGTTCGCGATATTTCATTCTCTCATTCCAGAAAGTTCACTCAAGAAACGTTGGCGAGTAAAACTAGCAACGGGAAGTTCCCAAGTGAAAACGTATCGCACGATGAATTGATATTTTGGTGAGAATTCCATCACTGGGTACAACTTTATATTTTAGGCATTTCTTCAGAAATGCTACGTCCTTCCTAAGTTGCTCGTAACCCAGAAAACATTTAAAGGCCAGTACGAGAATGAAAAGCTCATCGATTAGGCTCATCTGCATATACTTGTCGCAGTAGAGGGGCTAAAAAAATTAAGCTACGAAGGGCTCAATCTGTTAATAGGCGTCTTGAAAAGGTGAAAAGAACCGGCAGATGCTGGAAAAAATCGGGGAGAAACAATCTGATTGGAGCACCATTCTAGCTGACATAAGGTGTTCCAGGTTAAACTTGGTTACCTTTCGCCATTGAGAAACTCAACACAACATCAATGACGTTACCCGATCTACTGAAGTTTCTCTAGAACAACTGTTCAGTATTACAGTTCATGGTTCCTGAAAACCCCTCCAATTCCAGCCAAAATTTAAACCAGCAGAGGTCATTACGTCCATCGGTGTGCCATACATCGTTCAAGCCAGCTGTTAAGTGTCATTTATGTAGTGAGTCTCGCTATTCATTTTTCCTGTGCGTGAGATTTCGACGGATGAATGTATCGGGAAAAAATAAAACTGCAAATAAGAACAGGCACTGTCGGAATTGACTGAATCCCGGGCATTTTGCTAAAATTTGCGAGAGAGGGACGTGTCATTATTGTCACTAAGAACATCACAAGCTGTTGCACCCCGAACCACCCAGATCCTCCGTTCCACCCACACCGTCAAGAACTCCGATAGTCAACCACAATCTAGACACCCACATTCCAAGCCCGTACCACCGAACCAACGAACTCGGAATACTTACACTGCCAAGACGCAAGACTTACACACTCGGCCAGCCAAAAAAACACGCGATCACATGTTGCTCTCCCAATCACACCGACACAACATATTGTTCTATCGACTGCATTAGTCAGCATTCAAGACCGACGTGGTAACTGGCACGAGCGCTACTAGACTCGTATTCACAGCACTGTCTCGTGGCGAAATGTTTCGCTAGCAAGTTTAAGCCTGAGGAATCTTCGGCCTATTTGTCGATCCAAGGAATTGAATCTACTCAAGTAGTCAAGAGTCCAAGATCACCATATATTCCACCATTTGATGAAGGAGAGCCGTTTCAAGTGAAAGCTGAAAGCTTCTGTGCCACGGCGTGGATCTTATTAAATTTGACGTTGCTTGCGGATACCCAGTTCGTCGGTATTTGCTGGGTAGCGCCGCAATCGTTTTGTTATTTGAGACTAACTAACTGTAGTAATAAGCTTTTTGTGTATGATGATTGCGATGATTGTGATTGTGATGATTTCCAAGCGGGGCTTCCTTAGCTCACGTATTAATAGAATGTATACACGCTGGCTACCCAGTTACTTACGATCAACAAGCGTGGCGGATGCTGGTGCCTGTTATCACCATGCTGATGGCCGTCGATAGCGTTGGCTCATCAGCACTAGTAAACAAGCTCAGTCCCTATGCTCATGGCTATGCACAGATATATATCAAAACGATGGTGGTGGCTGTGTATGATTCCCTTTATTGTCTATAATATTTTCATGAAGGAAAATTATGCGATACCTACTTGTACATAGAGTAGTCTCAGTTAATAACTATGAAGAAGGAACTAGTACACACAAATTAACTAAAAATGAGATGCTGTTTCTCAAGTATTGAGCAGCATTGAAGAGCATTATTAAGTGGAGACATAGCATAGTAAAATGAATTCCCTTGCGCTGAACTGGCCGGCTTGACGTGCCGCAAGGGCTCAGTAGGGATCATGATCCGAAGCTAAGAGTCAGTTGCATTGTGGTTATATCACATTTATTAGCCGAGCAGCACATCGAAATTTTAGGTTTATTATTTTTTATATGTTATACAATCTCAGATCATCCAAGGATATCCCAAGTTTTGTAAAATAATTTTAAATCAATTTTTTTTTCTCGTGGCTATGATACATTATCTAAGATTTCAAGTTCATGGTGAATTCGCGGGTCCGTATACAATTGCAGCAGGACCAGAATCTGCAGACATGTAAATACAAATGAAATTATTATCATTTTATATTATAACATCCATTCACTACATTTTGTGTGTTTTTATAAGTCATTTTCAGCTTCGCATTTATGCATCCTAGTCAGTTATAGCTCATCTCACCCACGTTATGTATTTGAAAAGATAGGAAGGTTTTTATTTATTTATTCTTTTTAGGAAGGATCATATACGAAAAATTCTACTTCTTTCCTTTTTCATCAAAAATATATATCAATTCAAAACTTAACAGTTTAGATGAACAAGCGCTATCGAAAAATTCATTTTTTTAATTTCTTTTATTTTAGTTTTATTAAGATTCACTTCGTTGGAAGGAAAATCTTATGTTCCCCCGGGTTTCGCGTAAGTGTCTCTGCTTACGGGTCCACACTACTGTTTTTGGCCCTTCATACAGCGTTGCTGTGAATACAACCCGGTAAATCAATTTGATCTTGCTATCAAGTGAAGCTGCAAACATGACAAGGTCTTAGAAGGGATGGTGGCTACCTTACATACATATATACATACAAAGCATAGTAAAATGAATTCATTATGACATCACCGTTTTGACGAACTCTAAAATAAAGAGAAACTGGGGGCGACCTCGGTGTAGTGGTTAACACCCATAGCTCTCAGGCCAAAGTCACGAGTTCGAATCTCACCCCCAGACAAGCTACGAAAATTCCCAAAGAGGTGTTTGGGGGTACGACGGGGAGATGGATCAGCTCAAAGCAAAAAATCTCGATAATTAAGATGCGTTTTCTACGGTATAATAAAAAATAAAATACAATCCTGCCTATGATAACCGTGTGGGAATATTTTTAAATCAACGTGAAATGAACGTTATTAGAACGTATTTTCAATATGAACGTAATTTTCACAATGTCTTAAAAAGTAAGACATTTAAAAAATAAATTCAATTTTATCATCGATTGAAGCATATAAGTTTGTTTGAAGACCTATCAAAACAAATCCGTGTCAGTACACAACGATTTGCACCAACTTTGTTTTTGATGTAATGCGGAACGAAAGCTCGAAGGCAGACGAGCAAACATAATTCAAATAACATTTGAATGAAAGTCCCAGTGGGAGTTCTTTCTGCTTCTGTCGTTCTCCTGGGGACTATGTCAAATACGTCACATCTGTTATCATCTATCAGTGCTATGTTGCAAAGGCAGCAACAAAAGAGAAAAAGCCAAAGCTGGTGGTGGCACTGATCACAAACTGCTAATATTTCAATGGTTCAAATAACGAATAAGAAGAGCAGTGTGTATGGGTTGATTTAGGTAGCGTCGAACCAAGCAGACGAACGTTTTGATTCAAAAGGAATATGAAAGCCAGGAAGGAAAAGATACCTTGTATTCTTCAACTCAAGCGAAGAATTATATTTGCGAGGGTGCGGTTACCCGTCTCTAGTACCACGCAAACCACTCTGTTCTACCCAGGCTGTTAGTATTTAAAAATGTAAATCACGGATTTCGCTACTTTTTGCACTAAGCTATGTTACCTATCACATGATTTGAGTACGATGCATGGAAATATAGGGCTCAGAATGATTATCCTGTGAAATAAATAATAAACATCGAATGATTGTATCCCAACTACGAGCTGATTCTTCAGCGGCTTCTTGTGGTTGTGGCATTACAGTTCACAATATACTACAGAAAATTTACTCAGAACCATAGAGGCAACAAAAAATATGCTGTGTTAGATTCGAGAATTACATTATTTATAAAACATGGAAGTGAGAAAGTGGAAAGAAAAAATGTTCACCCAGTATATTACAATCTCGATACTAGCAGGTGCGTGATCTACACTGACGGCAATTAATTCGATTAATCAATAACGACCGTAGAAAACGCATCTACCTGTATTTGGAAGGTTTTTCATCTGGGTACAATATGCGCTGCAGAAAGAAGCAATTGGATCACTGGTTTAGGAGGGAATCATCAAAATTTAAAATGTCCTTCGGGAATAATGAATCGTTTTCCCGATACCAACACATTTATTTGTTCTAAATGAAAGCGTACAAAACAGTCAAACAGACAAACATTAAACTAAATTTTGGCAAGTTTGTGAAATAATCGAATCGGTAGTAGCGTTAACAAAATAAGTAGTAGCGTTATACTTGGGTGTGTACTAAGAGCAACATATTATTATGGGTATTAAATTTACGGTGACTGCCCGCCTTTACCTACTCTTATATAAATGTGCTACTACTTTGTAAATTCACAATGAATTTAAATGAAAATATTTTTAATCGACTAGTTATTGATTACTGTTACAGTTTCACAAACTTAATAAACGTAGTTGAGATTAATGTGGTTACAAATTACAGTGGCCTCGAGTGATTGTTTGCATATGGCAAGTAGGGGTCAGTCAGCATAATTAGAATTCACCTAAATGCTCCTTGCGGACACCATAGAATAACCAAATGATGTTCGTCTTAACAAACATATTAGTGGTTTTGGACTAAAAAAAAATTGTTTAGAACAGGAATCTAACCTGGATCGAGAAAATGGTTTTTGAACCTACGCGAAAAACATCCACGCAAAAGATTTGTGCGTCCAAATTGGAACCTCCGCAATATATCTTTTTGAAAAAGTGAAAGCAGCTCTACGCTGATTTTATCATTCAACGCTCTTACCGAGTGAACTATTTGAGTTCAAGTTCAAATGTTGAAAAGCTCATAAATGGAACTTTATGAGAAGAAATTAAATACTTAGACTAAAAACAATAGTTGTGTGAGTAAATTGAAACATGAATATATAAGAATACAAAAGTAACGTTTTCACATTCGAGGCTAGAATTTAGTTTTAAACACCACTGAGCAAAGTAATGTGTTTTTAATTTAACTATTAGTTCACCACATTAGTCACAGTCCATACAAAATTATCCGCACGTATCATAAAATGGTAAAGTTAAGTACCATGCACTATTAGAGCAACCTAGAAAGCAGCTGGGGCCTATGTGAGCAAAATCATTCTTTGAAACTGCATCGATGATTTTCTTTATTGGAAACATATATTTCAAAAGGACCGCCCGGTTGCGGTTTCACTTTGTCGCCTTTTGTTGGTCTTGCTGTTGCTGTTGCTGGTTTTGTTCTGGTGGCAAACATGAAAATGTAAAACGCTGACCAGACTGAGCAATTATTCCATGTTATAAGCCTATCTTATAACAATTTATAACTCTGTATTCTGAACAAGGTCTAATGATGGGTGCTTGTATACTTACTTGACGCGTCGGAGGGCAGCTATGCTGTTATTGATTTCGTAGCGGAAATTTATGATTGAATGTGTGCAACATTACTTTCCTTCCTTCGAGCTATAGCAAAACCTCTATTGACTGCACGACGATGTTTGCGTGAGAACACCAGTGGTGCTCCGCGTAAAACAGTCATTAAATTCGGATTGATTTCTGTTTACTTTAGGCCACCAGATTTGGCAGAAAAATAATGTTAATCCACAGGTAGCAGTAATAAACTTGCTCATTCCGTGCCCTTAGCGTGTTTTATATTCATAAATTATTTTCAGTCCATAGTTTTAGTAGCTAATTATTATAACAACACCTTTCCAGCTGGCAGAACTGTTTACACTTTTACCAATAAGGTTTACAAAAATGTGGTCACTCACAAAATACCATTGACTTTGGTGTGAGAGGTATATTTTCAACCAGTACGCCCTTAAATACCGAGTGCGTGTTTTTGGACATTCGGTTCTGTTTCAGTGTCCGGTTGACTGTTTGATGGCACAATATTTAAAAAAGATGGCATTGGCGTAGACAGATCCTCCGGAGGGTGCTTTTGTTGGAATTGTATTTTATGGAAATGTCGCCATTTGAAAGTCCAGAGTTTTCTCTAATTGTTCCCAATACTTTCCAATGCAGTTGCCGATCGTAAGCTCCACTACGATACCTTCCGAACAATAGTTTTACGCTCACGGGTACGTTTGAAGACACTGCACACAGTAGATTTAGCCAAATTCAACGCTGGATAAAATTGATGACAATGGTGAAAGACGCATGAATTATAAATGGATACCACGCCTTTTATCTGGGAAAGTGTAGAACCAACTACTGTGCATTATCTTTTTTCAATGGATGTTTAGAGGTATTCTGAGACGTTTATTTGGCCTTCGTAAACTCACCACGATGTTTGTTAATCGTTAACGTCTGTAAGTATCAGCGTTAACATCTTAAATGTATGAACATGTCAAATGCAACTGTTAATGAAAAACACCTTATAATTTCAAGTCTCTATTGTAATAACAATAATAAAATATAGACTTAAGACGTGAACGAATAATTACGACTAAAGCACGAAAATAAATATCGTTTTTGATTCAGTTACAACCTGGATCGGGAATGAATATTGGGTCGGCTTGTTGTGTGTTTTGCATCGGTGTGCATGTTTTTATTCGTAATGAGGTTTGCACTGACAATAAGTACGGTTATCGCAGGTTGGACCTGGTTTAAACCTAGGTTCAAAAACGAATACTATATAAGCCAAATTAGATTTAATCTGCTGTTGTTAAGATTTTCATGTGTAGCGTAGAGCGTAGCTCGTTGACCAGTTTTTAGAACAAAATTCAATAACTTTTTCTCTATGATAATCTGATGGTCATAAATTTAGTTCAAATGTTGAGATGAACAAATATTTTCTTTTAAAAAAGGGTCGACATATTTTACCATTTCACAGATATTCTGTGTTTTTCGTAAGGTTGTCGACTGGACCATAGCCCATAGCCAGAGTGAGTTAGTCAGGATATGAGACATGTTGAGCATGTCATATAATGAATCATTGTTTGGCGAAGATGTTGGATAGAAAATTAGAGAAAACATGGATTAATTTTAATATCTTCAGATCTGTTACCGTAATTTAATAAGCAGAGTCGGATTTTATTGACGTTTGCGCTCGCTACGTGGAAAATAAATCCAGGCATTTTATGTCACCCGATGCATTAGTATGAGCTTTATTCATGTTAGATTAAATTATTTAGTTTTTATTTATTTTATTTATTATTTCTAAGCCGAACTACTGACCTTTGCACTCACCCTTGTTCAATTCTACATTTCTCACCTTTGAACTCTATGAACTTTGAATACGATAGACAGTATTCAAGTGATAGCGTGAAGGACCAGCGTGAATTCACAATCAAAAAGGCTTGATTAAGTAGTGATTAAGTTAAAATCCGTTTCCGTTGAAAGTGAAACAATCCCACATTTTTTTTTTTTGGAAAGTGTGCGAAAGTGTGTAAGGTACAAACGTCTGTAAAAGGGCATCATCAATTGAATCCTTGAAATTTTAAGAGAAAAACTAACAAACGTTTGTTGGTCAGCTGCTCTCCAAGTGGTTTTGTGGATGACTTTGCGGGGAAAGAAGGTACATACTTCGAAATATTAAACCACGGAAGGTCGCAAAGTTCTCGCATCGATGGCCGTTATCGTTCGATGCGTTATTGTTACCAACGAATGAGAACCATGGTTTGACTCATTGTTGAGTGTAGTAATTTAGTAATTTTTTTTTATTTTTAGGCTTATTTTGATATATTTTTTTTTCATAAATTAAATATTAAACGTTCATCTGGAGCATTTTGAACATGTTTTGACAAAAACAAATCAAAACAAATGTAATGTTAATTAGAATATTAATTAGAATTAACATTAATCAGTAAATAAGCAAATGTTTATTTTCTGTGAATAAAAAACAAACGGCAAGGAACGCATTTAATACTGGATACACGAAATACAATGGCAGCAGGGTAAATGCACCCTTCTTTTTGGGGAAATGCTCCTTAAACTTTGGAAAAATGCACCTTAGATGTGTTTTCCCGGTAGAATGCATATCAGAGGTATTAACCTTCTGGTTAGCGCTTGCCGGTTGTTTTGAAGGGTCTTAAGTTTCTTCAAGATTGTATAGCGGAGCTGCGCTCCGCAATCTTCTAGGGAGTTTTGATGGGTTTAAATTTCATTTTGACGAGTCTTAATTTCGTTTTGACGACTCTTAAATTCAGAATCTTAAAAGCCGTCAAAACTATACAATCTTGAAGAAACTTAGGACCCGTCAAAACAACCGGCAAGCGCTAACCAGAAGGTTAATACCTCCGATTGCATTATACTGGGCAAACGCATCTTTCCACAAAAAGAAGGGTGCATTTACTCTTTGCCGAAATACAATACTCAACAAATCCACTAACACCTAGGCACCCAAGCAACTCAAACAAAATTTTTTTTTAGAATGACTTTTAATAGTTTGTTTTATAAATATAATATAAGTGTTTTGCCTAACATGTCACGTTCTGAGCAGTCTGAATCTTCCGTATTTTATAAGACCGATGGGCCAAACCAGTTTTCTCTGACTCTGATTAAGCTAAAAATACCCTTTCCACTGACTTGACGCATCTCGGCAGATGTCTGTTGGCAAGTGGCTTGTCAAAGTTTGTATTGGTGACTCCCGGAAAAGGTGAGCAGGAGACATAAAAAAGGGAAAGGAAAGAGAGGAGATATTTGAAGCAATCGGTCGTCGATTTCACAGCTCTGGTAAACTGTAGCCGCTATAGATACCAGCTTTTCCATACCAAGTAGCACACTGCGATCAAAACTAGTTGTAGTAACTTTATTATGAGTAACTCAAGTAACTTTATCTCAACCGAATGGAAATAAGTGTGCTACTAGGGATACCTTCTACGTCTTCAAAGTTGCGTGGTTGAAGCTCGTCGTAGATTTTCCTATCGCAACCTGCAATAAAGAAATAAAATCTATTCCTTTTCTTTTTCGCTTATATGTTTCAGCCGTTATTAGACCTTCGATGTACCTACACAACAGCGTCAATCATAAGATCATGCTACGGATTGTTTTTTTGGCTAAAAACTAAAGTTTTTAATAAAGTTCATAATTAAAAACGAATTGACAAACCCAATTGCAAATTCATTTGCAATCCAACCCTATTTATCCAAAACTAAAAAGAGGCTATTCCGTTGAAGCCAACTAATGTCTGACGAAACTTAAGAGGAATTTGAAAAAAAGCCAAACCTGTTTTGGGAAAACCAAGCTTAACGAACTAAAAAAGGATTTGGCTTTATCTAAACAGAAATCCGAATCGTTAGCATCAATATGCTGAGAATGTTACTTGCTGGCTCCTGAAGTCAATGTTACAAAGGTGCAGAAACCGTCATGAAAAATTTGCAAAATATTTTTCAACAAAGGATGATAATTGTTTCGGCCATGATATTGAAGGTCTATTAAAAAAAATTTAAGAGCCATATAACTCATCTGAATGGCGTCTACTCATCGACAGAAACAGGATGAGATTTAAGGTGGTTTTGCAACATTAAGAAAATCTCACGCTCTATATACCTGTTGCGCATGCCGTGATAAAACATATGAGTCATTCGCTTTGTTGCTTAAGCTGTTCAACTATATAACTGAAAAATCTGCTTCGATCTAAAGTTGTTGCAATGTTGACTGGGTTGCAACTTTTGAGTTTGATGTTCAAAAAAGGATAGTCGAGCTCGTAAGGAACATTACGTACAAACATTTTAGCCATGACGAACTAATGATAAAGTTGGATAATCAAACGTGAAGTGAAAGCGTCGTAGAGACAGAACAAGTTATGCTTCCTTCCTTACTTATAAAGCTCGGATGTTTTAAATACTATGTGAAGGCGTTGCAGAAAGAAGGGCAAATTTTTCAATCAGTACTGGTAAGTCTTACAGCCGTCACGAGACAATGATAAAACTGACCGTCTCACTATCACGAGAAGAAACGAACTATCATGAGTTTTCTCGCCATTCTTCAGTCACCATGCAATCATCTGATTTTCCCTCATACGATTTTGACTTCTAAATTTCTGACTAGTCTACATGAAACAAGCCAAGAAAGCATAAGTAATCGATAGAGTGAAAAATTTCATTCCAAGGTTTGCTGGGAAAATAACAATAATATCAATAAACGTGCTTGCAATTACGATGATCAAAACACAGTCACGTTCTATGATGACGAAAAAATCGATGACATTTTGAAGATAATCACAATCATCAATTCCTCACCCGATAAGATTTTCAGGCGCATTTCGGGACACATCATTTAAGATTTTTCGTTGGAAATGATCAGCGCTGGATCTAATACCTGAAACCAGGATTTCCTAATTTGTCGGACGCAAAAAATGGAGGTGTTTTCGTGGACCCTTAAATTGAAAAAAAAACTGAGGACGATCCAAAATTCTATACCGCATCGAAAGCATTTCCAGAATGTTATCACATTACTTGTAGGAAATACCAGAAATCCATATCGTAAGAAACTCATTGATGATTTACTTGAAAACTACGAGAAAATAGTTGAAAGTCTTCATTAATATAATTTTCAAATGATTCCAGCTAACTTGAATTCATTTTTATTTTCTCATGAAAATACAGGAATAATGATCTTCGCGCTACTTTATCATCAGCTTTGCATGGGTCTCTTCTCATTGTTCAATTCTGGGCAATGAGAGAGCGGACTCGCTTACAAAGGTGGGCGCTATAGAAGGCGTTATTTACGATCGATCAATCACCTACAATGATTTTTTCCCCTATTTTTCGAATTTTGTGTTTGTGTGGTTTTTTTCTCATAAATTTTCAAATCAAAAGGAAACCAATAGTTGTTATGACCATACGATTTATAATTTAAAAATTAACTTGGGTTTTTTTCTCATGATAACCTGGGTGATAAGACCGTCGAATATGGCAAACGTTTCCACTAACAGATGAATGTCAAAAATTGGCGGTATTATGGATTTTGGGACGAAGCAAAGGCGATTGTTATTGGTTTCTGGAAACCTCATAGATTAAGTGCTTTTATACTTGAACATTTTTAAAAGTATAAAAATTCAATAAAGATTGTACTCGAAAAAAAAATGCAACAAAAATGATCACCAAAAATTAATTTTAAGTGGGATGTTTTTGAAACTCAAAATGTGCAATACAGACAGAAGCGTCACCTGGAGGAGTTGGAGTGCAAAGAAATGGAGCAGCTGTATTGTTCTCAAGATACGCGTAAATTCTTCAAGAAGCTCAACGCATCCCGTAGAGGCTTCGGGCCTCGAGCCGAAATGTGTCGGGATAAACATGGAGCTATCTTAACAGTTGAACGTGATGTGATTGAAAGGTGGAAACAGCACTACGACGAACACCTGAATAGCGCAGAGGCAGTATAACAAGACAGCAGGAGGAATGGCTTCATCGGTATGGTGGACGAGGGTGACGTGCCAACGTGCCAAGTGAAGTTAAGGATACTATCAGACAGCTTAAGAATAACAATGCAGCTGGGAAGCGGAACTTATAAAAATGGGCCCGGATAAGTTGGCAACTTGCCTGCATCGACTGATCGTCAGGATCTGGGATACAGAACAACTACCGAAGGAGTGGAAAGAGGGAGTTATATGCCCAATATAGAAAAAGGGCAACAAGTTAGAATTTGAGAACTATCAAGCGATCACTCTTCTCAACGGGGCCTACAACATACTGTCCCATATTATCTTCCGTCGTCTATCACCGCTAGCAAGCAGATTTGTGGGAAGCTATCAAGCCGGTTTTGTGAACGGCCGATCAGCAACTGACCAAATCTTACGTTGCGGCAGATCCTCCAAAAGTGTCACATATATCAAGAGTTATGGAACATTATGGACGAGAACGTTTTTCCCGGGAAACTGACCAAAGAGGACCTGCAAGCAGGAGTCTTCGAACGACGCGTACTTAGAACCATCTTTGGTGATGTACGTGAAAACGGCAAATGGAAGAGAAGGATGAGCTCTATGGCGAACACAGTATCCAGAAAGTCGCTAAAGCTGGAAGGGTACAATGGGCGGGACATGTTGTAAGAATGTCGGACAACAACCCCGCAAAAATGGTGTGTGCCTCGAATTCGTCCGGTACAAGACGCAGAGGAGCGCAGTGAGGTAGGTGGGTCAACAAGTGGTGCAAGACCCTGGAAATGTAAAACATTCGAGGAACTGGAGACAAGCAGCCCTCAATCTAGTTTTATGAAGAAATATCGTGACGCAGGTGCGGTCCTAATAGCACGTTGGACCAGCATATGTAAGTAAGTAAGAATTTTTGAAACTCTCAGGGTTTATTTCCTGACACATAATAGCTATGATTTTGCAAAGTTGGTTTATTCGACCTCCACTCCTAGGTTAAATGCCAGCATCTTGGACTTAACGCTACCCATCAAATCCTGTGCAACACTTGCACCATCTTTCATACACACTTTCATCCACTCTTTCCACCTTCCCTACCCTTCTCTTTCCGGAGCTTGCCCTTCATAATCGCCCAGAATTTTTCTATTGGGTGAAGTTCTGTCAAGTTTGGCGGATTTGCTTCCTTTGGCACAAGAACAACATCGTTCGTTTCGTACAACTCCATCACCGATTTCGCGTAATGTTACAAAACAGTGTGCCGGACCGGAGGAAGGGCAACAGGCGCTTTTGGAGGCATTTTTTTTGCTTCTTTTCGGGACATAACCCAATAATTTGATCTATTGTAGTATATCCCGTATCCTTTGTTTAGAGCATGTCGAGTTACTTTGTCACTATTGAGAAATGAGGAAGTATTCGGTGTTGTTACAGTTGTCATTGTTTGTTTTGTTGGCAATGAATCGAGTTGTTTTGAAAGTTTCCGCTATTTAAACCCTTTGTGAGTGAGAGCACTCTTCAAAGGCACGCCCTTTTATCAGTCAAAACCGGATGCATTGCAAACAAAACAAATAATGACTGACCATGCATCAGAACAGGATTACGGGTTCTGTAGGCATTCTTCTTTATATATTTGGCCGTTGATGGTGCCGGTCGTAATGTACGTCTTGCTGAATTTTCCGCACCCACAGATCGCCTGTCACACCCAGTTGTTCTTGGCAAATCTGTCGACCTTCTTCTTTCGGAACATCTCCGGAAGATCAAAGCGAGACTTGCCGACGAAAAACTCCAGGCCGGGAATCTGCTTGGCGTCCGCTTAAATATACGTCTCGTCATTCATTACGATGCATTTCGGCTGCACCAACTACTCACGGTACAGCTTCCTGGCGCGGGATTTATAAATGCTTAAAGGGTGTCCACAGTTAAATTGCAAAACTTTCAATAAGCTGTTACATTTTGCCATTTGGGTTGATTTCAACGAAATTTTGGGTGAAATGACCTCAGTGTGTATTGTTTACATTGCGTGAGTTTCATTGTGAAATGTGTCGTAGTTTTGAAAATGGATCACCCGATCACCCCACTGAAATCAACACCCCTGTCGGTGCGGCCGTTGACTTTTTAGAGCTACCAAGTGAAGAAGTAAGAAAAGGTTTGTCGGATCTAGACTCAAGCAAATCAGCAGGACCCGACAGGTTGCCAGCTAAGGTTCTGAAGGAATTCAAGGATGAGCTCGTCGACCCTTGACCATTCTTTTTAACGCTTCTCTTTCGTCTGGTTATTTCCCGCCTATATGGAAAATATCTCATATAACGCCTATTCATAAAAAAGGATCCCGTTCTGACGCTGAAAACTACCGGGGCGTAGCTATTCAGTCCGCGATGCCAAAACTGTTCGAGCAACTTGTTTACTCCCATCTTTATGAACGAATCAACGATCGTGTTTCAACTGCACAGCATGGGTTCCTAAAAAGAAAGTCAGTTGTGACGAACCTGGGTGAATTCACTTCCATGGTGACTGATTATATATCAAAGGGGTATCAAGTTGACTGCGTATATACGGATATGAGTAAGGCTTTCGATGTGGTGGGAATAGATAGCATAATGCGTGCTGCAGCTGATTTCGATATCGGCGGCATGTTGTTTGAATGGATCAAGTCATATCTTCAGGAGAGAATACAGTTCGTCAGAGTGCTCAACAATGCATCTGGTACCTTTGTCGTACGTTCAGGAGTTCCACAGGGTAGCCACCTAGGCCCGCTGCTTTTTGTCATGGTTATGAGTAAGCTGCCGTCATTCATGACAAAAGCAATAGTGCTCATCTATGCAGATGATGTGAAAATTTTCCTACCGGTGAAAATAGCCGATGACTGCCTTTTGCTCCAACAGGATTTAAACAATTTTGTTAGGTTTGTCGGTGAAAACGGACTTAGCATAAACCCAAGCAAATGCTCCGTTATGACGTACACCAGGAGAGTTCAACCAATCATTTGCAACTACACATTGGAGAATTCGATCCTGCAACGAGCTGAGAGTATTTGGGACTTGGGAGTAACGATGGACCAGTCCCTAACATTTAATGATCACATCAACAATGTTATTAAGGAATCGTTGCCTCTTTGCACTCACTAGACGTTTCGGGCGAGAATTTACTGATCCCTATGCAACCTTACAATATACATCAGCCTCGTTAGGACTAAACTCGACTTCGCGAGTGTGATATGGCGACCACAGTACGAAGTGCATATCCAAAGGCTAGAGGGAGTTCAGAAAAAGTTCCTGAAATTTGCTTTGAGGAATCTTGGATGGAGTGGAGAACGGTTGCCAGCATACGAAGACCTCTGCTGTCTGGTTGACATTGACACAATCAGTAGTAGACACAAAATCGCCGACACAGTATTCTTCTGCAATATATTAAGTGGGCGGATTCAGAGTTCGTTGCTTTACGATCGACTCAGCTTCAATACCAGCCCGGTTTCTCTACGTCGACGAAGGGTATTCGATCCTCCATTGCGGTCAAGAAACTACACGCAGCACGAGCCTACAAGCAGATTTATGAATGAGTTCAACAGACTACAGGATGTAATTTCTATTAATATGACAACAGAAGTAATTCGTGGTAGACTAAGACTATATTTTAGAGGCCAACTAAGTGTGTAATGTGTAAAATATGTATGTCGTATTCTAATTTTAAGAAGGGTAACGGGCTTACAGCCTATAGTCCAAATACAAATACAAATTTAATTATTTATTATGTATAATCGGCATTATGGGTGCATTTTTTGTGTATTCAAATTAAAAGTTTTCATCTGACAATAAACTGCTTTATCAATCAGCTACATTTGTATAGAACGCGCATTGTTTAAATACCTAGATATCGAGATAACCATAATTACCAACTTACCCATTCGAACAACTTGCCCCGCTAGACCCTACAAGTTAAGACACCAGGCGTCTATACGACTGCATTTATTTTTGCGTATTTTTTTCCTCTGGGGGGTGGGGGGCGGCCGCCTTTATTTTTTGAGTATTTTTTAATAATTTCTTTGGGGAGGGGTGGTGGCGTTCTGAGGGAAATATTTGTTTGAGAAAGGGGGGATTTTTTTTTTTCATTTAAATTTAAAATTAAAAATTGGTTATTATTTTATTTTTTTTTCCGTTGCGCTAAACTTGTCGGCTTGACGAGCCGCAAGGACTCAGTAGGGATTATTGGTTAAGACCCGAAGCTAAGAGTCAGTTCCATTGTGGAAATATCATATCAAGTAGTTTTTCTACCTGTTACAGAGGATCGTGTGCCTGGAGGTCACATTGAGAATTTTACTATTCACATTAGGTTCGTAGTAGCAGCGCGCTTTGGGATCATCCTTGCCTTAGATCCATCCTAATAACATGGAAGAACAAATAGAGGCATAATACATTTTTTATCTTTTTTTGTTGTTATGATATGATAGTATATTATTGCATATAAATTGGTTTCGGGTTATCGAAATTTGGGATGTACTGTCTTTTGCATGATGTATTTCAGGTCTTCCAGGTCATCAGGTTTTGTAAAATAATTTAAAATTTAAAATTCATTTTTTCTTCTCATGGCTGTCATACATAGTCTAAATTTTCTGGTTCATAATAGATTTGCAAGTTTGTCTACAATTGCAACAAAACAGCAGTGGGCACTCATGTAATTTTCAGTTCATATTATGATATCCCTTCACTGAATATATTATCTTATATGACATTGTGTATTCATTACCATTACCATTCATCTCTATCATCATCATTTTTATTTTTATCATTACTTGTGTTTTCGTGATTTATATATTAACATAAAAATAATTTTATAATTTTTATGTTATAAGTTATACATACTTTTAATAATTATATCTTATATGTCCAATTTTCATTTTGATCCTGTCTTCTCCCCTTATGATTAAGAAGTATCTAGTGCCGTGAATACAAGAAGCTGCAACAGAATCTGTGGTAGGCTTTTGCACTTATTACTGAATGAATTTTTCATTTCCGGTTTGCCAATGGACATTTTACAAAAACTGAGCTGATCGGATTCATGTAGTGCGGTGTGCCATTTTGCTAGTGTATGATTTTACAGTTCAATCTTTGTCATTACCTTATCATAACTCACAATATCATTATATTTGATAATATTGTTTTATTGATTTTACTTCATAGATGATTTAAATATTATTTATTGTTTTTCTATGTCCATTTGTCTTTAACTCCCTTTCAATTAAATTTTCCCTGTTTTCTTACTCAGGAGCAATAACTATTAGGTCAGCAAAAATAAAAGCGAATTGCCGTTATAAAATTAGCATCAAGCAGCAAATAGTGACCATGGCAACAATAAATTAAAATGTATAAATGTTAGTTTTGTAAACTTTCAATAGATTTAACAAACTTTTGCAGGATATCTCCAATCAAGATTTTGGTGAACTGCTGCTATCGCTGAAAACAACGAAATGTGCTTAAGCACGGAACCACAGAACTCTACACTTAAATAATTAACAACATTTCTTGCATTTCAGGAACAACCGAATGAATATCATATATAAAAGATACGAATGCTTGTAGTATTTTTCATTTACATAAATATATACACTATTATATGAATAGTTCATGGGCATGGGAGGGACCATTAGGGCACCCGATTGAAGCACTCTGGATGAGGAGAGTGGGAATGTCAACTCCCCATTGCTAACAGTTTGTGAATAGAGGGCGGTTTCTTCTCCCCGCCCATTGGGGCATCCTCATGTTAGATAGCTCGCTCTTATGACCAATTGTTCAATCTTATTGTTGGAACGAGATTCTTTACATCCCTGTGGAAACGTATAAGTGATGTTGCCTATAGATCCACCCAACCCGTTTTTGGCCCTTCATACAATGGCATGATTAGGATAATCAGAGGTTATTAAAGCATGATCAAGTCTAACAGAGAGGAGAGCCCATTGCTGTCGGACTTAGTTTCCGTGCTACAATGGGTAGTAGTACATATCATACATCAAACATCATATAACTTGATTGTTTTCTATTATATTTTCATGAAAAACAAATTGTTTCAAAAATGGTATTATACATAAGTTGCACCTGAGCTAAACATGTTTTTTCGCGTACACTTCTTCAGAATACGGAAATATATACCAGTATATTTGTAAACAAAGTCAAAGTTGGATTGACAAATGCAGGTAGAAGTATTAAAGTACATGTAATTGTTATTTTAAGTTACTTTAAACACAACATTGTTAGTTGATTATAACCTAAGAGAATGTTATATTAATGACCTATTTCCAATTAAGAAATCCGTAAAAGACAGTACACTTTCAGTGCACTTTAAAGGGTCACACATTGATGCGAGAGGCTAAATCAATAATCTTTTTCATTTTTTCGATAGAGGTACTGAGAATAATTGTTATAAATGGCAAGACTTATTTGAATGAAGTTCGGTTTCATTTCAAAACTTCCCACAGCCTACGGGTGCATGAAACACTTGTGCCCTACTAATAATTTTGCATTATATTGAAAGCAACATTTCTTGTTCTATTGAATACAACGCAATGTAAAAGTTCAAGATGGACCATCATTACTGCCTTTGGAGACAAGAAAATGATAAATGTCGTGTCAAACCAAAAGCAAAAACGTTTGAGAAGAAAGTCCCCCACTGTTTTAACCACAAGACACAACCATATATCACATAATATGACCACTTGCGGTACGTATACATTTGTTCAATTCCAGGTGATGACCATCATGTTTGCCAACATGATGTTAAACGCAATACGTGAAGTACCCTTAAAACAGAAGCAAATGCTATGGGAAAATATGACAATATAAACTATTATGCTTCATTTTGGTCAATAGCCGTTATGAAATGTCATGAATAGATATGGGGTGGTTAGTCAGTAGGATTGATAAAACATCGTAGATCATATAGGTTCAGAGCCCAGCACGACATGACAATATTAAACCTATTTTCTTTGCAGTAATGCGCGTAATGCGTATAATGTAGAGAAGAACACTGAACGATCGATTGCCTAGCATAGAAAATTGTGTCACTTCAGCACTGAAGAATTTCACATAAAAACAACATTATTGCTCTCTTTTCCAAATTAAACCTAGAGGAGCAGATGCCTTTTCTAAGCGATTAACTGCGACTATGCATGAAAATTCCTCGATCTAATTCAAGCATCCTCAAAGCAGATTCTTCAAAATTTAGCGTATCCGTGCCTTTAACCCTCAACTATTTCGTTCCCCTTCAATAATGTGTAGGCTTCCACTGTTCTCTTACCTACAGCGAACACTTGTTGTTTGCACGGTTCAAGTACATGTGTATCGTTTTCATCACAGACGGTGTTGAGATCCAGACCAGTCAATTTAGTTATGCCCATCGAATCTGAATGTTAGAGAGGGTCTTTTTACCAACTTCCAGCATCGTCGTTCGAAAATGTTTAGGGAGGCGCGGTACATTCACGGGCAAGTGAGAAGCTGAATTTGTTAATTCAAATTTATTTGTAAACACCATCGAACCGTCAACCGCATGGGGAATGTCCTTGTCTGCTTGCTTTATCATTCACATCAACAGTGTACTTCACTGTATCGAAAGAGAAGCATCATCAACTTTACTCTTCATGCTGAAGAGGCTAGGATATCGAATACAATTGGTTCCGATAGACTATGAACATGTGTTATATGCCTTCGATTGATGCACAGTGCAATTTTCGCAGGCATCGCAACATTCAACTATAGTTAACTGATGGATGTAAAACGCCTAGAATAAAATTTCAGTTGAGTATTATAATACCAGCTTTTAATCATGAGCAATTTTCATTTTCTTTGCTCCAATTTTACACTTTCCATAAAACATTTTGCGAGCCGGATATTTTTACCCTTTCTTGCAAGACAAGACAAATTTTGCATTGTTGTTTGTACGAAAAAGTTTGTTAACGAAATTTAATAAATGAAATCTATAAAGAAATAAAGAAATAAATAAAATTACTAAGGGTATTTGTTCCCATTTTTATCTCATTGTTTCTTAATTCATCCAACGCTGATCTATGGTTTGGTGTGAACATAGATTGGTTACTATTTGGAATAATGTTTGTTAAGGTTTAATAACAGATACAAACAAAACAAACAAAATCAGCTTTTTTTTTGTTTAAATGTTAGATGGATTGTGATGTTACGAAATAAAAAAAAGAGCATGTACCCCATACAGCTATAAGGACATAGTCCCTATCACTTCGAAGTTTTCTGAGCACAAACCTCAAATAATATTAGGACCTCCGGCATGAAATTTTCATGAATTGTTTGATCCATTGGTTAGCAATTTCAGCGTTGTTTGTTTTGTGCTGTTTGTGATTTTTGGTCTCAAAAATCGTGAAGAGATAATTAACGTAGCCTATTAATCATATATAAAAAGGACTCCCTCCAGTTTCACCTTAAAAGAACTAACTTCTAAGAGAGCTCAGTATTTTTTTTTTTAAATCAGTACTTCTATGCCCAGAGAGAGGTTGATATTAGAATATTACACATTCGAATTTTGAGCTCGGTTACTTTTTACCGGCGGCCTACATAGATTTGTTATTCGGTACACTTCATAATCTGATTTGCTAGACTCTGGTTAGTCATTTACTGAACTTTAGTAAGTGTCAGAAAAAACTCAAAATCGAATACCGAATATACCGGGCCAGCTCAGCTGTTGGAAATTCTATAACCGAGCCCAGTAATGTAAGTTGAGTGTGCAATTACAGAAATAGTGTTGAAACTGAGTTGAATATAAAACGATATGAGAGCAACGAAAAAATAAACAAATTAATTGTCATTGAAACATGTATAACTGATTACATTTTCATATTCTGCCACAGCAATTCAGCAGCCTACAATAAAAACAGGAAAATGTTAAGTAAAACTCACTTGATCACTTTCCAATTCAATAAAAAATTAAGAACTGAAACACTTTTTCAAACTATCACTAATACATGCGAGCAAAATTCCGTTAAATTCCAATAGAAAAAGCATATCTTTTGACAGAGAGGCCTATTTTGTCTGTGACTTACAGACTTCGCAAATTTGATTACAATTATAACCGTTCTACTAATACGCTCGTAATAGTTTAAAAAAAAAGCAAAACATCTACAAGAATTTTGTTTACCTTTTACGCACGGCTTGTTTTCGTTGATATTTCGGAGTAGTGATTAAAATGTACTATATGTTCACTTGTTCTCAGTTATGTAAAAAAGTTATAGCATTTTAATAAGAAATTCCGCATCATTGACCCTGACACCCAAAGAAGGTTAAGCAGTAGCAAATGCAGTGGGCTTCTTATATTGCTCCATAGATCGACGATTAGGTGTAACTTCAGGGTGACTGATTCAGAGTGATGATTATTCAACAGCTGACTCAGTTTAATTTCTAAGCATTCAACACAGTTTATTTAACCGTTCCCGCCAAACTTTTAATAACCTCATGCAATCAAAACATTTTGAAGCATATATCAGGTATATAATAACGTGTTTTAAACCATGTGAAGTTCGATTAGAAATAGTGCAAAAAAGTTTTTTCTGCATTTTCTTAGTTAATCAGCATCCTTACTATCGTCTTATAAAGCACTGCTCTTATGTTATGCTCATTAGACATTCGATTCTTTAAAGAGCGACGAGGTTTTTCCAGTCTCTCCTTTATTCACAATATTGTTTCACATCACTTGGCACAATTTACAATCAACTGAATTAATAATATCTCGTAGTAACTTAAGACAATATTTTATTGGAATCTGTGCGACCACAGAAATTGGTTGACGAAATAATTAGATAGAAAAGTTGTAATATCCTTGTTTATCAACCGATTTGATTGTGATAAAAAACTTTGGACCGGGAAGCTCACAGACTCACACACTCAGGGTTTCCTTGTAGGTTTTGAGCACACGACAAACTGTTGTTTTCGGCATCTTCAGCACTTTAGCCAGCTTGGAACATTACCACTCCGGGTTCTCCAGGTATTTGTGCCCAAAATTTTTTTTTCTTTCGAGTTCCATTTGACGCTATTTCTGAACGCGATCGACTACTTTTATCAAACTTGCATCAGTTGTTCTCTACGGAAGTGTAAAACAAACAGTCAAAGATTTTCGATTCCCAACACGAGGGACGTGCTAGCCGCGTGTGAGGGGCGTTCCAATGTACTTTTAGTCAGCCTTTAACCTGTAAAATACCCAAAAGGGGTATGTCTTGATGCCTGGTAAAAACGCAGGGAACATTGTTATTTTCCGTATTGTCGTGGCAATGTCAAAAAATTATAAGCAATCTTAATGGGAACATGGAAAGACAAGTAATTATTAAATTATGATGACCTGCGTCTGAATTAAAGTTTATTCCGTGCCCGTTGAGATACAGGCCTTGTGAACAACTCTACGTTTACACCCTCGGAATGCGTTAAATTCATTCCGATGGACCCTGATAATTGTATGACAGTTTATGTTTACGATGAGCTTTGGAGTGGACTTAGTTATTTTCTTCTATTCCTTTATAATTGTTTATCATTTGGCAGATTTGCGTGTTTCCCAAGACTCCTGTGTACAAGGAACTTAGAAACGCTGCAAGTAGTAGACAATATACGCGTATATGTTAATAAGGTAATTAAAATCTACTAGCTCAACCCACTCAAATCTCTCCAAGAGGATTCCGTTAAGAGGTGCGACAAAAATTAAAAGAATTGATTCTCTCTTATTAACTGCTCTCCATTTACAATTTTTGTTATTTCCTTGCATTTTTGATTTTGTGGCAAACATCAATCACAAATGCCGCCGGTGAAATTTATTTCAACAACAATTCAAGGACTAGACTATGATGATTAAAATTTCGACTTTGTGGCAGCGGCAGAATTGATTTTTGTTTTCATATGCTTACTGCCGTTAAATTTTTTTTCCTGGCGATGTAGAGCGAATAACACATGGGCGGTTTTTTTTTAAAACTATGAAAGCGATTTTTGGTGCTGTTTCGATTTCTCACTCTCGGTTGGACGTTCTCTTGCAGACGCAAGTAACATTGATAGGCTATATAGGCGGCTTGTGGTAAACAACAAAGGTATCCGCAGCAATCGCCAACTCATCTAGTAATAATATTTCTTCCAACGTCATTATATTTCCTAGCAATGAATTGTCATGTATGGCTGCATGGTGACTTTGTAACAATTTTCGATTCACTTTGTTTGGCTTTTTTATTACACATATATTATGCATTCACTGAAGTATTGACAAAGCAAAAAGCAGAACAAAAAAAAAATATATATATATATATATACAATATAAACTGAAACTACTACACAATTATAAAATTGAATCGATGTACGGTATGTAATGTTAGCCTAGCTCCCTCATTCGGTCTATGTACCAAATATGTCATAAATCCAGCGATAATTGGTAAATTTATGTTGGTATCGTGATGATAGATTTATTTAAAAAAAAATTCCCTTAACTTTCTAGTCACCATGGCTACACTGGTTAAGCTGAACAAATAATCTTCATGATCTTCAAATGAATTAAATATGGCAAAATTGAACCGATATGCTTAGTGATGCATCCTAGACATACACACTCTTAGAAAAAATCATGTAAATTTAAGTCTACTTGTATGCACATAAAAGGAGCGGCCTGGTAGAGAGAAAATTGCGTCTGTTCTTTAATTACAAGACCATAAAAACTGGAAATAATAACTCAGGTGACATGGGGTAAAATTTGGTGAAGAAAACAAAATGTCATTTTTTTAGTTCTGGTGAAGGTAAAAAAAAAAAAAATTTTGTTGGGGGGGGGTTGAAAAAATCACACACTTAGAAAATATCATGTAAATTTAAGTCTGCTTGGATGCACATAAAAGGAGCGACCCGTTAGACATAAATTTACATCTGTTTTCCAAATTACATGACAGTAAAAACTCTAAATTGTAATTTGCATGTCATGTAAAAATAAGACATGTAACATGGAATCAAATATTGTAATGCTCTAATCCTTAATTTGCGATACGTTTCATGCAATATGATTATTTTCTATTGATTTTGAATGATCTAATCATACTAAAGGTTTAAAAATAAGGATAAGATAAGGCACGCAAAAACTGAGTACAGCCATTTGTTTTTGGAAGTATTACAGTACTTTTTTGACGAAAAAGCAAAGCGTTTCGAAAAAATTATAAACTTTTATTATTCGTCGATCATTAACATATTAAATCATCACAACGAAAGATTCTATAAATCTGCAAATGAAGTGCACTTAATTTCTTTAAAAATCCGAGGTTTTGCTAATTAAGCTTCTGAAAGATTCACTAATAGTCGGCCTAATAGTGCCATGGAACGATTTTAGTCCATGAAAAGAGTTCTTCATCTTCTGGAAACTATGATCCTCAAGCCGGACAAGGATTCACACTCCTTCACAATCTCAAAAGATTTCATGGCCGTTATCTCCGACTTCTCATGATAAAAGGAAATTCAGTAAACTCTTTTGCTGTTTTAATTGTTGCATAAGGTTTGCATTATCAGTATTTGAAAATGCAAGAAAGTGATTGTCTCTGTGCTGCGATTTGCACTCCAACGTATGTCAAATAAATGGTGGACAAACTTATAACGACGTGTGAAATCGCCTACGATAGAAGTTTGACTGCGTGGTGTGCATGACGCTTACACCAAAATCAACGGGCGAGTTAATCTTGAGAATCGTAACATTCTGTCCTCCTTCTGTTTTTCACAGCATTAATAACTTAACTTTAATGTCAACACATATATTTCAGAACACATCCTTATGAACTCAAAATTCAGTAATTTTTACATTTAAGTCTTAAAATATTTACGGGTCATAAGGATTACGTCACGCGTAAAATCCATTATTTTTAAGAGTGTACACACTACCAAAATGTATGAAATTTTGGTAGGAAAAATTTTTGGTTTTTTTTTGTGATTCCCCTGAGACCGACACGTGCAAGCGTCCTTTAGCACATAAGAATGAGTTGAAAAAGATGAGAAAATAAATTCAATCAAACACATCTTTTGTCGAATTGCGTATGCATCAGTTTCATGAGACATAATTTTACACGAAATCTGTCTTTACGTTCCCCGACTTTTTAAAAACATGAATCACGTGTCGTGTAAAGTTCATAATTTCTAAGTGTGTATATAACATTATTGGCAATGATCCTTGCGCTGAACTGACCGGCTTGACGTGCCTCAAGGGCTCAGTAGGAATTCTTTGTCAAGCCCCGAAGCTACGAGTCAGTTCCATTGTGGTTATGTCACATTAATAAGTTTTTCTACTGTATTTATCTACTAGCTTTTTTGTATAATTACGGTAGTAACATTTGAGATTCAGATGGTTCATTTCATTAATTAAAATGACTGTAGTACCTGTGAGGTTCACTACGGGTGATTTTTGCGATGCAGGGAGGAGGAGCAGCGTATCGAATCATCCGGATCATCCAGGGAATTCCCAAATATTGTGTAACAGCTTCAGGTTTTGTTTTCCCTCGTTGCTATGACACATTGTCTAAACTTTGAGGTTCATGATGGATGCGCGGGTCCATCTGTAGTTGCGGCAGGAGCACAGTCTGCGGACATGCAGTCATTGCCAATGGAATTGTTATTATCATTTTATATTATATCATCTCTGCACAATATTTTGTATGCTATTTCCAGCTTTGCATTTATGCATCTCTGTTAGTTTTAGCGTACCTTGATTAGATATTTCATTTATTTCAGAAATCATCAAACCTGGCTATTCGATCATTCAAATTGCTACCCTTTAAAAAATAAAAAGAACGACAGAAAGACTACTTTTCAGAACATGTCTTCTAGAATAATCTGTTGATTTACTGAAAAACAATCAAATCAACAAGGAGTTTTCATAGGGGCCAGTGTCGCAGGCGTAGCACAATATTAGTAGACAGTGCGACCCATGTAAGGTAGTATACTGAAATGTTACCCTACCACGAAAAATGCAAGTTTTTTTTTCCTCTGTTCGGGACATAAACCACTGCGACCAGTAATTTGATCTATTGTAGTATATCCCGTATCCTTAGTTTAGTGCATGTCGAGTTACTTCATCACTATTGAGAAATAATGAAGTAGTCGGTGTTTTTTTTACAGTTATCTTTGTTTGTTTTGTTGGCAATGAATCGACTTTTATTGAAAGTTTCCGCTATTTAAACCCTTTGTGAGTGACAGCATTCTTCAAAGGCGCGCCCCTTTATCAGTCAAAACCGGATTCATGGCAAACAAAACAAACAATGACTCCGATACTGACCATGCATCAGAACCCTAGTAATAACTAATTCAAACTATTGAACATTAAATAGAAAATGAGAATTCACATAAATGAAGACTAACCATGTTTTCCTTATTCCAAGCTCATCCTCGGTGGCACAATCCGAGTATTGTCACTTTTCACAAGGCATAAAATGTAATAAGGACTAATATGTGTTCCTCTGACTACAAAAACAAATATGTTCCCTACTTTGAATTAATTCAGGTTCGGTGGTAGATCTGATACCCCGTAACGCACCATGAGAAGGTGATCTAGCAGCGTTACGGGTCAATAGTTTTGAATTGTTTTTTTTTCCCTCGTGGCTATGATAATGCAAGTCCGTTTACAATTGCTGCAGGACCACAATCTGCAAACATGCAGTCATTATTAATATAATTGTTATTATTATATTATTTATTAACATCCCTTCACAATATTTTTTATGCTATTTTCAGCTTCGCATTTAAGCGTCATACATCATCATGCTACAGAGGATCGTGTGCCTGGAGGTCACATTGAGAATTTTACTATTCACATAAGGTTCGTAGTTGCAGCGCGCTTTGGGATTATCTTTGCCTTAGGTCCATCCTAATAACATGGAAGGACATTACGAGAAATAGCGGCAAAATACATTTTTTTTTATCTCTTTTCATTGTTATGAATGATAGTATATTATTACATATGAATTGATTCCATGTTATCAAAATTTGGGATGTACTGTCTTTTGCATGGTGTATTTCAGGTCTTCCAGATCATCAGGTATTGTAAAATAATTTAAAATTTAAAATTCATTTTTTTTCTCATGGCTGTCATACATTGTCTACATTTTATGGTTCATAATGGATTTGCAAATTTTTCTACAATTGAAAAAAAAAGCAGTCGACACACAAGTAATTTTCAGTTTTAAATGTTAACATAAAAATAATTTTATAATTTTTATTTAATAGGTTATATATACTTTTATTTATTATGTCTTATACGTCCAATTTTTATTTTGATCCGTTCCTCTCCTCTTATGATTAAGAAGTATCTAGCGCCTTGAATACAAGAAGCTGCAACAGAATCTGTGGTAAGTTTTTGCACTTATTACTGAATTTACTTTTCATTTCCGGCTTGCAAATGGACATTTTACCAAATCTGAGTTGAACGGATTCAAGCAGTGTGGTGTGCCATTTGGCTAGTGTATGATTTTACAGTTCAATCTTTGTCATTACCTTATCATAACTCACAATATCATTATATTTGATAATATTGTTTTATTGATTTTACTTCATAGATGATTTAAATATTATTTATTGTTTTTCCATGTCCATTTGTCTTTAACTCCCTTTCAATTAAATTTTCCCTGTTATCCTAGCTCAGGAGCATTAACTATTAGGCCAGCAAAAATAAAAGCGGATTGTTGTTACAAAATCCAGTGACCCAGTGCCAAGTGACCATGGCAACAGTAAATTAAAATGTATAAATGTTAGTTTTGTAAACATTCCATAGATTTAACAAACTTTGGCAGGATACCTCAAATCAAAATTTTGTTGAACTGCTGCTATCGCTGAAAAAAACGAAACGTGCTTAAGCGCGGAACCACAGAACTCTACACTTAAATACCTTACAACACTTCTTGCATTTCAGGAACAACCGAATGAATATCATATATAAAAGATACGAAGGCTTGTAGTATTTTTCATTTACATAAATATATACACTATTATATGAATAGTTCATGGGCATGGGAGGGACCATTAGAGCACCCGATTGAAGCTTTCTGGATGAGGAGAGTGGGAATGTCAACTCCCCATTGCTAACAGTTTGTGAATAGAGGGCGGTTTCTTCTCCCCGCCCATTGGGGCATCCTCATGTTAGATAGCTCGCTCTTATGACCAATTGTTCAATCTTATTGTTGGAACGAGATTCTTTACATCCCTGTGGAAACGTATAAGTGATGTTGCCTATAGATCCACCCAACCCGTTTTTGGCCCTTCATACAATGGCATGATTAGGATAATCAGTGGTTATTAAAGCTCAAGTCAAGTCTAATAGAGAGGAGAGCCCATTGCTATCGAACTTAGTTTCCGTGCTACAATGGGTGGTAGTAGATATTAGATCATGAACAAGGAGAGACGCATATTTGCTGTTGCAGAACAAAATATTCAGATAAATAAACGATGCTATATCTGAGAATGGATGTACAAATATAGAAATGATGTTCTAAACTTTTCAGGCTATATCAGGACGATTCAGGAAGCCCTTGCACTCGGTTTAGCGTGCCGAAAGGGTTCAACAGGTGTTTTTGTGATTAATATGTTAACATAGGAAGAATATTATAGTTTGTTCTAGTAGGTTGCGGATACTTTTAGTTGCTTTGTCTTATAGCTCCAATTGTCATTATGATACCTTCTTCGCCTCTGGTGATTTGGACGTGTCTGGTGCCTTGAATGCAGGAGGTTGCAAAGGAGTCTGTGATGGGGTTTTGCACTTATTATTGATTGTATTTTTCACTACCGATTTGCAAATGGACATTTTACCAAACTCGAGCGGATTGGTTTCATGCAACGCTGTATACATTTAGCTAGTGTCTGATTTTACAGTTCAATCATTGTCATTACTTTATCATTACTCACAATATTATTATAATTGACAGTTTTTATTTTATTGAGTTTACTTCAAAGATGCGGTTATAAAACCAGCATCAAGCAGCAAATAGTGACCAGTAAATAAGAGTAAATAAAATGATTAAATTTTAATGGATTTAACAGACTTTTGCAGGATTCCTCAAATCGAGATTTTGGTGAATTGCAGCTATCGCTGAAAACGAACGAAAACGTGCTTAAGCGCGGAACCACAGAACTCTACACTTTAAAACTATACAACATTCCTTGCATTTCAGGATCAACCGGAGGAAGATCATATATAATAGATACGAATGCTTGTAGTAATTTTCATTTACATAAATATATACACTATTATATAAATATTTAATGGGAACGGGAGGGACCATCAGGGCACCCGATTGAAGCACTCTGGATGGAGAGAGTGGGAATGCCAACTCCCCATTGATAACAGTTTGTGAATAGAGGGCGGGCTCTTCTCCCCACCCATTGGGGCATCCTCATGTTAGATAGCTCGCTCTTATGACCAATTGTTCAATCTTGTTGTTGGAAGAAGATTCTTTTATCCCTGTGGATACGTATAGGTGATGTGTCCTATCGATCCACCCAACCCTTTTTGGCCCTTCATACAATGGCATGATTAGGATAATCAGTGGTTATTAAAGCTTGATCAAGTCTAACAGAGAGGAGAGCCCATTGCTGTCGGACTTAGTTTCCGTGCTACAATGGGTGGTAGTACATATCATACATCATACACAATGGGTGGTAGTAGATATTATACATCATACAGTTTCGCAGGCGTGTCCGATGGCTTCTTTCGCGGGTTTCTCATGAGTGCTGACTTAATCATAGTAAATTAACACGATGATTGTACAGAAGAGGAGTTTCCCTTTACAATAGAAGTGGTAGTTTACTTGAGCGAGTTTGCATTTTCGGGAGGTTTGCGGAGGAGGCCATTGTTTGTTTTTGCGATCAAAAGAAAGCTGTTTTCTTCTACCTACTGTCGATGGTCGAAGGTGTTTCAATGGCGTTTTAATGTGATGTGCTGGTATTGAAAATAGTATTCTAGAATTGTAGTAAAGAAGCAATTTGCTGCTTATTTTGAAATCTTATGATTCGTATTGACAGGTAAATAAATTTATCATTTAGACTTGGTTATCACATTACAGTACCTGTTGAAATAAGCATGGGAAACGAATTTGTAGTGGAAACTTTAGCAGATGCTTTTTTTAGCACAACAAATATCAATAATATTACAAAGTAACTACTCATATCCTCTTTTTATTAAATGGTACATTAATTTGAAGTTTTAAAATATAATCTGGTATCGAAAAAACTAAATTCAAAATGTGCTAGTAAGTTTGGTTGTCTGATAACGATTGGGGCATAGTGAGCATCTCACTTAGTTATGAATTATATAACTCACATTATGTCTACACTACATACAAACCAAAATACGCAGATAAACTTATATTACACGAACATATATGATCACCCAAATACACATAAATGTACAATTTATGACAAGCTTTGACAGGATTGGTTCAGATTAGGGGGTGTGCTCATTTCATCCACAATGAACCATTATATTTACAACACATTTTCATCATCCAGGACAACAATATATAGTAGTTAAATCAATGCTGAAAAAAAAATTATTGCAGAAAGCCTTTCCCAAATCAAATAAATTTATAACAGTTTTTTTTAAATGTTTTTTATTATATCCAATGTTTGCGGGAACTTCTTGATCCCGTCCGAAAAGTAATTTTCCGGATGGTCTGCAAAATACTCCTCCGCGGCGCGAAATCCATTGGAGCCGTAAGTCCTTAATTTTAGCCGTGGTTGTGATGCTCTTGTGCGCCGGCGCATTGTCTTGCAAAAACAAAATTGTTTTTCTTTTCATGTGAGGCCGTTTTGCAGCGATTTCAGCCTTCAATCGCTCCAATAATGCGCAGTAAGACTCGCTGTTCATGGTTTTCATATTTTCGAGGTAATCCACGAAGAGTATGCCATGACAATCCCAGGAAACCGACGCCAAAATCTTTCCGACCCATTGAGCCTCCCTAGGCCACCTCGGAGCACTCGTGTCGGCTTCAGTCCATTGCCGGGCACTCATTTTGTTCGCTGGTGTGTAATAGTGGATCCAGGTTTCATCAATAGTTACCAATCGATGATGATGATGATGATGACGATGATGATGATGATGATGATGATGTAATACTACCATCCATTGTAACATTCCATAGCAGTGGAATAATCTGAAAAACAATTTGATCAAGATTCTATTGCTGTTTGTTATCGTTAAGCTCCTGTATGAAGGGTTAAAACGTTTGGGCGGGCCTGTAAGCAGAGACACTTACGCGAAACTCGCGAATATAGGGAAGAGAATCTCCTTCCAAAAGCAAGTTCACACTGTCAGCACTAGAATCGAGCCCTCGATTGACAGAATAAACCCAATAGATGTGGTCAAAGAGCCCACCCTCGATCCGCGAAACGTTAACTATCTGGAGGAGGCAGTCCCATGCTCCCTATCGAAATCGTTTCACTTGGGTGCCCTGATGGTCCCTCCCTTTCCCCGTTGTATGTTATTTAATTTCATGTTATATTTAGTATATTTTGTTGTGGTCATTTGATTACTTACCTTATATTAGAAAATTTGGCTGGAAGTAAAATTGGTTAGGGTTATATACCGTTTCCCACTTATTGCTTCAATTTGATGTAATGTCCAGGTTGTCTTCAGGTATGGTATTGCTCGCGGTTATAGGATAGGGAAGAAAACAGGGTAAAGGAGAGAAAACATTACTAATTGGTGATATTCACACAACGGCCGTTCAGAATGGTTCAACGGATGCGTATGAGAGATCATTCCCGATTAAATTCAACTTGTTATCTCAACTCCATCACGCTTAGCTACAGAAAACAAGAAACATTTGACTACATTTTGAAATATTAGTGCAATGATCTCCCATCGGACCTTCAAGTGATCATTACAAGCTGTCCATTTGGTTCAGGCACTTTTCAACATTGATGTGGCAGCCTATTCACACATGAAATCTTCCGCGACCAACTCGGCATAACGCGCCCATACCCCTTTCTGAACCGAATGGCTGGGATTTCATCAATAGTTACCAATCGACGCTAAAAAGTCCGATTCCACATAAGCAAGTCTAAACACTGTTTCGATGTGCTCTCACGTTCGTGTTTTTGATCAGGATAGAGCATGCGCGGCACCCAGCGGCAGGATAACTTTTTCATTTGCAGAACCTCGCCCAAATATGGCGTATGCGTTCAGTACTAATCTTTGTGGCATCTGCTAGCTCACGCACCTTCACTTTCCGGTCAGCCAACACCATTTCATGAACTTTTTTGACATTGTCCTCTGTAACCGTATCGGAGGGCCTGCCGCTGCGGACTTGTTCGGTAGAGGAGTTGCGGCCACCACGAAACTCTCGGAACCAATATTTAACGGTGTAACCTGACGGAGCATTTGCCCCATAATACTTATCCAACTTTTCTTTTGTTTCCTTCGCCGTTTTGCCTCTCAAAAAATAATGTTTTATAAGAGAATGAAAATCGTTTTTACTTTTAGGTTACTTTTCACCCCACCTTGTATGCCAGTATATGAGCGATTATTTTTTAAAGTCATTTGTTACAGTTGGTTTTTAAGCCGTTATGATGACTTGCTTGAGATTTACATCTGCCATCAAGCTACACACTTGGATATTTTCACAGTTTAAAAGTTTACCGAATTCTTAACAGCTGAACGTTCGGCAATCCGATTTAACGGATTTCGGTGAAATTTTACAGTTATCTGTAAAAAGATTTCCGGATTTCGGTAAAATTTTACCGAAATCCGTTAAATTGGATTACCGAACGTTCAACTGTTGAGAATTCGGTAAAATTTTACAGATTTCGGTAAAAAAAATCTGAGTATGTAGCTTAGTTTTCCTATATATTTAGATTACTTAGGCTGTGTTCCAATTCGCGAATAAATTTTAATTTTACTTAAACTTGACAGATGGAAAATAATCGATTAAGTCTGCTACTCGAGCTGACTTATTTCTGACAGACGGCAACTCAATTTTGACAGACACCTTATCGAAAGTTTGTTGATCAATAACATTTGGATTTTTATCGATTAATCGATTATTTTCCATCTGTCAAGTTGAAGTAAAATTAAAATTAATTCACAAATTGGAACACAGCTTTAGAACAAATTGTCACTAAGGTATAGAAAAATAGTTTGTTTGGAAATTTTTTTAGGTTTTTAGGCATATCAAATTTTATTTAAAACTGCATGGGTTGCCTAAAATTAATGGTGCTCATTTCATCCTGTGCTCATCATGCCCCTACTACCCATACAGAGCTTTAACATGATTGCTGTTGTTCAATGCGTTCAATGAATACTTCCCGAATGCTAACAAATCTGTGGAAGTTAAACGTCGTTCGAAAAATTCCCTTCAATAACTTCATGTAACTTTGAGATGCTAGATATAATAAAAAAAAATTGCGATAATTACGAGCATTTCAGATTTTTTCAGATTTTTACATAGGCCTTTAATAAGGCCTTAAAGCTTTTTTTTTCCAAATTTTTGGGAAATGATCGGCGCTAAATGACACATGTATAAGCAAAGTAGTTTCAAATGCAATCTTTTTTCATAAATGTTCGAGGGGTTCCATCTGATACCGCACCTGCTGCGGCGTCTATATTTTGTGAAGCAGTAAGTTTACCTGTAATAGCCTTAAGCAGTTCGGAGTGAGTAAGGAAACTGGAAATGTCCATATTCAACACAAAGAAGGTACCAGACGAACTGCCAGAACGAAGAAAAAGATCAAATGTGTGAGGGAGTGAATAGTAATCCTGCCGTATCTGGCCGTAAATTGAGCAAACAATTTCAAATGTCCCCTGCTTGGCGGTGCGTCGAAAGCAAGCCAGGGTCCAAAGAAGCAAAAATCTTTTGGTGACTGCGAGATTTTATCTTCGGATGAAAAGCTCTTCCACCTTCAGGGCAGTCAAAATCAACAAAATGATCGTGTGAATGGCAAAAGTCTTGCCAATATTCCAAGAGATAAACTAGCTGTAGAACGCTATCAGAATGTATCGAAAATCATGGTATGGGGCGCCGTTTCACGAAGAGGAAAACTTTCTCTTCTTTTCATAGAACCTACCGTAAAAATCTACACTGAATAGTACATCCAGCAAGTTTTGAAGAACCATCTGCTTCCTCATGCTTCAACGCTGTATGAGAGTATATCATATTGTTTTCAACAGGACTCAGCTCTAGCTCACAAAGCAAAGAAGACACAAGCGTGGTGCGCGGAAAATTTGCCCGATTTCATCACAAGCGAAGAATGGCCTGCATCTTCACCGGATCTCAACCCACTTGACTACTTTGTTTGGGGTTATATGCTTTAGCATATAGGCCCTACGAAAGGGCTTACTTTAGATGGATTCAAGAAACATTTGGTTGATATTTGGGACCAAATTCCTCAGAAAATCGTGCGTGCCAGCTGCGATGGGTTTACAGAGCGTTTGCGCAAAGTTATCAAGGAAAAGGGCGAGAGATTCGAATTGAATTAATATGGTTTGTTTCTATAACATGTATGTTTCAAATGAAAAATAAATGATTTGGTTGATTTGTTTTGCTGTAATCCCATTTTGTTTTAGTGACACTAATTGTGAGGTACCCTGTACTTGACTCAGCGATGCTCGATATTTTTGAACCCGTCTGAAAAATACGTTTTCTCGAGATTTGCAGAGTAGGCTTCTGTGGTGGCAATGAACCCTCATTCGACTCAAATTTCTGCCCACCGAGTGCCTTTTTCATGTTTGGAAACAAAGTCGCACGGGGCCGAATCTGAAAACTATGGTGGATGGGGCCAATTCGAACAATTTGGCTGTGGCGACAACGGAACCGCTGAGTTGTCATGGTAGAAGAGCACTTTTTTCTTCGCCAAATGGGGCCGTTTTTTTGCAATTCAATTTCGAATCGGGCCAATGGCATAGTAGAGCCCTGTGACCGTTTTGCCGTTTTTTGTATTAGTCGATGTAGATCACACCATGTAAAACCCAGAGAGCCGTGGCCGTCACTTTACCGGCCAATAGAATAGTCTTTGTCTTCTTCGGAGCACGTTCCCCGAGGTGAAGCCCACTGTAATATACTGTCGACTGTTTCTTGGTCTCTGGTGTGTATCAGTGAATCCATGTTTTGTCCACGGTCACCAAACGAAGCAGAAACTTCTCGGATTGCGCTTAAACAGCGTCAAACACTGCTTTGAAATGGTCTCACGGTTGCGCTTGTTGGCAAATGCGATACCCATCGCGCCAACAGCTTTCTCGTGCCCTAAATATCATGCAAAAATATTGTTAGTTTTCTCCAAATACAGGGACCTGTGTGATTTCCCTTCTAAAAACAAGAATAAAATCACCGACCGATATTACTTTTTTTTTGTTTATTTTTATAGGCATATGTTAGTGCGCGCAAAAATGCCGAAATTTGAGCCAAAATAAGCGTCATTTGCGGGAAATTTTGCTATTTGCTTTCCATTCCAAAAAATCTGCGCCTGAAGCGCATCGTATGATTGCTGCAACATATAGTAAGGCTGCAAACAGCAAAAGAACGTGGCGTGAATGGTTTCAACGTTTCAAAAGTGGTGATTTCAGCGTAGAAGACAAGGAACGTCACGAACCGGTGCAAAAGTTTGAAGATGAAGATTTGGAGGCATTACTGCAAGAAGATTCATGTCAAATGCAACACAAACTTGCAGATTCAGTGGGTATGATTCATCAACTTATTTTACATCGTCTTGGGAATGATCCAAAAGCAAGGAAATTGGGTACCATATGACTTGAAGCCGAGAGCGTCGAAAGGCGTTTTTTCACGTGTGAACTGCTGCTCCAACGACAAAAAAGGAAGGGTATCTGCACCGTATTGTTAGAGGAGATGAAAAATAGATTCATTACGATAACCCGAAGCGAAAAAAATCGTGGGGTCACAAGCCAAACATTCATGGTTCGAAGCTTATGCTGTGTATTTGGTGGGAACAACTCGGCGTGATATATTATGAGCTGTTGCAACCGGGTGACACAATCACAGGAGCTCGCTACCGAACACAATTGATACGTTTGAGCCGAGCATTGAAAGATAAACGGCCACAACACCAGCAAAGGCAAGACAAAATCATTTTGCTGCATGACAACGCTCGGCCACATGTTTCTTAGGTCGTTAAAACCTACCAAGAAACACTACAATGGGACATCCTTCCACACACGCCGTATTCTCTAGGCATTGCTCCTTCGGACTACCATCTTTTCCGATCGATGACGCATGACCTGGCTGAGCAGCACTTCCGTTCTTACGAAGAGGCCAAAAACTGGGTAGATTTATGGATTGCTTCGAAAGATAAGCAGTTGTTTCGACACGGAATACGTATGCTACCAGAAAGTTGAGAAAAAGTTGTGGCTAGCGATGGTCAATAATTTCTAGAATCAATATGTAACCAATTTTTCACAATAAAGTCTCAAGTTTTGATAAAAAATGGCAGTTTTCCATTTGCACGCCTGATAAATTTCTCTTGCTATAGATGGTGCCATATGGTAATGGCTTAAGTACTTATCGGACCGCTATCGTACAAAGAAAAATTATATTATTAAAAATATTATCAAGAAAACTTCATCCAAATACACAGAGAAAACTTTGATAGTCAATTCTACCATTATTGAAGGTTAGGGTGGCCATGGCAGAATAGTGATTTTGAACCGACTAAGATCATGGTCCAAATTACCATTTTCAAGGTTATTGTAACTTTTATATACAATAGTTATCTTGACCATCATTTAATTGTCAGTAAAATCATGGAATTTTTCCCAAAGTAGCCTTCTATCATGTACCTCAGTAGTCTGAGCAAAGCAGTAAGATCCAAACGCAATGTGGACGGAAACAAAATATTAATATCAAGTTTGACACTTGTTGGAAAAGATGTCCATATGTTCAATTGAAATTGGCTCGTATCTCACCAGTTTTCTACCGGACTAGCCGGCTTACTCAGATCGGGCTTTTCCGTCGTCGTTCTCAAGCCATTTTCTGATGTCTTTTTACGAGTGGAACTGCTGATCAGTCTGGCCATGTGCCATCGAACGAAACAAGTAATAATCGGACGGCACAATATCGCGGGAATATGGCGGGTGGGATAGGACTTCCCATTTAAGCGTTCCAAAGTAGGTTTTAACAGGCTTGGCAACGCGAGGCCGAGCGTTGTCATCCAGTAAAATCACTTTTCGTACCTCTGCTCGTATTGTGGCCGTTGTTCGCGGAGTGCTTGGCTCAATCGCATTAATTAAGATCGATACATTAATTAAGTTCGATAGTGATGGTTTCGCTCGGTTTCAACAGCTCATAATACATAACACTGACCTGGTCCAGCCAAGTACACATCATAACCTTCGCAGCCAGAATATTCGGCCGAGTCAACGACTTAGAAGCATAACCGGATAGTACTCAAGGAAAACGACCGTCAACGTTCCTTGGCTTCAAATCATAAGGAATCCAAGTTCCTTGCTTCTGAATCCATGCATGCAGTCGCTTGGGAATGGCGGAACTAATCACGGCAAGTTTGTTTTGCTATCTCCGTACACTTTTTGGAGCTCTCGATGCGCTTGATCTGCCGTTTTCTTCGAATGGAAGAGGAAAATCAACACTTCCCGCAAATGACTATTGTTTGGCTCAAAATTATACATTTTCACAAAATCAGAAGTATATAATGCAAAAACAAATCACTTATGTGTGAAAACAGTTTGTTTGCCATATGTCTAACCTTGGTTCATGACGTTTTGGATATGCCCAAATCGACCAGCTGTTACTGCTAGAGCCATCTTTTGCCAAAAGTGAGAACTTAGTTGCGCACCTAATACCAATTTGATAAATTGCTTAACGGTCTCTATGACGTAATGCGTACAGATTTAAGACAACCTTTTGACTGGAATGATATACCTTTGTTGCTTATTAAATTATCGAAGCTAGGGTTTAACCCTAGGTTACTGAAATGGATTGATTTATACTTACTTAACAACGCCAAGAGTAAAAATTAAAGACAATCTGTCTATAATATTACATGTTACATGGTCGTACCACAAGGTTCACATCTTGGTCTCTTATAATTCATTTTATTTGTTAATGATGAAGACCAAGTTATGCAACAGCTTCAAGTCTCAGTATTACAGATGACATGAACCTTTTTATGGAGATACAAAAAGCAGGAGATCTAGTTTTTTTTTTTTTAATAATCGTTTATTTGTACAGGCTTAAAGGAGATCTAGTTATTTCTCAACATCAAAACAACACTGTTTATGCCTCATGTAAGAAAAACTTGTTAGGACTTGTTAGGTTACAAAATGCAACGTCACATCGTTTACGCTACGCTAGTAGCACACTTGTTGACATTTAGTTGAGAAAACATAAATGTGACTTGGTTAGTCAAAATCAAGTTGCTACAACAAATTATGATCGTAGTGTGCTGCTTGGGAAGAACGCATGCTGTAATAAATAAAAACAGTTTCTCTAAGTCAAAAGAAAATTGAAATATGCCATCATAGTAAAACAAATTGGCCTAGAGAAAGCTGACTTTATGCTGCTCGAAGTGAACCACAAAAGATACAGTATACATTTTAATGATCCTTACTTGCATATTTTAGCGAATAAATTCTCCGGAGATCTTAGAGAATTTGAATTTGTATGCTCCTAATAACTCTCTAGGAAATTAAAATTTATTTTTCATCAACACTCAAGGAACGAACTACGCCAAAAAATGCTCCTTTGAATAGAATGATGTTCTGCTTCAATGCATATAGAGAAGCAGTTAATATCGCATTGAAAGAAAATATTTTAGCAAATGTTTTTTAAAAGGCTGACTACACGATAATTAACAAGATTGAGATATTAAGCAATTAATTGTAATAAGATCTACGAAATGACAGACAAAAAATGAATAACTTAAAAAACAATAAATAATAATATCAATAAATTGTTCACGAAACAGTTTTTGAGTTTCGGTGCTTTGGATTTTTGATGATTTAGTTCCAAAAAAATACGTTAGATTTTTGATCAAATTAAATTTACCATAAACTAAACCTACCAATCCATTCTCCATCTGGACCGATAATGGCCTTTTCTCTCTCTCTCTCTCTCTCTCTCTCTCTCTCTCTCTCTCTCTCTCTCTCTCTCTCTCTCTCTCTCTCTCTATCTCTCTGTCTGTTCACTAAGCATGATAGGCTAGTTCGATATTGAAACGATAATTTTGTTTTCTAGGCGCCACGGTATAGGGTCCAGTAAGTTGAAATAGCTTTCTTTAGTGGTAGGGTTGGTTTTAATTTTATAAGTATGACGGTGCCGATTCATAATTCCGGACAACTCCTGCGAGACCTTATCGAACCTGACCATCAGGAAACGTTAACCTAATCTTGTACCGGGCTGTGGGACGACGCTGTTGCTTCCTTTCGCTTGGTTGCACGTGACTATCATACGCAATAAATCAGATTCGCTCAGTATTTTTGGTTCTCTGTTAGAATGCTTGAAAGAAGAAGATCTTTAAACGTGATGTGAAGAGTTTCATACGAGTGGCCAAACGGAGATAGGGCGGAATTGAAAATGCTGGGAAAATATGACGGCTGGCATGAAATGTTCTTTCGGATGGACAGCACTGAAAGACTAGACGGAAATGGGTGGAGTAACGAATAATGTTCCTACCAGAGTTTTGATTTTTTTTTTGCTTACAAAATTTTGACTTTTGCGTTTCTTTGCGTTGATTTCGAATGTAGTACGATAGCCTTCTCCGTTGATATTTTTCATTCATAGCCAGCATTCATTCAAGAGCCTGGAAACGAAGCTTCGTGTTAAGACACCCAGCATCTGATAAATTTGCATTCAGATTCGTTTGAATAATAATTCATATTTCAAGCATGCGAAATTGGTATATTAATTAAAAACGTTTATTTAGAGTTTTCCATTTATCAGCCGTCAGACTGTACTACAGTTTTAGAATGTATATCTGCTTGTCTAAGATTTTAATATGTGGCGCAAAATGAATGCACTGCAGAAAATAAACTTTTTTGTTTTTCAAAGTGCCTAATGAATGCAGAAAATAGTGGTTAGTTAGAATTATATTGATCGGGGGTTAGGGGATATGATGTCAGCCCTTTCATTTAGCCTTAGTACCAAATGTTTCATAATTTCAACAATAATCGCCAAAATCATGTTGACATTATGATGATCATTTATTTCTGAAGCTATTCAAACTTCGAGGATTAAATTATAGTGTTAAATTTTCGTTTGTTTTCAGCTGTCATAATTTAACTGGTTCAACTTAACAGATTATTTATACGATCTTCAAAAGAACTTAATTAATTTTCACTTTAAGATTAAGGTATTTAAGTAAATACACCTAAAATAATAAGAGGTCTAACTGTTAAAATAGAAAAATAAAGTATGATTTCAGAAGTAAACATGGCCCATTTAGGGTCGTATTTCTCTTTATGTTCCCAACTACGACCTATTATATTCATGACATAATACAATGTTGGTAAAGGTAAAACTTTCGATGAAAGTGTACATGTATTTAGGATAACATTTGGCTTTACTAAACAAAAACCTAAGGAACAAAATAAATATAATATGAACTCATGTAAAACGATATAATTGTTTTAGAGTAGATTTTCTTATTTTATTCTGCTAAATTTTGTTTTAAGTAAAGAGAAAAAAGTAACCAATGAAATGTTTATAGGAATACTGTGCATAATAAACAATCTAGAGGATTAACTAGACAAAGTTGCATTCACGCATGGATACAATATGCCGCTTGTTTAATGTTATCGTCTTTATACAATAAGTTTCGTTACTTTTTGTACCGCATTTTATTTTATTTGCACCGCATTTTATGAAACGTCTTCACAAGCTTATCGAAGCAAGTGTTAAGAGATTCGAAATTGAACATAAACTATGTTCTCTACAATAGAAAACAAAAAAAACTATATTGTTCTCAATTGCTCTTTCAATATCATAAAGTCTGTTTCATTTAGCGTTTGGCCGCACAAAATGGGTGATTTCTTCGAGAAGAAATAACGAGCACGAAATCTAAGAAAATCATAATGTAGGTTTTTATAAAACATTAAGGAAAAAATACAACAAAAATCATTCCCCAGTTTTTCGGATGAAATTTCCATCTCTTCGTTGAATTTCTTCCATCATTTCTTGCACAGGTCAACTGGTCACCTTATCTGATATATTTTTGCAGTATTTCTTAAAATCAGACAGTGTTTTGATTGTTTTACCACATTTCGTTAATAAACGCTTGATACTTGTCCAATTTTTTTCGATGGGACTGAAAAGGTTGATTGCTACTTTTCTCAATAAAATTGACATTATTCTGCCTATACCATTGAATGACCTCACGGTTGTAATGGCAGCTGGCTAAGTTGGGTCTGAACTTCACGGGGCGATTGAATGAATGGCAAAATTCTTTTCTGTAGACACTCCGCTTTGTAAACTTGCGAGTGAATTGATCTGTAAAGAAATATTTGATCTTATCCTATGCATCCCCGCAACATTAGGCAAGGTAAAAAAAATTGGCCTGGATTTATGCAAATTCCTTTTTAATGTAAGTTTCATCGTCCATTAAAATAAATTCGTTGTAGTTGGTCAGTACTTGCTCGTACAACTTTTTTTGCACGGGTCTCGGCAACCACACAAAAAGAAAATCTGAATTTCATTGCGATGTAAATATCAGAGCATGTAAAATTGTGTTTTCTTCCACGCAAAGCAGCAACTTGCATGAAATAGTTGTAATAATGATTAGCTTTTGTATACAACAATAAGTGGAATGTTCCAGAACTTTACATGATTAATAATGTTATTTTTAACTTATGTGACGCTCAATTACAATTGTACGCTCAATTGTATGTGCATGATATTGAATAGAAATTCACACTTTTTCGAGCTGTGCAGGTTTTATTTCAGCGTCCTGTTGGGATGTTTGCTGACATGGTACAACCGAAATTCTTTTCGCATACAGATTTGCCTAACTGTACTGTGCACAGAAAAAATAATGAATTTTAACAGGCGCGTAAAATTTCACCTCATTTAATTCCAAGCCAGAGGAGGCGTATACAACGATTTTTTTTTGCAATCTCTCATGCGCCATACAACAATGTTAGAAATCTTTCACACAACAGGCTAGATTCAGGCGTTATCTGACTTAACTTTACATGAAATATCACATTATTTTCTGCCAAATCTAGTATTCCCTTTATGTGCATTAGATAACGCTGAAAATTCAATGATTCTTTTTATCTGTGTGTGACACAGTGGACATTTTCGCCAAATAAAGGCCGGAGACCCCAGGTTTTTGTTTTGATTGCGCTGATAATTTTCACTCCTAGTTTTCAGTTGTATGCTCAACCTCTACGCTTGTTTAGTTTTTCTCGATCAAACGTTAGTGTTTTCAGGTAACGTTGAAGCACAGTATTAACAGTTGAATTTGAACCTGTTCATTCATTCGACCTGACCACGTTGAGATTTCAACATGAGTGTTCAGTCTTTCGCGTTCCACCTTCGATGACTTTTGAAAATATGTATCAATCTTGATGTAATTTTTACCACTGCATTAACAATCCTTCCAAAAATGTTATAAGTTTCTCGCTAGAGGCGAGACAGTTATTAAAAAGAAGCGGTCAAATACTAGCTGAAACTGAAGCGGTCAAAAACTTACTGCCACTTTCTTGCACATTTGCACTACATTAAAATTGAAAAAATATTTAAAAACATTAATCCTATTCTTAAAAACAGCCTTAAACACATCATTGTCGAACACGCGACTCACACTGCTAAGTAAACTAAAACTTTTATAAATGTCATATTGAAAACATACAAATGCCAATGTCATCTAATCAACAGTTGAACGTTCTAATTCAACTTTATCTCGATCATGCACTGCCTTGTTGGATTGCATGTATTCGAACGGCTTAGAACAAGTTTGCTGTTTGTCTCTGCCCTGAGGACGATTATTGTGTAGGTAAATTTTCGCTGATTCTTCGTCAAGTTTTCAACGGCTGTGTTCCTCTACAACGTCCTCCGTTGGCTCTATCGACGCTACGCAAGAAAAAACTGAGCGTGATATGAACCGATTTTGAAACTTCGTTAAATACAAGTGTAAAGATACCGGATTGCCTTCTGCAATGCACTTGGACCATCGCTCGGCGAGTACACAGGAACAAAAATCCTCCTTGCTGGCTGATTTTTTTCAATCAGTCTTCGAGGAACCGCGAGATGACTGCAATGCTTCAGATGCGCTGAGGTATGTACCGCGTGATGTCTTTGATGCCGATACCTTCACTGTTTCTGCAGACAATTTGACCTAGGCACTCTCTAAACTGAAAACGTCGCACCAACCTGGACCGGATGGAATTCGTGCTTGTGTTCTAAAGAAATCCTCTGCGAGTCTGATTGTTCCTCTACTCCACATCTTCAACTTGTCAATGCAGCAATGCAGTTTTCCAACTCTCTGGAAGGTTTCTTTCATGTTCCCGGTACATAAAAAAGATGCAAAGAATAATGTAAGGCACTATCGAGGGATTACGTCCTTATGCGCGTGTTTTAAATTACTGGAAATAGTAGTCTCTAACTATCTGTGTTCTCGTGTGAAACAATACATCAGCCCTAAGCAGCATGGATTCTTTCCTGGACGAAGCGTAACAACTAATCTCGTGGAATTTTCATCGTTATGTATTCCAAACGTTGGACGTGAGATGCAGATTTATGCCGTTTACACCGATTTGAAAGCAGCATTTGATCGAGTTAGTCACGCGATTCTTTTAGCAAAACTTGAAAAGCTTGGAGTTTCCGCTCAGCTCGTTTTTTTTCGCTTTCCTCGACGCTACTACGAGTATGATCTGAACGAGCCAATTCGGTTAATGATGAACGTATTTAACCATTGGTATCCTAATTTTGATTTTAATATTAATGTTGATGTGTTTAGAACTAGAATATAGATTCATTAAGATTACCAAATATTGTCAGGTGAATAAAACTAATAAATAAATAAAAAAAAAATAAACAGCAGCAGTAACAGGTCATCCAGATAAAAAAAAATATAGCACGTTGAAAGGTTAAAGTTATAAAAATGTGATTCAATCTATGCTAAACATTAGAATCAATGTTGTATGTATAGACTTGTCTAGAAATGTAAACGGACATTTTGAATTGAATGAAATTTTTAAAATTATTTTGGATGCGTCCTTTTGTTCATACATTTCTCTACGTCATACATAGCATACAAAAAAACCTATCAGGGATGCCTATAAGCAGAAACCATCGGCTTCCGTTCAAGATGTGGCGAAAAAGATAAGGACCTCGACGCCTAACGTGATGCGGGCAAAAGAGCGACTTGAACTCAAGACATACCGGAAGCAGAAGAAACCCAAACCGAACTCAAATCAGGCCGCGTCTGTAAAACCGAGAGCTCGGAAACTATATGATACAATTTTATGTAGAAACTCTGGATGTATAATCGTGGACGATGAAACGTTTGTGAAATTGGATTATTGACCCTTCCCGGACCACAATACTTCACTGTACGCAAGGACAGGGATATTCCCGAAACGGAGAAGGCCATTTGCGCCAAAAAAAATCGGTGCTCACTCGATCTCTCGCGCCGAACAATAGGTAACGGAAACAAAACAAAATGCGATATGCTCGATAGCAAAATATTGCGCAGCAAAGCATCGACAAAACCGTTCACAGCCGAATCCCGTCGCAGACTCTTTTTTTTTCGTAAGCTTTCAATCAACTACATTCTACAAACTATTTTACTACTGGAACTCATATCTGCAACAAGCAATTTTAATGTCCTAAAGAACAATCTATACCTTGAATTACTTTTCAAGGATTTACTGAAATTAGAGCACCTAGAAGCATTTCGTGCCTTTTGTCAACTTTATGCTTCTACTGATATCCAAACTCATCTGTCTAGTAACAAATGGGGTAGATTTGGTCCTAAGGCTTATTCGCGACAAAATCTGGACAGATTAAATTTGGAATAAAACAATTTTGCTGTTAGTTCAATCCAAGATGCATTTTTTATTCATTTAATTGTGCATTAGTAGTCATCTTAAAACTAATTACCGTTACTTAATTAGGCTGCATGAAGAAATTATGAACTTTTGAGTTTACTCCAGTCTGTGCAGACTTCTCTGCAACCGATTTATCTGCTTTTGACCAAGAAATTCGTAATTTTTCTATAGTTGTCGCTTGTTGTTTATGTTGAGAGAGTTATCTCTTCACGAGAGGCCAATACCGCTCGATAGGTCGCAACTCCGGGCAGTTAGGTGGATTAGCCTCTTTCGGTACAACCATGTCCGAAACATGGACCATTCGCTTTATACCATTCCAAAACATCTTTGGCGTAGTGACAGGATGCCAAATCAGGCCAGAATACCCGAGCTGGAACGAATTACTTGATAACTGGCCTTGGTATTTAAGAGCTCAGATTAAGAGGTAAAATACCTGAGGATAATACCATAAAATTGTTCCCTCAATGTTTTGCGAATACCAAATTGAGGTAAGAAAATACCAAAATAGTACCTCTCAGGTATTCCCAGGTATCCGAAATAACAAGTTTTGTTATTCGAGAGATATTTTGCTTGCAATTCTTAGGTATTTTGCTTAGGTATTTTACCTCTTAATCTGAGCTCTTTAATATCAAGACCAGTTATCAAGATCAAAATTAGGTATTTATATGTTGTTGTCTCCTGCTCGGGTAGCGAGGGAGCGTCATGGCTGCGTAGGAATGGTAACAATTGAGCGTTTCCAGGCGAAATGACCTGGCAATGTGGAAATTATTTTCGATATTTTTTTATTTGAATGAAACTTTGCATACGCGTTTGGCTTAAGAGACTTAGCATTTTCCGCGCTAACATAGATTTTTGTTACTCAAGAGTCAGTTTTAAAAAGGGCGTAAGAAATTTGAATAGCTTTTCAATTAATAACTTGTAGCTCGAAAACCTTTGATTGTTGGCAATACAAAAAAAAACTGTCAAAGAGCAAGTTGTGGTTCTACGTGTGAAGGTTGTAAAAAAATATACACTGAAAAAAAAATTTCGAAAAAAAACCAAAAATTGACATTAAAATTTAAATATCTCATAAACAAATGTTTTGATTTTTTTTATTTTTTTAATGGGGAAATTTAAAGTTATAACGATGAATAAAACGAAAATTATAGGATGGAGGAATGTCAGGGAACAAAGGTTCTTGAACATCAAATTTTGGTGTATTTTTCATAATTTTAATATTAAATAACGTATTCTGATGAAATAATCTGATTTTTAAAATATTTTAGAAATTTTTAGCTGCTGGTAATAATCTTCTTAAGAGCATTTGTTCTCGAGATATTTCTGATTTAATTTTATCATATTCGAATAATATTCGAAAATACGACCTTTTCATAAATTATTCGCGTTTCTCCAGTAACCACAAAACGTTTTTCGAAGTTTATGTTAAGTTTCCTATTTTTATTTTTCTGGCCACAGTACGTATCGAAATATCTGGTCTCTTCTGCAATATTTGCTTCACCTTCACGTCCTTTTGGTGATTCTTGAGATCCGTTTTTGTTCCGCTCCCAGCCTTCCTGGCTGTTCCCAGACGTGTATCGAAAGATTTAGTAACGGTATGGACAGTGCTTGTAGGAAAACCAAGCTTTTTTGCATGTTTTCTTACTGACAGATCCGAATTTTCATTGCGACCGCAAACAATTGCTTTTCGCACTTGCTCTTCTTTCGACGTCATCTCCGATCTAAAAGCTTGTAGTATCACCAAAAATTGATTTTACACAATGAACAGACATACATTCATCAGTCTGCGAAATATTTTACGCGTTGATGAAGTATTTTCAGAGATATACGTATTTAGGGGTGTCCATATTTTGTCGTGAACAAGCCTTATATCCAATGATTTCGTTATCTCTAATCCGCTCAACCAATCGCAATGTTTTGTGGTATAGTGGGCGGAATATAATAATTTGCGATAACTCAATACAGACGTCTTCAAAATTTGGCAGATCTACAGGCACTCAGTGTGTAACCACCTGGTATCTCATACCAAAATTCCATTGACAGTGACATCTATTGACATGAAACAGATGAAAAACTTCTGTTCTATACAATGATGATGGAATAGCATTTCTTTCGCAGTGCCACTCGATGTTTACTGAACTATGCTTCGGAGAAAGACGTTCTACCGGAATATCGGAAGCACACATCGATTACAACTTATAACAATGATCCTACTACAATGGTAGATGAAAAGAATGTCACATCAAAAGAATGTCACGATGTCCATCGTCGCTGATGGAAAACAACGTCCAGCAGCACGGAATTCGACGAAGTTCCTCCGGATCCGATGCCGCTGTCCAATTCCTTACCGACTATACTGCTGAATGCTTGCATAAAACACAGGGTACGAACCAAAATGATTTCAGTGTTAGATATCAGCTCGTAACTGATGGTTCTCAATTATAAAGCTTTATCATCCACACCAAGAACAAGAGCGAGCCATGGCGCATAAGGGTAGACAAAATCCAGTTAAACCATCATAGTTTCGTGGCGGCCGCATCCACCGCCACTTCGAATAGAGTGACTAGGACGTGCGTGTTTGTTGTAGAGATTAAAAAACTGGCCACTGAAACTGAGAGCGGTAAATTATCTGTTTGCCAGAAAATTGCATATAAATTTATCTTGCTAGATCGTTGATCCTTAACAATAAAAAAGCACAGCTCTAGAATGTGGTTTAACGGTTTAACGAAGTCTACGCGATAGCAGGCTTCCATGACTGGTAATCAAAAAGCTAAAACTCACAGATGCAATAAAAATGATTGATAATAACGAAACTAATGAATTCCATGCAATATAAACAAAGTTTTGCTTACTTAGCGGATTGCTAGGTGCCTAGTGCAATTCATTTGAATTTCAGAAATGTTCGAAAGCTAACTTCACTTTTGATCGCCTACTGTGCACTGCACATCTCTCGAATAGTTTGCCTCATGGGGCTTACTTATGCTCAAACATGCTTGTCCAACCGCTCCGCCACTTGAGTTGGTTTGGCCGTGTGTGACGCAGTCTTACAAACCGATTTGGCAGCTTTTTAATCGATGTTAAAATTTCACGAGCCGGTTGACGAAAATAGAACAACTTAGATTTTGCTCAAACCGTTGTTGTGCGGAGTCAGTTGTTTGACAAACTAACTACACGTTATGCTATGCGTGGCATAGACACGCTTAAAAATGGCAATGTAGTTGCTCAAAACCGGCAGTCAAACAAGTTTTAGCAGTTGGTCAAATGATTGGAGAAACTTAAACCGTATAATGGGACCCACCCACACATGTTTGGACAATCGTGGCCCCGGCCGCACAAATTTGATAGTGTTGGTACTATGTTAAATCTCGTTTGATGCAGTCTGACGAACTAATGTCATAGTTCATTTAACTGATTTCTAGGCAAAAATTAAGTTAGTTTGATTTTGTTCAAACCATTGGCGGCCAGAGTCAGCTATTTGACAGACTGACTACACTATATCCAATGTGTGGCATACACATGGTCAAATATGGCAATGTTATTGCATCAAACCAATTTTGGGAGTTCGTCAAATGAATGGATAAACTTTATTCGATTCGGCTTACTTTTGAGCGTGTGCATGCCGCATGCCTATGCGAGTTGGCCTGACAGCTTAAAATATTTGCCACGTTCAAAGCACCCTCTCTTTCATTTGTATTACTGCCCTTTTTTTTCTCACGGATAAGGTACTAAATTTTTGAAAAAGCGGACTCAAATTTTAAGTAGATCCGCTTTTTACGAAAATTGAGTAACTCTTAAGTGAGAAAAAAAGGGACAGTAATACAAATGAAAGAGAGGGTGTTTAGAGCGTGTGGGATTGTTAACAGTCATAACTTACAAGCGAGGGGCGAGAGGGTGGTTAGTACCCATACCTCTCATGCCAAAGTCACGAGTTCGAATCTCACCCCCGGACAAGTTACGAAAATACCCAAAAGTATTAGAGTGACTACGACGGGAGATTAACCAGCCCATGGCTGAAAATCTCGATAATCGATGAAAAAAAAAGAATCTTACGATTGGTAACGATGCTGTAAACATGATATTTCAATAAAAAAAAAGATGTTAGGTCAACTGACAACTATCAAGATTTCAAGATTAACAAAAAAATCAGCTGAATGCCGTAAACTTCAAATACAATACATTTTTGAAGCGGCTGCTAAATCCATAAAGAATCCAGAACCAAACCCTTTTTCGGGGGTGATTTGACTTACTAAAAATATTAAGTAATCATAATAATGCTCCAATAAATCGACTTTCATAAACAAAAAATCCGAAAACCATTCGGAGGCTCCAGATGAAATAACAGAATTATTTTAGGAATTCCCGCCATTTTCCGTTGCATACGCTAAGGTCATGTCTTCTTAAACTCCAGTGTGATAATTGCTCAATATTCCTTGATTAATAAAAAATAAGTGGCTATTGAGTGGATGACTATTATTATCGATGATAGGACTTCATAGGACCTTGCTGTGCCTTAAAGAATGGTAGGTCTTAGCTTATAGTCTTCTGACAAATATTGAAAAGGTAGGTAAAAGGTACAACGGCTGGCAATGTTTTTTATGACTTGTATCCTAGTCCAAGAGTCCTGATTTTTTCTTGATTGTTTTTTCAGTTCCGTTCAGCTGTCGATTGCATGTTCCACTACAACGCTTACTTTAGCTTCGCTTTTCGGCACGGAAACATTAAATCCTTAAATTTTAAGGAAGTCGTACACAATATTTGTAAAATTTCAACGTTTTCACAGTTTTTTAGGACGGAACACATCAGATTCTCATCTTCTTCCGTCTTGCATCCAGCATAGGGTAACGAGATATTATGTCAGCCCGACTCTTTCATTAACTTCATAAATTCAACAATAATTGATAACATCACGTTTACATCATGTTGATCGATTTGTTCTTTAGCAGTTGAGACATTATTCATCAATTTATTGAAGTACACTTGAGCGAGATTTTCGTTTTCCCTCATTCTTCGGCTATCATGATTTCACTGGTAATGCTGACAAATAACCTTTACGATCTTCATATGACCTAAATTTGGCAAAATTGAATCAATATGATGTAGAAGGAGATGTCCGCTCATCACCATGAGGCACCAAGAGTGGACAGTAATGTTTGCGAGAATGAAAGATATGAAGAGAAAGTGTTGAAAGTTCCGTCAGTGTACGTTAGGTTGAAAATTGAATAGAAGTATTGAAAATTGAGCGAAAGGGCATGTGTAAAGTAGTACTCGAACCAACGACGTTACCATTGCTTAACATCCCACTGCGGGGTAGGTCAAGGCACGGACGAATCCGCCTCCTCAACAGGCAATAGTAACGTGATGGATCGCGCTCATGTACCACTGATAGCTTGTGATAGTTTCTAGCGGTAGTTTGCACACAATCCGTTTTGTTGCATACATGGGAAAGGGACCCTCTCCTTTTGGGTTTATTTTTGTACACAACTTCTGATTTTTACTCAATTTTTCTTTCTTGAATCAATATGCCCAATATGCATTCTATATTTTCATACAGCCGAAATTCCTCTAAGCGTACCCCTTTTTTTAAATTCTGAACCTACTACATAATGCAAGGATTTTTGTTTAATTACTAAAAAAACACTTGCGTTATGGCCACACACAATTACGTAGGGTAAGGGGATGTAATGTTAGCCTAGCTCCTTCATTTGGCCTATGTACCAAATATGTCATTAATTCAGCATAATCAATAAAATTATGTTCCTATCAAGATGACCGATTTAATTCGATGCCATTCAGACATTATTCATCAATTTACTGTTGTTTACTTCCGTGTAATTGACGATTTTCTCAGCTTTTTAGACATCATGTTTTCACTGGTTAAGCTGAACAGATTATCTCCATGATTTTCGAAAGAACTAAATCTTGTTAAATTGAACCGATAAACCGAATAATGCAGCCTAGATGTACAGATATTCATACGTTAAAAACTAACACTTCATACAGATTAAATAACAATTATTTAACAAGACAAAAGGGGGCCCCATGTTAGGGAAATATTTTTTTCTTTGTTCCCAACTATGGCCTGTTGTAAAAATGTTGTTATTGGTAACATTTTCAATGGAAATGTATGAGTTTCGATTATATATTCTAGAAATGGCTCATATAAACTCAAACCAAAGAAACAAAACCTGTGCAGAGTGAATTAATATGTTTTCATTATCAAAGGACCAATAAATCATATGAGTATAAAGACTGTATTCGATGAAATTTGGACACACAAAATAGGTCACCAAAAATTTTCCTTGAGCCCGATTCTTTTCAAACTTTCTGGAAATAAAGTACTACTAAATGGTTAAGTTTTGACATCATTGGTTTATTGAACCTCTTCTCCCAACACAAATGCCCGCACCTTTGCCTTGACCCCTTCATCAAATTTTGGGCAATGATAGGACCAACTTGCTTACTTACTTTTTAACCACACTTTCTTTAGTTCAAGTTCATTTTCTATCAGTTTTGGAGTTTTAACGAGCTTTGCCTTCATGATTGCCCAAAATTTTTCAATTGGGCGAAGTTCCGGAGTGTTTGGAGGGTTGACGTCTTTTGGCACAAAAACTACATTATTATCTTTGTACCAGTCTAAGACGGGCCGGGCATAGTGGCAAGATGCCAAATCCGGCCAAAACAGTGTCGGGCCATCGTGAGATCTCAAGAAGGGCAGAAGTCGTTTTTGGAGGCATTCGTCCTTGTAGATTTGTCCGTTGACGGTCCCAGAGGTGATGAAGGGCTGACTCATTTTGCCACATCTGCAGATCGCTTGCCAGACAAGGAATTTTTTGGCGAATTTCGACAGTTTCTTCTTCCGTACACTCTCCAGAACGGCCAACTTAGAGGTGGCGACGTAGTGTTCCTGTCCTGGCATTTGTTTGGTGTCGGCTTTAATGTAGGTCTCATCGTCCATCACAATGCAGAACGGTTTTGTGAGCCACTCCCTGTATAGTTTTTTTGCACGAGTTTTGGCCACCGACAGTAATGTCTGTTTATCGCTCCGGTTCGGTGCCTTCTGGACCTTGTACATATGTAATCCAGAACGTTTCATTATTTTCTGCACAAAACAAACTGAAACTTTCGCCTTTTTCGCAACATCCCTGATCGAAATGATGGGATAACGCTTAAATTGGCTCAATACCATCCTGGCCTTTTCCGGATTTGATGTGCCACGTTTTTTGCCACTACCATTTTTCCGCTTGGTTGTCTTACGGTCCTTGAACGTTTTGATCACATGAGATACGGTTGAATGTGCGATTCCGAGCTGTTTTCCGATCCATCGATGAGAAGCGTTTGGGTTTTCGAAGTGAGTGCGCAAAATTTGTTGGCGCACTATTTCTTCATTCGAAGCCATCACTGAAATCACTCGACCGATTTTCACTCATCTCATTACACAATTGACACAACACAATGAAATACATTCAGTTAAAATTTCAATAGTTTTTACCCACACGCTAAAAAGTTACGAACAATTGCGTGCATCCACATTTAATCGAATACAGTCTTTAACTAGCTAAATTCGCTTATAACTGAAAAACTTTATGAGTTATAATAAAAAATTTAGCCGATCGTTGCATATTCCGCTGAGTTAAGGCACACATACCCTAATTAAATAAATTTAGGTTCAGTCACAATTTCTTAAAAAAGGTGAAAATTACGTTATATGGAAGCAGAACAAGGGGCAACTCGAAAATAATCAATGATGATGATGATGATGATGTAGATGGTCCCGCCACTTACCCCTACAAAGGTTTGAGCTAGACGATTTATCTATTAGATAATTTATTTTTAAAAGCAATTCAACCAGTTTTGCAAAAAACGAACTGATTTCATCTACAGATGTAAACTTCTTCAAAAACTGTTCATTTGCTTTACAGTGATATAATTGTGAAAATATATTGATGTCAACTCAAATGTTCGCAAGTATTCCCAGCGATCAGGAAATCCTATTACAATTCAAATCACAGAACCCCGTATAAGGACATTACCAAAAGACAAGCCAATATCCGATCCTGCCCGCTACAAAGCCAATGCAGTTCCAACACTAATGGAGGCGCCAGCTTAATTTTGGGCTGACCAAGGATATCCCCAACCAGGAAGATCGAGAAAATTTCCAAACCGAAAAAATCCTGGACCGGCCCTAGTCAAACTTTTATTTTCAACCACAACAGAACTGACAAGGAATTCCCCGACAATCAGCCAGACAACCCACTTCTATTTCATGGTGTCTTCTCAAGCATCAAAGTCCATTTTTTTTTAAATTCAAAAAGAAGGCGTATACCGCGCGCGAGGCTCAAACTTTTGAAGACTACTTTCTGTTTTTTTTTTACAACAACAAACAAATTTCCATCATCATCACCGTGACGAACAAAATAATTTGTAGTGTTGATAAAAGTGAGAAAAAAAAAGTATGAAAAAGGAAATAGCCAACTCATTGTAATCCGTTTGTAAAGAACTTCGTCAAAATACAATCTTCATTTTTTTAAACAAAAAATAAGCAACACAACCGTACAAGAAATCGTCCACACACAAAAATCCGTGTTATAACAGTAAAAACATCGTCAGTTACAATCTTCATAAATGATTAAAAAATCTCGCTTACTGTTTAGCATACAGTTTTAACGTGTGAAATACATAGTCTTTTAAATTCTGAAAGTGTTGGCGTACGTTTAATGTGTCTTGGCATCGAATTGAAAACATTTATTCCTTTAAAGTATAATGAGTTTTGTGAAGCACAGGTCAAGAAATTCGGTGTTCTTATTTCATCTCGGTGTTCTTATTATATCTATGAATATCACTTCCTAACTACTTTAAAAATGAACACCATAGTCAAATATACAATTCTCTGCTTCACCGATAACCATTGCAACGCGTCTAATATAAAAGTCGAGGAAATGAATCTATTACATCTAAAAATCAAACGCATTATTTTACCCTGCAAACGCTGTTACCTCAGTATTTGTGTTTGATTGGCCAAAAATAAAAATGGAACGGAACCGCATCATTCTGTTTGGTAAGACCGGAAAGTTGAATTGCTCAGCGAACAAAAAGGAACTTGATGTCCCCATCACAACAAGGCGTGTTTCGCAAATTCTGCGAGAATCCGGGCACATGGTATATACGAAAAAAGTCAAAAACCAAAAACATTCAGGCGCGTTTGGATTTTGCGCGAAAATACATGTCCTGGAATTCTGAGTGGAACAACGTTGCGTTTTCGGATGAAAAGAAATTCAACCTTGATGGACGCGATTGCTGTACGATCTGCGGAAAAATCCAAAAGGCCAAATTGAGCAGAAACTTTGGAGGTGGGAATCTTATGGTATGGATCGCCTTTTCGTGCAGAGGAAAAACGTCGATTGCCACAATTTCCACCAGAATTCACTCTCGAAACTACGTTGATGTACTGGATAATGTTTTGATCCCATAATGGATGAAGAATTCGTCTTTCAACTAGATAACGCCGCGATCCACGTAAGCAAAGTAACAGTATAATGGTTTGCCGAGCGAGATATCACACTTTTGGACTGGCCAGCACGAAGTCCTGACCTAAATCCAATTGAAAATCTTTGGGAATCCTGGCCAGACTGGTTTACAGCGGAGAAAGACAGTTTGGAACGGTTCGTGAGCTCCAAGCGGCCGTAAGAGAAGAATGGCGAAAAATTTCTAGCGAAATTTCTTGCACTGTATATGTGCACCGTCTCTCGTTTATCCACAATTGGTTTGAGGTTTTAGGTTAACCTAGGATGAAAAATCATAGGCCACCAAGACAAACTTTGGATTCAGTAAACATTTCGCCTGTCAAATCTTGCATGCATCTTCCACCACATAAGGAAAGTTCAAACGAATAAAAAGATTGTATACAGGTACGTAAAACTGGATATGGAGAAATGAATGGAGTATTTGGGAAGTAAGTGATTTCATGCAAATCATTCATTCATTTCTATGATTCAAAATTTCTGACTGTTGAGTGTTCATCGCAAGTTTCACGATCGTCCAAAGGAAATACTTTTACTGATCTCATAACTAATCGCTCAGCTGTTTGAAAACTAGTTATAGCGTATGTGTCCCTTGATTCAGCCTTATAAAGGGTCAAATTGCGACACACACAAATATTCGGCAAAATTCACCCGTTCAACCAATCATCTTCAAACTTTCAGGGAGTAAAATAAAACATGTAATGAATATTTTCTCATGTTTGTTTTATTCAATTTCAATTCCATATCCAAATGCACGAACCTTCTTCTTTGCGCTTCTCATAAGGTCCTGTACAACATTTGGACCAACATTTTTGCGTGGCAATCCATTTTTTCTTCATATCTTCCTCCGATTTCACTTCCTTAGGATGCTTCCAAAGTGCCTGCTTCATGATGGCCCAGTACTTTTCAATTGGCCGCAGTTCCTGTGCGTTCGGGGGTTGAGATGCTTCGGCACGAAATTGACCTCCTTAGCCTTGTACCACTCCAAAACTTCTTTCGAGGAATGGCACGAGGCTAAATCCAGCCAAAAAATCATAGGACCATCGTGTGACCTCAGAAGATAAAGTAGACGCTTTTAAAGGCATAACCTGCCCATTGGCCGTTCCAGTTGTCACGAATGGGGTGCTCCGCTTTCCACACGAGCAAATTGCTTGCCAAATCAAATATTTTTTGGCAAACTTCGACATCTTCTGCTTTCTAACATCCTCAGGGACATCGAATCTATGATGAGCAGTGAAAAACTGGAGCCCCGGAAGCTGCCGGAAGTCTGCTTTTACATACGTCTCATCATCCATAACGAGGCAATGTGGTTTCGTCAACATCTGGGTGTAGAGCTTCCTGCACGTGTTTTACCTACCGTATTCTGCTGTTCATCGCGTTTAGGCGCCTTTTGGAATTTGTACGTGTGTAGTCCTTCACGTTTTTTCGCATCTTGCATGAAAGTTTTGGTTAGAGTTTTGGTAATCTAACGTCCGTGCTCCATCACAATATTTTCTATTGCGATGTGTCTAACTCAATGGGTAAATTAAACTGAAAGTGAGTTTGAAAGAAGGGAAACTTGGAGTAGAGCACACGTACCCACTGGTTGACACGAAATATTGGCCAACGTGCTTTTGCACATTTGTTTGAAGATTTGTTAAGCGACACAAGTTTCCAAATCCATAGTTCGGATGCCGTGCTGCATCAGCGCCCGGACTTTTGTTCGTGAATCTGGACATTTTTCAAATCACAAACTAGCATGCTGTTGTGAGCTTGTAAAATTACCATAATAGCATATTAGCGGTAAATCTGAGAGAGTTGATTCATCAATTTCTTTAACAATTTTTCTAACCCACTTGCATGTTAGGCGGTGGGAGTTTCTTTCGTGATTTGGAATCGGTGGATTGTGAATTTATTGGCAGGTTATCACAGGATACTGAGGGACAGCTTAGGGAAGCATACATTGACAGTAGCTGAGCGGAAGAGATAAATAGATTGAGCTTTCAGACGATTTGTTTATAGATCAAACCAATAATTGACCTTTAAGCATTATATGTTTAGTGAGTAGTAGGGTGACAGTAACAGTAACATTGCAAGATTAAGGGGCTATTAAGTAGAACAGCCGACTGAGTTCATCAGATATAGCTCGAAAGGGCTTCAGCTTAATAAACAACTGAGTGTTATAGTAATTTATTCAATGAAATTTTCTCACTATTCTCATTCAATGCTCATTTCAGCCAATAGTGTTCAACGCATAGTTATAAACAACAATCGACAGCCCGCAACAATAACTCTTAGTATCTTTTCATAGAAATGGCTATGCTCTTCAAACATCCAGGGGGACTACAAGGATTCTATTTATATCTTTGTTCTTAATTTTGTTTCTTTTCAGTCAACAAATAATTTTTTTCTACCAAATTTTGAAGACAATATCTAATATCTCTCTTTTTCTCAAAACTTTTAAAGTAATAATACTTCAGTTCAGGCATAAAGATGAATGAATGTACTGGAAACTGGACGGACACCTACGGAGTTGGGTACAGGCGACTCGTGAGGTAGTAAGTGATTTCAAGGACGTGGAACAAGACAGGTAATTGTTACCCATTGTATCTAAATTAATAAAATTTATTTTTAGGAGGTTTTCGTCGACCATCGGTTGAATCGGTTGTGTCGATACTTTGTTTCGTAATATTCTGTTATCGGGTGTAGCGTTTTGTCTATTGTTTTGGTTGTCTATTGTTCGTTGCGCGAGTGATCGAGTGAGCATGAGAAGTCGTGGTTCGCCGGGTAAGATGGGTCGGTGGTGAGGTACATAATTAATTGTGATCCAAATTATTCGTTCGCCAAGCTCGTTGGGCCACCCTATCTTGGAACAAATAGACCACTGTCCCATTTTTTAAGGGACTCCAGTGGCATCCGTACTGTTGGTGAAGATCGGTCCAAGTTGGCTCTCAAGCGTTGAAACGAATTACCTTGTTTTCATAATGAAATACCACTATCACACTCTGTGAGTGGCCCCAATAGCATCCTTACTGTTGGTTTAAATCGGTCCAAATCAGCTCTCCAGCATTATAAAACATCTCCTAGTTACCCAATGAAAAACCACAATCACACTTTGTGAGTTGCCCCAATAGCATCCTTACTGTTGGTTTAAATCGGTTCAATTCGGAAATCGGTACTAATTACACTTGACAGCTTATCGTTAACCAAAACGAACCCTGCTGCCTTCCAGTCCTGTTATCCAACATCCCAGTGATTTCTCGTGGAAGTGCAGTGGACAGTTTTTACACATTGAGGATGTTTGTTAGTCCCAAGCATCATCAGTTAGTTTTCTGTGTAATAACAGCTGATCTGGCAACAACGGAGTAGCAACCTCGAGCGGTCAATCATGCTCATGCTCATCATGCTCTTGCACGAAAGTTTTGGTTAGATTCAGTTTCTTCGCCACATCTCGAACTGAACTGTTGGGATTCCTCTTGAAAGCTTGAACTACCCGCTTGTGATCCTTAACACTATACGGAGATCCATTTTTGCCACTTTTTTCTTTCCGATCGATGGTCAAACGTTCGTGGTACCGATTTAAAACACGAGACACCGTAGAATGTACCATTCCCAGCTTCCTGCTGATGGCACGATGAGAAAGATCCGGATTTTCGAGGTACGATTAGGATAACATTTTTTATTATAACTCATGAAGTATTTGAGCTGGATGCGAAATTTTACTAGTTGTACACTTGCTTAGATAAGTTTAAGAAGACGTTTGGTAGTATGTATCACGAAAACTTACACAACTCATTTTATAAAGTCAGAAACTTTTGAGGGATGTGGATTTAATGTCGGCCTATAAGCACCAAATTGGGTCTATTCATAGATGTAACTTCGTCTATTCCGATAGATGTGTTATTAAATGTAGTCTTCGTACGGTTTTTCTTTTCTGATTTCTGATTTAAGGCGTTGCCAGCTGTATTCGCTTTTCGCAACACAAAATTTCACAAAAGAAACTATAATACAACAGCTAAGAAACACTTAAGTGATTCTCACATATAGTTTATAGGCCATTCGATGATGAAAACATTATAGTTCACTCTACACAGATTTTGTTTCTTTGGTTTGAGTTTAGATGAGCCATTTGGAAAACATACAACTGAAACTCAGACATTTTTATTGAAAATTTTACCAGTAACAACATTTTTAATATGCTTTCCATGCAACAGGCCATAGTTGGAAAAATAGAAAAAAATATGTTTCTAACATTGGGTCCACGGTTTTCTTATTAAATCATTGTTATTTTACCTATGTGAACAGTAAGCTTGTTACGTGTGACTATTTTCTGTACATCTTGGCTGCATTACTCGGTTTATAGGTTCACTTTAACCAAATTTAGATTATTCAAAGATCGTGTAGATAATCTGTTCAGCTTAACCAGTGATGTCATGATGTCTAAAAAGTTAAGGAAATTGAAAGTTACGTGCAAGTGAACAACTATCAATTGATTAATATGTCTCAATTGATTCGAGTACAATCGATCATCCTGATAGCAACATGATTTTGTTGATTATCGCCGAATTAATGACATATTTGGTGCATAGGCCGAATGAAGGAGCTAGGCTAACATTACGTCCCGTTACCCTACATTTACTAACTTCGGTAAAAAAAACATGGTGTTTGTTGGCATAAACATAAGAACACATTCCCTATCGTTTCGGTGTTCCGATCAAGCAATAGATATCGATATACTAATTGTTATATTTCTACTACGTTTCCATTACTCAAAAGTTCGATGTGAGGACTGGAAATATTTTAGATAAAGAAAAGGTACCCCCGGCGAACGTGTGCTGTAAAAATTTGTTTAATGCCGGATGAATATTTTTCGTGAATACTGATCCATAGAAATGTTTTAATACCTTTATATACATATGTCTGTTTGTGCATCATCTTCATGGTTCATAATGTATATAGCGGATGGCTTATTCCAAGAATGAGCAGAAATATCGGTAAAACATATTTATACAGATAATAGCTTTCAACGAATCAAGCTACTTGCAGAATGGTGAGCCAATAAATCATCTGCTCTATCTGCTCATCTGCGCGGCTTTGAGTCTTTTTTTTTTATGTTCGCAACAGAGTTGAAATCGACAATTAAGTTAAATATTTTGATACAGGCTTTGGCAACCGTGGGAAGGAAAATGGATGATAATTGTCAACATAAGATTGAGGAATGATTTCTAGCGCCAGCTCTTAGGCACTGATAATGAATGAAAGATATTGTTTATATAAGGGTGCTTCATTTTGCATCAAATGCCAACTTTTTCTAGGACTTCTTTCTGTTAGATTTGTTACCACAGAATAAAAATCTATGGTTAAAAAGTGTTTAAAGTGTTTGGAAACCTGATTCAATACGTATACGTATGATGCCATAAGAAATTATCTATTATGTTCTTATTGCTAAAACAGCTTTTGAAACCAATTAATTCAGTTGAATTTTTAAATTACGAATGCTGTAAAAATTTTGATTACCAAAGAATTCTTTTCAAAATTTTCATTGAACTCTTTCCAGAATATTTCTATTGCAATTTTCATTATTTGCGGCACTACTCAGGACTCATAATAATTTTCAGCAACATTAATTTTGAATTCCAGCAGCATCTTTTTGAGCTCTCCGTCAAACTCCAATGAAGTTTCCTCAAACAATTTCTCAAAACTCCCATCTTCCCTTACACGTTTATAATTAATTTAAACACATCGAAAAATAGCTCTGACATTATTTTACACACACAAATTTTGAAGCAAATATTTTTCATCTACGCCAGTCAGTCGATTGATAATTCTTTGAACAATTGTTGGAACTGTCAGTTGTTGATAATTTTGTACAAAAAGGTTCATTTGCAGTGAAAATAAGCAAAATTTACATCTTTTTATAGTAATAATATAAGTAATGTCAGTGCTATTCCATGGTTGTGACGAATTTCAATTTCTATTATTGGTGTAAATTAAGTCAATCGTTAATATGTTCTTGTTTTTTAGTGTGGTTCAAAAATGTTTCGAAAGCCTATCTTGTTTTATGAAGTGTAATGGGACTCACTGAATTCCTAACCACTAAAAAAAATCCTTATATCCTTATTCTGCCTCATCCCTCGGAATGACGCTTATAGAAGGCTGGTCTGCGCTCCATTTTAGCAATTTCGAAATTTTTTGATTCACAGCATTCTCATTTATGCCACGGTATTTGCTTAAATCAGACGAAAACAATAAATTATTAATTGTCTATTTTTGATAATTTTTTTTAATAAAGTATTTACTGATAGAAAACATTAAAATATAAGAAAGTTCTATTTTGATACAACACAAATAACATCGCGAGGTTAACCAGAATACCATATGTAGGTTTTTATTTACAACAGATACGCTTTCCGCCTGCAATCTTTAGTCGTCGTTTGACATTTCACTCTGAATTGCCTCCAGATGAACGTCCAGCTAAAGTCAATCAACGAACTTCTTGGCAAACATTTTGCAGATCATCTAGGCAGGGATTCTATTAAACATTGATCCAAGTTGGAGTTTACAAACGAGCCTGGATTGACAAATAGATGAAACGTCCAAATTGACACAATTGATTATCTGTAAGTTCAGTAGTTCCAATCGAACATACGATCGGTCAAAGTGATGAGGTTTTGCCTCTTTGATACTACAGGCTTTTTAGAGTTTACCACATTGAATGCTAAACCTATTCACAGTACAAAAGCCAAATATAAAACCAACGAATAAAAATAAAAGAATAAACAAGTTTTAGGTTCCTTGGGATATTCTTTAATCTGGTTCACTCTGATATCAAACTGAGGGAGACGTTTCATATTCCCAGACGTACACTATTTTTTATGTGATTAAGTAATTCGTCACAGATTGATCCTATTTCTAGTCAGTGCCGCTCGGTCTGGAATATTCATGACAAAAGCTCGATAGCGTGCGTTTTGAGCGATTAAATCAGAATACCCAAGATAGAGTGTCACCTTTCAGGCTTCCCCTTGTCTGCTACGGAAGTGCTGTTTTTGACACAAATTCCACTTGCACCGCAACTACCAAGTGAACCAGAACCCATACAGCACCCAGCATCTATAATATCTATATTTATGCACCCAATTCATCCTATAATCTGTGAGCGTTTGTTTGATAATGCAAGCACGCGACGCCACGTGGCTATCTTAGGACACGTGGCTGCGTGTTATACATTGTTATCGTATCCTTGGTAGAAATCCATACGCATCCCCAGCTACTGGTTTGCGTACCAACCACCTACAAAAAGGAGTGTGTTTGTCCTTTCCTTGATCGCAGCCATAAGCTAACTATAAATGGAAAAGCGAGAGTTTTGCACTGTCAGCACTTAAACGATTGCGGCACTCGTTGCCTTTTCATTTGGTTCTGAAAATTAGGGGCAACAGGAGATACGCTGTTTAGAAGCTAATCATTTAATTTTCATAACAAATTTGCCATGCTTCATTGGGATGCGCTACTTGTGCCTTAATGAAATTAACAGAGTTTATAAGCTAACTATCTATGGACACACACTCTGAGTGAAAGCGAAAACGTTTTCTTATTTCCAGCCTGGATCGCACAGCAATGTTTTGACTGACTGTGTTTTATTGAACGTCACAGAAACAAGTTTGTACTAACTAGAAGTTCAATTTCACACTAATTATAAACACATTTGATATGAGTTAACATGTAATTGAAAAACAAATTAAAACTTAACTTTACTTAACTTAACGAAAAGTTTACGCAACAACAAAAAATAATTTGAGAGCCTTTTTTGGAAATTTCTTTTTTTTTACTTCATTAGAGAAGGCCGATTCCTCAGAGGCGCGGCTATGTATCTGAATGGTCATAACCTCAGTGTCAGCCGGTTCCCCTTCCATGTTCCCCTTTGCTCCTTCCATGCTCACTAGATTTAAAATAAAAAGCATCCGTTGATCGCATCATTTACCACAGTGAAACCACGAGCAACACAATCTCACTAAACAACTATCCTTTTCGTGGCAGTGTGGAGATGCGGAGGAGTATTCGGTCTCTAATAACAATAACAAATCATAGTGATCTATGAATAGAATGAATTAATGAACTTATACATCGACGATTAAAACTAAACCCAAACTTCATCTATGCGGTTATCTGCGCAACAAAACTAGTTTTGATCGGTAATCAGTAAGCAACTACGAAATGCACGGTATTCCAATACAAACATACATACATTAAAACGTGCATACATACATACATACATATTTTAAAAAAATCATACTTACAGCAGCCGGTCATCGGTCTCGGTTGATGTTCCAGCTCCGGGGAACTCTACGTCTGTGCAGGGCAGATCTGCCACAGGGGACTGCTCGAGTTGCCTGTAGCGGAGATCACAGTGAAATGGCTCATTATGTTTAGGTTTCAGGAGAAATTTCACTGAAGTGGAACTCTCCATGGGTGTGGGGTAGATCCATCATCGAGAATTTCTCGAGTCGGTTGTGTAGAGTTTGGGAGTTAACGGCTAATAACAGCAAGCCAGCTCTAAGCTATCAGAACTGTAGTGCAAATGGAGAGAAAAACAGCGGTCAAGCAACGTCGGTGCATTGATCAGAAGCAAGTCTCTCACGTGGGTGGCTGTGAAGGAGATCATGTCATGACGATCGGCTACTTTACGATGGGTACACGGTACACGTCAAGATGGGTACACAAAACGGCTTCTAGTAGAAGAAGGGTGTTTACGATTAAAGCGGGAGCTGAAAAGAAGTACATGAGCACAGCAGCTCTGCGAAGTAGTCGCTTCACCGTGGTCCCGGGGAGAGAAAGCAAAGAGAGAGTAAGGATTGATTTAGTTGTAAGGCAGAAAAGCAAGTCCTATTACCGCCTGAGTGAGTCTCACACCGTGCCAAACTACAGGTCATACTTTTTATGCTTTTACTAAAAATAAGAAAAAAAACCAAAAATTAACACAAAAATCCAAACAATACATACATACATACGTACATAAATAAATACAAACATGCATACGTTCATTAAACGAAAGCCCATTTATCCATAGTGAATGTATAAAAACAACCAAAATTTAAATAACTAAAATTGAGAATGCAAAAAACGTTCCCACAATAACATGCCAAAATCATCTCACTTCGTTCAGCGAAAGAAGAAAGTTCGTTCGATCCAGCGCTCCGTTATTTTGAAAGATTTATTCGAGTGCGATCCTTGGAAATAATTAGTTTTTTTTTCTCAAAATCTATTCACTTCAGAGTGGAAGTGAGTTTTTTTTTTCTAAGAAGGTAGTGTGGTTTTCCAGTGAAATAAGAAAATCAAGTAGTGCTTGCTGGCGAATTATCATCCCGCTCATTTTCGCTTCATCCCCGCGTGGTGACGCGAACCAGCGATACACCACTATATCGCCAACGGTCATCCGACATCGTCGAGCGAGTGCACCCGAAGGCGATCGGATTCACCCGTACACCCACGCAGCGCACCGCTCCCCACTGCCCGCATAGAAGTGCGACGCTCAGGCATACGGTGCGTCAGCAGCAGCAGCAGCAGCAGCAGCAACAGATCAGTAATATTAGTTAAGTTTTTTTTCCTCTGTCTCTCATCCCACTAGACTTTAGCGTTAATTTGTGTGTGTTCCTATTTTGTGTTTGTGTGTGATTTAAATTTTTGGGGGCGTTCAACGCTCCCACGAGTAAGGCAAATCGTGCATGTTGAAGAGGTTTCTTCGACATGGACAGTTTGGCTGAAAAAGTGCCTTTGCCACCTGATGATGGGGAGGCACAAACAAAATTCTGATCGCGATCGTATCCAATTGACTCGGTCGGTCCATGGGTTGTCTACTTTCAGCCCAAAAAGAAACCTTTGAATGTGTACCAAATTACAACTGATCTGACGAAACGATTCTCAGCCGTGACAGAGATCACGAAAGTAAAATTTAATAAACTCCGTGTTGTCGTCTCTAACCTGAAGCAGGCTAATGAGATTGCTGCTTCCCAGCATTTTACACTGGAATATCGAGTTCGTGATGTGGAGATTGTAGGAGTGGTCACAGAGGCGAGTCTGTGCCCTGAAATTTTTGAGAGGCAGGCGATTGGCCGATTCAACAACCCTCTGCTTCCCCCAGTTCAGATACTGGAAGTGCAAAAGTTGGTAAAAGTATCGCACAGCGAGGGTAAAAAAAAAGTTACCCCCACAGACTCGTTTCGAGTGACATTTTCTGGCTCTGCCCTTCCTCACTTCATAGAGCTGGGAAAACTTCGGCTACCTGTGCGGTTATTTGTACCCCGGGTAATGATCTGCCAAAACTGCCAGCAGATGGGGCATACGGCCTCCCATTGCGGCAATAAAGCACGCTTCTCAACTTGCGGGGAGAAACATGAGGCCGGTCCCTGTGCAGATAACACACTAAAATGCGTTTTCTGCAAGGGAACTCCTCCCCATGCCTGGCTTACAATCAACGCGGGGAAAAATTGGAACGTTCTCTAAAACAACGTTCAAGGCAATCTTTTGCAGAAATGCTTAAGAAAGCCTCGCCACCCGATATAAATACAAATCCTTTTGCTGCTCTGTCAGATGACGAGTCTGAGTCGGACTTGGTTGAGGAGGGGACATCTTTCAGTTTTCCGGAAGGTGCTTCACGGAAGCGAAGACGCATCCGAGCAGGGAAAGTAGCTGAAAAGAAGCCCCAAATCAACATGCCCAATTCAAAGAGCAGTGTAAAGAAGGATAATCCGAATCCTCCTGGTTTTCGTAGTGCCAACTACAAACAGGATTTCCCATCTCTCCCGGGGACATCCAAAACCCCTGATGCCCCGATTTTAAGAACGGAAGCCCCCTCTTCATCTGGGCTGTTCTCATTCGATGATATTGTGGAAGGTATTTTCAAGTACCTCGAAATTTCTGACCATCTTAAAAGCATTGTTATGGCAATGCTTCCCACTGTGAAAACTTTTTTGAAGAAATTAACATTAAAGTGGCCCCTCCTTGCAGCTATCATTTCCTTCGATGGATAATTTGCCAAAAGAGGTCGGGAGGATTTGATCACTGTTCTGCAGTGGAATTGTCGAAGTCTTATTCCTAAATTGGAATCATATAAATTTTTAGCTCACAATACCGGTTGTGATGCATTTGCTCTTTGTGAAACATGGCTTTCACCCGAAATCGATCTTCTGATTCACGATTTCAACATTATTCGGCTTGATCGTGAGGATTCACGTGGAGGAGGAGTACTTTTGGGGATCAAAAAGTGCTACTCCTTCTATAAAGTGAATTTTCCTCCTATTCCAGAAATTGAAGTTGTCGCATGTCAGGCTGTTATTAAAAATAAAAGCCTTTGCATTGCTTCCGTTTGTATTCCTCCTAGAGCCTCAATAAACCAGAAACAACTTTCAGATATTTGTTCGGTTCTTCCTGCTCCGCGGTTGGTCATGGGAGATTTTAACTCTCACGGTACAGGCTGGGGAGAACTGTACGATGACAACCGGTCTTCTTTGATATATGACCTCTGTGACAACTTCAATATGACCGTTCTCAACAATGGAGAAATTACACGCTTGGCTGATCCATCCTCACTTGGCAGTAGGTTAGACCTCACACTTTGCTCGAATTCATTATCGTTGGACTGCGCGTGGAATGTGATCCAGGATACCTACGGTAGTGATCATTTGCCTATTAAAATTTCGGTTGCCACCGGGCTCACTCCGCCGGAATCCATCAACGTCACGTATGATCTAACTCGTAATATCGATTGGACAAGGTTCAAGACAGCAATAGATGAAGCCGTAACAACGGTACAAGGACTTCCACCGCTGGAGGAATATAACTTCCTCTCCAACCTGATTTTGGAAAGCGCGCTTCAAGCTCAAACTCGACCAGTTCCAGGAACGTAATTTCGCAGGAAACCTCCTTCCCCATGGTGGGATCAGCAATGCACCGAGGTTTACCGCAAAAAGTCCGACGCGTTCAAAATTTTTCGTAGACGTGGAACACCTGAGCACTTCGAAAAGTACACGGCACTCGAACGCGAATTTAAGAGCCTCATCAAGGCCAAGAAACGCGGTTACTGGCGAAGATTCGTAGACGGGCTATCGCGTGAAACGTCGATGAATACTCTTTGGAACACGGCGCGAAGATTGCGTAACCGAACTACGTACAATGAGAGCGAGGAGTACTCGGACCAATGGATCCTCAAGTTCGCGCGGAAAGTTTGTCCAGATTCTGTGCCAGCCCAAATGTTTCCTCGTGAAACCACGAATTCGATAGATGAGATCAGCCAACCTTTTTCAATGGTAGAACTCTCTCTCGCACTCCTTTTGTGTGGCAATACGGCTCCTGGGGTAGATAGAATCAAGTTCATTTTGCTTAAGAACCTTCCAGACGTCGCTAAGAGGCGCATGTTGCACTTGTTTAATCAGTTTCTGGCTCTCAACATTGTACCGGATGACTGGAGACGGGTGAGAGTTATTGCCATTCAAAAACCTGGTAAACCCTCGTCCGACCACAACTCCTATCGACCCATCGCGATGTTATCCTGCATTCGAAAGTTGTTGGAGAAAATGATCCTCTTCCGTCTGGACAAATGGGTTGAGACGAATAACCTGCTCTCAGATACTCAATATGGTTTCCGTAGGGGTAAGGGAACGAACGACTGCCTTGCGTTGCTTTCCACAGAGATCCAGTTAGCTTTTGCTAAAAAAGAGCAAATGGCTTCTGTATTCTTGGACATAAAGGGGGCTTTTGATTCAGTATCTGTTGAAGTTCTCTCAGATAAACTACACGCTTGTGGTTTTTCACCATTAATGAACAATTTTTTGTACAATTTCCTGTCAGAGAAACATATGAGCTTTTCTCATGGAACCTCTACAGCTTCCCGATTTAGCTACATGGGTCTCCCCCAGGGCTCATGTTTAAGCCCTCTTTTGTATAATTTTTATGTCAAAGACATTGACGGTTGTCTAAGTGACAACTGTACGTTGAGACAACTTGCAGATGACGGCGTAGTGTCTGTCACGGGACCCAATGGGGTCGATCTGCAAGGACCCTTACAGGATACCTTAGACAATTTGTCTACTTGGGCTCTCGAGCTAGGTATCGAATTCTCTACGGAGAAAACTGAGTTGGTAGATTTTTCCAAGAAGCATAACCCAGCACAACCGAAGCTTCAAATTTTGGGTACACCGATAACTCATTATATGTCCTTAGCTTGGGGTCTGGTTCGATTCAAAGTGCACCTGGAGATCCCACATTGAGTATCTGAAGCGAAAGTGCCAACAAAGGATCAATTTTCTCTGCACAATTACCGGGACCTGGTGGGGAGCGCATCCGCAAGATCTTCTAACGTTGTACCGGACAACGATTTTGTCGATTATAGAATACGGTAGTTTTTGTTTTCAGTCAGCGGCTCGGTCGCACTTCATTAAACTGGAACGTATTCAGTATCGGTGTCTTCGTATCGCGTTAGGTTGTATGCACTCGACTCATACCATGAGTCTTGAAGTGCTGGCTGGCATGTTGCCACTCTCGGATCGGTTTTCAGAATTATCTCTCCAGCTCCTCACCAGGTGTGAAGTTATGAACCCCCAGGTGATCGAAAATTTTGAGAAGCTCCTTGAGTTGAATCCTCAAACCCGCTTCATGACTTTGTACCATTTGTACATAACACAGGATGTCAGCCCTTCGCTGTATATTCCCAATCGTGTTTGCTTCTCCGACTTCGGAAATTCGGTTCATTTTGATTTATCAATGAAACAGGAGCTTCGTGGAATCCCAGAGCATCATCGTCCAATGATTGCTCCGGTGATATTTGCTGCCAAGTTTGGCCTAGTTGATTCCACCAAAACGTTTTTTACTGACGGGTCTTTGATAGAGGACTCCGCTGGCTTTGGTGTATACAATGAAAATTATAGCGTCGCTCGTAAACTTCAAGCACCTTGTTCTGTTTTTGTCGCGGAATTGGCAGCAATTCATTTTTCTTTAGAAACTATTGCCTCTTTTACACCGGATCAATACTTCATTTTCACGGATAGTCTTAGTTCTATAGAGGCTATTCGCTCCTTGAGGCCGGTAAAGCACACCTCTTATTTTCTTATGAAAATACGAGATCTTCTAAGTGCTTTATCTTCACGTTCTTTTATTATCACCTTTGTGTGGGTCCCTTCTCATTGTTCGATTCCTGACAATGAGAAGGCGGACTCGCTTGCAAGGGTGGGCGCTATGGAAGACGATATTTATGACCGACAAATCGCCTTCAACGAATTTTTCTATTTTTTTCGTCAGATATCACTCGATAGCTGGCAGTATAAATGGAGTAAAGGAGATTTGGGGCGATGGCTACATTCTATCACTCCTAAGGTGTCTAAGAAATGTTGGTTGTGGGTCGAGACTTCATTCGTGTGATGTCTCGCCTCATGTCCAATCATTATTCTTTAAACGCTCATTTGTTCCGTGTTGGGCTGGGAGACAGCTATCTCTGTGAATGTGGACAAGGTTACCAGGACGCAGATCACGTTATTTGTTTTTGTGCTGAGCATCGTGGAGTCAGATTGGAGCTTTATGATTCCCTTCGGGCTCGAGGTAGACAACCCAATGTACCGATTCGAAACATTTTGGCTGCACGCGATCTGGAGTTTATGAAACTCATTTATGTGTTTTTGACTAACATTAGCCTTAGATTGTAGTTTGATTAACTTACTTGTTTAGGTTAAATTTTTGAGGATTGTGTGCATCGGTGTGTGATTGTGGTTGTGTGTGTGTGAGTGTTGTTGTGTGAGTGAGTGAGTGATTTTTTTTTTTTTTTAATTGAAAACGTTCAATTAAAAAAATGTAATTTGAAATTCTAGATATAAGAAAACCATTGTTCCTCATGCTTTGTTTAACATTTCCACCGCAATTTTCCCATCCATAAAATTGTTATTCCTATTAACCTCGAGACGGCCGCGAGTAATCGGTTCCACCCCCTTAACCTTAGTTCTAAGATAACTGATGTATATAAACATGAAAACTTGGCTCTGTAAAGTTGATTCGATTGACCCGGTACAAATAAATGAATTCAAAAAAAAAAAAAAATAACATGCCAAAATCAAATTTAATAAATATAATAGCAAATACAGTGAAGGACAGAAAAAAAAAGATCAAAACCCGATTTTCATATAAAATGGTCATGTATGGGGGTTTGTCTTTAATTTTTCCTCTAATCAATTAAGTTGACATCATTGCCGAGTGAACAAGCAAACGGAACAGTTTGTTCGGTCCGCTCTCCGTTGCTTTGGAAGCTTTTCACGAGTTGTTTCAATTCTTCAGACTTAAGCTTTTTTTTGGGCTCGCGAGTGAAATCGAGTCTTGGCTTTCTGAAGAAGAAAAAGTTGTGTGATAAGCAGTGCAACAAAGTCATTATTTGCAATTGGCAACATTGCAACGATCTAAAAGTCATATTGCTCCGCATCCATACGGCACGCACACCAGCAGTCCATCGTGTGTAGCGTTCAATCGTTCATCTGCCAACCACCACCGACCAGCGTCATCATCATCATCATCGTCATCATTATCATCATCGCTGAGCTCCACGTCTAGCCGGTACACGCGGCCACACATCGTCGCTCGGCAGCAGCAGCACATTCGTCGCCCGTCTGCAGTAGATCAGTGATACATATTTTTTTTTAATCTTTATTTTACGTCGGCCTATTTCCTCACATGGTGACAATCACCGACGCCAGGAAGACGACTCCACCACCTGGACCCTACCTAACGACTCATGAATATGAACCGGGACCAACGGCTTTACTTCCCTTCCGAAGGAAGACGTGACCAGATTTTAACCAGTGATACATATTAGATAAGTTTTTGTTTTTCGCTGTTCTGAATTCATTTTAATCGTATTGTGTGTGTGAGTGTGGAGAGTGAGTGAGAGTGAGTGAGAGTGTGTGAGAGTGTGTGAGAGAGTGTGCTTAGGTTTAGTTTGTTTATCTGTGATTGATTGTAGATAATTACGTTAGAGGTTGAGCGTCATAAGCTCCCACGGGTGCGACATGGATGATTTATCGGAAGATGATTCATCCATGCCGCCAAATGATGGGGTAGCTCTTAAAGTTACCCGATCGCGTGCTTATCCAGATAGTTCAGCTGGTCCTTGGGTTGTCTATTTTCGGCCCAAAACGAAACCTCTCAACATTTACCAGATTTCAAACGATTCTCGGCCGTGACCGAGATAATTAAGGTGAGACCCAATAAACTAAAAGTCGTTGTGTCCAACCTTAAACAGGCTAACGAAATTGCTGTCTCTCAGTTTTTTACACAGGAGTATTTAGTGTACATCCCAGCTCGAGGTATTGAGATTGAAGGGGTTGTCATCGAAGCGAGTTTGACCCCTGAGATCCTGTTGAAGCAGGGGGTTGGTCGCTTTAAGAACCCTCTGCTTCCTTCAGTCAAGATACTTGATGTGCGAAAACTAGGCACAGTATCGATCACGAAGGGTGAAAAGAAGTTTACATCGTCAGACTCGTTTCGCGTAACCTTCTCTGGCTCAGCCCTCCCCCAATACGTCGAGTTGGGAAAACTTCGACTACCTGTGCGGTTGTTTGTACCTCGGGTCATGATCTGCGAAAAGTGCAAGCAGATGGGACATACGACCTCCCATTGCAGCAATAAGGCACGCTGCTCTAATTGTGGGGAGAAGCACGAGGACGGCGCCTGCGCAGACAGCACACCAAAATGCGCTTTCTGTAAGGGTACTCCTCCTCATGCTCTCTCGTCGTGCCCGGCGTACAAACAACGCGGGAAACAATTAGAACGCTCGCTTAAACAGCGTTCCACGCAATCTTTCGCCGAAATGGTGAAAAAAGCCTCACCATCACCCGATGCCAATACAAATCCCTTTGCTCCTCTGTCAGATGACGAGTCTGACTTTGATTCGGCTGAAGAGGGAACATCGTTCAGTTTTCCGGAAGGTGCTTCAAGGAAGCGAAGACGCGTCCGCCCACGGAAAATTGCTGAAAAGAAGCCCGAGACCAGCTTGCCCATTTCAAAAAAATGTGTAAAAAGGAAAAAAAAACAATTCCTCCTGGTTTCCGTAGTACTAACTACACCCAGGACTTTCCATCTCTCCCGGGGACATCCAAAACCCCTGAAGCCCCTATTTTAAGAACAGAAGCCCCCTCCTCAAGTAGGCTGTTCTCATTTGATGACATTGCCGAAGGTATCTTCAAGTACCTCGAAATTTCTGACCCTCTTAAAAGCATTGTTCTTGCAATGCTTCCCTCAGTGAAAACTTTTTTGAAGCAATTTACAATCAAGTGGCCCCTCTTCGCAGCAATCATTTCCTTCGATGGATAATTTTCCAAATGAGGTCGGGGATTTGATCACTGTTCTACAGTGGAATTGTCGAAGTCTTATTCCTAAATTGGAATCTTTTAAATATTTAGCTCACAATACCGGTTGTGATGCATTCGCTCTTTGTGAAACATGGCTCTCTTCCGAAATCGATCGTCCTTTTCATGATTTCAATATTATTCGTCTTGATCGTGAGGATTCACGTGGAGGAGGAGTACTTTTGGGGATCAAAAAGTGCTACTCCTTCTATAGAGTGAATTTTCCTCCAATTCCAGGTATTGAAGTTGTCGCATGTCAGGCTGTTATTAAAAATAAAAGCCTTTGCATTGCTTCTGTCTATATTCCTCCTAGAGCCTCAATTAACCGAAAACAACTTTCAGATATTTGTTCGGTCCTTCCTTCTCCACGGTTGATCATGGGAGATTTTAACTCTCACGGTACAGGCTGGGGAGAACTGTACGATGACAACCGGTCTTCCTTGATATATGACCTCTGTGACAACTTCAATATGACAGTTCTTAACAATGGAGAAGTAACACGTTTGGCTGGAACATCCTCAGTTGGCAGAAGATTAGACCTCACACTTTGTTCGAATTCATTATCGCTGGATTGCACATGGAATGTGATTCAAGATCCCCACGGTAGTGATCACTTGCCCATAAAAATTTCGGTTGCCACCGGGTTCAATCCGTCGAAATCTGTCAACGTCACGTACGATCTTACCCGTCACATCGATTGGACAAAGTTCAGGACAGCAGTAGATGAAGCCGTAACGACGGTAGACAGGCTTTCACCGCTGGAAGAATATAACTTCCTCTCCAACCTGATCTTAGACAGCGCGCTTCAAGCTCAAACTCGACCAGTTCCAGGGACGACATTTCGCAGGAAACCTCCTTCTCCATGGTGGGATCAGCAATGCACCGAGGTTTACCGTAAAAAGTCCGACGCGTTTAAAGTTTTCCGTAGACGTGGAACACCTGAGCACTTCGAAGTATACGCGGCTCTTGAACGCGAACTTAAGAGCCTCATCAAGGCCAAGAAACGCGGATACTGGCGAAGATTTGTAGACGATCTACAGGGTCGTATGAAAGGAAAACGGTATAAACACTCACAGCACTCAACATATATCTCAGCGGGAACTCAACATGAGGTACTACTCGTAAGAACAGCTAGGGAATGGTAGATACAAATATCATCTTATGGTTTGTACTAGCTCAAAGGCCACAACGAATTTGCAAACACTCTTCTGTTTGAACCTAAAAGTGAGGGAGGTATGGAAATCCTTTCGAGTTCGGCTAAACGGAACAAAATAAGGACAGTGGTGAAATTTTAAACATCTCAAATGCCTTTAAATATAAACTCTTTAATTGTGTATTCACGTATTACGTGTTTTATGTACATTAATGATCTTATTTATTTACTAGGTCTAAACTAAATTGTGACGTCACATTTTCATCAAGAGTTTTTCAGGTGGATCAGGGGGCATGTTCGGTGTGTGGATTGGGCGGTTTTCTGCGCGGTTTGGTGGCGGGTTGATGATGATGCGGTGGCGGTTTGATGACGGTTTGGTGGTGGTTTGGTGGCGGGTTGATGTGGTGATTTGGTGGTGGTTGGGTAGGTACTTAACATTCGAAGTCGGCTGACAAATTTCTAGCCGGCGGCCTTGCACAACGTACACCAGCGACTTTGGACTGTACAAGATGGCCTCCAATTCTTCTGTCCTTTTGTCTCTTATTGTCAGGGAATCCCAATTATTGTACCCCTACAAAAGCTAGCAGAATAAAGAAAAAGGCCCTTTGTGGACCTAACCACATTCATTAAATATTGCTTGCTATTTTGGACCGACCCGCAGCCACATTGTTCACAAGTAGAATTTACTTTTTCTTCTACCGCTTTTGCTGTTTTCCACTTTTTCTTAAATAATATAATTTTCTCGAAATGCACGAAGGCAAATTTTAGCAATGTGCCCTATATCCCTATTTTAGACACAATAGATTTAGGACTTCAAATAATATTTTAACACGTGCTAACAAACTAACTCACTTTTGGACACCATTCATACTGAACTAACACGACTAACAATAATTTAACTTTTGATTTTAACTAGACCTAGAATTTAAAGAACAGAATAAAATGATAAAAACCACCACTCTATACTACACTATCGACATACATCACAAATCATTGAACATCGCCTGCAGTAATTAACTGCTCGCTTTAGCGATCAGGACAGAAAGGCTTTTTAGAGGAAGTTAATCTGCCAAGATCAGATACCCGCGAAATTACCATAAGGAACACGAACGAACCCGAATTCGTCGTGTTCATTACTTTATATTTGTGTCCTCGGCCCGTTGCCCTCTCCTGCAGTTGCCTCTTTCGGTTGAGTATCTTTTGCCGACGCTCAAACCGCTGTCAACAACACCGATGAGAGTGAGTGTTACCATGTGAGTGAGGGAAGTTTGGGATAATGAGAGCCTTTGCTATAAATATCCGTGTGAATTGCACAGAGCCGTATTTAGACACAATCTAACCTTATACTTTGTGATAGAGTCACAAGCCTTCATTTGGAACCACCGGTTACAATACCCCTCCGACCGGCTGCGAAAAGACAGTTAACCCTATCTTTGAACAAACAATTTATAAACCATTAGTGTTTTATATCTCTAACAAGCGACCTCAAACGAAATTATGCACTATTCGCTTTGAATTTTACCGCTGTCCCTGCTCCTGTATTTATGAGCATGACCAAAACTGGCGACGGTTACTCTTATTGTAAGTTACACACTAACATCGTGTACTCATTTATCTGTCAGTCCCATCCTTTCTTTACAATGAGTTTGTTTGCTTTCGATTGCTCTTCGCTAAATCTAGTCGATCCGCGGAAAATTTGCCTTATAGCGCGCGTTTAATGATGATTTCAAATAAATAATCGTTTATCGGTTTTGTTGCCATTTAGTGTTTTAGTGGAAGATCGTCATGGACATATTTTCCGGGATCATGATTATTCCTTCTGGTAGCGTTTCTAACTTGAGAGACGACTATTGAACTTGTTATATGAACTTGTCCCAACCTGAGCTTTGATAATGCAACCACTGTAACATTGAGTGAGCTTTGCATTGAACTTATCGACGGCGGATGACTGTTTGAAGTTCCTCTTCAGTACTCTCTGGCCGATTTCGTACACCGGAGCCGGTTATATACGACGTAAATTGTAATACTGTGAATTTTTTTTGTATTGTTTATGTAAGTTTTTGACCACTACATGAATATGTTGGTCAATTTTGTACCGATTTTCAAATCTTTCTTGATCCGAAACTTTTTCTTCATCTCTGTCTGCTCGATGCTCATCGCCTCTTCCAATCGCTTCATGGTCGAATATGATTTTGTACGGAGAGAAACCAGTAGAGTTATGTGGAGTGGAGTTCAGCACATGTTCCACTTCGGAAATCCGGGTATCCCACAGAGTTTGATAGGTGCGAATGCACACATCAATTGTTCTATTTAATCTTTCGACTGGATTGGCTTGGCAATGGTGTCTTGAATTAGTCCAATGTTGTATGCGGAACTTTTCCAGCAGTGCCTTGAATTCTTTCGATAAGAAGGTTGACGCGTTATCTGAAATAAGACATTCTGGTACGGCGCATCTGCGGAACCAGCTATCTTTGAGGATTTTGATGATTTGAGAACTTGAGATCTTTCGTAGTGGAAATAGCAAACAATATTTTGAGAATAGATCCATCATAGCATGAAGATGGCAATTTCCCGATTTGCTTCTCGGAAGCGACTGTATGATTTCGAGCGCGATTATCTGAAAGGGTTTCGTCGTGATCCGTTGCTGCCCCATTACCGGGTGTTTGGGATCTGTTGCTCGGTTTGCTTTCCTGGCATCTGCTGGCCGGCACTTTTGGACATGGGCTTTGATTTCTTTCGCCATCTGCGGCCAATGCAGAGACTTTGTGCGGACTCTTGCCAGGAATTTCGTGTCCGCTATACTGTGACTCGTCATTTTCATCGTACGGCACTATTTCTCGCAGCAAAGTTGTTACACACGTTCTCCCCTCAAAGCGATAATCAATATTCTCTGGGCTCGGGACAAACTTCTTAAGAATTCCATTCTCGACTCCGAAAATCTTAGAAGCGCTCTGGCTCTTCCTGGACCTTTTGGTATGTGTAATTGTACCAATCCGATTTTTTGGATGTGGCGGAGACCTCTTCGACTGCTCTGGACAGAGCGTATGGCACAATATTATCCACCCCTTTCCGGTGTTTGACTTCCATATCATGTTTTTGAAGGCTCCATCTACTCAGCCTGGATGATGTCTTCCAGCTGCTTCGGAAAATGAAGGCCAATGCGGAGGCGTCAGTAATCACCGTAAACTTCGCACCTTCAATGTAGCATCTAACTTTCTCCAACGACTTTAGGACAGCTAGGGCTTCCATTTCTGTGGCCGCATAGCGCTGTTGGGCTCCACCCAACTTCTGTAAAAAATAGGCTACTGGCTTCTCTACCTCGTCACACGTCTGCATCAATACTCCGGCGATTGCTGAATCACTTGCATCACAGTGGATGCTGAACGGCTTCTAAAATGCGGGTTCATCAATATTGGAGCGCTGATTAGCAGCTCTTTTATTCTTGCGAACATGGTCTCAGCCTGCCCATTCCATTTAATTATTTTTGGCTGACTTCTTAAAAGATCAGTCAACGGACGTACGATCTCACTAAACGTGGCGATAAATCGCCGATAATAATTGCACATACCCAGAAATCTTCGCAGGGCCCGAAGAGATTTGGGTCTTTCGAAATTGACAATTGCTTCTACGCGATCCGCATGCCGGAGTGCCCAGTCACTGTACGAACGTTCTATAACGCCGCACTGTAACATATTTTTGAGTTCCATATTTATCTTCTCTTGCCGACTAGGGAAGGTAGGAAACAGTTTTATATGGACGGGAGGGAGCCTTTTAGCTTCTTCCAAGAGTTCTATGCGATGACTGATCATCATCGTCATGTTGAGTCGACCGTCTACGGCCTCCTTGAATAACTCTTTTACCTCCTCTAGCTGTTTTTTTTTTTGCTCCGTTGATAATATGGACTCTTCGTGATCCACGAGCTCATCTATTACACTCTGACTTTCGTCAGCCACTACGGATGGCACAATTCCAAACGATTGCCAGAAATCAAGTCCAAGAATCAGATTTCGTTTTACAGATGGGATCACGCGAGCTGACAATATCTTTGTCACTCCTCTAAACGTCACCGGCAACTCTACACATCCTGACACCTCTAATTTTTGACCACTCTCGGTACTAATATCAATGTTTACGGGCTGTAACGGAAGCCAACATGCTTTAAGGAAAGAACTAGATCCGGTACCCAGAATACTACAGTTGGCCCCGCTATCGAGCAAGCCAATTAGTGAGTACCTCAAAATGTCCACTTTTACGAAAGGTCTATCATCGTTCGCAATTTTAAGAAAATGCTCGCTGATCTATATACTGGAGCAGCACATATATTCCTCTTCATCTATCTGTTGAAGTCCATGTGTACAAATTGTATAGTCGGGATTTGAGGCTTTTTTTGTGTGAACTAGGCCCCCTCCGCCTGCCCCTTCAGACGGGTGCTTCCGCGTTTTTTGCGCAAAATGGGCAATCTTTCGTATTTGTATTGAAAAAACCACACCTAAAGCAGAATTGGTGTTTTGGGCGAACACAATCCGATTGGTGATGCCCAGAAAGTCGCCAGGTTATAGGATACGCCATACTTTGGGAGGATATACTTTTCCAATAGAACTTCTAACCCTTTATCCTAAACGCTTTTTTTCTGCACTTGTTCTTCTGTTCCCGGTTGATGTTCACGTACCAGCTTCTTCGGATTGTTTTTCTTCTTTCTTCTTAACGGGTGGATTTTGGTACAGCCGTGGTTGGTCCAAATGATCCACAGCTCCTGCTGACTTTGGCTTCGACGTCGTCTTCAATTCGCTAACCTGATTCCTGTTCCTGAATGCTCCTTCGATGTCCTATTTTCGTATTTGCTACCAGAACGTGGCATCAAGTTTACGGCGGAAAGGTTCCAAATCCGCAAAATTATCGATGTTGGCGGCAGCCCCACATAATCCGCTCTAAGATTTCGAAAAACTATTTCGAGCTACTTTCGTTCGGAAATAGGCTTAGTGAGTGAGTTGAAACGCTTCTGCAGATCAAAGAAGAAGTCTTGGAATTTCTCTTTGGGTCGTTGTTTTCTCTCAATCGCTCGAAACTCACTGACATGGTCATGGTCGGGGCCTAAAAACTCTTTCTTCATCTCTTCGACCAATTCCTTCCATGAAGAAAAGTCTCCATTTTCCACACCAGGCATAAACCAAATTTTGGCAACACCTGCGGAAAAGATAAAGTGCTGAACGGAACAGTTCGCCTTCCAAAATATCCTCCGATTTTGCATAGAAATCAACCTACTTGATGAATCTCATCAAACCTTGTCATCCATCTCTACCATTATAGCGCAAATTACAGTCCGAAACCAGTCTAGTACGTCTCGTAGGTCCTACGTGCCTGGAACGGCGTATTCTAGTTGGAGCACAGATAGATCTGAATTTACTTCCGAAGAATCACATTTACTTCTAAGAATCCGATCCCTGCCTGACAAATCATACCGATTCAGAACTATTTCCCTTTCCTCAGTTCAATAAGAACTAAACCCCCGATCGGTTGGCTGTTGAACCATAGGTGAAATGTTACACGACGGAAGCAAATCCCGCGCAGGGTTTATGTTCGATTGGAGTTGTCTTCTAACCGGAATACGCCCTGAACTCGACTGATTCGACCGTTCATAATCTTGAGAACCTAAACCGTCATCAGTTTGAGTTCCCTGAGACCCACTTTGAACCTGCTTTGAAGTACCTGCCGTTGATGGTTGTGTGAATTGCAACTGTTGGAGTTAGCGAATTCGAAATTTGCAACAAAACTTCCTTGCGAATCGAATCAACGGGAGAAAAAGTTGTGAAATATCTGTTATACAGTTCACGAATCATACTCAACAGCTTATCTAAATCTTCTAAATCAGGTTCTTCTTCAGCCACTTTTTGTACTGCCCCACTTCGAGCAAAGTAGTGAACTAACCGTATCTTAAGGCACTTCTTTATACCATCAAAAGGCTTCTTCTTCTCTAGAAAATCGCAAATCTCTTTTACATTTCCATCAATTAAATTAAGTTCTCCGCCAACTGTTCGACGTTTACATTTCGCTAAATCCATCTCAATCTGTTCATCTTTCTCCTTTTCAAAGCCCTCTCTTAATCGCCTTCTCAGTGCTCCTACATTTTCTGTTTTTTCAACGCGGTACGGCTCTTACATCCACACTCGAATTCTATCTCTTCCATAAAGAAATGATGGACCAAAAGTGTCCATTATTTCATTGGGGAAATTCAGAGTCCATTTCTAGATATTTTTCTTGTTCCTTGGGAAGTGAGGACGTAACAAGCGCTCGAATCACAACCATATCAACGTCTGTGCCCTCTCCAAGACTCACTCTTCTATCCACCTGTACTCACCCTTCTCAGTCTAAGTTCAAGTCAACTGAGCCTCCCGGATATTTTCTAAATTGGTTCGCATGATTCTCGGGCTCACTCGTTACCACCTGAACAACCTCATCAAACAAGAAAGTTTCTCTAACAAACCTAAAAAAACAGAACTTTGATAAATCTTTTTTACCAATAGACGCAAGCAAGCAACAAAACCAGATAAACAAATTATAATCTTACGAGGGGTAACCCATGGAATAACAACAAAACGAAAAACATGCAAAATGTGAAAATGTTTTTAATAAATTGCCGTTCGAAGAACGCAACACTCTAAACAGTGAACAATGTTTTTCCCCTTCCTCTCCTGAGTGCGAAGTGGTGTTGTGGTTCAGTAAATTAATTATCTTATTTTTCTTTTTTGGGCGCCAATTTTTTTAACCCCCTAGGCTCAGTTGGTCTAGGGATCTGGGGGGTCGTATTAAAAGGAAAACGGTATAAACGCTCACAACACTCAACATATATCTCTAGCGCGAACTCAACGGGGGGTACTACTCGCAAGAACAGCTAGAGAATGGTAGATACAAATATCCTCTTATGGTTTGTACTAGCTCAAAGGCAACTCGGTAAACACTCTTCTGTTTGAACCTAAAAGTGAGGGAGGTATGGCAACTCCTTTCGAGTTCGGCTAAACGGAACAAAATAAGGACAGTGGTGAAATTTTAAACATCTCAAATGCCTTTAAATATAAACTTT